>JAJKFL010000237.1:19263053-20513053 GCA_021186555.1 Reticulitermes speratus
CTTAATGCACTGAATGCACGAACGTACCGATATATTGCAAGGATAGACTGACATTTAACACAAATATTGGTTTATGGAATGGAGGATTTGTCCAGTCTTTGCCTTTGCACTGAGAGCTAGTGATTTCAAGACACGCTACTGGCTGCCGGCCTTCTCCGCCGACGTCGTTTTCCAAAAAGCCTGCTATTTTATGTGACGTCATGTCAGGAATATAGATTCGCAGCTTCACTCTAAAAGGCGGACAGAATGTAGGTAGGGTTGTCGGAAGCCATACCTGGAGGCATAACAAGAATATAGCCGAACGGAACATCCTGTTGGTTTTTTTTTATGTTTTGGTGAAGGCCCCCGCAGCAGATGCTACGGACGCACCGTAGCCGTGAGGCTTATGTGCAACCCTGTGATGAAGATTAGTTTTTTTTTCTTTTTTCCGAGTAATGGAGCACCGGCGGAATGAAATTGACAGGGGAAAACCGAAGAGCTCGGAGAAAAACCTGTCCCAGTGCCACTTTGTCCACCACAAATCCCACATGGACTGATCCGGGATCGAACCCGGACCTCCGCGGTGAGAGGCCGGCGACTAAACCCTGAGCCATGGCAGGCCCATCCTGTTGGTTAAAACGTACGCCGTGTTTTTGGGAGGTCGCTTGTCCTACTGTGTCGGGATTTGAGTTATTTTGAACCAGGAATTTGATAGTTTCGTGATTCTTCTCAGGACTAGGTAAATTGTGTGATTATACCTTTCTGTAAGCTATGACCACTTTTTCACATAGCCTAGTTGCTGTTCAAAGAGCTGTGTAGTTGAGAAGGCTTTGTTAAATAAACTGATGTAAGAACTCGAGCGCTCGATAAAGGAAGCCAACCAGTGGTAAGATAGTTGTAATATTTGCACCCAGTCGGAAGGGTCCTGTGTCCGTAGCTAAAGCAAAGAGTTCTGCTCATGTTATTCTGTTTACCCAGGGCTCTGGTGTTTACCTATCGGCCAACCCACACTGTAACATCCACCGCAGAGGTTCACAGCCAATGTCTGCAACACACTCACTTGTCTTATTAATGGTTTTGTGAGGTTATCTTGAAACCACCATCGCTGTCTCATTAAGGAGGAGTAGTCACTCTTTATTCCTCTATTACTTCTTTGTCATTGTTTGCTTTTTTCCCTATTTCTCATTTTAATCTCAGTTTTTTCTTTTATATATGTCGCTCTGTCCAGGCTTGATCTTTCTTCGTTTCTTGTGTCCTCTTGGTGGTACACAAGCTGTAATAATTTGGATTTCTGAAGCTGTGACTTTGAGAAGAGAGGAAAAAGACAGTCCTCTTCAGGACTGGTTCTCCTTGGGGAGAATATTCATCCTATTGTTATCAAGGGCCACCAGAATTTTACCAAGATACGTCATACAACTTACTTATATAGTCAAGTTGTAATTACGTGGTTTTAACTTGCTTTCTTCATTATAAAATTACCTAGGCCTGCAGCCCTTTGTGTCAAGATGTCCTTATATGTGTTTGTGTTTGTCTGCTTGCTTACTTCACTTGTTACTTTAGAAGACATGTATAGATAATAACGAAACTTCCTTTGTAATATACGACATTCGAAGGTATTCTGACATTCGCTTACAATGACCTATCTTGAATTAATGACAAAATGATTGTCATATGAACTTCTGCTTTTGGGTTGACTCATCTTGCAACATAGTTGTGATATGTAATAAGAGAAATAATATTTTGTCATTGTTTTTAAACTTTTTACCTAAATGTAGGAATGTGTTCCCCTTGCTTTGAAGACAGCCAAATTAATTTTACAAAACACACGTTTCACCATTTTCCATTACATCAAACTTCCTAGATCCCAGTCTCAAGTCACTACTTATGACAATTCTTACGTCTTTACTTTCACAGTATTCGTGTTAGAAGGACAAACGGGAGGAGCTTTGTAACAAAGTGACACTCCTGTCATCCCTCTTCCCGATATCGATTGTCTCTTACTTTTATCATACCTGTTCCTTTTATCCACTCTTCTACTCTTATGTCTTACGTCTCTGTCTCTTTGAACAGTGAAGTTACATCTTTGTGTGTAGGGCCTGCTGCAAGCGAGCAGCAGCCTTGCATTTGAATAAACGCTGTTGAATAAACATGGCGTGGTTTATTTATCTCCGGCTGGATCCAAAGGATGACTGTTCTGCGTTAAAACCAGACACGATTTAGCTTCAAAACCCACTTTAAAAATTCCTCATTAACTATACAGTTGCATCTTCACGTGGCACGACTGAGCCACAGGCGCTGAGCTTCGGACCTACCGTTGCGGGAAACGTCCTTCCTCTGATATGAGACACACTAGTATATCCGACTTTTATTACGTAGTCTGCCTTCGTTTTATAGTGCAAGATATTTCAGTTACAGGGGAAAAATTACTTTTTTAAAAAACACAATTTCCATCCGAAGTATTCGTAATAAGTACAATTTTTTTTTTTCCACGGCGCAACAGCACGTATTGGGCCAGGACCTCCTCATTGTCGAGGCTTCACGATCACACTCAGACACACACACACTCGGTAGGACATCTCTGACGCGTGATCGGCCCGACGCAGAGACCTCAACCTGACAATACACAAAACTCACAAGAGACACACATCAATGCCCCGCGGGGATTCGAATCCGTAATCCCAGCAAGCGAGCGGCCACAGTTCCACGCCTTAGACCGCGCGGCCACTGGGATCGGCAATTAGGACAATACAAAACTAAATTAATTTTACCCGCGAAATATTCACATGCGCAATATTTTAATTGACGTTCCCCTTGTATATTTAATTTAATTGGCTGCTCCATGTGCGGACACGCATGTGTTTTGTCTTTATGCGTAATGCAGGCAGTCAGAAACTGTTATACAGCCTTAATGGCAAAGTGATTGACGCATGATACAAAGCAGTCCGCGCTACCGTGTAGGTTACTCTACAGCCAATTATTTCTGTGTCTCGACGCTATAATATAACCTTACCAATTGACAGTGTCGTTAAATAAAACACCTCTCCTTCTGTCTCCCATTTCCTTGGTATATTTTCAAAATTCGAATGTTTGTTTGGCAAGAAACGGAACTGTTTATTCAACAGAAAGGGCTGAATGTGACATCACCATTCAGTTTATTACGTATACACTCCAACGTGCTCACACACTAGTTAACTATTGTCCTTCGTCAGTATTTATTATACTCGTGACGTTTCTCATATTCGTGGCTATTTTATACTGGGAGGAAAATAATTTTTGTGGCAGTGGAAAATATTTCTTGCTCTTCAGTTGCAAGGAAAAAAAGCCTCTAAATATTTGTCTTTATATATCCACGCCCTGATCATTAATTATGAACTTTCCTTTGTGTATACTCACCTTGTTGGACGTTGGCTGACTGTCTTCTCAGGACAGCTTGCGCAAGTACAGCACGTGGCGGCGCAGTTCGTTGAGGCACTGTGCTACAAGCAGAAGGTCGCGGGTTAGATTCCCGATGGTGTCATTGGAATTTTTCATTGACGTAATCCTTTCGGCCGCATTACGGCGCTGGGGTCGACGCAGCCTGTAACAGAAATGAGTATCAAGATTATTTCCTGAGGGTAAAGGCGGCCGGTGCGTAGGGCTTAGAACCTTACCACCTTCATGTGCCGATTGTCTTGAAGTCTGGGAGCCTCAATGTCATGGAACTCTCAGGGTCTTTACCTTTTATAACTGTCTGGTCTGTTGTTATTTCGATCAGTTATTATTATTATATTATTATTATTATATCATCATCATCATTATCATCATCATCGCAGTGTAGTCGTAAACATTTCTGATTTTTTTGTGGGATGTCCAAAATTCGAGTCACTGGCAGGGGACACATCTTTCACGGTTTTCTTCCGTTTCATCCTGACGTATTTTAAAACTTACCACTTCTGCTTAATTTCCGTACCCCTGTTTCAGTTCGTCATTCGTAACCATTTTGTCAATGTCAGAGTTGTTTATATAGTGTCGCTACGTAAACAGCCTACCAATAGAATATCGCAGTGATTACTGTGATATAAAGGCGAGAATTGAATACATGACACATCTAGCCCGACAATCCGAAATATTTTTCCTGAAGTCCGCAGTTTCGCCCGTTGTTTAAACGGATGTCCACATTACCATGATCGGTAAAAGAAGCGTCTCTAATTTCATGAAACTATTGATGTTTTCTGACAGTGTGTTGAGGAATCGCTTTACCAGACAAACATCCGGAATTTGAATCCTATGTAACCAATAGCTTTCACAACCGTTACTGGACATTAGTAAATCGATCCTTTTGTTACGCGTGTGTCATCTAGCGGAGAAATTCTCAGTATCACGCGTCTGCTACGTAGCTCATTCGTGAGTATTTTTGTTTCTCTTCGAGGATTAAAGACAACGAGTAGCTCTAAGAAAATGAGAACAGTCAGATTAAAGTATCAGTTTTCACTGTCATTTAACACTAACAAATTGAATAAACAGTTGAGCAAATCCGCTTTCATGCATTATTTCTGGGCGGTGGGAAATTCCGTTTGACGTTAAACGATTTGGTATATTTATATCGTGCCTGAAGCTTTGGTTTCTGATTGGTCTGTCCTCATGTATCCTGCAACAGCCTTTAGGTAACTCGTTTTAGCTCTCCTAATCCGGCTGTGCTGTTAACACTCTAGGCTACAGCGCTTGCAAGAACGTCGGTGTTAACTCACAAAACAGACATTTCAGTTCTGTGCACGAATTGTAATGAGTAATTCCTTGTAAAACTCATAAAGGCTATTCAGTTTACCAACAAATGCACAAACATAAACTACTTTTATAATTTTATTAGTATCGTTGTATTCCCCTACACGTGTTTCGGTCCGTAGACCATCTTCAGGGGGGTAAATAGGCTACTACACTACATGGTCTACGGACCGAAACACGTGTAGGAGAATACAACGATACTAATAAAACTATAAAAGTAGTTTATGTTTGTGCATTTGTGGTGAACTGAATAGTGAGTGAAAATACACGGTGAAAGCAATATAAAATTCATAAAGGCTAGTTTCCCTTTGTACAGACTCTGAGTCTTTTACGTATTTATGTTATTAAACTAAGGCTTTTATTCTAAGAAAACGCATTTTAGCTGCATGTTTGCTGAACATGTGAACATATGACCACAGGAACAAAGTCTCCTCGAGTCAGTACTTTTTGGATTGTAAATATGTTACCCAGGTAGGTTTGTTGTTGTTGTTGTACTGAACAGGCTACCGAGGAAGATACTTGGACCTTAGAGGGGGAATTAGTATGGGTTTGGAGAAAACTGCATAGTGGTAAGATTTATGAACTGTACTTCTCGTTAAACGTCACTCTGGTGATCAAGTTAAAGAAAATGGATGGCCGCGGCGCGTAACACCCTTGGGGGAGGAGACGATGGGTACATATTTTTGGTTATATAAACCAAAACATGGAGAGGAGAATAATATCATAAATTAGGTTAAATAAATGTAATCGGAAGATGTGGACTGGGTTGGTTTGGCTCAGGGTAGCGAGAAGTGGCGTGCTTTGTGAACGCTTTAACGAACTTCCGGATTAGGTAAAATAGGAGTAAGTTCTTGACTGACTGAGGAACTGTTAGCTTCTCAAGAAGGAGAGAAAACCGCAGCTTCTCTCAGTTTTTGTTATTAATATTATCTTGAGTTTTAAATATTGTCCATCTTCTATGGACATCCTGCTCAGAATCTCAGACACTGTTCTATGTTCCATGTTAGTCCACCTGTCAAACACTGTCCTGCCAGGTGTGCAATTGCGGTAAATTTAATTTGTAGATATTTTAATATTTTCAGTAAGCAAGCTAAACACACAATCATTTGTTGTATTGATTTCTTAGTTTTATTATAATATGTTCTAATATATTATCATATTTGTGTCAGTTTGTGTTTTGTTTCCTTTTTTTTTGTTTCATACATATTCTATTATTGTTTTATTGTTTTTGTATGTATGTTTGCACTCTTTCTGTTATTGGCCACTTGTCATTTGGATCAGAACCATAATAAACAAGAAATGAGTGTAACTTAATTTAATTCAGTTATTATTATTTTTTTTAAAGTTTATTAGTTGGTAAAAATGCTGACTATATCATAGTTAAATTTGCTACATATAACCGCAACAATTTTCGTCGTGGTAAATATCGTAGGTCCAATTCTTTAAATTAAGACCAATATGTAGTCTATAAGTTTTGGGTGTGTGTATAATTTAACTTCAAAGCCAATTTAGTATTCCTACTACAGAAGCTTTATTTCCAAAGTAAGCTTATTTTCCCGCCCAATTCTTTTTCTCTTGAGTTAATTACTTTAATAATATTAGGCGAAAAGAATAAGTATGAGTCTCCTTATAATGCACAATTCTCCTCTCTTTTTTCGCTTCCTCTTTCAAAAGTCCAAATATCTTTCTAAGCACCTCGTTCATAAACACAGTGCATTTATATTACTTCCTTTGACTGAAACCAAGTTTCTTGTCCATATAAGGCAACACGCAGAACGTTGACAGTGACGTGTTATGAATATGGAGCACGTAGTGACCCTACCATACTTTTAATAGATGAATTGCGCATAAATTTCTGCACGTTAGCATGTCATGCATGAAAAGTATCTCAGAAGCATAATGCATGTCATTAATAAATAACTTGAAACAAAGTAATCAGATAGTGTTTCTGCTAGACACGAAGGGGAAAGCGTGAGTGGATTAAATTAGAAATAAACGGTCTACTTAGAGCAGCCAGGCACTTTATGTAAGACGGCCCGACATTAATCCTTACAGACGTTTGGAAGCCATGGGACTCAGAACCGTTGAAAGCGAAGTAGCAGGGAAGTGACTGCTTAAACGTCGGCAATGTGACATTAACTACATTTTAAGATTTTCTTCCTTCTTCGCTGTGTTACTTATCAGAGAATGTTAAGTTGAACCAAAATATTGAAGGATATATTCCAGTGGGAAACACATGCTTTCAGTCGTTTACCGCTGACTGACCTTAACAATCATTCATAGCAGTTAAGAATCTATTTCTGTACAGCTAGCTCTATTGCAGATATGTCTGGTCTACATCACAGGCATCATACTGCACGAAAATTGCAAATATTTAATCTTACATACAGTTAAATCATGGCCATACTGACAAAAAATATTTCAGACAAAAATTGGAGTTGTTGATTCATGCCACCTGGATTATTACTCTGCATAAAAGAAGAGACACTCTCTTGTGACTGCTTGATCCCGAAGATGAAGACGGTACAGTCATTCAAAACGTCGGTAACTCTGTAGCAACTCAGAACGCTTGAGTCTTATTATTATTATTTATTGCAATTGGGTTTTCACCCGGTGGCAGTAGTCCTTACACTAGTACACACAATACAAATGGACATACAATATACATAAAAGTAACAATACAAAACAAACTATACACAATTACAAAACAATACATACAGTAAATACAAGTACACACATTAGAACATCATCCACACATTAAAAAATCATCCACACCTTAACAAAAGCATCCACTCCTTAACAAAAACTTCCACACCTTACAAAAACACCCACACACAATACAAACAAAACACACGCACATTACAAAAAAAACCCACACATTAAATAATACAAAAACATCAAAACACACACACTGCAAAAAGAAAGAGTTGTTAAGCTTAACCTAAAACCTAACGTAAATGAATCAGTAATACCGCTATGAAGATCTAAAATCTCACAAAAAATTGTGGTTTTATTTTGTGTGTTTATTACGTCATATTATTTTTTGTAACACGATATAATTTTGAGGAAACTTATAACGTCCAATTTACTTTTCCTTAGGAATATAAGTAAGGATTTTATTGGGCCTTATAAATAAAAATTAAATTCGCCTCTCGACGTTTAGTACATAGACCACAATAACAAATGTGTTCGAAATTCTTCAAATAGTTTAGGAAACGAAATGCACGAAGACGGACGGACATGACGTGCTGTTTTCTTTCGCTTTACATAGGCTTACCATCGTGCAAGAAGGCAAAGTAATTTTTTTTTTTTGGAGAAGAGTCCCGCAGCAGATGCTACGGAAGCACCGCAGCCGTAAGGCTTATTGTGTAACCCTGTGATGAAGATGAAGAGAAAGATGATTAGTTTGTTTCATTTTTCAAAGCGATGGAGCACCGGTGGAATGAAATTGACAGGGGAAAACTGAAGTATTCGGGGAAAAACCTGTCCCAGTGCAAGGCAAAGTACTGTTGTGTATCACTGTACAATGTGAATGGCGCTATTTCGCAGAAAGTCTGGGTATTACGTACATTAAGACTTTAACTGAAGCCTTCCATTATGCTCTGACTAAATTCACATACACGTAAACATACGTTCAAAAGGTACAACTATGTACTTGTATATTCTCGTTACGTTTTACGGTTGTAAACATACATCTTCAGGCAGTTTATTAAATTATGCGTAGGCCAGTATATTTGTACCAATTGTGTAACAATGCAATCTTGCGGTATTACACGAAAGTGATATAAAAACCTAAAATAATAATTCAAATTGAATGTTATAATCTGCACTGTATTGTCTGCAGTATTACAGTTCTCATGCTGGTGGTCGTCTTTTTTCTTTTTGCTTTTATTCATTCACGGAAGGGTGAATTTTGTTTGGAAAGCTCAGTTAATTTTCTCTTTACATACTTCTGCTGGTCCATTAGTACCTTCTTTCATATTTTAAGAGACCTTCCTGTAAAGAGAAATAAGGATTTTCAAATGTTCTCGTTAACGAAGTAATGTGTTTTTCTTTGATTTATTAAGATTGTTACTTACTCATCAAGTGATTTTGTGAATGAGAACGCATCTCTAATACTACTCAGTCACACATTTTCTCAGCCAATTTTACTAGAAATTTCTCGTTTACTCTTTGTTTTTTTTTATTAACAAGCATAATCGCTTCTAATTAAAAATTTAAAAAATGTTTATTAGGCACTACGTGAATGTAACGGAGCGTGGTTTGGTATGCGACTGGGGAAGTGCCACAGGTGACTGGTATGCGTTTACTTTGGCGTTAAACGGTGAAGTTCCTGAGCTACGACCCCACACGTCATACACTTGTCATTGTTAGCGTATTCAAATTCTGCAGGGCTGCATAAAACATTCCTCATACAGTAGATGATAGTCAACACAAAATTGATATATCTATCAGTTGTTGAGGCTGTCTGTTTGCTGAGCTTGTAGAATGCTATTATGAAGTATATCAGAGTAAGGTGTGCCGCGACGAAGATATTTTAACAGCTTGGAACCAATCAGTTTCAAGGCTGTTAGAGTGGTTAGAAACAGAAGCACACAGAATAGTTTTGTGCATAATTTTTAGTGTTTTACGATCTGCCTCTATACACAACAAGAGCAATTTCATATTATTTGTGGGTGGAAATGTGAGAGTAAAAATTTACATTTCCTATTGTAATCATATCCTACACAAAATTTAATGAAAATCAGTTGATTGATTAGAACGTATTAGTGTGAACAGACAGACAGGCACACAACACGAAAACATAAGCCAAGTTTGACTTTTAAAGAATGAAAGTACGGGAAAGAAACGATTTTACTATAACGAGGAACGAAGTAAGAAAAGAAAACATACTTCCGAAACTGTAATATGTCTTTGTCGTTTACATAGATGTGATTTAATACAAATATACTGTACATATTATATGGAATCCAGAAACGTCTCATGCATATCCAGTATACGACTAGTTAGTCGTGGAACTAGAGAGAAGTCTAGAAGCAGGAAAAATGTTGACTCACGTCATGTTGTCGGGGTAGAAACTAGCGTTATTTACACGCAGTGTCATGCTTACTTTCGCGTGATATTCCCAAGGGTTCTAGGTGCCAGCAAAATATATTAAAACAGTGTTCTATTTACAGCTTCGGAAAACTTTTAATGCTTTATTTTTATCCCAGTTTTCTGTAATAATAAAAAAAGAATTGGGTTACTACTTATTTACGTTGCTCGTCACCCCTTACATCTTCTCAAACCATGTACTGATTTTCACAGAATTTATGTAAGCTTTATATCATTTGAGATCACGCATAATTTTATAAAGTTTCTAATAATCTCTTGACGGACCTACAAATTGCAACTAATCTTGGATCCTAAAAGGAGAGCAGAGAAGAGGTCTTTGAAAAGTATTGATCATTTTGAGGAGTTAATCTTTTTTTTTTTTGGAATGTAAAACAATACAGTGGTGATTATCATTCACCAACAAATGCACAAAGATAATTTTCACTAATTACTTTATTAAAGGATTTCCCCTATACGTATTTCGGCAATTTATATTGCCATCTTCAGAGGTTCATTTTGGTTTGTACATAGACTAATGTACATATGTCAAACCAAAATGACCCCCTGAAGATGGCAATATAAATTGCCGAAATACGTATAGGGGAAATCCTTTAAATAAGTAATTAGTGAAAATTATCTTTGTGCATTTGTTGGTGAATGATAATCAGTTATATAACGATGCATGGTGAATACAACGTGAAATACAGTGGTGATTGCTTTAAAAGTGTATTCACTTTTGATTTTATGGTGAAAATGAAATATCCAACTTTAACACGTGAATTTCAAGTACAGAGAGATTTCACAAACATAACTACACATATATATTGAATAATGTGTACGTTAAGTTACAGATTTACAACTGCGAGAAGAGTTGAACTTAGGACCGATATATTTTAATGTAGGCAGAACCAGTATATAAGTAATAAATTCTCCCTGGCGGAAGTTTTTATATATAGGCTACTTTAATAATTTTTAATACTGTAATAAAGAAATAGACATTGTAATAGTCATCATCATTAAAATATTTATTGTGACACATTTAAAACTGGAAGGTAGCAGCATCTTACTCCACTAGGGTACGATCAAGTACGCATTAGTACAAGAGCCCAGCACGCAAGCCATTGAGCCAAATTATATTTTATTTGTTGATTATACATTTGCATTACCGAAATATGACATTAATGACACACGATTTATAGAAGCGAAACCTTTGCAGTATGAGCTACGATTTATAACGTGTGGCCAGAGACCCATGTTTGTCATATGTTGCGTATTTTGCAGGCTTTGTCTTATTTTTTTCCTGTTTAAATTTCCATTTGATAAAGTCGAAAAAAGGCCGATCCCAGTGGCCGTGCGGTCTAAGGCGCGGGTCTTCGGCCGCTCGCTTACTAGGATCGTGGGTTCGAATCCCGCCGGGGGCATGGATGTCTGTCTCTTGTGAGTGTTGTGTGTTGTCAGGTAGAGGTCTCTGCGACGGTCTGGTCCCTCGTCCATAGGAGTCCTACCGACTGTGGTGTGTCTAAAAAGTGCGTGATCATGAAACCTCGACGAAACGAGGAGGCCCAGGCCCATATAGGGCTGTCGAGCCATAGAAGAAGAAGAAGAAGAAGAAGAAGAAGAAGAAGAAGAAAGTCGAAAAAGGAAATAAAGTTATGCAAGCGACAGCCACTACGTCATGCTGTCAACAGTGCAGACTCTGTATATCACATGTCTGTTGTCTGTTCGTGCTTCTGGCAACACAGAATGTTCTATACGCTTTTTGGCCTTATCCTCTGCCGCCGCGACAAGTAAAATTGTGTAGACCGTTGTGAGCGTCGCGCGCACAGCAACACAGCCTGCATCAACACAGTAACCAGATCTTGGTGCAGCAAACACTGTCCGAACGTTAGTGGGATTAAAAGCTATTCGGATGGACATAAAAAAATTACAGCTATCAAAACATGAAGGGAAATTAATCCAAAATATGATTTTAATTTAAAGCGCATTCTGGTAGCAAACACGTATTTTTGTAAATGCATTCTTTACAATTTATTCACGTCATCAGCATTGTGGTTTATTAATTGCGGCCTGTTTTCGATAACCAAGTCGAATTACAGATGCTGATACATCGAGTAATACTTTATTTGTCCATACAAAAGTAAAGCGCTGGCCTTCTTAGGAAGGTGTAGTTCCTCTCTTTACTAAACCTGCCACAAGGGCCATGCCTGGAGTATGATAAAAACTGTTCTGTGCCCGTAATACCGCATGTTTTGTTACAGTTGCTGAAAGTACGAAAGGACTGCAGCAGTGTGGTAACGGGGGGGGGGGGGGGGAAGTGACAACATCGTTATTATGATCGATATTACTTTACACTGTGTTGTTATGATCTAGGTAATCCCACGTGCTCTGCATTGTGCTCTGAACTTTGCCAATATGAGGGGTAACCGCCCGGAAATAATGCAGCACGACACAGGCAAAAGGTCAGATGTGTGAACTTAATGTTATACTGGCCTACTGGCCACCACCGTGCGCGAGTTGGCACTTGCACAGTGTGGGCTGCATGTCTCATTGGTTCCGTGCGTGCAAACCAGGAGCGCCCTGCTCAGAAGGCTGCTGCTAGTTTTACAGACGTTTTGTTGTTACTGCTGTGTTCAGATAATGTGATTTGTCACCCGCCAATAAACTGAAATTTAGCTGTTGGTTTGCATGCGAAATTTTTGAACAGATGAGATCTGCGCTCTTCTGGGATATTACGCGGGGTCGTGTGGTAATTGTTTACCGACGTTTCGGGACAACGTATTGGTCCCATTTTCACTTTTTTTCCTACTCGGACCCTTGACCCGTGAAGATGGGACCGATACGTTGTCCCGAAACGTCGGTAAACAATTACCACACGACACCGCGTAATATCCCAGAAGAGCGCAGATCTCACCAACATGGCGGAGGAAGCCTGAAATCAAGATTGTGAGCGGATGTCCATATAGTCGAATCCTGTTAGAGTCAGTACGCTTTTGTTGCTTGCAATTGTAACTATGACCAACAAAAAAGCATAAATAATATAATAATAATTTAATTCTTTCAATTTAGTTCTTTATTATTAACGTTGTAACAAAAGACCAATAAGGCCAGTTACAGAGGCATCACAGGAACATGACAGAAAATGCCTCCAATACTAAAACACAAACAAAAATATATACAGAAGAGATAAAAAGGACAAACAACATCCGGTAAGAGACAGCATGAATAATATTGCAAATGTTTAAGCAAAAACGTCTATAGTGACAGTTGTGAAAACGATAGTTCAGTTCCATTCAATTCAAATTGTTGATTTGCAGGCTTTACGGAGCAAGGCCTATTGCTAAACCAGCAAACAAATACATGAATAAACTAATACACTTGTTAGTCCCAATAATTAATAATATAATAATTATATAATATATAATATAATAATAATTATTATTATTATTACAAAATAATTTTGAGGGAAGGAAGTATTACTCAAACGCAGTTCTTATTCCGCTAAATTTGTCACACCTAACCTCTATTTTCATACCATCATCCTATATTTATAGCCGACCTGTGTACCACATATCATACATAATTCATATAGACATGTTTACTCTTAATTTGCATACCAAATTTAATGTACCTAGCTCCAGCCGTTCATTAGTCATCACTGTCAAACCAAAAGCTAAATGAATGTTTATCGAAAGCCATTTTTTTACATTTTAAACAAATTATGTTCATATATTATTCTTCGCAATTTATTATTCTCGTCCTTCTGATACTAGGTGTATTAGTAATTTGCATTAACTGCTTAAAGCACAAATTTTGTCTGAAATGTTTTTACGAATTAAATTCATACGTCAAACTAGACAAACAAGAAAGTCCATTACGAAAATAAACAAGTTAATACTGTGCAGGGGAATAAGCATTTCTTTTTGCGATAACCGTATAACTTGTGTGAGTATATTGTGTGAGCACCATTCAGATTTCTTTAAACTTATATCAGGCACTATAGTACTACTTAATTAGCTTTATAGTGTACAAGTTGATAGGCATGAAGGACGGGGCGGTATAAAGTAGATGGAAGTGAGAAATAAGGCATTAAACTTAAAATTGGAAAATATGTTATTGCTGTAAGAGACTTTCAGTCTTTTGATGCTGGGTAGATAGATGCCTGTGTCTGTTCGTTTGTTCCGTATACATTTAAGAAATATACACACTTTATCTTTCCTCCTTAACTGTCTCGAAAAATGTAAAACAGACGGAAGATAAGTTGGGCTTAAGGTGAGTATTCTATTCTTTCCTATTACTTCCATTCGGAATGTATTAATATCGTTAAATACTGAGTGCAGCAGGCTGGAGATTAGTGGAGACGTGAAATTTGGTTATCATGTAGTTTACGTTTTTCATATCCGTCTTGAACCAAAATCGAAGAGGATCGGAAATTTCTCGTAAAATCCTCCAATATTAAATTCAAGCTTATCCTTTCAGGCACTCCACAGGAATATATACGCGCCTCAAAATGGTTCTTCTGAAGAAATTCAATGTTGCCTGATTCTCGATTGAGAAAAATTCTTGTTAAGTACGACGCCTTCCTGGAGCGGCCACTCCTCTGTCTCAAGTGTCACGCGCGCAGTCTAACCACCTCACATTGCACGGCTTTCGTCACTAGTAACAGAAGAGAATCCATAAAACGTTCCTTGGTACATAAACGTTTTTCGAATATATCTGTGTCAGATAGTGACAGAGGCCTTAAAATGGATTGGAACCGCATGGCAGTAAGCCCTAAAGCCGATCTGGACAGGACTTTAAAAATCTGATTAACCTGTGGGTGCCCATTATTTTAGTCTAAGTTTAGAGCTGAGAAAGAGGAGTGCTAGAGCCTTATTACAATAAAACGAAGGTAGCACACAATATACAGTCGAACTCGGTTATAGCGTCATTAAAGAGACTGAATATTTTGTGTCGTTATAGAAGAGTGTTGTTATAACCGAGGAGTATAATGTTATGGTTAACTGTGTTGAATTAATTGGTACCACAGAAAATTTGACTCTACAGGCGAGGTGTCGTATAAACCGATGTCGTTTTAACCGGGTTCTACTGTAATATAAAATTCCGTAAAACAGTATCAACATTTGTCTCTACGTATTGCCGCTGAGGATGGTCAAGATTGGACTGAATGTATATAGTAACAAATTTTAATATTGTTTTACTGTGTTTTATATTGTACTGTGTACTATATTGGCTATATTATAATAAGTAATTTAGCAGTACACGGTCGAAATTTACTGTACGTTTGATAACTTTATTTGAACAGCTTGCCATCTCAACACCCCTTTCACCTTCATAGTCCGAATATTGCGTAGCAAAGATAACTGTAGCAAAGAATGTAAGAGTTTCCATTTCATTACAGACAAACATGTGACATCATCTGTCGCTCTTCCTATGGTTTATAACGCTAGATGCGATGGTGTGTTCATTCTGTGTGTGAAAACTGCGAAAATAGACTGACACGAATGTGCTAATTCTGCTAAGGATTTAATAGATTTCTACCTTCTAATAAAGTATACTCAAATTCTATTTAGAGTCATTGTGATACCTACAATAGACTTCAAAACTCTCAAATCATAACAAATGAACTAAGTGTAGAAACTACAATAATAAAGGTAAAGGTAAAGCAACCCCATTACAGGCCTAGACAGGCCCTGAGTGGTCCAGGAGGTTGAGGCTCCCAGATTTGTAGACAATCGGCACATGAAGGTGGTAAGGTTGTCAGCCCTACGCACCGGCCACCTTTACCCCCTAGGAAATATTCCTGGTACTCATTTCTGTTAGAGGCTGAGTCGACCCCAGGGCCATAGTGCGACCGAATCGATTATGCCAAGGAATTAATTCCAATGACACCATCGGGAATCGAACCCGCGACGTTCCGGTTTGTAGCGTAGTGCCTCAACCAACTACGCCACCGCGCGCCCCAGACTACAATAATAAGGGTCATATTATTACAGAGGAAACGATGACCGCCATGGTGTTTGGTTTCTAAATGTCAAACACGACACGAATGTAAGTAAGGAGCGAACACACATTTGCTACTATTATTCTGTTCAGTGAAGCGGAAAAATGATAACCAACCGAATTTCACAAATCGCGCACCTGTAGGCTCGCTGTCTGCTCTTTTAAAAGACATCTGCTCTGCAAAACACCAGAATACCAGACACACAGAACACATAAATTTCAGCTTCAACAGTACAATAAATTGCTTTCGTAAATGTTGTTACCCACCAAGTTATTCCATGAAAATGGAGATCGATGTTCTCCGAAACGTTGGACTTCTGATCCGAATTGTCGCAGTTGGTCAATGTGGTCGGAGAAGAAACGGCCATCTTTCGTCATCCTGAAAATCTGGAGTCTTACTTTTCGATATGTTGAATATTTGCTGTATTCGATCACTACTCTTATCATTAATTCCTAAAATAGCTTAAAAGTATAACCTTTTTGTATACTGACAGTCATCTACATGCTGGATTAGAGCCAGTTTCTTCAATGTCGTATATATAAAATAAGGTATTCCGACAGTGGATAATATCCAGGCTTTTGATAATTACCAGCTTAAGACAAAATGAATCGACAGTTACAGATTATAAAAAAATCGGCTCTTGTTTTCCTTACATGTAGATTATTGACTGTCAAAAGTCAAAAACTCCATACTAATCCGAATATATGGGATAATTCCCTAGATTTGCTTCGTCGCTTTCCATTTAGACGTTGAGAATCAGCATCCTCCCATACATATTTTATTGCAATTGAAAATATATCTAAATAACATAAAAATATAATTTAATTTCTTCTAAAGCAATGGGAAGGATATACGAGACATTCTGAAAGTCTGAAATTTAATGGTGTACTGCAGATTCATTTGGTTAAGCCCCGTAAATAGGTACGACACAATTTACAAATATTACACTTAAAAGTGTACAACGTGATTAGCTCTAGAGATGGTTCACATTGAGCGCGTACTGATTCAGATATTGTGACAGCCCCAACTGTATTGTCGCTTTTCTCCAGACTTATGGTATACTCTGAGTCTAGGCATATACAGTGTATTATAAGCAGGAACTTTGTATTCTCTCAAAGAGCACGAAACAGGAAATTTGCAAGCGTAGATTTTCTCAAGTTTCGAGTATAGAATATCGAATACAGAAGCCTTGACTAGTGCTTTGGACATTCACCTTTTAAAGTCTAACGGTTACTGTACGAACCATCAGGTTTAACATTCAACAGTTCCACGTTCTGCCCGCACAGTGCATTTATGTGTTTTGTATGTATGTGAGAACAGACAGCGGCTTTTGCCCTATACTGATTGATTTTTGTAACCGAGATGGAGAGTGTTTACTGCGCGGTACGACCTGTGTCTTTAAATAAAACAGATTACGTTTTCACTATTTATAACATCAACTGGATGCACCTTTATTCTAAAATGTGTAGATCTTTAAAACATTTCATACACAACCAGGTACAGCACACACCACAAGAACACACCTCACGGAATAAGAAACAGTACCATGCATCAGCACATACTACGATAATACTAAATTATTAGTAATATAAGAAACATAAGTGACTGTGCACAATAACAGTGAAAGTGAAAAACTGTGCTTACAAATTGAACCAAGGAAATTACGCTTTTATTGTAAATTATATGCAGTTTTAGTGACAAGAAAACCCCTGAGGATGGCTCTGTACAGAGCCGAAACATGTGTCGGGTTTCATTGAAATGTTTTAAAGATCTACACATTTTAGAATAAAGGTGCATTCAGTTGGTGTTTTAAATAGTGATTGTCAAAGATGCACGATGATTTTAGATTAAAGATTAAGTTTTGTTCTTAAAGGGTTAAATATTATCTTGGGTTCCTTATACCACAGCGTTAGAAGACTGAGGCTGTTTCCGTCTTCAATTGGAGAAGGGGGAGAGGGATCCGAATCTGGTGAGGCGTTTTGAAGAATGTATTCTGTATCACTGGACACACAGTGTAATTCAAAACGAGTGCATATATTCGTAAGGTGCATATATACTCACTGTATGTCCTAATGTTAATGGTATATATTCTCAGATATAACTACACTTAAAATGGGCCGTACCTATATGCTTTATGTAGTTTCCAATTCGCCAGTCACACAGCCAATAATTCTCTGCTACATAACAGTGTAGTTGAAAAACTGTCACTAGGCCTTAGATTACACGTATCATATGCTGTAACACAAAGGAACTTGAATTCAGCCACACGCTGTACCTACACGTTTCTTGTTATGTCCGTAAGAGTACCGGCCGAATAGTTTTTACAAGGCAGACGGACTATGTTATCTCTGAGGCAGGACTGCCGTTTTGTGTATGGGTTATTTGGAAGTCAGTCTTCAACGTGTTGAATAAAGGAGGAAATATTGCCTTTGCCTTACACGTGTTGTGTGTGGGCTTATCAGTGAAGTTAATACATGAATTAGAATGTGCCCTAATCCGAACTTTAAAGCGTATGCTGTTAAGGATTACTGTGTGATTCTGTTACAGCATGTTACTAACATAACTTGCCGATCTATATGCCTAGTTCGCGCCTTATTCCTGTTCTAAGCACAATCAAGTTTCCTGTCTATATTTTTAAATCGACGCAGAGAGGGAGTGTAATCTCTTTTCTGTTTTAACTTCTTTGGGATCATGTGGGGGTTATTCCTACTTCCCTATTGATTTTGGCGGGAGCGCTAACTGAACTAGAGATACACAAGTTGCCTTTGCACCAAAGTATCACATAGAACAATGTGGTGTGCCACATCTTATAGAGAGTGTAGCATATTGGATTGTAATGTAAGTCACTTTCCACTACTTTTCATACGTAATGTCAAGCAATTTGTGTTCGAGAGCCTAGACAAAAAATGCCGATTCGTTTTTAGGTAATGCTTTATAGCCGTTTTGATATGCATTCTTTGCGTGATCGATATAATATTAATGCAATTTGAGAGGACTTCTGTTCTTTCTCGTATTTTCCTTCTGCATAAATACCCAAGGAATTTCAATTAAATTTAATATAACAGTCCGCACTAAATTTCTTCAACAAAATTAATTTCCTTCGTTTCCTTTAAATTGTTACAGCGTAACTAAAAAAAAAAGAAAACAAGAATTTCTCAGAAATGAGATCGTAGAGAAAACTTATACCTGACATATAAAATAAGCCTCATACGGCATAAAGTTCTCCCTAGAACAGGCCACGAAGGCCCAGAGGGGGAGTAGAGGTATAGCTCTACTCTTTCTTTAACCTCGGCGCTAGATGAGGGTGGGTGGTCAACTCCACGCCCCGGCCGCTTTACCCCCGGGAAAGAGAACCGGTACCCATTGTATAGGAGGCTGGGTGGGCCCCAGGGCCGGTCTGGACTGCTGCGAAAAATCTCGCCCCCACCGGGATTCGATCCCCGGAACGTCCAGCCCGTAGCGAGTCGCTATGCCGACTACGCTATTCCGGCCCCAGCCTCATACGGCATAGAACTTATATATGAAACTTCTTTTTTGCTAGAAGTGTGGTGCGTCTGTGTTTCTACAAGTGAGGGAGGATTTTTGTAACAAAGTGTTACGGATTCCCAGAAGTGCGGCTAATGGTAGGGAAAAAATTTTAAATTAGTAGAGAAGGTAGGAGAGGTAACATGTTACGCCTTGTAGCAAAGTACTGGTGTAATATGATGCAGATGGGACTGTCTGAAGTTATAAGGAGCCGGAATGAATGCAAGGTAGGAAATTTGAATTTGGGACGTTGGGCACTAAGTTTAAGGGAAGAATTACACGAAATTTGATTGGGAAACATCTGGTAAATAGGCAGGAGAGGAATGTAAAGACAGTATGTCAAATTATTAAAAGTGCAACGACACGTAAAGGCAGATGAATTTAGTAAAAATGACGGAAATTAGGTCACTGATTTCATCGTGGGACACGAAAAAAAATTGTGGCGGGGAAGAAGAATGCATATTCTGCTGTCCTGTGTGTGGCAGAAGTGGAACAGTACGGTTTAGATAGGAAATTTTGACACTGTGGACTCTGAAGTGTGGAGAGGAGCAGCACACGGTAGATGTTCCTTATGCAGAGAGGAAGAGAATGATAGTCATGTAACCTTAAAGTTCAGTGAAACGCATTGTATGTGATTCGGCAAGTGAAGGGATAATATCTAAGACATTACTTAATTGTAAAAGACAATAGATTTGAGAAATCAAGGTAAGATTTTATATTAGATAAAATATACGTGGAAAACCAAATGAAGAAAATGGCACAGAGGGTTGAGAAAGAGAAAGAAAGACTATATTACCGGGAACTGAAAGATTATGTACCGTACTGTCAATGATAAAGGTAATAATGTTTAGTGTAAGGGATGGGTACTGCAGAAGACTTGTTAGCAGTTGTTGCCATTGGTAATATGTACTTATGACACAGCCAACAAGTATGTGCCTCTAGTCTGGAATTTAAAGACGGAATCTTCTAAACAGTAATGCATATATCAGGCACAACATGACCTGCGGTGTTCTGATTGTTATCACTGTACCCTGAGTTTACATTTCAAACGGCACTGCATAGAACGCTTTGTGCTGTGCGTTTTGTGATACATTTTACGACGCTGTCGATATCCGAAAATATATAGCGTAGAATGGGAGGGTGGTTGTTGAAAGAGAGATTGAGAGGGACTTGGAAGGAAACTTTAGCGGCCTAGTAGATGTACTGTGCCGGAATATGCCTGAAGGGAATGGGTAAAAGCACGGTATGTCAGTCAGCTTGTTGTGTCGTCACACTTCCATTCGACTCTGGGGCCTTTCCAACAACAATTACAGCATGTCATGACATCAACCTGATCGGTGTCTATGCTCTATTGATTGTTGGACCTTCGGTGTGTAAACAAATTTCCCAATTCATACTGATGGTATAGCGGTTTGCATCTGACCGATAGTAAAAAGTGAAAAGTAAAGTTGTCTGTGTCTAAGCCATGAAGGCCATGAAGGGGAGCAGAAGTGTAACTCTACTTATTCTTAACCTCGACGCTAGATGGTGATGAGTGGGCTGCATCACGCCCTGGCCGATTTACTTCCACGAAGGAGCCAGGGCACCCATTGAATGGGAGCTAAGTGCGCTCCAGAGCTCTTCTGGACGGTTTTGTAGAAGAGAAAACCCGCCTGAGGGATCCATATGTGTAACAATGTTCTGGTTTGTCACGTTGTGCGGCATATTTGGTTGAAGCTCGCGTTGGTGCAAAGCATAATATTAATGAAACTTACGTATTGAGATAATTATGGTTAAATACCAGCATCTGGAACGTAGATGGGAGAACTAAGCATACAAACTGCCTGACTGATACATATAGAACACTATTTTACCGGCAGCTGGGACTGTGTACCGCTGACAGCACTAAATAAATCAGGGTAGCAAAAGGGGTTGATGGATCGGAAGTGGTTTTAAATAAAATAATATCTGTCAGAGCAGACGTACAGATACTAAAGAATACGACATTTCCTTAGGTATAATTTCACATGCGGTCTAAGGCGTGGGTATACGGCCTCTCGCTTACTGGGATTGTGGGTTCGAATCCCTCCTAGGGAATGGATGTCTGTCTCTTGTGAGTGTTGTGTGTTGTCAGGCAGAGGTTTCTGCGACGAGCTGGTCCCTCGTCCTGAGGAGTCCTACCGAGTGTGATCGTGAAGCCTCGAAAAATGAGGCGTCCTAGGCCCCCAAGGGGCTGTCGAGCCATTGGGGGGAAAAAAGTCACATACTTGTTATAGACAACAGTCTAATTAAAAACAAGTAAATAAGTAATTGCGCGTGTGTTCAAGTCGATACAGGTCTATAAACCGTGTAAGTCAAAATCTTGAGAGATATGTAGTTTTTGGGACATGCATGTGTATTTATGGTGTTAATTATATCTTTATTAAAATAAGGCGTGTGTCTGCGTCTTCAGAACGCGGATCGGGTGTGAGGATGACAATACTAAATTAAGTAGAAAATTAATAATATTTATTTTATATGGATTGCAAATGTCTGATAGTCATTTACCGGTTTTTAAACGATTGACTATTAAATTGGTGATGGAAAGTAATTCATGTTACGATACTGAACAGTACTGTTGCAAAATTCTTCATGTTGTAGGAAAGCATGCTATATATTTTTACTTATGTTTACCCTGTCGAAATAAAGATTACACATAAAGTTTGTTGAAATTAATGCATAAAGAATTTTGGTAGGAAAACATGAAGGGTGGAGACCACTTGCAAGATCTACGTGTATAGGAAAGAATAATATTGAATATGTTAAAGTTTTCTCCACCCGCATCGTGAAGACATGTAGGAGGATTAGAGTTATAGATGTACTCATTCTTAAACTCCGCACTGAAGGTGAGTAGTTAACTTGACGCCCCAGCCGCTTTTTTCCCGGGCAATAACCACGATACCCATTGTATAGGAGGCTGGGTGGGCCGCAGAGCCGGTCCGAGATTCGAACCCCGAATTGTCCAGTCTGTGGCATAGTTGCTGTACCGACTAGGCTATCCTGACTATTAATAGTGAAGCAATATAATAACAATAATAATAATTCAATTCAATGGGTGTTTATTAATGTGCAGGCTTAATAGCACAATTGCCTATTATAAAACCAAAACAGATACAAATAAAACTAATAATAATACTGAAGCGTGACTATGTGGCCTGGTTCATATGACCCAGGATATGGACTAGTGACTGGGCTCTTATTAATATGTTAATAAACCTAACGGTTTTAAAGCAGGTGGAAAATGTCTCCATTAACTGAGCAATTATTGGACTGCCTTCTGACTGAGCTAGATCTTAGGCATACCCATTATTTATGTAATATAAATCTTTTGTATATTGTAAGCCTTTGTACGTAACAGATGCCGTTGGATTTAAGCAACTTGTAAATTTGGAGTTACATTTTGACGGACATGAATTAGAATTGAATTCACCTGGCAATATTTTATTGTGTACGTGCAATGTGAACTTTAATCGATATGTTAAAAAGTAGTTTCTGACATGAAACAAACAGGCAGACGCCTAGACGAAACGTTTCCATTTCGTGTTTCTCTTGCAAGGAACTCGTGGGCATAAAAGTAATAAGTCACGTACTTATTTTAAACTTCCGTGTAACAACGCTGTCATAGTCTTCTCTGCTTTAGTGTTTCGGATGTCGGCCGGTGTTCTGCGCTTCTGTTGGTTTGTTGCTGCAGTTCTGCACTACAAAGTCACGAACAAAGTGGCGCGACCACCAATTATGCACTGGGGGGAAATATAAAGGCTTATCTTAGAGGGTTGGCTAGTTGGTCCAGTTTTATGGGCACGAATCCTCAAGGGACATATTTTTTCCTACCAAGGATAAAGCGGGGTCAAGTTACCTACGAAGTGGCCACATATTTGGGGATTTTAATTGGAGCTTTTTATGGCTGATACCTAGTGACGTAGATATGTAAACCTGTAGTATAATTAGCTTTTTATGGCTGATACGTAGTGACGTAGATGTGTAAACCTGTAGTATAACTAGCATTTTATGGCTGATACATAGTGACGTAGATGTGTAAACCTGTAGTATAATTAGCTTTTTATGGCTGATACGTAGTGACGTAGATGTGTAAACCTGTAGTATAACTAGCATTTTATGGCTGATACGTAGTAACGTAGATATGTAAACCTGTAGTATAATTAGCTTTTTATGGCTGATACGTAGTGACGTAGATGTGTAAACCTGTAGTATAACTAGCATTTTATGGCTGATACATAGTGACGTAGATGTGTAAACCTGTAGTATAATTAGCTTTTTATGGCTGATACGTAGTGACGTAGATGTGTAAACCTGTAGTATAACTAGCATTTTATGGCTGATACATAGTGACGTAGATGTGTAAACCTGTAGTATAATTAGCTTTTTATGGCTGATACGTAGTGACGTAGATGTGTAAACCTGTAGTATAACTAGCATTTTATGGCTGATACGTAGTAACGTAGATATGTAAACTGTAGTATAATTAGCTTTTTATGGCTGATACGTAGTGACGTAGATGTGTAAACCTGTAGTATAACTAGCATTTTATGGCTGATACGTAGTGACGTAGATGTGTAAACCTGTAGTATAACTAGCATTTTATGGCTCATACGTAGTGACGTAGATGTGTAAACCTGTAGCATAACTAGCATTTATGGCTGATACGTAGTGACGTAGATGTGTAAACTGTAGTATAACTAGCATTTTATGGCTGATACGTAGTGACGTAGATGTGTAAACCTGTAGTTAATTAGCCTTGTGAGTCTTTCTCCAAATGGCTTTCTTATCTCGTTGTTTCCCTCAGTCACACACAGGCAAGAAGGTCGCCAATGCGATATTATTTATCATATGAAATAAAAACAAGTGTGAGATTGGAGTCCCTTGATGTCCGTACAATGCTTAATGAGAACATTTCGGCATGTTCGGACGTTGTGGAGAATACGAGCATGCACAATCACACACGGATTTATGTCTGTATACTTCTTTGCGAGGGAAACTGAACAGTTGGTTATATTTTAGAATTATAGGAAACCAAAGAGGCATACAAAATTTTTTAGAAACACATGTAAAATGCCATACCTTTTACAGTAAACATTCCGGCGGCTAGAATTTTAAAAATATTTTACTACTTATTTTTTATTGCGGTGAGTATTCTTAGGGTGTAAAGAAACTACCCTTGCCAAATCTGGAATTGCTGTGGCGTAAGAAGTCACAAATTTACTTTCACTTAAATTTGCGTGATCCACACTGCTGTGAGGTAGTTTTAATAGTGCACTAAATGAAGTGAAATGCCTGGCGAGAAATTTTGTGAATGTGACAAACACACGATTCTTCTTTCGTTGTAAATCATTCCTTCGAAGAGTGAAAAATGATGCTGACATAGTTCGTGCGTCCTGAAAGTGATGAAAATTGAGACTGGAACTGAATACATTTCCTGAAGTAACTCTCTACTTCAGTATTCCTCTGTCATTCGGTCGTGTGTCTACCTGTCTGCCAATATGTCTGTCAACACACCTACCTGCCAAGCCACCCCGTTTTCCATAACTGATTTTCCACGCACACACCTATCTAACCAAATAAAGAGCTACATATTTAATTAACCGTATATTCCCCGGGCTTTATTGAAAAATTAACAGATATTCAACCTAAAAGGAATACCTGGGCTGTACGAAATCCAAATACTTATTACCCTTTTCGATTCTTTCGTACGCTAGATCAACCAGTTCCAAAACTTCACACACTATTGTTACTCCACGATCTATTTTTGTCGTGTCCTCCCATCTCCACCTAGATATGGAAAATAGTCTCTTAGCCTGGGGTTTTCATAGATATTTTTTTATTTATTATTTCCCTCGTAAATTATATTTAGCGCTCTCTGTTACGAAAATAATATAATAATTTCAATTACAAAGGCCGAATATTTTCGTAAATTTACTATAAACTTTGCCACACATATTGTGTGATTGTCCCTGGTAGATTACTGGTAGAGAAAATGTAATTACACACGGATATATGCTTATATTATTAAGTGACGTACTTATTAAATTATACTTCTTGGTAGGTTTTCTACGAAGGATTGTGATTGTAAAAGAAATTTACGTAATATGCCGTTTCAAAAACTTATTGTTTCTAAAAGTTAGTTATCCAGGCACCTTTTATCAACAAAGTTTGGCAAAATTCTATAACGTTTTTGTAACATTTTGGGTAATTGAAAAACCACAAATTATTTGTGGCCTTATATGTACAAAACCATATATGATTGTTATAAGGTAATGGATTTTTAATTCCCATTATCTTATGCTTCCTAGACAAATTTTTACTTGAAAATTATCGTGCTTTAATCTCTACCTCATTCGACTGTCCTAGCTTGGATTTTGTCTGGTAGGCGACTACCAAAATAATACCTCGAAGCGGGTTCCTGTTACCTGCTTATGGATTTCTTTGTAATCACAAATTTGTGATCTGTTTGGACGTTATACGTTGCATGTCTATGGTTCAAATGGCTTCTTTAAATAACGTAAAACTAGTTATTCTTCTTAAAGTCATACATTGCACATGTACAGAGTTTCCATTTCTTCTGGGATATAACGCGACTTCCTGTCCCAGAATAGGGTACTCAGCCACCCAGCCGTCAGAACCTCCACACTGTAACTCTTTCTACGTGTTTCATTTTATTGGTGTCATTTGTAACTGTAGTAAGGAGAGGGAAATGGGAGACATAAATGTGATCGATACTCTTTACGACACGGATGTAGGAAACTGGTCTGCAACAGCAAGGATTTCACTCGTCCTGCCAGGGAATGAACTGAAAACACGTCAAATCCTTATTGGCCTATCTAATGGCTGTGTAACTCCATTCGCTTGAAACTGCGTGTCAGGCAGTGTGAGTGGCCAGTCTACTGAACTCCAGACTTAAGAGCGGGTATCGCCAGTCTACAGAGTAGCATTAGCGTTGACACCTTCATTTGATTCTTAGTTTTATTTGACGACACTTTTTCAACTGCTTAGTTTATATGTCGTTCAATATGAGGAAGGTTTTGTATAAGAAATTTAGTAGGCCCTCAAAGGTTATGGCCCGTTTTAAAATGTAGTTTGTCCCGTAATTAATTTATCCGGATTGATTAAAACACGGAAATATTTTCTTAGGTAAAGCTGTCCATCGGAACGAGAAAATAGAAAGGAGTACATACACACGAACCTTATTTTCGGACGAAGTTAGACACAAAGCACTTCATGATTATATTTTGTCTAATTCTCGGACTTCAAAATTGTCATTATCATTCGAAAAGCACGAGGCAGGATCACTGATGTATTGATAAGTATTTGTTCATCAGAACATAATAGAGCAGAGCAGAAGAAGTCATCAGCCATCCAAGAGTACAAGTAAATAGGCCTACCATATGGCTCCCTCCAATTAAGATAAGATGCATGATGTTTTAACAACCATTACTGGATCGACCAGATGGTGTAATGGCTAGAATAGTCGCGTGTTATTCCAAATGGTCCAGGTCCGAATTCAAGTATTGTCATCGCTCTTACTACAGCTTCTGTCAATACAAAACATGATACCTAAGTTACGTGAATTACTTATGCCACAGAAAATGGACGAAGTGCAAATTAATGTAAGTATAATCAATTACTGTTTTTAGAGACCTGAAAGAGAGGTATATTATGATCATCACAGTTTTGTCTGTAATGTGGTGCTTTAATGCATTATGCCTTTATTATTTATTTTATCCATTAGTCAGCAGCTTCTTAGGTTACCGAACCTCACATCACACTCCAGTTTGTCCCTAAATTTCCTTCTTATTGTCCAAGTACAACCATCACGTGTGTAGGCTTGCAGTGTGGGTTACATCTTGCACGATACATTTATGTTACTGCGTCAAATGCCTGGGTTGTGTATAAAGTATGTAATGACACTTAATGTATATTTAAGATATAGATTTGAGCTGAAGAGTTTCTCTGAACGAAGTGCGACAAATTTATAGCCGATATCTCTATATCAACTGAAGAAATTGTTGACCTACGCGATCGCCCTTAGTAATCAACTACCACGTAAGTCTGAAAAGACATATACTGTCTGCTTTTTTTTTTCGTTTGTGATGAAGGGCCCTCGCACCACATCCTTAAGGCTTTTTGTGCAACCCCAATGATGATGATAGATGGATGAGCAGTTTTTTTACCAAGTTTTACAATTAATGGAGCACCAGTGGAATGAAATCGACAGGGGAAAACCGACAACTCGGAGAAAAACCTGTCCCAGTGCCACTTTGTCCACCATAAATCTCGCATGGACTTGGCCTGGAATCGAACCTCCGTGGTGAGAGGCCGGCGACTAACCGCCTGAGCCATGGCACGGCCCTACTGTCTGCTTTAGTACATGTATATGTACTAAAGCAGACAGCGTCCCTTCTTCGCCCTCACTTTATTTAAATAAATTATATCTAAATAATTAAATTATCGCTGTGGTGGCAAAATGTTTTCGCCTGATGTATTATGCGGTTCCTTATCGAGGGAACAGGGATGGGAACATATGGTTATTGCGCAAAAAAATCAATGTTTTGTTGCCCAGTGAAAGAGCAGGTACACGGCAGGAGACCACTACTCAAAGGGATTTTGCGAGTGAGATGCATGAAGGATTTTAAAGGCATCCAGGTGGATTTCATTTTCTGCCCTTTCTATATGCATCAGGAGGCCGCTGTTTTATCGTAGAATGAAAATGGAAGTTTCAAGTAATTCTTTCTTCCGGTGTTGTCTAGTGCTTTTAAATCCCACAGTCTTTGAAAGAGAGTGACGTATGTACGGTGCAAACGTACATATAAGTTGCATAACAAGGTAATATAAAGGAGATTTATGTACTCGATTATATAATGCAAGCTAATACAATTTTAATTCTTCGAACATGCGCAACGAAGTTTTAAACAATATACACTGGAAAAACAGAAAATGACACAATGATTAATTGAAAAAAAATTTAAATGACAGACCGTTATTTTATGCACATTTTAATAGACTTTAATATTAAAATTCAGTAGCAGTCTAAGGTCAATTGTTTCGTGGGAATGATTCTAAATATACGTATTTGCTATTCGCTGAGAAATCACAGACGGCTGTAACAAGACTCTTTGAATAATTACAAAGATGTTGTGGGCGAACCCGCCGAAACGTAAGTTGCAACATAAAGACACTTCTTAGTATTTCAGATGTGTTGGGCGATCACAGTTTTTTTTTTACTTTTAAAACATTTCAAGCTGCAAAGTATAAAATAGCCCAATGTGAATAAGAGCAGTCTTTCAGCAATCTCAGCTTAAGCTGAATGCTATACGATTACACACAGATCGTAACTTCCGAGACACGGATTTGTCTCACGCAATTACACAAACGATTGTGGTAGTTTACCTCAACTCTAACTTATTTTTATTGCGCATTCTACAGAAGGATTAAAGAACAGAGCATCGTAAAAATAAAGACACTTTTTTATATTCAAGTTCATTCCAGCCTCTACAATCATTTAATATTAAATTTTAAAATAGTAACAGTAATTACAATTATGCTTATAAGAAGGTACTGCAAGAACTTGTATAATATATTGTAATAAAACTTTATCAAAATTTAGAAATCAAGAATTGGAAATGTAGAAGTATGAGCTAACACTACACAGTTATTTTACTTCTATAAATTTTCTAACTTGCCTGTCTTGTGTTGTGTCCTCTGTACCTAGACAGGCTTTTAAATTTGGCGATCGTCTGTCCAAAATATCCTGACAAATGTCAAATACAAGGTTCAAACTTCCGGAATTAGTTCTAAATGTGGACATTTAAGGGACAATAATTCGCAATAGCTGAAGAAAATTAATCAGTAGGTTATGTAGTCTATATAAATACGTGATAACAGTACAAGCTGGTTCCCACATTAGCGCTGGGGCGCACACTTAAATTTACTCGGCCTGGACGAGACCATTTTGTAAAAACCAGTGTCCTGAGGTTATTCAGTGGAAAAGCTGGGATTTGAAATTTGCATTTATATCACTAGTAAACACTATACCAACACATGCACTTACTATTAAAACATTAATAGTTTTAAAAAACCAAGCCCTACATATGTTTCGGCCAGCTAACTGGCCTTCATCAGGGGCAACTAGCGTTTACTAGTGTTAATAAACCATGCACGGTGAAAATAATATTTTGCGTTTATGTGTTTTATTGCTTTATGCGTTATTTATCGAGCCTTTTAATGTATGGTGAGCTATACATCGAATGGTAGGATGATATTAGGAAGGGCTTAAAAGTGGTCACTGTCTAGTTTGTTGCGCTGTCCGTATAGTACCAGGAGGGACTCGGAAAAAAACAGGAAAAGTCGCAGTGATGATGGTCGATATCCGTACTAACATTCGAACCCCTGAACTCCAGAATATAAGTATTGTGAAGTGTGGAAACTTTATTCTCATTGACTGACGTGTTATATATGTCATAAGGAATACAAATTATTAATATTATTAATTCGAAACTTAATTCTGACATGTGCCATGAAGTCTTTAAAACGAGGCTTAAACTGAAAGTGTCATTAATCCAATTCGTCTGTTTTATTCGCGAGAAAATTAAGTATTACATTTTAGGCACTTCAGAACTTCCATTTAAAGGTCGGATTTGTATTGCTTTAATATTTTACGAATAAAATGTTATGATATTTATGAAAATATAAAATTCGTGTTATGTTATGAATATGACTATGCTTTTACCGCCTGGTCGCTGGTATATGCTGTTTGAGAATCGCTGGCATGTGCGCCTGGTTTATGAACGAGGCTACTCGATTTACGCCGGTGCCGGATATGTTGCCGCATAGACACGGCGAATATCGTATCTTGTCCTATTATCACACCCCGAAGGTTCGTTACTTTGTTCACAAGCTCCAGCACTGACCTTAATCTAAGCCAGCACAACCTTGTCCATATCCGCTCCCCTCCATCTTTAGCCTGCATAATTTTCCCCTTCTAAGAGTTATTTTCTGACATTTTTTGTTGCCGAACAACAAATTTTATTTTAGTGCTGTTATTTTCTAAATCTTTTCAGATAGGTAAAAACCAAAGTTATTTAAACAACCTGGAACTAAGAAGTGGAATGATGAATTATTTGGTAGATTAAAAATTAATTTTTTACATTTCTGCCATACATTGCTCGCTGTTAGATATTGTCTAGAGTCCAAGAAGGCATGAAGGCCATGAATTCGAAGCAGGTAGGGATTCAGAAGTAAGTTGTTTTCATGATCCACTGCCATGTACTTCCCTGGCATCCGTCTCGAGAGTTTGTGAAAAGGTCGCGAAAACGCTGAGCCGTAACAGCCGGTAACTTTGACGAGATTCGAACCGTTTACCTCACGATTGATTATTAGTTTACCTAATGACGCCATAATCCCAGTGGCCGGCCGGTCTAAGGCGTGGGTCTACTACCGCTCGCTTGCTGGGATTATGGGTTCGAATCCCGCCTACAGCATGTATGTCTGTCTCTTGTGAGTGTTGTATGTTGTCAGGTAGAGGTCTCTGCGACGAGCTGGTCCCTCGTCCAGAGGAGTTCTACCGAATGTGGTGTGTCTAAAGTGTGTGATCGTGAAGCCTCGAAGAATGAGCGGCCTAGGCCCCAAAGGGGCTGTCGAGACATTGAAAAAAAAATGACGCCATCTCATGTGCCAAGCTGCTTAGCGTTGGAAGGTAGGGTAATTACAAATAATGAATAGGCATTGCTCTTTAAAGAAGCGGTAGAGAAGTTTGTAAGGTAATATTCTTGCATTTAACAAGGGCAATATTTAACTACAAGTTGTGTAGAATGTAGTTTATTTGCTGAACAATGAAGTATTATAATAAAATGTCTTTGTAAGAAGCCAGTTATTTTTATAGACTGATAGACGACGTTAGAATATTGAATTCTCCTCTTCTTTTCAGTCATCTTAACCATTGCGAATTTAGTATACTGCACATTATTACATTTGTTTAAATAGATTATATACTGGATATTAAAGTTAAGGGTTTCAAATGAAGATTATTCTGCATTGGTATCATTCATTAATCACGCATCAAAAATATTTCCGTGGAAAAACAAGGCCTCTACACTTGTCGTAAGTGTCTAATTTGAAAATGGTATTGCAATCTTAACTGTGTTTGTAAATGTCTGTCACCAAGTGTCACACTGATACTGATCCACGCATCTCGTGCTCCAGACAAAACTGACACGTTACAATGAAATGTGAGTGCATTGTCTGTAACCTCATACATAAGTTGTGTAGGTGCAAAGCAGCCTATATAGATACTTAATTGGAGAAAGCCTAGAAATTTTTAGCCTGCTTTCCTTCTTAAAAGTAAATAATTTGGATTTGAGAGCACCATTCTGTCTGTCAGTCAGTGTGTCTGTCTGCAGATGTGTGTGTTTTGTTGGCCTCTTCGTTTCAACTTTTGGAACATTTGACTAATTTTCACAGGGATTTGTGTGATCATTAAGACACTGGAGGATGTATTTCTTAATTTCATAAATCAGTAATAACAACATGGCGAACGTACGAACTTGTAAGGCGGCAGCGACACTTATTTCAGGATCCTGAAATACCGCATGGTAAATGGATTTTCGAAAATTATATTACTTTTTTTGAGACAGTATTTATGTCGAATAAAAGGCAACAAGTTGGCTACCATCAAATACTTTTAGGTTTCGTTTCGATGTCAACAAACAATAAATTATTTCAGTTAGGCACGTAAAATTTGGCACAGAGGTACATCAAGAATATACCTATATATTTTATACTGAGTATTGATTGTAAGTCGAGAGTCACACATATGGTAACAATATGAATCCTTGTGTTTATATCGGACAAATTTAACGTCTATAGAAATTTTCCGTAACATGCGCCTCACAAAAATAAAATAAAATAACAATACCGGCATCAGTAGAACTGAAAGTCGGTGACTTGGGGGACCGTGCTTTGAATTTTGCTCTAAACGTCCTGCGTAAGAACATTATGTGTAAATTGAAATTTTTATTTGGCCTCGATGTTGAATTATTACAGAGAGTAACACACTATTTAAAAGACATGGATTCCTAAATTTCATACAGAATTCGGTCAGAACATCTTTTACATTACTTTACGACAATTGGCCGGCTCGTCAAAAATAATTTAAAATAAAAATATTCTGATCTTAATAAGACAAATTTTATTGCATTGATCTGCTTATTTATATATTGATATAACTGATTTTTCCGTGAAGAGGAGTAATATTGGAGCGACGAGAATATAAATTACATCCCCGAAAGACTTTCGATGTAGATCCTAATTCAGAAGTTATCGATATTTGACATGATTAAGTATTTTTGGAAATAATAATAACGGCTACACGTACAAACGTTTATTTAATACTCTTCATACAAAGACACAAACTGACCTGGATTTGATACTCTAGTCTCATCCTGTGCTCTCATGCATTTCTGGCTTACGGTCATTGCACTGTATGGCGCATTGATACGACAGCCTGTGCTGCCGCATCTTTCACACAATATGCAGACTGCTTTATGTGGTTTAATTTCATCGGTGGCGTGTTGCCTCACTGCACAAACTTCACACAGGCAACACAGCTTGGCAATGATGTCAAGCTGTGGGTTTCTAAGCAGATTGATGGATCACAGTGCGTTTCGGGCGGCTCGTTAAGTCCTTAGCTGACACTCATCGCTCTTTGCCATTATAGCGTATGATTTGCATTGTGCTGTATTTGTTTATTATATGCAGTTGGCGGGCGCAGAGTGTGTTAATGATTTTAACATGCAGGTGGCCCAGTAGTATTATAAGCAATCGCATTTCACAAAGTCGTCCGTGACTGATCACATAATTCTGTAAACTTATTTAAAATGAAGATTGTACTGATAAAATATGCTAACTGAAAATATGAAAGAGATGTAATGTCAATGCTTTATTGTCTCAGTCTTAATACAAATATGGACGACTATGTTCGTTAGAATACTCACGCAGCTGTTTGTTTAGAAACTTATTTTGTTACCATCAGAAGTAGTTTATACAAAATGACAAATTTCATTGTCCTTGGTTTTAGTTATAAAATGTCGTAATGTACATTTAAAATAAAATAAAGTATTGACATTGGATTATAAAATAACCGTTGTGCAAAATATTTAATTCAATGTTTCAGAGGGTCACCGTCTTCTGTTACGTGGCCCCCATAAAATCTGTGAAATATATACCGACTTTTCCGGGTAATATTCGGTCTCATTCCTCAGAGTAGAAAAAATCAGTATTTTTCATTAACCTATTCTAAATATGGGGTACCAATTTCCTCTGATACATCAGTACATATATGCAGTACCAATTTCCTCTGATACATCAGTACATATATGCAGTACCAAAGTACACTGATGAGCTGAAATAGCGTAGTCGATATACAATAATCATAATGACCTACAGGAGGCAGCTCGATGTTGATTGTGTTTGAACGACTTGTGTGGGGCTCCCAAACGCACTTTTGACACGCAATGCTAACAGGTGGGAGGAGGAAGGAGGGAATATTACGTCCATCAAACTTGCTGTTAGTAGCTTTTTGCTACAGGATGTGTAAAAGTATTTTCAGTTTTTCTGCTGTTGGGGATTACGATTTTTACAGCGAAGTATGGGCTTAAGGTATCAAAATATTCAGCTATATATTTTCTTTAACAGCTTTTAAAACAGAGGAGAATTTTTATTAAACTGGTATGAATGTTACCTAACCCTTTTAATCAAGTTTAGCATTCATCAGGTTTCACATACTAAGGATAAAGGCTGGAAGTCCGAGGAATTGAGGTTCTGTTCCTGGCAGGGGCAAGTCTTCCATTCTGTGAGGAAAACATAGATAAACTGATACAGGACTGAACAAGATACAAACACACCCAACATCTTATGTTATTCGTGTAATGTTGTTATGGAATTAAAATAAATAAGACGAAGGAACAGGGCTCGTGATCTGTAAATTTCCGAACCCGGGGGATATTAGAAGTATGTGGGATCGAAAATATCAACAGATAACATCGCTTGAAACGGTAGAGGGTTAAGGGGAGAACAACATACAACCTATCATTTGTAGAAAGAAAATATGAAAGTCTAAGCGGATTGAAATGTATCAGATTGGATATAATTTTGGGCTCTTCTCGCCGTTCTAACAAAGCTAAGGTATCCACGAAGGCACGTAATTTTTGGGCTACCTTAGTAACTAGCAACTGATCAATCATTCAGATTACGATATTCAGTGTCATGTCTCCGATTGGGGTACTCTAAGATGGATACAGCCGTTTTATCCGAAACATTGTGACCTTTATTTCTCGTAGATGTCTACAGAAACGCTTCAAGAATTCAAGTATAACTAAAAACGCAGTTGCATGTAAGGCATTATGTAGTCTTCGACGTAGTCCTTTATCTTTTATTCTTTTCTTTATTTCCTTAAACATCCGTATTTATATTTTAGATATAACTAATATCTCTATGGAAAGTAAGAGTAAACCTCAAATCTCGTTTGGTCGTATGCCCACCCATGCCTTTCATTTAAAGGTAAAGCAATCCCATTACGGGCCTGGACAGGCCCTTAAGGTTCCAGGAGGTTGAGGCTCTCAGATTTCTAGACAATCGGCACATGAAGGTGGTAAGGTTGTCAGCCCTAAGCACCGGCCGCCTTTACCCCCCAGGAAATATTTCTGGTACTCATTTCTGTTAGAGGCTGAGTCGACCCCAGGGCCATATTGCGACCGGAAGGATTATGTCAATGAAAAATTCCAATGACACCATCGGGAATCGAACCCGCGACCTTCCGGCTTGTAGCGCCATGCCTTTCATTTAGAAGCATTTAATCATTTGCATGGCTAGTCCTTCAGGTTATTTTATTACGGAATATATATTGAATTAAGCACTGTATATTGACCACTTTACACGACAGAATTTAGTTTTACAGGTATCATGCCGATTCTTTTGGTTGGCACTGTTTCCCAGGGCAGCACTTCCCCACTTGAACCATAAATTAAATGAATTTTCCCGCCCCTTACTGTCAGTATCGGTGATGACCTGTCATTAAATTATGGACTCTGATTATATTCAGCTTTCCACTTTTCGGTCTGTATTGGCTCTCACTACCGCCCATGAGTCACTGCCTCAACCAGTTAACCGTTTCACCGCGTATCGTAAATTCCTGTATATTTTTAACGTACAGAAGAATTGCCTGTCAGTTGTTGAATGCACGTGGACTTAACGAAGTTAGGCAGACTGAAATACAGCTGAGGCATTAATACTTGACCATACATCAGTTAGTTGGATATTGCTCTTTAGAGGATGATAAGAAACAAATCACCAGGTACTGTATTGATGAAACTCCAGCATAACTGATCTAATAAGGAAGTGAAAAATTACATTCCGTAGCCGCATTTGTTACAGTTGGAATAAGGAAGAAACTCTTTAGGGAAGTAAGGGACAAGAGCTCAGAAAGGGCTATGATGGGTGGTAAGTATTACTGTCTTATGTGCATGCATGTAGTTGAGGATTGGTATCCTTGAAACGTTGTGTAGAATAAGAGGTGTGAAAGCTACGTAATTTGAGTAACCTGGAATAACTAGAAAGTCTAACTGCAAGATATTTGAATTGCAGATGTGTGTCTGTGCGTTGTGTAAGACAAGGCTCAGTTTCTAATGTAACTCTTATTGAAAGCGTCAATAGTGTATAAGACGTAGTCCAATTATATTAGTGTAAGGTAATTATATCGAACGCGAGAGACACGGCAGCGGAAATTCGTATCATAATGATCCTTAGTTGAATGTAAGAAAAGCGTGTCTTAGGGACAAATATCTACAGGCACGAAGCTAAAGAAAAGCACCTAACATTTGTTACACGTACGAAATTTCTGAATAAAAGAAAGACACAGGAATATACATTGTAGTGTTTGATATTGGAAAGTGCATTATCTTTCCGTATCCTATTTTATTCCTCTTCAAAAAGTATATTTTCACATTTATTCTTTTTTGCCTCCTTAATGGAGTGCTTTATCGGGATACTTATCTACAAGATAAAAATGCTTGGTGCCTGAAAATGTGTCACAGAATATCCGTTCGACATTCTTTATATATTCCCTTCCCTGAAACGTTTCTGTTCGGTCCATATGTCTCAGTCATTCAAAATATTTGTTCTAAAATACCTTCAAACTTTACCAAACTAACAAATTAATTTACTAATTCAATGCTTAATGCTCCTGTTCAGTGTCCTCAAAATATTCTCACTCTTTGTTTAGAATTTTAACGTCCATCACCGTCATTACAAGATCTTGGCCCTTGTCTATGTCCTGAGGCAGTTTAAGCTTATCCACGCTTCACACCTTTTTCCTCTGAATTCTATTTTTACTTCATCCAAGAATTTTCGGCTGTTTTGCGCAAGTAGTATTTTCTTCTGGGCTTTCGTAACCATAATTTGAATGGATTTTGCACCCTCCTGATGCATGATACCATGTATGTCTCAGTACTTTTATACTAGACTTATTTTGTCGTAATAAAATGACTAAATGAGAGTAAGCAGTAGGAAGTTAAAGATGTGTAGGCCTACGTGCTAAGGATACGAGTAAGTACATTTGGGATTCTTATTTCAGAGAGATTACGGTCATGTGGTATGCGAAGACGTGTAGTTTTGTAGATAAGAAGTTTATTTTCACCCTGAAGATGAAGTCAATGCCATCATTGAAAATTCTGTAAATATCAACCAAAGTACAGGACGTCACATCCCGTAAGATAGTAATACAAATAAGTGTAAAAATGAAAGTGCATTTAGGCCAATTTATCATCTAGACACATACGCATCTTTACTTTAACACTTTAAAGACGAAAATTGACGTGAATTATATTCAAAGAGGCAGGTCGCACCGCGCAGTAAACTTATTCCTTTTCGGTTATAAAAACGAATCTGTTAATGCTGTATAAGGAAATAATGCATGTTTGTTCTGAGATGCGTGCAAAACACATAACTACACTGTGTGAGTAGAATGTAGAATTTTTTATGTTGAATCTGGTTATACTGTACATAAATCGCTGGTTTTAAAAGCTTAAGCCAAGGTTATCCTCCGTGGAAGGCTTAATTTTATGCGAAAGTGGTGAGTTAATTAATGTACCCTACTTAAACCGTTGCAAGATGTAGCATATGCATGAGCAATGTGGTAACACTACGCAAAGGTCTGAATATGTACTGCGTCTAGCCGGGAAAGCAAAGAGGCTTCTGTCATTTTCGCCGTATCTCTCCCAGAAATCCGAGGGGCATTGAATTCCTGACGCGTTTTTGGCAAATGGTAGCAGATACTTTAGAACGACTGCGATTGCTGTACCTAGGGGAATATTTGAGGAATTTTCCGTGGTATATCCCACTACTGTTTCAGCTTATATATATGGAAGGAATGTGGAAACACACGAAAATATATTGGCGAATAGCTAGTTTCTGATAGCTTTAAGCTGGAACTTTCGAAATGAAAATCTCAAGCTTTCCACTGCGTAAGTTCAAAGAGAAGTGTTCCGTGTCGAATCACTGTAGCGATAATGTAAAACTGGTGGATTGTAAGGCAATCACAGGGCGTTTATTCTTTTGTCCGTTCTTCTGAGACGTGGAGCCGCGTCACAGTGCCCAATGTTTCGGGACCACTATTTTGGGCACGGCGCCACATCCCAAAAGGGCGAAGACTCTAACTACAGGGCTGCTGAAACGTAAAAACTGTCAATACGTTTGCTTATTCCTAGTTTTTTAAGACTCTATCGATAATGTAGGTCATATTGTGATGAATGATAGAAAAACATTTACCGATGAATTGGAAAGAATGTGAAAGGAAGAGGCCGTGGCCTAATTAAAGCTAGTATTCCGTCACTTGCCTTGTACAGAGCGACGAATATCTTACCAAGATAGACGGTGTCCCGACCGACTTTCACTTCGGGCACAAGTCTTATCGCTGGAGCCAACTTTATCTTTGGCATAAAGTTCATACCACGTTTATGGAATTATATCCGTTGTTCCGAAAGTTACTAGGGAGGGACACACATAGAAAATCTCTTACGTACAGACATGACATTAAAAGTGATATTTGAAAGTCTCAATGCTATCGTATTCCTCAAGACATTTATCTTAATTATGTAAAGAAACTTGACAGTTGCTATAATAAGGATTTTCAGACGCTTAAAAGCAGAACAAAGGAGAATCAAACAGAAAATTGTTTCAGTATAAAACACTACGTCCAAGATATTGTTATGTGGCGGGTTAATGTCTGGAGCAACACTGAATGCTTCAGCATCGGTTACAAGTAATTTTGGATTGCTATTACAATAAAGGTTTGGAGATCAGGTGAAGAACTCTGGAGTGAATGGCATCTGTCCTTCTCATGACCAGAATTTCTAGTACCATGTCTTGTCGCTAATACTTCTAAAGCAGATTAGCCCACAGATGAGTTTATAAACCTAAGATCTCATGGACAGGAAATGGAATTGGAGTAAACAGAAGTCGTATAAATAAAGTATATGTAAAAATGTGCAAGTTGTGGTGTGTACACTCACACAATACACCTGCCAGCTGCGATACTTCAGAGATTATCAGATTTCTGGCTGTTTGTATGGAGGCACAACATATTACAATATTGACCTTCACTGTGGACTGTCATCGTCGATGTGTGGACTGAGATAGATTCCCAAGGCGTCAAGCCACGCAAATAAGTGACGGTAATTTTGAAGGAAATTATTTTGTAATCGATCACTTCATAAGTCAACAACCGAAGTAGAACATTGGTGTGGCCTCCTCGTTCACCTTGCTTAACAGCACTGAGGTGTTACTCTTTAACAGGATTTTATGAAAAACAAGGAGATCCGAGCGTAGTAAAGCCTACTTTCCTCTTGTATACTTTCTAGTTTTCATGCCTCAATTATTAGTGTTCACTATTCCTTTATTTTATTCCGTGATGTGGATGCCACGTAACTTACATTTGTCAGTTACAATCTCAACGTTTCGCATCATCCCCTTGTTTGCAATTGGTTATTTACAAATACATTATGTAAGTACAATTATAGTCAGTCTTCTTACCAAATTTCACATGCTTGGCTCCAAGGAACCGAAATGTACAGAAGCTTTTAGCGTGGTTCCCTTTTTGCCATTTTACACTGTAAAATAATTTACGTTAACAAAATATGCATATTTTTTTGAAGTTTAATTACCACACGTCATATCACCATTTAAAGTAGTGTTACACCCACTTCAAAAGTTCGCACATCCTCCACATGTGGTTACTACTGATCTCAGGGAATCAACGAAGGTATAGCATAGGAGTGTCTTCTACTGGCATAACGTTCATGCTGAATTTCGTAGAAATTGATCAACTGTTTGAAACTTGAAATAAGGGAATACACAAAACAGCACGGTGCCCGAAAGATTACCTGTTTCCTTCTAGAGATTTAAAAAAAAAAGCTGTGCAGTAATCAGCGACACTTACCAAGACTCTGATCAATAGAAAGTACAAAGGACATGACAACAGGAAATCAAATAAGAATGCAAATAATATTTTATGAAATCTACACAGTGCACGACAATTTGAATTAATTATCAAATTCCAGTATGGAAACAGTTCACAACGTTCTGCACGGAACAGACATACAATAAAATAATTGGCCTATTCATTCATTATATAGTTTGTTTTGCGACAGGTCCATAGCCCCTTCCAAGCGAGTTCTCCACAGAGTGCGATATAGTGCTTTCTCTTTCCAGTTTCAGTATCTTATCTTTTGCTTAAGGCCATCCAGTAGGTGCTTACATCTTATTCCTCGTCTTTTCTTCGCTTCTTTTCTATCTCTCCTTCAATAACGTGTTTTAAAAAGAAGTTCCTACGCAAGATGTGACCAATCTAGTTACCCTTCTTTTGTTGTATTTTATGTAGGATGTTCCTGTCCTCGTTAACTCTACGTAATACTTCTTCATTTTTCACACCATCTAACAGACATAGAATTTAAAATATTCAGTATTTGTATTCCCAAACTAATATCTTAAATGCAAGCTGTTGTGTGGTAAGAATTTAATAACAACCCTGTATCATAGCTCAGGCGGTCAGTCACCGCCTTTTCACTGCAGAAGCCCGAGTTCGACTACAGGCCAATTTATGTGGACAAAGTGGCACTGAGGCAAGTTTCTTTCCTATTTCTTCCCCTTTCTCCCGTCAGTTTCATTCTATCAAAGCTCCGTACTCATATTGTTTAATGTAACATTGACGCTGTATAGTTTAGATAATGATCGCCTAGCTAAATAGAAAAATATGAAATAATAGCAACAAATAGTTCTGTAGAATTAGAAGTCTTTGTAGTAGGGTGGTAGATTACATGAGAGGCGTTCTGAACTCCTGGTCGATACAATTAGAGTAGTCCGTAAACAACCAATTGTTATTTAAAGTAGAATATGTTAATATAAGTTTGCAATCGTAATGTTACTGTAATGTAAGGGCCAGTTTATAAATGTAGATTGTGAAATGCATTGTAAAGGAACTTGAAAAGAATATAGATCCATACGTATAACGTCCGAACTGCGTTGTGTGTTTCGCGAATACGCCACTAGGGGGACTCGACTAAAATTCAGCCGAGATGACTGGCGCTAGTATCGATTTCTCCTGTACATAAGGAGAGGAATTTTATGCCAAAGTAGGCGTTGCTGCAAAGGCGTCGGTTTGTGCAGTTGAATTGGACGATAGTACGACACTCTGAACTCTCAAAACGTTTTTGTTAGTCTTGGTGAAAAACGAATAATTCATATAACGCGCTTCTTTCGTTCCTTTCAGTCAGAGCAGAAGAAACTTCGAACGTCAGATAACAGTCTACATTTTGGTGAGCATTTCTATGTTAGTTATCTATGAAATGTGCTGTGCCGGTAATCATTTATATTAACAATATATTACTTTAATTCTGGCATTGTGTATACCTGTGTGGCTTGCCTGTATATTTTAGCCATTGCTTTGTGTGTTAGTGAAAATCATACATGAATAATATTACGACCTGTCCTATAGTCTCTTAAAACTCTCGATGGATATTCAGGCTAATGTGTTGTGACTATTGTAGTAACTGCTTTTATTAACAAAGTGTTACTTACTTTAATATTATGTTGATTCAATCTTAGTTTCCGTGTTAAATTACTCTCTATAATTTAGGGATTTTCTTTTTTAAAATTTAGACTTTGTCTCCATTTTAATATCTCAGTAGTGGTTTTGCAAATGAGTTTTTGAGAAATGTAGCTGTTAGTTTGAACATGTCTGTCTGTTCGTCTGCGGGAATTTAAAATATTTGAGATTGTTACTAAAATGTCAAAATATTCCAAATTTGTTTAAATAAGAAACTGTATAGTTGGAAATCAGTATGCACTTTATACGCGTGTTGCTCATTACCCCGGTAACAGGCTACATGTGAAAATGGAAAGGTTGTGAAATCAGTTGTAGGGAAGGCAAAACATATTTTAGGACCCGTCCATCATTTTTGTAGCCCTGACAGGTTTCGAGATATTAGAACCAAAGTGAACCAATATTCTAGGTATATTACGCATTGCTTATATTTAATGTATGATAATTAACCAACAAGTTTACAATCTTTGTATTTACACAGTTATATTACATTAAAACATTTAAAACTCCTACATGTTTCGATTCCTGTGTGATAATCAACAGGGAAAATGTACATCAAATGACCTTGTATAAGACATTAACTCAATAATTTATAAGTTGTTAAGTCCTGATATCTTGTACATTACGTAGAAGAACCGACAAGTAAGTTGTAGGTTTCTGCGTGTAAAACAGATGCATATAAAAAATATGGAACTAGGCTACACGGCATTACGTGGTAGCTTATGTGTACGACGAATGCTGTACGGAATGAATAACATAAATTCGTGCGTATATTTCTTAACCTGTTGCAAATAGACGATTGGACTCCCAATTGCTTGATTTGAGAGCTGTTTAAATATTTGGTTACTCTCTACTGTAATACTGACAATGAAAGCAAGTATATCCACTGTGAAGAATGAGAACTTTCTTTTGATGGATTATAAGCTCTTTTAAGTGTGATATAATAAAGAAACGAATATATAGGTGACAATAACTATGCATATTAATTATAACTATGCTATCTAAACCAAATGACACAACAAAGTTGGTGGTTCTGCTTTGTATCTTCAATGTCAAAATTTTAAATCTCGACCCTGAGACCCGAAAATTTGTGGATTAGCTAAAAACATTAGCTTCTCAAGAAAGACTTTGCTCCGTGAGGTTAGTTACAAAGTGAAGGAATGTGATTTAGGTGAGGCATGTAGCGTGTGTGGTGAGTTTCATACATTGAAGACGCAGCCCATTAAAAGTGAGCATAAGAATATTTCGATGTGATAACAGCTTACATATTTGCTGTGCTAGTGTGTAAGTTTTAGTGTGATTGTGTACCGTATGAAACACATTGATGGGACGCGGGGTTTGAGCATTGCCCAGCGCTGCTGCTAAAGATACATGTCCTCTGGTGTGTTGTCAATTGGTAAGTACTTACCGACATTTGAAACACCGTAGTGCCTTCAGCTCAGTGTCAAGAAGCACGACAAGAAGATCCACTGACCTTGAACTGCTTGACACTGAATTGCAAGGTATGTCAGTAACTGTTTACCAGTCGACATGGCGAAATATCTGGGAAGACTTGAATCTTGACGTCAGTAGATCTCGGGTTGCTTTTCGGTGGTCTTTTTTTTTTTCAAATGTAAGGAAGTGTAGCACCAGAAATTGGTGGGTTTCTTTAGAAAATACTTAAAAAATTTTGAAAATGAAATATTTCCACATCACACCATGTGAATTTCAGGACTGTTTCTAAAGTCACCGAACGTCAGGATACAGCTGTTAGCTCAGCTTCTGCGTCTTCGGGACAAGCTCGGTGTGAACCTTGGACCAAATATCCGCTCCAAAAGACTTTTGTAGTTTTCCTCGGTACAAGTATTTTTTAGCGTTGGTAGCATAATATATGCTAAGATTTATTCCTCCTGCAACCATCAATATTTTTCATTTACACATCCTATTTTTTCTTCGGCCTTTTACCGCTGAGGCCCTGTTTGATCCCAGGTCAATGTCTGTGGAATTTGTGGCGGACAAAGTTGCACTGGGACAGGATGTGTGCACTCAATGCGCTTGTATCCTATTCATTTAAAATAAATTTTAATATTATCCTCCCATCTAAGCCTAGATCTTTCAAGTGGCGTCTTTCCTTCAGGTTTATGCGCCAAACACTTTATGCATTTCTCTTCTCCCCAGTGCGCGCTATATACACCACCCATCTCACCCTCGACTTGAAAATCCGAATAATATTTTGTGTCGAGTATAAGTCATGAAGCACCTCATTTTATAATATTAACATGGATCTTGAAAGGATTGGATTGTATGGCGTGACATGGGCAGATCTGGCTCAGGATAGGGGCACGTGGCGGACTGTTGTGAACACGGTAATTAACTTTTGGCTTCCATAGAGTACAGGAAATTTGTGTACTAGGTGATAACTTTTGTCTTTCCAAGAAGAATCCTCTTGCATGAAGTTACTCTGAGTGTGTATTTTCCTGTAAGAGACAACAGACGTGACTGTTCACTTAGTGTCATGTTACTGTACGTTATATACGTAAATCTGGACGTGGTATTAATTAATAAAATTCTGAACCAATATTCTTTACTTAATGTGAGAGGCCAACATACTTTCAGTAATAAAAAATGTAAAAATATATTTTCTTTCCTATGGCTCAACAGCCCCTAGGGGGCCTAGGCCTCCTCGTTTTTCGAGGTTTCGCGATCTCACACACTTTAGACACACCACAGTCGGTAGGACTCCTCTGGACGAGGGACCAGCCCGTCGCAGAGACCTCTACCAGACAACACACAACACTCACAAGAGACAGACGTCCATGCCCACGCGGGATTTTTTTTTTGTTTTTTGGCCTGTTCGGGGTTTTCCCCTTTGATCAATTTTTACTGTTTAAATCCTTTCGTCCTTCATGTCACTTAACGTTCCATATTACCGTCCTTACAACAAACACAACACAAACATCCATGCCCCCGGTGGGATTCGAACCCACAATCCTAGTAAGCGAGCGGCCGTAGACCCACGCCTTAGACCCCACGGCCACTGGGATCGGCTGTATAAATGTATACAGGTCTTGGCGTAACGAAACGTGTTGTAGACATTGTACAAAAATATTTAACACAAAATTTATCTGGCAAATGCAAATGTCATGTATTAGTAATGAAGCGTATCAGCTGCACACTCTAGGTGACTAACACAATTGAATGGTGAAGAGAATTGTGTTTAATACGTCACAGCTACACTGAATGGGGAAGTTGTAGTACAAATCAGGAACAAAGTGAAAGTAAAACGATTACCAAAGAGTAGTATCTGCAGAAGAGCAACCATATTGCCCTAAAAAGATGAATGTGTCTTTACTTTTTTGTGATATTTAACGACGCTGTGAATTGCTGGGAATATAGCGTCGGTGATAGATAAAGGAATGAGCGTGGGACATGGGTGGAATTATACTGACAGGGGAAGACCGAAGTATTCGGAGGAAAACCTGTCCCAATGCCATTTTGTCCACTACAAATCCCACTTGGACTAGTCTGAATTGAACCCAAGTCCCCACTATTAGAGGCTGGCGAGGCAAAATATCTTCAATTTTATTATCATATTCTTGAGACTGATATAAAGGTAGATCAGTTTATATTAAGGACAGTGCCCCAAAGGAAGAATAAAACCATTTCCCTTGCTGAGTATTTGTAGATAATATTTGAAGCTTTCACTCTACATAAATGCACTCAACATTCTTTCGGTCATTCAGTCGAGTGAAAATTAAAGCCAAGTGTTCTGTATTTCTATCATTGCCTCTGATAATGGAGAGAGGCAGCAGCTGTCCAAATGTTGACTTTCCTCAAATTTTTCTCAACTGATTTTCCGAAATGATTTTAGTTCATTTCCGGTTATGTCTACTTGAAGGCCTTCTACATTCTCCACTCTTTCTTGCTATTTTTTCCTTATTTTTCCATTTTATATTACAGACACTGACTTTCGCAATTTCTAGTTACGCAGTTTCAGAATTCCGCAATTAAAAATTAAAAAAATTGAAACAACATTTTTGAAAGGCGCGTCGAAGGTTTCCTTGCGCGAATAGAAATGCTATGAGATGAAGGTTGAGGAAAAGTACTGTTGGACGCTAACACAGGCAGCGGGGCGATCATGCTGCGGCAGACCAGGTTCCAGTGTGCTGGAGTTTCGGATTTAAAGTTGCCACATTTTTATACACGTGCATACTTGAACATAATTTTACTCAGTTCCGACTTGCGCAAAATTCGACGTAAGCCGAACCTTTCGCGTTGTTGGGGAGTGTCTGTATTTCGAACACAACACAGCATTGCTGAAACTGGATCTGCTTACGTGCTAGAAGTGGGGCTGTAATCTTCTCGTATTTCTAACGGATCCAACTAAACTGGTGCCTCGCGCCTCCCAAACTTTTCAATTGAGGACGTAATCAGATCATATTTCTGAAACGTTGTGTTATGTTCTGGATAGCAGTCGGTGGACAGAGTCCAAAAACCCAGTCATATTAAGCGTAATATACGAGTATCACTGTCATAACTGTATATAAGTAGTTTTCCTATCCTCGTGCAAACTGAAGTTATATCAACTCCATTAAATGGACAAGAGGTGCTTTAAGTACTACGTGGATAGTTGGAGGACAGATAAACAGGAGAAACGGAAAGCCTGCTTTATGTGCTGATTTTAGCGCAAATACAAACAAGAGAGGCAGTGTAGTATAAAATAACGTTGTAGCGCGTTCGCTTAATTTTTATACCTCCTCGACTAGCCTAACAGCCTGATACCACTGATTTTATGGCGATTTAATGTCACTGGCAACAATAAAACGTAATTCGGTCTTCATATAAAGTGCCCGACATTTTTGTCCGATTTTATGGGCTGAATTTATAAATTCCAATATGAAATTTCTCGGAAATTTTTTTTCGGTGGGAGCCGGACTGATATGTGCAGTCAGACGGACAGTCAGACAGAGAGACAGACGGAGGATGGAACTTAACCAATAGGCACTTTTCGAGGCTATGCAAACGCGCCTAAAACAGTCAGTTTTGAACACAGCATGTGTTATGATTGTATCGATTTTCCTATTTTTCTGCTGTTCTTTATTCTCCCCAGAAACTTAGACCCCTACTAATTTTATGCCATTTTTTTCTGGTCTTCAGAACTTTGCGAAACATTGTAAAAATAAGAATAATTTATTTTGAAATTCAAGCTGGGAGAGAAATCGATTTTCAGGCTAAACTGAATTTAAGCTCAATAAATGAACCTCTGAAGGGGGTGGGGTTGTTGGCTTCGTACTTCTCAGCAGGCCGGGAATTCAAGTCCGTTTTTAGTCAGTCCGACATTTTTGGAATTTAGTCCACATTTTTTCGTGTGGTATGTTATGTTTCGGAAATATATTTATTTCAAACCATCATTGAAGCTTTGTTTTTAACAGTTCATTTCTTCTGTCTGTCTTGTCTGTTTGTCAAGTCTACGTAACCTATGCATAGAAAGTATATTGTTCACGCAAGTAATCTGATAAACGAATCACAGACCAGCCTTAATAATTATACTTTTAGAAATCCTCAATATTTGAGAACATAAAGCTAATTTTTGGCATGTGGTTTACGTGTTTGATTACGTTTCAGTATACAAAATTTCCACTACATAAAATAAAATGAACTAAAATGCATTTTCCTGTATGCCTAAGCTCCAGTCTATGAACGCGCATAGGTTAGAAAGTAATAGGTTTCCACTTATTCTTACCTTCGTCGATGCTGGAAGTTGCAGTAAATTTCACTGTACGCTCACTTTACATGCGGGGAAGGAGCCCATTTTCTTTGCTGGGAAGTTACTGGCGGGACCACAAAACATTTTTGGACGTGATGGCCAAGCGTAAAGTACCTTTGTCCCACGTGGCAGTCGAATCCCAGCGTTTAGTAAGTTGATAATGGTTTAAGGAAGTGAATGAAACTGTTGGATACGGAGCGTCTGTGTAGTATTTGATCTGAAATATGTCATTCTTCCCTTTTGCGACTTGTAGGCCTGCTTCTTACGCAAGTTCTCTCTCTGTGGAAATTAATGGCGTGTGATTTGAGGTGTTCAGGGTGGGTGACCTAGAAGTTTAGGCCTACTAACTAGGAACGATGTTATGAAGTGCATTAGATAAAGCAAACCCTGTACAGGCCCTGAGGGTTCCTGGCGGGTGAGGCTACCAGATTTCCAGGCAATCGGCATATGAAGGCTGTAAGTTTTTCAGCCCTATGCACCGGCCGTCTTTACCCCCCGGGAAATATTCCTGGTACTATTTCTGTTAGAGGCTGAGTCGACCACAGAGCCATAGTGCAAAACTTCCAATGACACAATCGAGAATCGAAAAAGCGACCTTCCGGCTTGCAGCGCAGTGCCTCAACCAACTGCGCCACCGCGTTCCTCCGAAGTACTGTAGAAAGGCACCAAGATTTCGATGGGAAATGCTGCCTCTATCTTCAGGGTAGGTCTCAGAAGACATCTTACTCTGCTACCCTAAAGAAGGAAACATGGTATTTTCCAGAAACATAGATATATCTGCTAGATTGTACCAGGTTACATTCCTAAGACAGTAATTTTCGTAACCAGTTTCTTGCATATACGATGAAGTCATATACTTAGTGAACACTCTGCAGGAAATCCTCTAGGTCCTCTTCCACTTCAATAGACAAATGTTTGGGGAAATGGATATGAAAAGAAAACAAGTAGTGTCCGAGCACGAAGAAAGGGAATGTAGGAGATAAAAGGAAAAATGTTGTATGGTAGGAGACAGCAAAACATCTAATGTAAGACATCATCAGAAGGAAGTTAATTTCTTCAACAAAGACCCTTGTAGGGTCAGAAGACAAGATCAGTGAGGCTATTCTTTAAAATAAACGCACAGGTTTTATTTTCTACTTTTCTCAACGGCACATATTACCGGCAATATTTATTTCATACAACACAACAGAATCGATTTGTTGTGAGTTAAGTCAAAATTATGGAATCCAGGCTGTCAAATTAAGGAAGGAAAATTTGAGGTTCTTACACCGGTGCTGCTCAAAATATAAGTCCTTCTGGATATGACGCTGTATCGTGGTGCTAGTAGTTCCGTCGTTTCGGAGTATCGTAGTGCCTTCAGCTTCAACGTCAAACAGTCCAAGAAGAACGCTCTTTGCTTAGATATGCGCTCTTCTGGGGTATTACGCAGCGTGGAATGGTAATCCTTTACCCACGTTTCGGGACAACGGATCGTTCCCATCTTCAAGGGTCAAGAAGATGGGACCGACACGTTGTTCCGAAACGTTGGTAAAGGATTACGATTCCACGCTGCGTAATACCCCAGAAGAGCGCAGATCTCATCAACATCGCGGCGGAAGCCTGAAATCACGGCTGCTGGATTACTTTACCTTCGAATGTAGGCACTACTTGGTAATTTCTTCAAAACTTTGGTAACTACTCGCCCAAAGGCACAGTGTTGCATCCTGGAAGCTTTGAATCTGCAAATTAAGAAAGTTTAAAATCAACGTACAGACACTCTCGCAATTTTGTCACTTCACCTTTAAACTTAAGTTTAGGTATCTTCTAAATTCCTATATTTTGTTAAAAGGGGAAGATAGACACGATATGTAAAAGAAACAGATTCATTGAATTCCTAAATAAGTCTGAGAATATAGACCTATTCGAAAGACAAATATTCAGACACCAACTACAATATCGCTGGTCTAATATACAGTGAATTATATAGACAGAGCAGTCATAAAGCGAAATTGAGCGTTATGGGTCGGCCCAACAGGACGACAGGCCGGCCCTTCCATTGTAAATTTTTTATAATATCGGCGTGATGAAACCTGAGCTAAAGTGCACATATGGCGGTAATTAACTGACGTAGATTGTCCAGCGATGAAAACAACTCATTCTATTGGCTTCAGACTGAGTACCTGCGCCCCCCCCCCACCCCATTCCTTGGCCGCAATACAGAGTGAGATCAATTTCCGAAACGTTGTTTTCCTTTGCGTAGTACTAGACGCTGGACAAAGCCGAGAATCTAGGCAAACTGAAGTGTAATACAGCATCTTAAAATCCTCTGAAGAAGACTGTTAAATATTTCGGTGCCTAAGTCGTGTTATGATTAAAGCCCGAAAGCCTAGCCTTTTCTTTACACACGTACCGTCAGATTTAACAGTAACATGTCTGCACTTCCCCACGCACTCTATTTGTGTGTTTCACGATTCTTACCATGGACAACCATTATTTCCCTATAGGCTGCAGCATTCACAGATTAGTTCTCTATGAGGTACGAACTGAATATTTACGTACAATGTAGATTCTTTTAATTCTTCAATTTTTTTAAAACACTATTCTCTTCTAATCCGACCGTGTTTGTTTTTAACAATGCTTTTAATTAAAATCCCCACTGAAATTATAAAATAATTAATATATACATTTATAGTACTGAGAACTGTGTGCCACTACAGAGATAATAAAAGAGAAGCCCGCTGATACACGGCAAGGCAAGGGTTGGTGTCATAGTCTGTCACACAAGCACAATTGTGATTTTTTTAATAAAGGATTAGTAAACTAAGGAGAAGAATTTATAGGCCTACCTAGTTTCAAACTGGGGGCACGCGGTGGCGCAGTTGGTTGAGGCACTGCGCTACAAGCCGGAACGTCGCGGGTTCGATTCCCGATGGTGTCATTGGAATATTTCATTGACATAATTGTTTCGGTCGCACTATGGCCCTGGGGTCGACTCAGCCTCTAACAGAAATGAGTACCAGGAATCTTCCCTGGGGGGTAAAGGCGGCCGGTGCGTATGGCTGACAACCTTACCACCTTCATGTGCCGATTGTCTAGAAATCTGGGAGCCTCAACGTCCTGGGACCCTAAGGGCCTGTCCAGGCCTGTAATGGGATTGCTTTACCTTTTTACATAGTTTCAAACTGACGTAAAATGAAGTATATTGAAGTAATCGATCAGTCACAACAAAAGCTTTTTATCCTTGTCAGAGATTTAGTGCACACTGCGACATGTTTCGGCGAACTTGGCCGTCTTCAGGTAATACGAAATACTTGGGAGGAAATTATCAGCATTAATTACTAAGAAAAGAAATTAGATCTCGTATTTACATAAAATAGTAGTAATACATAGGGTTATGTTATAGACTTAAAATGTTGAATGGAATATACCTTAATACTACTTACATCCAACGCCATGACAGCGCATGAGAAAGGGGATGTATAGGTTTACGCGTTCATGATCTTTTTTTATTATTAAAAGCTTTATTAACAGTACCAAGTTACATAAATAGAAAATACAAGAATAGTAATCTGTTGTGCCTTTTACCAACTTCCATTTCGCCTAGGAGCAGGAACTTAACCCTGGCCGCCATGTAGAAGATATTCCGGATCGTAATTGTAGTGAAAAACCGCACAGAAAAAACACTACCTTACCAAGAAGCTCTATTTAGAGCAGGTTGTGCTTCGGCCTCTTATGTTTATATTTCTTATACATTGTAGTTAGATCTTGTAGTGTGTAGTGACCAATGGACCGAATGAGAGGATTGGGATGATGAGGGCAAGTAGAGTAGAATCTGGACGCTAGGTAGAGAGTGTAAGGTTTAATATATTCTATGCCAGCAATAGAGTGAAGGCTCATGATCTTTGTACAGCATGGTTTTGGATGGTCAAGTTCACGATACAGGCTTATTGCTGGCGGGTAAGGAGCACTCGGTAACAATTGGATTGAAGACTGAATCGGTTTCAGAGCTGTTCTTATCGCGGTGGCCACATATTTAACACATTCATGCAGCTCGTTGATATCATCGTACTGGCTTGGCTGATGACACAAAAACCAACGTTCTATTTGAATATCAGTGCAGCGATATGTGAAATATCGGACTTTCGGTTAAGGTATAGTGAAGCCACGAAAATGAAAGCGATGTTGCGAAAGCCAAGTGGTCTTCGTCCTCCTATATTGAAGTCGAGACAGTACGATACCCACAATCAATAACATGGAACGAGATTCTCCGGTGAGGAGGAGTTGTATGTGTTCCTGCTTCCTGCTGAAATGCACAGTTCTGCCTGAATTGAAAGCTGGATGGACTCAGCTCTCTTTTTGAGCTGAAGGACTCTTTCGTTTTAGAGGTAGATCTAATATTTTCTTGTATGAAACCGGAAGTACGCAACACAGGACGAATATTTTAATGATATTAAAATTTCCATAATTGTGTCAGTCCCATACCTACTTCGAGTCCCTGCTGTGTTACCAATCTTCGAAAGATTCCATTAGTTTCTTCTGTATACGTCCGTGCAAAAACCGTGATAGAAAACTCTTCAAATATGGGGCGACTGAATTTCTCCAAATGTTCATCTATTCACTATTCATTATCAGTTATTTTTAATTTCTTCTCGTGTAATGATGTGTTATTGCATTTGAAATTTGATAAGAGTTGAATGCTATTACGTATTCTGACATTGAAATTTACCTTTATTTATTGTCTCGTTGATACATAAACTTAAAAGTACTAAGTATTTGGAGACCGAATTGGTCTCGTTTTTCAGGTAAAACACAATAGAGAAACAGAATATGTTGGGACCACTTTAGAGATTTTCAGTAGGTCTAGCCTGAGGATTGAGGATGCAGGTTTCTTCTATGCACCAATCTGCATGGCGTCAAAAGGTCGTGTTCTTGAAATTTACGGCCGTTAGAACCGCAAATTACACACAGAATCTAAGGCCAATTTGGACAGTATTTGTGATCCGCTTTCAGTGTTTTAATGGTCAGTAGGTACATTTTATGAAATAAATTTAATTTATGGTTGTGGTTGCTTTTTTTTCTTAACTAACTCTGTAATCAAGCAGTTAGATTTCGACATTCCTTGGAAGATAAAGCAATATGCGATGAGTGTTCCTAAGTTGGGTTAGCCGTGTGAAGATTATAAAACAAATTGAAGTGCAGCTCATAACGAAGATGTGTCTCAAATGTCTTCCAAATAATTAACACAGATCAATCACCTTGATTTTCATTTATTGTAAACACACACCTATTTCATTTTTTCTCTGTCTCATCTGCCTTGTACCCCTGTCGTAATGTGAAGCAACATACGCGACTACTTTTCACAAACCAATTCAGAAATAGCAGTAAATGCATGCAGTATCTTCCTCTTGAATACTTTAACCACTTAAAACTCAAGATACAGGGTGCAGGTAAATGTAATAGGAAGCGATCACATTCCGGTTCGAGAGACACACAAACACTAACACTTATTACTTTCGAGTATGCTCATCTTGCTTTGCATTTTTGTGGCAGAAGGCTAAAGTAACTTATACCGGTATATCTGTTGTGTAGAAAAAGTACAAAAGTTGCAGACTTTAGTCGGACCTTAAATGATTTCGAATTAAGTCTCTGAGAAAGTTTATAGTGCTTAAATATCAGCTCATGTTAAATTTAAACAGCATTAGCCATTTGGTTCTTCTAACTGACGTGGCGTTTGTTCTTCTTGAAGCAGGAACTTCTACATAAAATTTAGATCAACGTCGGCCTTCGAAGTTTGGGAATATACATTTCTACATCTGTTGCAAACGAAGTCAATAATCAGGAATTTTGTATCATTTTATGCTGATAAAATGTGTGCAACTCTTTTCTTTACAGTGTGTATCACCAGAACTGATACTGAGCGTATAAAAACGTGTAGTGATTTATATTACCTTTTAGGTGGTTCATGCCTTTGTGTATAAAATGACAACAAAAGACTAATATATTTCAGACACACATAACTCTATTTTATTCACAGATAACAGCTACATGTTTCGGCTTGTAACGAAGCCATTATCAGGCTGCATGTAACAATCATAAAGAAGAACTCAACAACTGCAATTTAAGCAAGTCAAGATTTTAAATGTTGCATCAATTAAAAATTGCCTGATGTGAATTCTAATTAATTCATAAGATGACGTAGCTGTCTATATAATATAAAATGTCGCAAAGATTTTATAGACTTGGAATTATATAAAAAGCTTGGTTAGAATGATAACAGATAAGTTACATTAAAATAGCTGGGCAAGCCTCTATAGAGGTAAGATCGGAAATCCTAGTAGTAAATTGGCAGAAAACAGACAGGAAACAGCTGTCTTGGTAACCTCTTCTTATATGTTATATATCTTATAAGTTATATGTGTGTAAAAATATCGTATAAAAGTTCTTTAAAATGTATTATTTTAGCTAGGACACGGTTACAGTTACGTCATTGCATATTTTGGCTAGGACACGGGTACAGTTACGTCATTACATATTTTAGCTAGGACACGGGTACAGTTACGTCATTGCATATTTTAGCTAGGACACGGGTACAGTTACGTCATTGCATATTTTAGCTAGGACACGGGTACAGTTACGTCATTGCATATTTTAGCTAGGACACGGGTAGAGTTACGTCATTGCATATTTTAGCTAGGACACGGGTACAGTTACGTCATTGCATATTTTGGCTAGGACACGGGTACAGTTACGTCATTACATATTTTAGCTAGGACACGGGTACAGTTACGTCATTGCATATTTTAGCTAGGACACGGGTACAGTTACGTCATTACATATTTTAGCTAGGACACGGGTACAGTTACGTCATTACATATTTTAGCTAGGACACGGGTACAGTTACGTCATTGCATATTTTGGCTAGGACACGGGTACAGTTACGTCATTACATATTTTAGCTAGGACACGGGTACAGTTACGTCATTGCATATTTTAGCTAGGACACGGGTACAGTTACGTCATTGCATATTTTGGCTAGGACACGGGTACAGTTACGTCATTACATATTTTAGCTAGGACACGGTTACAGTTACGTCATTACATATTTTAGCTAGGACACGGGTACAGCTACGTCATTGCATATTTTAGCTAGGACACGGGTACAGTTACGTCATTGCATATTTTGGCTAGGACACGGGTACAGTTACGTCATTGCATATTTTAGCTAGGACACGGTTACAGTTACGTCATTACATATTTTAGCTAGGACACGGGTACAGTTACGTCATTGCATATTTTATCTAGGACACGGGTACAGTTACGTCATTGCATATTTTAGCTAGGACACGGGTACAGTTACGTCATTGCATATTTTGGCTAGGACACGGGTACAGTTACGTCATTACATATTTTAGCTAGGACACGGGTACAGTTACGTCATTGCATATTTTAGCTAGGACACGGGTACAGTTACGTCATTGCATATTTTAGCTAGGACACGGGTACAGTTACGTCATTACATATTTTAGCTAGGACACGGGTACAGTTACGTCATTACATATTTTAGCTAGGACACGGGTACAGTTACGTCATTACATATTTTAGCTAGGACACGGGTATAGTTACGTCATTGCATATTTTAGCTAGGACACGGGTACAGTTACGTCATTGCATATTTTAGCTAGGACACGGGTATAGTTACGTCATTGCATATTTTAGCTGGGACACGGGTACAGTTACGTCATTGCATATTTTAGCTAGGACACGGGTATAGTTACGTCATTGCATATTCGTCTTCCCGTCTACTGTCACGGGGAGTTGAATATGTGACGACAAATCCGCTTCTGAAGAACATTTCACGGAGAAGACAAGCATTTGTGTCACTGTATAAACTCGTATTGCATTTATTATTTTTAAGTAAAAACCACAGTTATATTAAAGCAGAAAAGAGATAATCTTTTTTCGTGACGCTCGCAGTTACTGTTTTAAAAAAAAATGTATATTCTGCATTGCACTGCCCTCTTACATTGAAACCTATTGCCAGTGCAAAAGAATCTGATTACCACGTTTTAAGTAATACTAAATATTTTTTTGCAACCTGTGGTCTTTCTGAATTTCTTTGTGATCGGGATGATCCGCGCTGTCTAATCAAGTGAAGCTGAAGGAACAAAGGGGTTAAGAGAAAACATGGCTACAGCAAGCTTTATTGGGATTTCAAGATTGAGCAGGAGGAATTTGAGGAGAAGGGTGGGGTTTGCTGTACATGAATGTCGAGTTTGAGCCAGTGTATATTTCTCGGCTCACTGGAAAGTACTATGTATTACCCAAAAATAAGTGTAAATTTATCAAATCCCACTTCCATTTTCATTTTCTCTGACAAAGAGTCTCTCTTGAAAATGAGTATTCTAAGATTCGACGATGAAATGAGGCTGGTCAACATCACGAGAGAGAGAAGGAAAGCAAGACTGAAGGAATGAAAGAAATGGAAATTGGGAGGGAGATCGTAACAGGAAAAAATATAAACTAATGCGTGAATAAATGAATGAATAAATAAATAACACTTTAGTATCTAACTTCCTCTGCAAGACACTTGTACATAATTAGTTCTGATGTCGAATCCGGAAACGCCACCTATTTGTATCTGTATTTATAAGTTTATCATTCACATCGCCTACGTTTCCAAATTGCGTGAAATACTTAGAACACATTAAAATCCTTTACTTTAACCTAAGTAATGATTTATAGTCTGTATTTATTCCAACTTTGCCTCTTCCGCCCTTACTGACGTCCACGACGCCTGATCCGCAGACAGCAGCCATGTGCCCCCCTTAAGCTTTACACCGCATTATATAGGTAAAACGTCGGAACCGCCGCGACGCCTGAGGCTGTGTACAAATATACTTTCCTATAACCCATTATAAAGGCGCGCCTTTCTTCCTGGATCTCTCGGTGCTGCTGTTCAGAGAGTGCTCTCTCCCTGTACCTGATGGTACTGGCGTACAGTGACAGCCCATTCAATGTAGTGGCGCTGCTGTGCGGTTGGCTGACACGTCCCGTAAAAAGAGGCTCCTAATTATAAGAGGAAAAGTTTTAAAGCAAGTTTACGTCATGCGTCTTGCCATTGAGTGAATATTTAATCTGCGCAAAACTGCGTCATTATGCAACGCAACTGCTTGTCTCCTTAACCTCTGTTGAGATTGAGGCTTTTGTTACGCGTAATACAGGTCTTATATCTCATGCACATAGAATTAAACTGTGTTTAACCCTCCGAGTAATAATATTAATCTACATTTTATATACACTTTTCTTTCTTACAACACAGAAAACAGAGTGTGCTAGCATTAGAAAGATCAATCGGTAAATATGGTGTAGAGAAAGAAAGATTATTTATTGTGAGAATCGACAGGACACACAGGTAAACATGTGGACAAAATGTATTGTTGTCGGGTTCTATTCTAGAGTGAGTGGGGGAGACCCTGAGTCACCCATAGTCATTTATTAATAATGCAAACTGTTTGTTGAGGTTAGAGAAGTCATGACGCTTGAATTATTGATTGGGCACTTCAAAACGTACACAGACCTACTTACCATTATTACGTTAAAATTATAATAGGCTTAAGTAGGTCTATATATTGCCACTGCATTAATAATTTTAGTTAATGCATTTGATAAGAGAAGGCCAACGAAAACGCTTGAAACAAAACAGAGGAATAATACGCTATGGAGGAAATTATACTTTCAGGAGTTTAATAAATTGTACTCCTCACGTAGCATTGCTAGAATGATGCAATAAAGGAAAATGAGATGGAAGCGAAATGTGGAACGTGTGGCATAAAAGAAGAATTCATATAACACTGGATGAGAAATCGCAATGGAAGAAGCAAAGTGAGCGACCAAGTCTTAGATGACAGCGTGATAGTAAAGTGAACTTTTAAATTGTGTAATTTAAGAGCGCTGTCAAGAGCTAAATTATATAGAGTTAGGGATGAAAGAATGAGCTTGGAGTACCGGCGGGTGATGGTGACAGGGTAAAAACTAAAGTACTCTGAGAAAAACCTGTCCCAGCGCCAATTTGTCCACCTCAGATACCACGTGATTTGACCTGAGATTGAATCCGTGCCTTCGCGGTGACAGGTCGGTAGCCGCTTATTCCATAGAACTTCCGTAAACTAGATATCAAAGACGTATGTATTCATAGGATGTATGTCTTATTATAGTTTAGAGTGACGAACGTTTAGAAAGAGTACTCGTGTTTAATTTTGTGATTTCTTTAAAGGGAAGGAAATTTCTTCATCACACGAATATCTCAGATTTCAAACAAAACGCTTCACCATGAAGTGAAATTAATGAATGTTTTTCAGGGTTATGGCCAACGTTACGTGGGTGAAAACTCTGCGCCATTAAGGAAGGGGAGGTAATTGTGTACGGAGTTTTTCTTGGGCCCTCTCCATTGCCAAAACACTAAAATGAAAACAAAATACATAAAACAATACAAACGTTTTCCTCGATGGCCCTGCCTTAAGAAAAATGTACATATTTTTAGTTCATATTTTTTGTTGTGATAATATAAATATTTCAAGGACAGCCCTTATACGATAATTTTAGACCGTAGTTAAAATATTCATCATTCCAAAGGAAATCAGCAGGATAGAGGATGACTTGAAGACTGCATAAAGAAAACAGCTTCGAAAAAATTGCTGAAAAATTTTGATTATAAAATAAGACATAATTTACAAATAAGTTAGTCTTCTATTTTTCCGACGTACCTCAGCATTGGAGGAGTATGAGTGAATTGGAAGTAAAACTCCGTGCGTTGTTAAATTCATGTCAAGTGGAAGTAAATTTTACACATACTTTCTTGAATAAAACAGTGCAGGATTTAGGCAGAAATATGTCGAGTAGGCGGAACAAGATTACAAGACGAGGTTATAAGTGAGTACTGTAAAAATAAGTTATGAATTTTTCGCAGCGCCTAACATTTCTGACGATTTCGCTGTATGATTACCTGCTAAATTTAAATTCGCGAATAATGTTAAGGAAAACACTGAAAATACGAGTATCCTAAATGTGCCTCTCTGCGTTTTACACATAATTCCGTACGAAATTTCTCCGTATCTCAGAAAAAGATCATGACCACTATCACATAAAAGTCGAAATATCGTAAAAGGGCAGATTTAAAATCTCCTACGTTCGGCTGTTCATAACTTTAGCTGTTTCTTCGGCATGAACTCGTACATCATAGAGCACACAAACTCTTTCAATTATAAAGCTTAATGACGGCAAAATATTACCATAACTTTTGTAGGTCTTCCCGAACAGTATCTGTCAGTTTAGCTGATTCGAGCCAAACCCTCTATATGTCGACAAATTTGACTTAAAAATTGAAACTATGAAATTTCACGAAAATCCTTCCTGTCGGTTTCATGATGTTCCATGCATAGAGAGGGCCAGCAGGTCTGACCTGAAGTGGCTAGTAGTCACTTTTCGTAACTGCTTTGCAAAGTACGTAAAAAGCCCCAGGGCTTGAAGATATTCCGTGTCATCAAATGAAAAGACGGATTGATCCTGCAACTGGACCATATCCTGAAATGTTTGAATCTACTAAACAGGTTCACGCCTAGTTCTTCTAAAATGAATTTTAATATTATATTGTAATTTACAGTCCACTTTTTAATTGGTTTTTTCTCTTGAATTTTTCTGACAATAATGTTGTATTCCTTTCTCCTTTCTCACACGTGAGCTGCATGTCCATACAATCTCAGCCTTGTTAGTCAACCTAAAAATATCAAGAGAAGAATATGGATTTTGAATCTATTCACATGTGTAATATTTCCTAGTCCCCTGTTGCTTCTTCTCTTTGACAAAATGTATTCCCCTCAACACTTCTCAAAAGTTTTAAAATTTGTGTTCTTCCTTGGGAAAGAAGAGGCCACGTGCCCAACACCCACATAAAGAGGCAGAACAGAAATATGAATGCACGAGTGTGTAGCTCTTTCAAACGGTGGTAGAAAAAATGTAACGGATTTATCAAAAGAATGTAATAGAAACTCTCCTATAGCGTGAAAACGAGAAGTGCAAAATGTAGGAAGACAATTTTTAGGCTGGTTCATGCATTAACTTCTTTACACTATAGAGACGGCGAGAAGAATATTATTCGTTAAATAAGTGCACCTGTCACCATGTGTAACAAGGTTGCAAATGGCAGTCCTGGACGCAGTACACTGATTTGACTAAGGAGATTTTTACGTCCGAGGTTTTCTAGGTTTTCACAAAAAAGCTTCAATGTAATTTAATTTCCTCCCTTGATAAAAGTATGGCCTTCCCTGATCCGATTTTCACGAAACTTAGAAATGCACACCAGCATTATGGGCACATTTTCACAAAGAATTTTACATAAATCTGGGAATAAATACGGGAAGTGTCGATATAAATTCATTTGTGTCGCTAAATAGAGTATGGCATTCACTGAGCCGATTTTCACGAAATTCACAACCTCTCAATACTCTTTGTGAAAAATTTTCTGTACAGAACATTTTCAAGTAGGATGAAAATGTAACAAACACATGTAAAATTGTATTCATACGCCCTTAAATAAACTTGTCTGCATTGCACCGGTTTTGACAAAATTCAAACGTTCTCGAAATCATTTTGTCATGACCTTCTAGACGGAATTAGATGAAAATCCGACAAACGATTTATTCGCAGATACTGGGTCACAGATTTGCTGTTGAAAAGTCTCAACATAAGGCGCTCTTTATTAGTGCATAAAGAACATCTACAATACGTAAAATCGTTGAATATGAAATCGTGGTACAAAGATGCCACACTAAACACACACATATATAAATAAATATATATACATATGTGTGTGTATGCGTGTATTTGGTTATGAAATGAAAAATGAATTTAGCTTCCGTCAATCGTGGTTCTGAGCACGTCAATTTAAACACGAAGTCAAAAATACTGTCACTGAATCAGAACCAGAAATGTCTGATTTCTTGGAAGTGACACTTTTTTTCGAAACGTCGGAAACCATTGAACCAACAACGCAACGTTACCGCCCAGTAGACCAGAATCCTCGATTCCACCGCTGAGCGAACCTCAAAACTCGCTTATGATTTTTTTAAATGACATCTCAATTTAGATTTCTTCCCCGTCCCCATTCTTAATTCATGTCCATCTTCTTCCTCCACCATTGACTTTCCCTTGTCATTTGTACCTCCCCTTTCATAGTGCTGCCTCACAGCTGTGTATCAAGTGTCTCAGAGCTCTAACGTACCACAATGCCGCACATTTGAAGGATGTCAGGCGGCTGTACTAGTGACTGCTATGGCGCGCCGAAGCGTCAGTGTGCTGTGTGTTTGTGCTTCCGAGTTGCTCGGCCCAACATAACCATCATTTATTAGCAACACATGAAATGGCGACAGTAAGCTTGCAATGGATTTTCCTTGTTCGTCGGTTTTATATTGATATTAGTGGCGTGTGGGAAGACGGTTGTAGACAGAGAGAAACAGAAAGAGAAGCAAATGGTAAAGGTGAAATCATGAAGAGATGAATGAAAGCAGCAGATAACTTAGAAAAGGTGGTTTGATGGAGGAAGTACTGATGAAAAAACATTAAATGTTATGTTCTAGAGGAAATGCATACAGCCAAGAGTTTAAGATATGAAAGATTTCTGTGTGTTTTGTTATTTTATTATCAGAGACTGCAAAGGGCAATGTGTAGCATTTGAGGAAAAGACGGATGATTGGAAGATGTTAATTTTGGTTGCTGTTTATATCCGACTCTTGTTTTCACTTCCTGTTACGGGCATAGTGACTGAACGCTATAATATTGCTTCACAGATAAATCGAAAGAATGTTGACTGCAACACAGTTGCAATAACAGTTTAATAATTTAAACCCGCGTAAGCCTTTCACAGTTCTAAAGCTGTATGCAGGTCTATGCTGTTACTTTGTCACTTTGTGTTTGGATAAACCTAGTTGCTTGCAGTAATCTTCTGTGACATAGTTCCATGGTATAACGACTTGCTTGAAGCTTCGCCTAGGAAACGCCACCTCTGGATCATATATTGGACCTGTTGACCATAGTCACACACACACAAACACACACAAATGCCCCATTCTTGAAGGCCGACTTTTTTGTTCTAATCCTGCTATGCAGCCACATTCCTTGGGTGTTTCCTAATGAAATTTTGTGTGCATTTCGTCTTTCTTTACGCGTCCCAACTTCTCACGCATATTACTGTTGTGTTTTTAATCCACCTAAGAATGTTAGGTAGACTACAGTTTATTTTTTGCCTCGCCCCAGCCCTTCTTACACTCGTTTCGGGCCAACTAACCTTCGAAAACACTTTCAATATACATTTTTCAATGTTCTTTCCTGAGAACGTAAATTAAAAAAAAATACTGAAATATCTGCTGTGATGTTTGTTTATTTGTTAGGGCTGTGTCCTAATAAACCTTTCTTGCTCTTCTTTGCATTTTTAAAATCACATTTTGGAAATATCCAAGAAATTTACATTCAAAAATTAAAAATAACCTACAAGCATTGTTGCTATCTCAGACTGACTGAATTCAGGTACAGTTCCGGGGCAGTTTAAAAATATTCTCTACTATAATTTTGTATTGAGTTAATGTTCATGTACTTTAAAAGTTTATTCAACACAAAAAATAAGAAGCATATAAGAAAGACTGTAAGTTCCTGAATATATGTGTTCGTCCGTTGAATTACAACTAGACTATACTTCTGCAAATTGTGAAAATTAAACCTGTGATTTCCGCATGTTGGTTAAATTTGTGTTTCGAGCTGAAGACAACAAATTTGTAGAATAGTAAATTAAGTTATAAACCAACTGATGCACACTAAAACCACTTTTTAAGTAGCTTTATTATAAAATTGTTAAAATTGTACCCCTACACGTGTTTCCACGTGACTCCACCGTAGTACTCTTCACAACACAACACGCAGTACACTCCGCTCCACACAAAAACAGTTCACATGCTTTTAATACCACGATCCCACACGCCAGCAGTTCCGCAATCTACCATCTACAGTGCTTTTATAATTTTACAACTTTTAACGAATCTTTTTACAAGATTTTAACTTATGTTTTAAAGTGCCGATAAAATATTTTAAATCATGTGGTTGAAGTAACTGCAGCTTTTAGCAAAAAAAAACCCCTGACGATGATCCTAGGATCGAAACACGTGTAGGGGTACAATTTTAACAATTTTATAATAAAGATACTTAAAAAGTGGTTTTAATGTGCATCAGTTGGTTTATAACTTAATTTAATATGACGAAGATGCACGGTGTCAACAGTGTGAAATTTGTAGAATAGTGTTTCGAGGGCCATGTGATTGACAGGCACGCAGCAAATCGTGTGCCTGTGAGGGAACACGATGTTTAGACGTGAAATTTTATTTGGAAGTGGGTTCCCAAACATTTTGGCCGACTTACCATTAAACGAAATTTAGTAATTTCAGTTTACCGCGAATAATTTTTTGTATTTAAATAAAATGCCGAAGTTTAAAATACTGGCTGAGAGCAGGGATGAATTGAGTAATGTTGCCAGCAAATATACGTGGCTTGAGTTTTATTCATTTTTTCAAACTTTTATTAATTTTGTATTTTGATTTTTGATTAAGGCCGCGTACCGGTAAACAGTGGTTGGCGCAGCAGTAGTGGTACACCTACCACAGTCTGAGAAACCATGATCTAGAACCAGGCGAGATGTAACGCGCAATACGAGGTCTGTCCAAAAAGTATCCGACCTTGGGCCGGGAAAAAAAAGGTTCTGTATCTGGGTGGTTACAATACCTAATCCCCTTCAAAGTAGGCCCCTTGTGACTCCACACACTTAGCCCAGCGTCCTTCCATCGCTGGAAGCAATTCTGGAAGGCTTGTTTTGGAATTGTGTGCAGCTGCGCCGTCGCGTTCTGTATGATGTCCTCGCGGCTGTCAAAACGGGAGCCTTTTAGCGATGTATTCAATCTCGGGAACAGCCAGAAATCACAAGGAGCCATGTCAGGAGAGTCGGGAGCCTGGCGAACCTGCGGAATGCCGTGCTTAGCCAGGAAACCCTGGATCAGGTGTGATGAATGAGCTGGGGCATTGTCATGATGCAGCTGCCAGTTGCGTGCGTCCCACAACTCCGGTCTCTTGCGCCGAACTGCATCACGAAGATGATGGAGGACTTCTTGGTAGTACTCCTTATTAACAGTTTGGCCTAGTGGTGCGTACTCATGATGCACAACACCCCGGTAATCGAAGAAAACAGTCAGTATCACCTTCACATTGCTCCGTACGTGTCGTGATTTTTTGGGCCTCGGGGATGTTGGATGCTTCCATTGTGACGACTGGACCTTGGTTTCCGGTCATATCCGTACACCCACGACTCGTCACCAGTGATCACAGTCTTCAGGAACTCAGGATCCCTGTTGGCGCACTCCAGCATGTCCTGCGCGACCTCAAGGCGGAGTTGTTGCTGCTCCGGCGAAAGCAGCTTGGGCACAAATTTTGCCGCCACTCTTCGCATGCCCACATCCTCAGTTAAAATCGTGTTTGCGGAACCTCTGCTGATCCCAACCTCATCAGCAATTTCCCGGACGGTCAAACGATGGTCCTCCATGATCAATGTCCGCACTTTGTCAATGACATCAGCATTTCGGCTCGTTGACGGTCTCCCGGAACGCTGGTCACTGTCCGCCGACATGCGGCCATCTTTAAAGCGGTTGAACCACTCTTTAATTTGAGTGACCCCCATTGCATCATCACCGAAAGCCTGCTGAATTTTGCGGATTGTTTCCGCTTGGGTATCCCCAAGTTTCTGACAAAACTTGATGCAGTATCGCTGCTCCAAACATTCTGTCATCTTGAGCGAAACGAGAATGCGACGAACACGTGTTACACCACTTCGCTATCTGGCAGCGACAGACGCATCCGGCGGTGTTGCGAGGCAGCAAAAAATCACGCATGCGCATGAAAGTCCCTTCTACCACTACGCTCAGTTTCCCCACCCTTTCGCCATTACTTACCGCGGGAAAAAATATAGTCGGATACTTTTTGGACAGCCCTCGTATAACATTTCTACCTGAACTGTTGAATCAGGCATGGAAATATTGGGCGTCATTTCTCAGAAGGATTATTTTCGACATTCTTCCAATAGCACCAGGAGATTTGCATGTTTCTCTTTATTTCAGTACCTCTTAACGTTTATTTTGACCGTCTTCCTCTTTCAAATAGCCCTCTTTAAAGTCCACAATGCCCCTTCCGCTTAGAACAATACAACGTAAAATCTATTTGAACCAAAATGCATTTAATATTTGCGTTAATTTTAAACGAATAATTCTGAAAAGTAAATGTGCTAAACGTCAATAGAAGATAAAAGATAGTGATGATAATCATAATTTCCTTCAAAAACGCTTTGCTTCTTCCTTGAAGTCCTTTTTACCCTCTCAAAAACTGTTCGCCCTTAAGGTCAAGATTTTGAAAAGGAAATGAGAGTAGGAAAGGAGAAGTTAGGAAATGAGAATAAAAGGTAAATGAGGTTGAAGAGACGGAAAAGGAAAGAGAATAGGCAGTAAAGTATGAGGAGGTAGAAAGAATAGAAGAAGGAAATGAAGGAAAAGAATATGAAAGGAGAAGAGAGAATAAGGTAAAATTTACGTCTTGTAAAGAAGTATATGGAGTAAGCCTGTTCACTGATTTCTTGCTGCATAAATTATGAGTTAGAGCCTGTGAACCTCTGTCCTTCCTGTAATAAGTTGAGCCAGGCGCGAACCAGCTTGTTAATGTAACGACAGACATCTCTCTGTTCGGAGATTTTGCCGTCGTGTTTTAAAATAAGGACTCTTCTTTCACTGCTCTGAACTGCAGAAGTAGCAGTTTAAAGGGAGTCTTACCCTCCACCATGCTCCTAAATAGTACCGTAGTAAGAAGGGTTATTGCCATAATCCTGTGTAATTCCATCAAGTTTAAACTGCTTACTTCCCGCCTCATAAAAAGGCAAGTGTTGGTGGAGGCATAAGAATGTGTGTGTTACGTCCCTTTCATATGATCCTATCTTATACATATAATATTGTTTCATTTACCTCTGTTTATTCAAAGTGCATAATTATTATTATTATTATTATTTACTGCAATTGGGTTTTCACCCGGTGGCAGTAGTCCTTACACTAGTACACACAATACAAATGGACATATAAATATACATAAAATTAACAATACAAAACAAACTATACACAATTACAAAACAAAATACATACAGTAAATACAAGTACACACATTATAACACCGTACACACATTATAAAAACATCCACACCTTGCAAAAGCATCCACTCCTTACAAAAGCATCCACACCTTACAAAAACATCCATACCTTACAAATACATCCACACCTTACAAAAACACCCATACACATACAAAACAAAATACATACGGTAAATACAAGTACACATATTAGAAAAACCCCGTTCACACCTTACAAAAACACCCATGCACATACAAAACAAAATACATACAGTAAATACAAGTACTCATATTAGAACACCGTACACACCTTACAAAAACACCCATACACATACAAAATTAAATACATACAGTAAATACAAGTACACACATTAGAACACCGTACACACATTACAAAAACATCTGCACCTTACAAAAGCATCCACTCCTTACAAAAGCATCCACACCTTACAAAAACATCCACACCTTACAAATACATCCATACCTTACAAAAACACCCATACACATACAAAACAAAATACATACAGTAAATACAAATACACATATTAGAAAACCGTACGCACCTTACTAAACCACCCTTACACATACAAAACAAAATACATACAGTAAACAAAATACATACAGTAAATACAAGTACACATATTAGAACACCGTACACACATTACAAAAACATCCACAACTTACAAATCATCCACACCTTACAAAAGCATCCACACCTTACAAAAACACCCATACACAGAATAAAAAAAAAATTTTTTTTAAACAAGCACAATACAAAAAACACCCACACATTAATTAATTTCAGTGCGTTAGAATATCCTCAGTATAAAGTCAGACCAAAGTACATGCTAATTATATCCCCCAAGAACTTAATTCACTTCACTTCACTTCGAAACCAGAGCACTTCACTTCACATCACTTCACACCCCTTCACTTCACATCCCTTATTTTTATTTAATCTCCACTTAAAAGTCCTTAGCTTGTAATGACGTTCTTGACCCTTTTTTTAAAAGAGCTTAATTTACAGGGAAAGTCGCTAGTACGCTTGGAGGTAATTGGTTCCAGCTTTTTATGGTCCTATTTACAAAGGAATATTTACCTACATCTGTTCTTTGTTTCCTAATTCTAATTTTCCGACTATGATCGTCCCTACCCAGGTAGCATGGTTTTAGCAGTCTATCCCCTATTGTTTTCCAAGCCCGTCCCCCGGTGTATGCTTTGAAAAGGGCGCATATTCGGGCTATCGCTCTACGCTGTGTCAATGTTTCCCAACCCGATTCATTTGTATTATTTGCAAATTTTGCCGCTCTCTTTTGCACGCGATTCAAAGCGCTTACCTGACCTTCTCTGTATGGGTCCCAACACACCGCTCCATACTCAAGTATCGGTCTCACAAGTGCCGTATAAGCTAAACTTTTCGTATTATTATTTGCCCTTTTGAGTATACGCATTACGAAATGAAGAGCCTTCCATGATTTTCTTAGTGTATAATTTACATGATCTGCCCAGCTTAGGTCGCTGCGTATAATTATTCCTAAATACTTAAAGCTATTTGCCTCTGGAATTAGTTGATCCCCAATACAATACCTCAGTTTACCTTTCACCCTAGCTCTATTGAAGCTTACTGCTTTACTCTTACCTGGATTTATCCTCATTTCATTTTCAACCGCCCATTCCCCTAATCTATTTAAGTCTGTCTGCAAATTTTCAATGTCATTACTATCGATTATTCTCCTGTATATTATACAATCATCAGCGAAAAGCCGTATATTTGACTCAATGTTTCTCCAAATATCATTAACATAAGCGAGGAAGAGCAACGGACCTAATACGCTCCCTTGCGGCACTCCCGACGTTACTCTGACTTCATCAGATAGTTGTCCGTCTACTCTAACTCTTTGCGAACGTCCTAACAGAAATTCCTTTATCCACACCACTACCCTCAAGTCCACACCGGTTTCCGCAATTTTTGAAAGCAGCCTATCATGTGGGACTAAATCAAAAGCCTTTGAAAAATCTATTATAATCGCGTCAGTCCTGACTCCCTCGTCCAATGAATCAGCAATATCTTGACAAACTGTGACTACTTGGCTTTCGCATGAGTACCCTGGTCTAAATCCATGCTGACCCTCATATAACCACTCACTCATTTCCCAGACTTGCCTTAGATACCCTGCTATAACGTGCTCCATTTGTTTGCAAACTACTGAGGTTAAACTGACCGTCTATAGTTTCCCACTACCGATCGATCTCCCCCTTTATAAATAGGAACCACTATAGCTTTTTTCCAGTCCCCTGGGATAGAATTGTTGTTCATCGTTATATCTAGTAATCTCGCGAGGTATGGAATCATGGCTTCCCCACCTAACTTTAAAATTTCCCCAGGAATGCCATCTGGTCCGACGGATTTATTTCTCCCGATTGCTGATAGTCGTTTCCTTAAAATGTTGATACTAATGGTGAACGGTTTTCCTGAATCTGTCGATTGGATTTGCGGGGTGTTTCGTTCGCAACTGAATACAGACGCATAATAAGAGTTTAGGGAGTTGGCCTTTTCTATTGGTTCGGTGATGATATTTCCATTAATGCCCTTGATCGCAGGAATATTTTCTCTATTACCTTTACGTCTTTTAACATACTTATAAAACTCTGCCCAGCATTTACCTTCGTTTTGTAAGACCGAACTTAAGAATGTCTCCTGAGCCTTCTTTTTTGCTATCAGTAACTCTTTGGATAAACGTTTCAGCTCTGCTTGGTAATGCCCACCAAATTTTCGCTTATTGTAAACTTTCCTCACCTTTACCTTAAGTCGTTTTACTTCCTTCGTATAATATTCCGGATCCGGATTTTTACTTAGAATTTTATGTGGTACAAAACGTTCTATACCCTCAAAGACTATTTCCTTGTAGCTTTTCCATATCTCCTCCACGCTACTACCATTTCCAGCCCATAAGCTAAAATTTTCCCGAAGAAATGTTTGCAAACCTAATACATCTGTTTTGTGGTACACCGGACTATCCTTTCAATTTTTTTCTCCCGACAATTTTCATCCCATTCTACTTCCAATAAAACCCCGCTATGATCGCTGATTCCGTGCACAATGTTACAAGAGTTAAGCGTATTATCAGGTCTGAGGAGGTAGATGTCCAACAGCGCGTCACCTCTCGTCGGGCCACTTACTACCTGAGTATAACCATTTTCCCATACTAATTTGTTTACGAAAGCCTGAAAACCGGTTGTCTTTCCTGCATCCCCATTCCAATTCGCTTGAGGTAAGTTCAAATCTCCTCCTATAATGCATCTCTTCGTTGAGTTTCGCGTAAGTAAGGTACGGGCTGCTAGTCTTTCAATCGCCAACATTTCCTCGTTAGGAGCTCTGTATATACCTATAATTTCCCACGAATATTTTGGATCCATTCCTTTCACTTCCACCGCGATCATCTCAAAATCCTCATCCACCCACAGCTCCGTACAGGCAATGTAATTTTTAACACATATAAAAACCCCACCACCACGGGCTGTCCTATCTCTTCTGAAAATTGTAAAATCTGCCCTAAAAACTTCAGCATTGCTAATGTCTTCTTTAAGCCATGACTCCGTACCTATAACAACATCAGGGTTGTATGTGTCAACTAAATTCCAGAAATCTAAGGCTTTATTATATATACTCCTACAGTTAACCTGTAGCACCACTAGCGACTTACCTTCAACCCTATATGCAGATGTTGTACTTATAGATTCAACCCCTGACCTAGCTTCAGTTTCCCTACTGACCCATTTATTCGTCTCTGTCCCCCTTTCTTCATGTAAAGTCTTCTGTTTTTCAATTGATGGTTGCCGCATTTCCCTGGTTGTCCTCGTTCTGCGAGTTCCATCCACCGAAGTATGTCATTCCTTCCTCCGTGAAGATCCTCCGCTATCAAGTCCACTAACCCTAGCGTACAGTTGTCCCAGTCGTTTCTTTCCTCTTCCGTTCAGATGCAGCCCATCTCCAGCAAAATCCCCATCCTGTATCCAGCTGTTGCCATCCTGTATCCAGCTGTTAAATGTAAAATGTTATGTAATGTAAATAACAGAAATTAAATTTTTCTCCCCTACATCTGAAATTTATGCGATTGTAAATGTAAAATGTCCACCTGCAATTCGGTTGAAATGTAATTATAGAAGACATTACATAGCTTTTCTTCATGCTTCTATGTGAATGTTTATAATTTTGCTGTCACGTTATGTGTAAGAGTAGAGAGTCTGGCTGTGATTCCTGTGCCTGTGTTGTGCAATGAGTGTCATTGCCTTTATAGGCGAACTGTTAAAAGTTTACTGTCTTTACACAGCTGTATTTTAGTATGCAGAATATTACGCTGTCAAGTTACGCGTTTGTTCAGCTAAACCTCTAAAAATGAAGTGCGTGCTAGGTTTTTATTCTGTTCTGTAGGGATTTATATTAGAGAATCATGAACGTAATGGCATCTGATATTCCTGTTCAGGGTTTTTGCAGTTAATCATCCAGAGCAAAAGGTCTGACTATCTCATCTCAGGTACCTTTACCTGATACCAATCGTTTGTGCCAAGACACTCAAGGAAGTGCAGTAAAATGCATTTAAATTGCCCCTGTCGAATATCAGTTTATCACAGTCACCTCATCTAGTGTTTTCAACGTTTAATAATCCAGCACCATGATACGAAAGCGCATGCGTTAAAGGACGTTTAGTTCCACGCATTCCATAATATATTCTTTGTATAGGATGATTGTAAGTAAGTTTTACCAACTTTAAACTTTAATATTGTGCTCTAAGGCAAGTAATTCTGCACGAGACTAAAATTTATAGAGCGTAAAGGACGTTTAGTTCCACGCATTCCATAACATATTCTTTGTATAGGATGATTGTAAGTAAGTTTTACCAACTTTAAACTTTAATATTGTGCTCTAAGGCAAGTAATTCTGCATGAGACTAAAATTTATAGAGCGTAACGAAGAAATCTGAAAGGTTAGTTAGCGACTTTTGGGAAAACCAACTTTCCATCTTCAAGGGTCAACAGTCCAAGAAGAATGCTCGACTCTTGAAGATGGGATTGACAGGTATCCCGAAACGTCGGTAAATAACCACCAGTCTACGCTGCGTATATCCCATAACAGCGAAGATCTCATTTACACCGCGGCAGAGGCCTGAAATCACGCCAGAAGTTTGAAAGATGTAATTTTCACCGGATTTCAGTGTGAGCCCTTTTGGTGATTCCACACACGTCAAAACTGTAATCAATCTCATTCCAAAAATCTGATCTCCAGGTCTAAATTCACTTCCGCTCTACTCTCCCCCAACAGCCTCCACAACCTCAAAATATCGACGAACCGTCAGTGTGCAGAAGGTACTCTTTTTAGAATACAGTTTTAGTATTTATAGGACATACAAAGTATACTTACTCTATACATATTTAGTATTTAAAGGACGTACAGAATATGCTTACTCTGTACATATTTTTATGGGTCGGAGATTGCACGGAATTACAACAGTTATAAGACAAATCATAAACTGAGTACATGGTGATTGACATTTCTGGAACATCGTTCAAGTAATTCTCTGCTGTATGGAAACGAAAATCATTACCGTACACACAAAATCCTACCAACGAGGCCTGTACAAATTAATTCGTTCCTCGCATTCTTACCCTCTCAGAAATACCTGGAAAGTTTTGAAAAGTGGTTCTGGAGAGGGATGGAGAAGATCAGTTGGACCGATCTTGTGAGAAATGAAGAAGTATTACACAGAGTCAAGGAGGAGAAAAATATTCTACATAAAATGAGAAAGAGGAAGGCTAACTGGATTGGTCACATCTTGCGTAGCAACTGCCTTCTAAAACATGTGATTGAAGGAAAGATAGAGGGAAGGATAGGAGTGACAGGACGACGAAGAAGAAGAAGACGTAAGCAGCTACTGGATGACCTTAAAGGAATGAGAAGATACTGGAAATTGAAAGACGAAGCACTAGATCGCACTCTGTGGAGAACTCGCTTTGGAAGGGGCTATGGGCCTGTCGTAAGACAGACTACAGAATGAATGAATTCTTACATTATGTGTATCAGGTTCATTTTAATAACATCCTCCAACTGTAAACAAAGTCGTCCAGGTGCTCTCTTCCCCTGGGTATTTAACAAACAGTTTGTTGCATGCATTTCTCCTTTGTCTCATTTATGCTAAATATCTTGTCCATAGCTTTCGTGATTCATTTATATATAACGAATATATATATAATATAAATATAAATATTATACGAATATAAATATATATAATAACGAATGACATGAAACAATTCTTACATCCAGCTGTCTGGAATGTCAGCTACACGCCTTTTCTTGCAGTAAAGTTGATTTTACAAATTATTGCGGGATTCTGGTAGGAGAGTCAAATTTCCTGTCACAAGAAAGTGGTACACTTTAATGAAGAATAACAAATGCAAGCTCATATCCCTGACCAGATTTGCGAGAAGCAGTGTTGTTTCTGATCAGCATTGCGTGGACCATGTGATCTCCAGTTAAGTCGATGTAATCTGGGGATTATCTGATGGGAATGGTGCCACGGTTAGGAGATACAAAATTGAATAGCTGGAAATTTCCAGGTCTGATTTCTGAGGCTAAACTACTCGTACAAGGAATACTCCTTTTTCAGTAACTGATAGTTGCTCACATATTTAGAAACTATTTATTTACGTACAATTCTGTAAGATTCTGACGGTGGTATATTACATTTAGCATCATTAACTTCAGGGACTTTGCCCACTATCTTATGTTAACAAATAGAAAATTAATTAACAACTAAGTTTAAAGGACAGGATTGTTCCGTTCTCATGCTAAACTAAGATTAGCATTTTTTTAAATTAAAAGAGCTTTATTAATCTTTCCATTTTGAAATACAATTTGACAATACATCAGCCGTACCAGTAAACCGGCTGCGGCAACCTCACATGAGAGGCCAAGTCCCTCCTGTTGACCTAGGATCCAATTTCATGATCGAATTGTGGTAGTAGTGAAAATTAGAGAAGCAATTTATAAAACACTACCATCCTTTCAGCTCTGCTACAGCAGACAATGTTTTGGGCGTTTGTGTTTGTACCTCCTGTAAGTCGTGTTCAGTTCCTGGAGGGTGTATCTGCCGATGGACCGGACCAACGGATTTGGGTGTTCGGAACATTTGGTATAAAAACTTTCCGCCAAGCGTCGACTGTAACACTGGATGTTTCCCATCCCCAATGTCGATCGTAGCCTGTCTATTGGAGTTCCGCGTGGGGCGTTTGCTACCACTCGCATGTATTTGTTCTGGACCACTTCCATTTTCCGGTAAGACGAAGTGCTCATGGAGCACCATATTGATTAGCATCTATTCAGCTGGACACAATAGGAAAAAAACTCATAATTTGATAGCAGCTTTGCTTATCTGCCACAACTGACTAGTTGTTTGCCTTGTTTTTGGCCTAAGGACGATACAGATCATGTCCCCGAAACGTAGTGTTCTATTCATTTTTTTGTAAACCTTTAACACTGAACTACGTATTTAGTCCACGAAGTTAATAACTTAGTTATTTCGTCAAGGCTCATTCAAATATTGTCCAATAATTTAATTTTAGTTCTTCAAATTGGCCCATTTTCTTTAGGTTTTCCTTCAAAACTTAGATGAATTGCTAATTTTGCCTATGAGACAATTTTATCCTCTTTAATGTGATCGTACTAACAATGCTCCGTGAATAGTATCGATTTGAATATCTTCGTTATGCAGTTCTATCTAACCTTCTGCTGCTTCCTCCCTTTTAAGTACAAATATTCTCTCCATTTCCGTGTTTTAAAGCACCATGAATTTTTTCCATGTAACACACAAGGTTTAAACACCAAACAACCAACCGATAAATTTATAGCGCTGTTTCCTACTTTCAAAGTATGTAAATTTGTCTGTGTATAGATATTACTGTCCTGAAGAGGATTAGACTCCTTTTATTTAACTTATAATTTACTTTCTAATCATCTGTTTAATATTCGTGTTGTCTCTTCATTATTATATTTATTACCGACTAAATATGAAGCAGGGGGAAGCATACACATTTCTACTCTGATTTGGTCTTATAATTTCAATCTGTGCCAGAGGAACCAAAACTGTGGTATCGAAGATATCTTACATGTGTCATTACGTGCTGAACTCTAGAAATTAATTTTATATAAAACTACGTTCATTTAATGCACTGAGCAAAGCAGAGGTTTAAAATATCACTGTGGAGATAAACATTCATATTTACTGCCTTTTGAGAGTCTACAAAATTAAAAGGAATTAATTAGTTTGCAAGAACAGCTGTGTACACCTACCCACGTGCTGTTTGTTCCAAACGGAACGGACAGCAGATGTATTATAAATACACTGCTGTCGTTTTCCTTCACATTTCTGTGCGCTTCAAACAAGCGTTTCTTACGCCTTCGTCAGACGGAATCCCTTCGCTATAATTAGTAGTGATGTAACAGCAAAGAATACGCAAACGTGGCAGGTTTTGCTCGAGAATTGAAATATTCAAATGTTGGACTGCCTTCTGTGTTATACTGCGCGTTTATCAAATTTCATGGAAATTTGTCACTTGAATCAAAATTCGGAACACAATTATGTGACAAAGTATTTTCCCGTAATAAAGACTGAAATAAAGGTATGAAAGGCAGTTCTTTCACGGAATACAAAAGAGGAACACGAGTATAAGGTTTTTTCCGGAACTTGACTTTGGGGCACTCTGAAGAACATTTTGTATTTTTTTTTATAAATTCTAAGAATATTTATTAAGACTGTTGTTTCAGAGCTGCATTAGTATAGCAGGAGCAACTTTTATTGTGATTAAATGTCGATCTACGACCAGAATTCATTACAATTTTTCCTCCCCACGCTTTTGAACCACAACTGGCTTTCAGATTTAATTAACTTTGATTAGAAGCTTTTATCTGCTGAGTCCCTGCGGAAAAATCCAGACCTATTTTTATTGTTGGTAGCACGGATTTCAAAAGTACCAAGGTAGGACTGGCACCAATTTCATGCCGCATGTGTCAAATTTCTCGAAATTCTGTCAACTATTGCTCGTAATAATGAATTACGTAATTGGATATAGGAACTAATATACACGTAAAACTCATGAATATAACAGTCTATTAACAAAATTCCTTATATTTGGTCTGAAAAATTTTACAGCTTTCTGTCATCCTTGTACATTTACGTTTTATTCTCTTTGTTGTTCCCTTTACATTTTTCTTCATCCTTTCTCCAAATTATTATTTTTCGGCTTAGGTATATTATAATCTTTTTCATTCTAATACTTTTATTCCTCAACCTATTCCTCCACATTACAGTCCGCATATTCTCCTTACCCTTCATACACACTCTTCCAACTCACCACTTTCTCCTTCTTCTCCTAATTATTATTATTATTATTAATATCATTATCCGCATCCTATTTCTCATATCTTTCTCTTTATATTATCCTGGTTGCTGTTACCTCTATTATTCATATAACACTATCCTTCTCATGTTTCTCAAATTAATTCTTCCTATTAGCTATTATATTCCTTTACAGTCTTACTTATCTTTCACATTCACTCTGTCACCCTCTTTTTTCTTATATTTTTTGTGTAATATTGGTCATTAATTTAGCAGTTAAATATGAGAGTTTCGAAAGGAGACTCTAAGCAGTCTGGATCTAAATATCGTTATGAACCGGCAGTATACGTCATATGAAGATGTTTGTCCGCCCAGTCTTGCTGTATATTCGTTTGCTTTGTAGTCGGTATGTGTTCTGTTTCGTACACCAACCGCATGTGAAACCTGTTCCTCTCTGTTCGTATTGTTGCATTGTAGGAGATTTTATGGCGAGATCCACTCATTACGCTAATCCACACGCTGAGATACTGTTACGTTACAAATAACAGATTACAAATACCGGAGGCTCATGTACAATGAAGTACACTGCAAAAGGGAAAAGGACCTTAATTTTTTCTATAGGACACTATGACTATAAGGTCCGCGTGCTTACATCTAAACTTTTAATATATTTACGTACACATAAGAGATAAATATTCCAAATATTACGGAGGAGGAAAATAAGCCGTTTATTCTGGCGACTAATCCGTCATAAATATGTTACATCTTGTTAAAATGAGTACGTAAATGTAAAGTTCACCCTAGAACAGACCGTTAAAGCCCAGAGGGGGACTAGAGGTATAGCTCTACTCTTTGCCTTTAACCTCGGCGCTAGATGGAGGTGGATGGTCAAAGCCACGCCCCGGCCGCTTTACCCCCTGGAATGACCCGGTACCCATTGTACAAGAGGCCTCGGAGCCGGTCTTGAAAATCTTGCCCCCACCGGGTTTCGATCCCGGAGAGTCCAGCCCGTAGCGAGTCGCTATACCGACTACGCTGTCCCGGCCCCTTATTAAAATGGGAGCATTAATATTACACGGAATTAGAAGCTTGTGATAATATTGCAGACAAATCTTGAGCTCTCTGAATAGTCGCAATGACAGATGCGATACGCAGGTACGAGTATTAAAGCCAAGGTAATTCGTATTTGTGTAAAGCTTGTAGTTTGTTATACTTTTAATCTTTTCAGTTTTCAGTAAGATCAGTGTTTTATACCAAAAGGAAGGAAGTGAAATAGTTAAGAAGGTAGGTGGAGTAAGTGTAGGTTATAACGCTGCGTGGGAAGGACTCCGGCCATATGTTACACAGCTTTTAAACTGACATACTCCCCGTTATGCTGACTTCTGATTGATTTGTATGCAGATTGTTGGTTACATCAAAGCACACAAGATAAAGGGCCTACTAGCTCCCTTGTACTTTAATGTGCTACATTTCTTGGTGCAATGTACTGACTCTTTGCATGTCTGTGTGTTTTCTGTCCAGGCCACACCTCCGATGTGACGTTAGGACACAAAATCTACATGTTTAAGTTAACGTATATATATACATTCATTGATAATAACACCACTATCTGACTTTTGTGCACATTTTGTACCGTTTAGAGCAGAGTGGGTACCACGTATCACCTTCTTTAATATTCAGTTTGACTTTCCCTACAATTCATGTGTTTGGTATGATTCTCACAGTAAGCCGGTATTACTTTCCTAAGCAAAATTAACTCGTTTTTTTGATGGAAACATTGTATGTTAACTATGAAATAAAAATTGATTTGTTATTAAGATAAAGTTCATACTTGGAAGAGTTAAAATCCATATTCTATTCTTTCTAGGAAACTCAGCCACTAATATGCCTATTTATCATTCTGCCGGTATGTTATCACACCATTAAAATTCAAACAAGATAGGGTCGAACTCGTTTATAACGTCTTGAAAAAGACTGAATATTTTGTGTCGTTATAAACGAGTGTTGTTATAACCGAGGAGTATAATGTTATGGTTAACAGTGAGGAATTAATTGGTACCACAGAATATCTGACGCTATAGACGAGGTATCGCATAAACCTATGTCGTTATAGCCGGGTTCAACTGTATATAGTCTGACAATTGTACCTAATTGCATGCAATCCTTCCCGCCAGCCTACATGCGCCTACATAAAGGCGGTGTTTCCTAGGGAGAAAATAGGCATTGGATTGGGGAAATACGTGGTATGAATGATGGGAAAAAGAAATTCACTAGAGCTTATGTTTTGGAGAAAAAACAACGTTTGACTTGAAAGGCTTAGGCGTGCAATGTGTAATGCAATAATCTTATATCAAAATAAGGTGCTATATTTTCGACGCTGTATGAACTGAGACTTGGAGAGCGTCGTTAAGCAAATCGTAAATGAGGTTATATAATAAGCATAAAGTGTTTGCCATGGATGTTAATCTTCTGGGACATTTATACGTGAACTTGATATTTACTGCACTCATCTGACTGAGGATAGGGCCAAGTGGAAGGCTGTATTTCCGTGAAAGGATGAGTTTATCACGACTCGCACAGCAGCGTTTAGCTTCTCAAGAACAATCGTGCTTTATGAAGTTACGTTCAAGAGAGAAACATCCTGGAAGAAGGATAGATAGTAATACTGACACGACACCTCCACGATGCTTTGCATTTTGAACTTTTTGAAGGAAAGCTGAAACAGTAGGGAATTCTCAGTCTTGTGATTTGAATAGTTTGTGCTGGCCCTGTTCACACACTTGTCTGATAACAAGTACTGCTAGATTTTTGTGACACAGGATTCTTTCCTCGAGTACAACATTTTCAAGTCAGAAATGGCGATTATACGTCGTCTAATTAAACAGGTAAGTCATCGCATTGTTCTTGCAATTATATTTCCCAAGTAAAGCTTCTATTTCGAAATTAATACACCAATAAATAAATAAATAAACAAACTAAATAAGTAAGTAAATTAAAAGTTTTAATCAATAAAATAAATCTCTGTACATAAGAAGATTATATTAGTCCTTTCTTTGTTGGTTTAAAATTTATTTCCTAGTCTTTCGGTCTATAATCTGGCATCATCAGGGAACTCATTTATTTAAACATTAAAAATTACCGCTGGCTGTACGAGTATAGCATACACGTGTTAACATGTGACATTTTGCACATTCTAGACACTAAGAATTAAAATTGGTTTATTATTTATAAATTCATCGAATCTACCTGTTTGGAACGTTCTAAACTAAATCTTTTCCTTCAATTGAATTTTTTCCACATCTTGAAACAACTGAAATTCTTAATCACAAGTGTTTGTAAAATATTACACTTTAACACGTGTATCATGAAAATGTAAAGCCATCAATGATTTCTCACATTGTACATGAATTATTTTCCTAAGGATGGCATTAATTAGTAATTAATAATTAACTGTGTTTACATGTTTTATTTAAATGGATAGTAAATGTAATTAGAAAGGAGATGCACACGTGCATCTGTACCCGGGAGGCTTACCTGCGCAAGATTTAAACATCCCATCACATCTCCTCTCTTTACATTTACATGCCATGGTTCAGATCGTGTTTTTTCAACTTAATGTTACACCTAAATTATGTTGAACCTGTAAATTATGTAACAACTAAGGAAGACATGCTGCTGAATTTTCACGAGCGTTAAATTTTTATATGAAAGGCAGTTGTTTCTCACTGTCCAGATACTGGCAATTTTTCTCACGCTCTCGGTAAACGCCTTTGGGAATTGTATAGGCGATACGTCTTACACAGGAGTAGGAGATGTTACCGCAGCAGCACGGCGAACAGTTGTTACGTGGATATAAACTGTGTGTTAGACACTTCAGTGTCTGTATTTCATATCTTTGCACGTTCTTAGAGCATTTTATTTGCTGAAGTATATCTGTCCGATGAAATATAATCACGGTTCTATACATTCCAAAAATGTTGCTTTTTATACGCACATGGGGGGTTTTAAATGAAAGTCTATGCTTACTTTTGTGGTCAGGGCGCTTAATAACCCAACAATAAAGTGCCCAGTTTAAGTACAATTTTCATGACTTGGAAGCTAAAAATAATGCACTCCGTTACAGTATAATTGGAGAAATAAAATTATAATTAACTTTAATATTATACATCTTCCGTGTGTATATTTGTGAATTATAATTAATTATTACACATATGATTTTGAAAGAAGGCAAATAAATAACCAACTTAATGTGCATAACCTTCTATGGCAATTAATTAGAATTATTTTTCCGACAAAAATTACTGGTCTTTAAGGATTCCGAAGGTTTATCACTCTAGTCACAAAATTCCGCAATTCGACTATATCTAAGGCAGTTCATCCCAATTAATGTTTTCATACATATTTTCTTTACGATCTAAACTATTCTTCTCACTTTAATTTAGCTACCCAAGGGACCTTCTCTGTGACTTTACAGCCATATGTGTGTGTGTATACTTCTTTAACAAGAAGTGCTATAATCCCAATCAGCTTATCTTTTCCGAATTAATAATTCTTATCAGGTTCAGCCATTGCATGACTTTTCTTTGTGTAATCTTGTTCGTCTGTCATATACATCCTTCTCTGACACATACGCGCATCCCTGCAGAAGGCCTACCAAAATCACTTCGTCCGTCCGTCCGTACTCATATAAAATATGGAAACCCGCTGAACGGATTTTCTTTCGGCATAGCATTGGAGAATTATACAAAAAATTGATAAACCATTCTAATTTTAATATCGAGCGGACGTAACAGAAAATTTACATCTAGTCCTACATTAAATTATTTGCTCATCCCCAATGTAACTCACTAAATATGTACCGGGCACAAAAGTAATGGAATAAGCACACACTTTTATATTCAGATAATCCGTAAGTTTTAAGGTTCGTCAGATAATTAAAGGCAAACGGGCGTTCCTTCAATTGATGTCTTAGGCCCTTGTTAGAGGAACAACCAACTTGTATTTCACGGATTGTTTTGTTTGTAGTTTACGTGTTTTTATTTCTACGAATGAATTAGTCATTCAGGTACTAGTTCATCAGTGCTGGTGTACTGCAGCCAGCTAACTAGGTACTTGCATCACTAGATTAATTCAACATTCAGTGTGATTTTTTAATTATAGCCATTTTCTTAATTACATAGCGACTTAATTATTTTGTGAATCAGGTACTTAATTAATTGATGAGTAATTTTATATGCATACACCTGACCTTTAAGTTAGTCGGTCGGCCAGTAGTCAGTGTGTCAGCCTCTTAGTGAACAATGTTTAGGCAAGCTGACTTAACGGGCAATCGGAAGATTTGGAAACAGGTGCACGTAATAACGACCTAAGGTCGCCTGAATAACTTAAATCTGTACGTTGTAATTTTAGGCACTTCTGAGGCTTTTGAAAAAACATTTGGAAGCAGAAAAAGTTTTTCAAATAAATCGGGCTTTCTCGTTGGCCCTTAAAGTTTTACATTGTTACTATGTGCTTTAAAGTGAAGAAGTAATTTCATGTAGCTAAATTAGTTGGAAGTCCTCATGGCGCTCTATCTACCATACGCGTAACTTTAAATTTTAACTGGTTTATGTGGTTTAATGCACGTACTCATGTATATCTCTGCGTTGCTGATGTAAATCTCACTTTTAACTGAAACAGGGGATGTGCGTCACCTGTTATCCGTCTTCATTGAACTGTTAGTGATGACGCTTATATGCGATACACACAAAGACCAATAGTCTCACTCAGCCAATGTTAAAAAACGGATCGTTACTGCGTCTGTACGTGACGCACTGAGACACGCAGAGAAGCGCAGGTTAAAAAGTGCGTGAATAATTTGTACTGTAACAAGTTGTAACAATTTGTACTATTTTTCAACTTGTAATACGAGTATAAAACTGGAGACCTGTTGCATTCTGTTGAAAAGTATGTGGCATTCCATATGATAAATTCTGCTTAACCTGTTTACGGAACCAGACCCTTCATTGTGGCATGAACAGGACCAGCTACTGGACCATATAATGAAGAATTTTAGTTCATTTGACTCCATAACACTGTATATAACTGTATAATAACAGTGAATTCGAAAGAATGTGAAAGAATCGGTAATGATGTCACGAGTGCAGATTCTAGCAGGTATAGCGTGACAAAAATAACGATAAGCTTTTTTAAGACGGCCGGTCCCCGAGCCAAAATTTGAAGTAGAAACGTCCCGAATATGAAGCATAATTGCTACTGGAGAGCGATTCAGTCTCGTATCACTTTAGGAATATCTACAATATATGGCTGTAAATATTTTGCTTCTCTCATTGCAAGCATTCCACTGCCTGTCACAACCATGCTTCGTGGGACAGAAACCTGCAATTAAAAGCACAGACGCGCTGTTGGAATTCGTGGTTTGGAATTATATGCTGATTTTCTAAGAGATATTTCGCCAAGCGTCCGCAGTAGAGATGATATTCCTACCGTTCTTTGCCCGCTAAGCAATAGCCTACCTGTTTGTTGTCGTCTTGCTGCCCATGTAAAGAAGTGTGGCTGACAGCTATTTACATAAATAACACTAACAGTAGAATCCAAGCAGTTTTTAAGATACTGTAAATCTGATTATCATAATTAGAGTTATGTATTTTCTGCCGACATTGAATAAAATACGTAAATAAAGAACTGACATTTTTTGTCAGAGTACGACAGGGCTGCTCGAAGTGCCAGGGGGCCAGTATAATCAAGAGACATGAAATAACTTTGTACGATTTAAGGGTATCATGGCTGTGGCTAAGAATATTACTGTATTCTGGGATGTGAAGTCGTGTAGGGTGTGAACTGCTACCGACAATTTCATGATTTCCTAAAGAAGGAGTTTGCAGTTCACATAAAAATGTCGGAATTTATTTACCAGACAACACGGCGAATATCCCACAAAAAGAGGATTCTTCGCAAAATAATGTACTTCTTCTTCTTGAGCGCTACAGTCCGCTGTGGGCCTTGGCTTCCAGTACAATCTTCCTACATTCCCGACGGCCTCTGGCCTTTGCCTTTCTGTTTTTATTCCATTATATTTAAGTCCTCTTCAACCTAGTCTCTCCATCTTTTATATGGTCTTCCTCTTTTCCTTATTCTTTCCATTGTAGCTGTTGCAAATTTGCTTTGGCATGCTCTGGTTTTGAATTCTTTCAACATGACCATACCATCTTAATTGGAGGGATTTTATAAATATTACGATGTCTTTCCCTTTAATGTTTTCTTTATCTCTTTGTGCTTAGTCTCCAGCGTTCTCCTTCTTTTACAGGTCCATTTCTTTTCCTTACAATCTTTTTTTTTTTAAACATTCTGAGAGCGTTCGTTTCTTCCGAGATAATTGTCCACGTTTCTGACCCATAAGTCAGTGTGGGTCTTATTAGAGTTTGATATAGTTTTAATTTATTATTTCGGCACAGGAGTTTGAACGTGAGGACTTTAGTGTGTGCCAGATCGTAAAACATTATTATCAATAATTAATGACGACTTATTTTCTCAAAACGATTATGACAACAATTAATTTAATAATATGTTGGATATTTTCCCCTTGTGTAATGTACCTTTATAGCAACGTGAGTTATTCCTACTTAGTCGTTAGCGTAGCTTTACTAATTTCATATTTAAAAATCCAGGTTCGATTCAGTGCTTTAGCAGTATATCTTAAAACAAAACACAAAATATATTTCAGGGTAATGAAGACCAGTAGTGTGAAAATGACAGTAAGCTCAACTTTCGGAACGTCTTGTTATTAAATTATCCCAGCTCTGCAGGGAATTCCGTATTTGTGTGCAGCACGTAGCGTAAGATGCGGTTTGAAGGTAGCGGTTGTTTCTCGGTTTGCTGTGCACGCAGTCGGCTGCCGATATTTGTTACTTGATCCAGGCTTGTACGTCCTCAGCATGCAAACTGTTTGGCTCCCTTCAGAACGCGACAGTAAGGCCGCGTTCTCACGGGGCGTGAACCACGCGCGTGAATCACACTGGCGTGCTCACTCGTGTTGCCTCCACGCTTGGTGGAAAGCGTGAGCTGTTCACACGGACAAAAGGTTTCAGTACAATCGTGACCATGGACGGGACAGTTGCTGAGGGCTGTGCCGTAGTGTGCTCTGTGTTTTGTGGAATTTTAGCATATAAAATTGTTCGCGCACTCGACAAAAGACAAGAAAAACGTCGGAGAAAGCGTTGGTGGGTTAAGGAGTGGACAACACGACGCCCACTTGTGGGAGCATCCAGATTTATTGATACTGAACTTAAACATCGCTATCCAGATGACTTCAAAAATTTACTGCGAATGACAGAAATACAGTTTGAATACTTGTTAAGCAGAGTTAAGAAACGTAAAGTTTCGCTGTCACTGAGTCTTAGCATTTGTGACGACATCTTACCTCACGAACGCCAGCACCACGACTGAAAATCAAACATGGTTTGATCCTGCCACGACAGGATCGTGGACTGCTGACGTCACACGCAAGGTCCACGACTCCGCGTTCACACGGGTAGTGGCCCACGAAAGTGTGATTCACGCGCGTGGTTCACGCCCCGTGAGAACGCGGCCTAAGCTGCAAACTGAAAGCGTGAAAGTGTAGCTCCTGTTGTCTTGCCCGTATCTGGGAAGCCAGGATATTAATATCTCTAGAGTGAGATGTTACCTGCTTATAAGCCTAGTGAAAAGTATGTAAATCGAAAGAAAAGTGGAAAGAGTGTAAATATGTGCTCAAAAGTACATTTATTTTGTGCTCCCTGCGAATTTTCAATGCTTTTATTGAACAAAACATATTTTTTTCGTAACAGAGGATAAATTATGGGAACCTGAATTCTTGATTGTTTAGGCCTGACAAATTATTCCAGGGAGCATTTTGTTTTTCAGAAGTTAAACGTCCTCCAGCTAGTCAAGCAATGACACGTCTTTCATGAAACTCGAAGGCCCATTGTCATATTCACAAATGTTTGCCATTGGACCCTTTCTTATTCGGAAGAATCCATTCCGCTCCCTCACATACATTGCCTTGTAATCAATTTTAACATTATACACATATCTTCCTTCATATTGCTTCCCTTCCAATTTCCAAATGGAAGTTTTATATTCATTTCTTACTTCTCAAAGCTGCGTTTTATAAAAGCAGTTCTTTTTAATTAATGAGGCCAATGTTGGATATTTTATAAAGAGTATAAACAGGTCATTATTCTTCTTAAAATGTTTCCTCTAGCATGTTGTTACTTGCTTATATGTACTCCGAGTTAGTAACAGTGTCGTTAAATGAACCCCAGACCTAATACTCGTTTTATGTCAGGTTCATGTTTCTCCCAAGCATCCTGTTCTCAAAAGAGCCTGAAACTTTGTCTTTAACTTAGGGTGAGGCATAAAGCTTCATGTCTCTAGAAAACGGCAGGTAAAGGATACTTTTCAATATTTTGGTTTTTACCTATTATTTATAAGTGACGAAAATGGAGAAAAAAGATTCTAAACTGAAGCGCAGCAAGTTTTTTTTAGATCTTCCTGTGTTGTGAATTTCTTTGTAAACGTGATTTTCGTTTGGTAGAGTCTCTTCTAATTATTAGAAGGTTAATTAACTGAGTGATTAACTAAGTAACTAGTATGATACATAATATTGGTTACATTAGCTGCTTTATGGTTAAATTAACAAAGTAACCGTAACATTTGTAAGTATTCAGTAGTTACAGGTATCTTGTTAAACTGTTGATATGCAGTATTACTCTAGCCACTGATGGTTAAGGTGACAAAGGAGCCATAACTTTGTTATGTACGTCTAACTATCTCGTTATGTGTACCTTATTAATCTCTTGATATAGCGTATTTCTCCTGCAGTTGATGGTTAAGGTGACAAAGTCAACACAACGTTGCTATGTACACGTTACCACCTAGTTATGTATAACTTACTAACCTTCTGTATAGCACATTACTCCAGCAGCTGATGGTTAATATAACAAAGTAACCACATCATTTCAATGGCACACTAACTTGCTGTAAACCACACACTTCATTGGCCTCATTTACAGCCTGAGGTGTCGGATCAGTCGCGCCACCCGCTGTGTCTCGCACCATTCTAGCGGCCACTTATTTAATACAACCTACAATGTTCGCTGTATATAAATACTATTAGTGCCATGACGTTGTTAGTACAACACTGTGTGTGTGTGTGTGGCTCACTTAAACATCACAATCGACTTAGATGTAATGATTTCTTCTGCATTCACTTTTGTATATTCAAACACAGAAGTAATATGTTGCCTGTCAGACGCCCCGAATAGCGTGGCTTGTTCAATTAAACCGTGAAAGGTTTAGTTTAAACCGCTCGTAATTCTTGCATTTATAGAAACTTACTCCTTTGTAAGGAAAAGCAGGATTACGAGACAAGCGTGCTGTCAGTATATGTGTATGTGTGTTAGATTGTGTGTGTGCGAGTTTGTGTGATGTGCGAGGGTGTCAGCCTTTCAAATTTTGGAATATTTCACAGACTCTTGCGAAATATTTAGTTGATGTTACGCAGTTGGCAGTGATTAAACTTCGTAACTTTTATACCTGCTTCAGTTTCATAACTACTGTATGGCGGAAGACGCCATTTTGAACTGGAAGTTGTACTGACATCGTTTAATACAGGATCGTGGTGTGAAAGGCAGTAAGAGTTTTACGTAGCTTTCTAGAAAATGTAAAATGACCTGGCGGCTGTGAAAAGATTTTTATTTAGTATTCATGTTGCTACAATAACTACATGACGATCAGAGCAAGAAATATAATATTTTCTGTGACTTTGGTTTGCAAAAGCTTGTATGAATTCTAAACGAACAATGTTTCATACTTTAACAATTGCAAACACCGCTACAATGTTAGTCTTTAAAGTTACATTCGATAAATTTAACATAAGTTCTATTTAAGCAGTCAACGTTTCTCGAAGAGATGATAATAATGATCATGAGGATTCAGACGATGGTAACAATAATTCAATTCAATTCAATGGGTATTTATTAACGTGCAGACTTAACAGCACAAGTGCCAATTACAAAGCCAGCACAAAATCACAAATAAAATACAAAACAGTACAAATACACAAGACAAAACACTAAACAGACAAAACAAATATGAAGTAAAACAATATAAAAGAAGTACTGGAGCAGAATCCAATACCTGACAGAACGTAGATGACTTGTTTTAAAAATGTCGCAGTGACCGAACTACAGCGTCAAGTTCAATATTTACATTAATAACAAGTCATTAATCAAAACAGACCTACCATTCAATATACAAATATCCCTACTGATGGCATTAGCCGCCGAAGCGCATCTAGCGGAAGGGCAGTTGCGACGGTTTAAGTTAACATGAAACAGTTTAAAATATCTGAAATTTCTATTCGGCACACGAAGGCCGACAGTTTCCAAAAGGGTAGGGCAAAAGTTTGAACCATTGTAAATATTAGGTAAAAAAAATTACAATTCTGTAAATGTAAGCAACAGAAGTTTACAGGAATATTGTTCCGTTCTCTGACCATCTGCAAAAGATCTCAACATTCTGCCCAACGAACTTAATTGTGGTATTGCTGAAGGTTCTTGCACTGCTTAACCCTGAAGATGAAGGCACTACGATTCTTCGAAACGTCTGTAACTGTTTACCACTCGGGCCGGTATAACATCGCAGAAGACTTGAGTATTTATCGATTACATTATTTTTCAGTAACGAGATTTTTTTTTTCCAATGGCTCGACAACCCCTTGGGGGCCTAGGCCACCTCATTTTTCGAGGCTTCACGATCACACTTTTTAGACACACCGACTCCTCTGGGCGAGGGACCAGCCCGTCGCAGAAACCTCTACCTGACAACACACAACACTCATAAGAGACTGATATCCATGCCCTAGGCGGGATTCGAACCCACAATCCCAGTAAGCGAGCGACCGTAGACCCACACCTTAGACGGCGCGGCCACTGGAATCGGCTCAGTAACGAGTTTACATTACCTAAATATGACACAAAGGACACAAGATTTATAGGAATGGAAATCTGCATAGTGTTAAAATTGGGTGTATTGGGTTAATTATGCTGAGAACTATCTGTTTCGTCCATAGTTTTATTCCAATTATATGGTCTATGCAAAAACGTTTCTGCGAACAGTATTTTATATCCTAAAATATATTTAATGAACTGTCAACACTAACCGGAGTCTACCCAAATTAATATTGGCCTCTACTGTCTGTACACAGTCACTCACATTACGCCTAATTCGAACTTCACTGTTCTTCCTATATATAGGCCTATATGTACATCAACAAAAAGATTTATTTTTAAGGTGAAGGTATTAAAACGCTTTACGTGATTAATTTTAACGAAATTCAAAGAGAAATAACTTAATAATGTACGAGTATACAATGGAGGAAGAACATAAGCTGGAGATGAGACAACAGGCTGTCAAGGAAGATACTTGGAGAGATGTGTTAGCAGTAGGATGAAGAAAACTGAACACTGAGGAGTTTCGTGACATTTACTCCTCGCCAGATATTACTAGGGTGAAACAAAGAAGGGCGGGACATGTGGCATGCATAGGAGAGAAGAGAAATGCGTACTGACTTCTGGTGGGGAAATCGGAAACAGACTACTTGGAAGGCCTAGGCATAGATGGGATTATAATATTAAAATGTCACTGAAAGAAATAGGGTAGGAGGGCGTGGACTGGATTAATCTGGCTTAGTATAAGAACAAGAGGTGGGCTATTGTGAATATGGTAAGGAACCATGGGCTTCCATAAAATGCGGCGAATTTCTTGATTTGCTGGGAAAGTTTTAGCCTTTCAATAGGGATTGTGCTGCATTCAGTTAGGTGAAACTCTGGTTCTCGGTGCTACTGCTTCGATTCTCCACCGGGTTCGTGAACGCGGAAGGCAGTCTGCGTGCTCTCTCTCTCTCTCTCCACACACACACACACTCGGCATGCCACTTGTTACAACATTGCATGGGCGGAAGGGTTCGTGTGTGGGAGTCTGCCCCTGCGGATGGATCAATATTACACCTCTTACCGCCAGCCACACGGTGTCTGTTAGTTGCCAGAACTAAACATCCCGTCTCTTGAATTCACCAAGCCATTGTTTCGATTATCACTTTCGGATCCATGTCATCAAAAGTCACTATTTTACAATGTGATGTGGTTTTAAACATTTCGCATAAGAATATGATTTAAAAAGGAACACTTTTTTTTTTGTGGTGAAGGACCCCGCAGCAGAAGCTACGGACGCACTGCAGCCTAGATGCTTATCGTGCAACCCTGTGATGAAGATGATTAGTTTTTTCGTATTTCTGTATAATGGAGTACCGGTGGAATGAAATTGACAGGGGAAAACCGAAGGATTCGGGGAAAAACCTGTCTTAGTATCATCTTGTCCACCACAAATCCCACATGGACTGACCCGGGATCGAACCCGGGCCTCCGCGGTGAGAGGCCGGCGACTAACCGCCTGAGCCATGGCACGGCCAGAAAGAACACTTTTCTCATCCTCTTCCTTTATTCTTCTCCTATTGTTTTCCTTCTTCGTTCTTTTCCTCCTTTATGCTAGCCATCGCCTAGTTGTCTTTCACTGAATAATCCATGCGCGATAATTGTGGACATAAACGCACAACATTCTCGTTCGCTGGTCAATAACAACTTCGAGTACTGTCCTCGCGAGCGCTAAACTTCAACCGACAGTGGTGCTTGTTACCTGTATAGTAGGCCTAACATTTCAAACTCAAAGTTACTAGTAGTTCTGAAAAAATTGTATACCATCAGAGTACACTTAACTTTAGTGTGTCACATTTATTTTCATAGTTTTCAGCTACACGTTTCGATATTATGATGTTGCAACGTCACTTGCACCTAGTGCACGGTCTGAAAATAAAAGCAACTGAAAATCAAAATTCAGCACGTTTCCTTTCGAATTTTCTGCCGGAAACCGAATATTTTCACAAATATTCTTTATACTTCTGAGTCCCAGATAATGACAGGATATTAGCTTACTGCCTGTGTCCAAATTCTCCCCACTTTCTATTCGCCATCCTCAAATCTGTCAAATTACCTAAGAGTCTGGCACATCTGTAACGCTTTGCCTTGCATTTAAAAGTTACCCATTTCGGATCTTGCGGTGTTATTGGTTATTCAGAATGGTTAACGTAATTCCACAAGCCTAAAGGTCCACGCCACGACTCTTTCCTTCCAAATGTTTATCTAATTACCATTTGTAGTTACGTAACATATTTTGACGATGTATGGCATTCGATAGATCAGAACTGCTCCTTTGAAATCAGGAGGCTCAGGGTTCGGAACCCGACTGTTTTTACTGAGTTCCTTCACGGTTTTCTTCCCCTTTCCTTTAGGAAAAAGTACTCTTAAGTGTGGCACGGCTGATGCATCTCACACTACGTTTGTCTCAACGTTGGTAATCGGGATACAATATCTATATCGATGGTAAAAACATCAGAGCTTGAAAAAGGATCATTAGGTAACCGAATAAGAAAACGTATCGCCTACTGGCAATTGTTCTTTTCACTTGCTCTTACGATCAAATGGTCTGTATTTTGTGACTTTAAATGACTTCAAGACAGGCCTTCGTAATAGTGTTCCTTGTTTTATAGAGGTTTTCGTGCAGTTTAAATTCTTTATTTTGTGCATCATGTCCATGTTTAGATTTGACAAGAATACTAGTTTTTTCCTCTGCATCAATGTGTTTAAATTCCCTACTACAGACATAAATCTACTGAAGGGCTGATTTGCGTTTTGTTAAGCAAAATTTGTCCCTTTTTACGCCATTAAGGCATGTGGGGTAATGTAAATACAGCTCCACTCATTTTTAAATTTTGTTTTAGGTGGAAGTAAGTGGTCATCTTCACGCCTTGGCCGATTTGCTTCATAGAAAAGAGCCATCAGTGTACATTGAATAGTAGGGTGGATGGGCCCCAGAGTCTGTCTTGACACATGCAAGAAAAATCTCTTAACCCTGCCGAGAATCGAACCACGATACCTCGGTTGTCCACCACTGCATTGGCTACACTGCTGTTTGATATTTTGTGTAATTTTATTCTTAGTTTGGCATAAACGTTTTCAGTGTCCTGTTTTTTTTTTGGGTCTGACTGGAAGTAATGGTAAATATCCTTTACCATCCTTTTTATGTAAGAGCTCCATGCAATCACATTCCAACTGAATAGTTCTGTCTACGTCGCCAGCACGATAAAGCGGATCCGAAAGTTGGAGTTCCCTGTAATCTCGCCTATCTCACTCAGTCTGCATATTCCCCGTAGAAATGCTTCGACTTGTAAATACGCCAACGTTTATTGTGAACAAGACTATTAAAATTTTCCGCTTTTTTGTGCCCTAAAAATCCTGCATACTACAAACCAGGCCCCCAAGAGTGTTTTTGTCATGAATATTAGTGGTGTTACCGTCATAGCAACAAGGTTGTGGGGAAGGAATACGCATGCGTGGTTCAGGACATATCATTGTCTTTGACCAGTGAGTCCCTATCGCAGTGGTGGCGAACTTTACGCTGTCTGGTGCCATGTTTATAGGAAAACTTACCAATAGGAATTGTTGCAAGCCGATTTTGTTAGTCCAGTACCTCTTGGTGGTCTCAATAAGGTAGCTTCTGCTACAAATTTATCAGCCATTTTATCAACCCTTAGCCACCAAAATGGCACTGATTTGGTTATAAAAGGACCCTTAAACCCGAAATTGTGTATTGCACAGTCCGAAATAACCGGCCACTTAATACAGCACTGTTAACCTGCAGTCCTTCCTAAAAAATTATGCTTCTGAGACCATCCGTGGGCATATGTTTGTGTTTTCCTGTTTCTGTTCTTGTGTGTTTGCGTGTTCCTCATTTCAAATTTTGAAAAAGATCACCTACTTTCACTTTGTGTGAAAATTATTCTTTGTAGAAAACCTCCAAGACATATTTTTAATTTCCTACAATACTAATAACTACATGACGGACGCACGAACTTTTTAAGGCGGAAGAAAGAGTAGTGTCACTTATTTTGGGAGCGTCAAATGATGAATGATGACAAACCTTGGAAGAATATGCAACTTTTATTAAAGTAATATTTCTCTGAAATGTAAAATAAGAAGACGCCGGTCGTAAGCGATTTTTTTTCGGGTTCATGGAGAAAACTAATGACACTCTCGAGCTATGCGTGTGAAATTTAGCAGCTGAGGTAACCAAAAATATGACTATGTGTGAACTGTTCTTTTTAAGTAAGAATTTACAAGTATAGAAAGAAGCAACTCTTTGACGTTATATCCGAGAAGTGTAAAGTACAGAAAATCTGTACTTTAAAACAGGCTCTTCACCGAAAAGCCACAATAATACAGTTTGTTTCAATAGATATTTAGTATTGAAATGTATGCAGCAGGAACTTGGATTTTTCAGTTGGACTTGCAAATACGTGAGCCTTTTTTGTGGTTTTTGCTTTGTGGCAGGGGTAGTAACTATACTCCTTTGTATGCAGTGTGCATAATATAATATAACAATATGTCTTAAGAAAACATAATTATGCCTTGGTTAACTACTGAATTATCAAGTAGCAAAGTCTGCAATTACTGGTTCTAGCTGATACACTATTCATGCCTTCCACGTTGGGGACCCTACTTCTTGTAATATGGATTGACGTTCCGAGTCGATAAGTACGCATTGTATGACAGCCTCCAGTGTCTTAACTCTGGAACCCAAACATAATTTACTCCTGTACCTTTGAATGCTTGTTTATGTTGCTGTTGTTGTGTTAAGGTACATCAATTCAGTCACTATGTTAAAAAGAAGCTTGCTTATCTTGGTTAAAGGTCTATTTTACACGGGAATAACGATCAGCTGGAAAAACAACTCACTACTTTTGTTTAAGTCCTTCGGCGTTTTACACACGACTGAAAAACAGAACTGCATATAGTAGTTACTGTGATGTTCAATACGGACTCGGGAAAGAAGTTTACATGAAAAAATCGATGGCCAATGAAACTAGGTAAGTAAAGTGAGGTCGTAAGTGGCAGTGTCAATAGAGCGAGCGCATTTCCGTTGCGTCGAAACACATTGTGACTCACTGACAATTGGGGTTGTCAAGTCTTTGACTACTGAGACTGATATCTTCTGAAATATGACGCTGGATGGTCTGATAGAAGTGTACGGACGTTTCGGACAATCTTCCTTAAATTTGGCAGCAAATGAATATTTCGATACGTCTGTAAACGTAGAGTTTCTTTGTGGCTCAACAGCCCTGATGGGGCCTAGGCCTCCTCGTTGTTCGAGGTTTCGTGGTCACACACATTAGACACACCACACTCGGTAGGACTCCTCTGGACGAGTGACCAGCCCGTCGCAGAGACCTCTACCTGACAACACACAACACTCACAAAAGACAGACATCCATGCACTAGGCGGGATTCGAACCCACGATGCCCGTAAGCGAGCGGCCGTAGACCTACGCCTTAGACCGCGCGGCCAGTAAACTTAGCGTACACGTAGTTATATTGAAAAAGATAGCAATCTTTAATTATAAGTCCATCAAAATTAAGACTGAGGTCTAATTACACAGTGCAATTATTTTATTTGTTTCTTTTCTGTGAGAGGAGTAAGAGCCAGGAATTTTTTCCCATTTTTGTGAGAACTGATACTTTCGGTATCATGAACAAACTAGGATGTTTAGAAATACGATTGCGTTTTTGGTTTTGAAAATTTGGTAGCTTTAACAGCCGCAGTATATCTGTGACTTTCAGTGTTGCTAATGTTACTTTTGTGTAATATAAATTTACAATCCAACAATGACACTTAATTTAGCTCAAAGTTAACAAAGATTTTCATACCATCAAATCCTACTCTAGAAAGAATTATTTTATTTTTTACAAGAAGTTGTCTTGCCACCTCAACCAAACCTGCCTGGGTATCGCCTATCTTTGTATGCATTGAATAAGGGGACAGAAGTTTAGGGGGTAAATCGGCCAGATTGTTAAGGTGATCAATTACTTGCGCCTAGTTCCAAGGTTAGGAAAATGTGCATCTCCACTCACACAGTTCTTCATGATATTATATCTTAATTGAGAGAAGAGATGTCTTCAGGGCATGGAGTTTAATTAGGCCTAAAAGAGCAACAAATGTAAATTACCTTACATTTACTGTAGTAGTCATTTAAGAAATATTTCCTCCAATATGTGGAACTGAAGCAGATAAATAGTTAGAATACAATAACAGTAGAAGGGCGATGTAAGTTTGATGATAGTCTTGATTCGCAGAGAAATGTATCGACCACGTCGTGCATTACTAGAGTCAAGAGAACAGGAACAGTTTGCCCTTCTGCTCTTGCCATGTCTCAGCTCAGTGGTCGGAAGATTGATTTGCGGTCTTGCTGTTCGTTGTCAAAGGCGGCCCTTAATTCCTGCCTTTAGGAGATTTTGTTATTAAATATCATCTACACGGGAACAGAATGGTGGCCCCACGCTGCAGGTGTGACTCGTCATTTGTTTTATTTTCTGTACCAGTGGGTGTTGTGCTGAGCAGGTGGGTGTAGTGGTAACACCTCAACGTTTTCTTCAAAATGTAATCGGTTCAAATCCTGACTGACATCTGTTGTAATTTTTCACTGTCTGTCCAGCAGAATATCACGTGTTTAACTTGATTTAAGACTGACACCTTTCGAAAATTTCCTAATTTCGATCATATTACTATCGCTTTCGTTTTTTTCATGATCTCCGAAACTGAAGTAAGTGTATTTTAAGTAACCCGAGTATCAACCACCAACTTGGCACGAGAATAAATTTGGTTTGTGGCTCATTATATTTTAAATACATTCTGAAACAAAGAGTTATGGTCAAAGAAGGTGGAAAATAACAATCTTTAGTGCTTTCATGTATATCTTAAACCGGTTAAAATTATGTGGTAATTATATGTACCACGTGTTGTAATGTTAAATAACTCTGAATTTTGTGACATGTGTCGTATGATTCCCCAGTGTGTTAATTATTTCCTTAAACAGCATTAACCGTTTGGTATTTATAACGGACACGGACTGTGTTCTCGGTGAGGTAGGAACTAAAGTTCTGTATATAATTTAGGTGCTGTCAGTTTTTAAATTTTTAAATAAGATTTTTTCCAGTCATGTTAAATATTGAGTTCACCATCCTAGATCACACTGTCATTAGAGGCTGTACGACATACACAACTGGTAAAGGGTATTTTAACAAACTAAATGACAAATGCGTATTCAGTATGTCTTGGTGCTTAAGTTGATACGTATGCTACTTTTCTGATTTGTTGCAAGTCAGCTATTAATTATAGTGCAGAGGAATCCCAGTACGTGCTTATCTCGCAAATTGATTGGGTGATTAAATCAAGAGATGGGGCTGGGCTGGACATGATAAATATTAGGAGTTGGGCAAGTGCTTTAAAAATTTTAATTTTTGGAGTTTCAAATGAAGAGGTCACTTTGGAAACTTAGGCGTAAATGGAAAACTGCATCCTAAGAAATAAACCTTTTCACGTTTTTTATGGTGGGGATTGTTCACACTACAGCCTTCTTGGTTTGTGAACCGTGTGGTTTTTGCACGCTGTAAGTTGGTAGGAACCATAGTGTTCTGATTGGCCACATTCCTTCAACCCTGAAGATGGTGGCAGCATGTTCTTTCAAAGGTATAGTGTCGAACTGCAACACTACCTGGTGTTCAAATCCAGAAGGTTACAGTTTGTGTTTTAAGAGATACCCGTATAAGTGTAAGAGACTTAATAGAGTCGGACTAGGTCTGACTGAAACTAATATCGGGCTTTCATGAAATCGGTAATGAAGTTTCGGGTTTCATAAAAGCAAGACTTTATAAACAAACAGCAAATATAAACTTCTCAAGAAAGTCCCTGCAGTACGGAATCAGTTACTTTATGTTATCAGGCCCATCTTCTGCCCTTGGTTATGATTTTGTAGCTTGTTGTTACTTTAATACTTAACATTTGTTGTAATATCTTTTCGCTCTTTCGAGTGAGCCCATATTATATTGCGTCTCCTATCGTATCTTTATGAAGGAACTGTAGAACCCTTTATCTGATATCTGAACTTACTGTAAACGTTAAGCTGGTAGAGGCAGCTGGTGAGGGAGTAACGGGTTGCAGGATCGCAAGGCAGAACTTGCAGGTGCGGACAGTTGTGTTTTTTCCGGCGTGGGGACAGTGTGAGTTGGGATTTCAAGCAGGCAAGTGGGAGAGTGTTGTACAGAACAATGGTGGCTGTTCAAAAGGTGTAAGAGAACTGAAGCGTTTGTATTCAGAGGCTGCAGACATTAACAAGAAAGGATTTGTTTTTGATGAACCTACATTATCGTGTGAACTTTTTATAAATATAAAAAGGTGAATTATACATTAAACTACAAATATTCCGGGACGAAGTGTTACCTATTATTCTTATACAACCATTAACGTGATCGGCCTTCCAACCTTCACAACAAAGCACCACGTATATTCCCTGGATAAGAGCTTGTGCGAACGACTTTAGAGCTAGGATGGTTACATTACTGACCACAAACTAACTGTTATTTTCGTCAAGAAATCGGGTTAAAATAATGTAAAATTAATCTCCGATTATTGCAGTAACGTGGGCTTCTAAGCACAGAATTTATACTTGCGGGTCCATCAAAGCTTGGCCATTTAATGTATAATTTATCAACGATATTTAGCTTCCATATTTAATCCTTATCGAATTTACTTCTTTGTTTTTTATTTTAAGGCGCTTTCTATAGTTTAGATTGCATAGCGTCTATTGATAAAGCAATAATTATGTTCAAAAGAATGTCGAAGGAAGCAGTCGTGGCAGTTGTGGCCCAGTTTGAGGGCCCTTTTCGTCGTTTGTGTAGATCAGTAGTATGCAAAGTGTGTTCCGCGGAAGTCTGGGGTTCCTCGCCAACTTTCAGGGCTTCTGCAAGCACTTCTTCTGTGTAGTAAAGTCAAGTTAGGTTATCCCTATCCAAGTCATGAAGGCATATAGTGGGAGTAAATGTATAGATTTACTCATTCTTAAACTCGCACTAGATGGAGTTGAGTGATCAGCTTCACGCCCCAGCCGCTTTATTGCTGGAAAAGAACCCTGATACACATTGAGTAGGAAGCTGGGAGGGCCTCAGAGCCATCTTGACGATTTGGAGAAGAGAGAACCCTGTTGCCTGTGCCGGAATTCGAAAGCCGAACCGTCCAGACCCTAGCCTAGTCACTACACCTACTGCGCTATTCCGACTCCCTATTCTTTGTAGTGAAATTGGTAGGCCTAATTAAATTTTGGGTAATTTTTAATTGCGTTTTTCTTTTTCCTCAGCATTTTTTTGTGAAAAACTGGCGCTGTTGATTTTCAGTGCCATTCTTTGATAATAAAGTTTTGTTTTTTCATAAACGTGCTTAGACATTTTACTCTTAAATAATGTTGACTAGAATTATTTCATTTCTGCATCCAACTGCACACTGTCACTTTACAAGCGTTCAGCTAAAATTCATATTTGGTCACAAGCGTTGCACATATGTTAAGGGTTTGAAGGCTACTGGCCTAGAGAGACTGAGGGAATACATGAACAGCCTGTGCGGAATACAAAAGTCTCGGGACCAAATTTCGAACTCGGGACTTAAACAACACGAAGTGCTAACATCCCTACTACGTGTTCGGTCCTCTCATTATTATCTGGAAAGAAAAATGAGTATAAGACATGCGAGTGAATATTACTTTTCAACAGTTGATGGGAATGAACGAGTGCAGTGAAGTGGAAAAACTCGGTATGGCCCTGATTTGAAACTTCAAGAGCTGAAGATAAAGTGATCATACCCATAACAAGGATTTATGAGAATATATCCATTCTTTTCGTACGAGAATTAAACACGACATAATGCAGTCAAAATGTGATTTGCGAACGCGTCTAGTCTGCAATGCGAATCGGCAACATTCTTTATCGTAGTTTGGAATCTTGCCAGAACTCGTAGAAAATGATCTTTTTACTTTACTTTTTATTGCCTTATTTGTTTGACTTTTTCTCATTCTGGCGTCGTCTTTCCAGCGTGTTCAGTTTGTTCGCTGAGGGTTTAGTGTCATGACGTTGTACTGCCTGACAGTTACTTTGTCTGCTACACCCACTCTTGCCAACGTGTTGTCCCCTCTTACAGACAAGAAACTGGTAAACTACGATGCACGAGATTGAAGACAGCTGCGACAGACTTCAACCCTACCCATGGCTTTATTCAGATTGTGTTAATAGAGTCCAGTATACAATTTTGCTTTCGCCTCATCGTAGGCCTGTAAGGTAAAATAAATTCGTTCTTTACGCGCCATGAAGACGTATGGGGGAGCGGAGGTAGAGCCTCTGACAGTCCGATTTTGACTTAGTTTCAGGTGAATGATTTGATTGGAGAAATTAAATAAGAGGGACATTCGGAAATGATTTGGACTCAACTCATTTGCAGAAATTTGATTATCTTTAGGCTGAATACTAAACAATTGCTAGCTCAACGTTTTCCCCTCCTAGGTCTGTACATCGCTGCCATCGCCTTGGGAGCTTCCGGATGGCTTCACGGAACCATTCTTTAAGGGGTTTGCGATGCCACTCATGGACAGCCACCTGTACAGTTTCCTTGCCACTGTTGAAGCCCCGTACCGAATTGAACACAGTGCTGTGTGCAGGTGCTTTCTCTCCAAAAATTGCAGACAATCAACGATGAATATCTGACAGTTAACACCTTCTTTCCACAGGAACCACTTGGTCCTTCTCTGCCCATGATAATCGCCTTCCCTTTTGCGAGTCTTGTCCATGCTCTTCGACCACTAGATTTGGTAATGACGCAGAAGCTTTCCACAGGCATGCGCGACTGAGGCCATTTGGTGGTGGAATGATGTACTAAGACTAAACTATCCGATAATAATTCGCGTGATCTCACAGCTTGTTATTTGCCGGAAGAGCAGCCCTTGTCCAAATTATTTCCGAAGGCCCTTCGTAATTAATTACTATTTTTTTTGTAAATAAAAATTTTTTAAATTGTTTATCAGTTGGATTATATACGTAGTATGTACTTCATGCCATTACGTAACGGTGATACACAATTAAGGAAGGAGAAGCGGTGAAGTAGTTAAGTAGTGGGGCCAGAACTAAGAGGGTGTAAGAGAAAGCGGAGAATGGTACAGAGTGATGAGGAGCTCAATAATTGAGCGCTCTGTCTGCAGTTACTATAGTGCGCTAAAAATTGAGTGAGGATGATATGGGTAGGTCATGTAGCCCGTATGGGAAAGACGAGAAGAGCATATAAAATTTAGTTATAAAACCTGGAGTAAGAAGTAATTTGCAAGCCTCGTGCGTGGATGGAAATATAATATTAAAGCTGACCATTAACAACTAGGGTGTACGGAGTGGAATCATCTGGTGCGAGGTGTGGTTGAGTTGCCAGCGGCTGTGAGTACAGTAATTGAATTTCGGGTTTCATAAACTTCGGATGAATTCTTGAGCAGTTAAAAAGACTTTTATCTTCTCAAGGAGGACCCCACCAAATGAAGTTAGTTATCATTAGGAGCTGTGCGGGATTTCAAACAAAAACAGACTTACTGTCATGTAACTCGGAGCTGCTAATGAGTGCAACTGCAGATGCTCAGACTTCAATTGCAGGTTGGAAAGCGCAGAACTGTTCTTGTTCAAACCACTCAAGACCTTTCGGTGTAGGAATGGCTAAATGAGGTGATAGAGATACATAATTAAGCCGTAATTACTAACTGAGTTCATATATATCCTTATACCTTCTACCAAGTGGAGCAGATAAATGTAACTTGCCAAGCCAAACATGTGAATGTTTGTATGTCTGTTTCAGCTGAGTTTCAGCTCTGAATAGCACTGTCATTTACCCGTTACGATGACACCAGACGTCATAAGTTTTGCAGTCGAATGGGGAAATTGTACAGGAGTGGAAAATGCTTAATTGCTGTTTTGCACACCGTATCTTTCTCAGTGTTTATACGAGGTTATAATTGTACTGCTTGGTACACTTTACAAACTTAGGTACATATATACCCACACATATGCATGTAAATGTGAAGGGAAATTTACATTAACTTATGAATTGCCGAGTCGTGAGGCAGTGAACTGTATTTTACTGTGCCGCGACACATAACTTAGACCTACCACCAAGCTACTATGAGATGTGCCGCGACACATAACGTAGACCTACCACCAAGCTACTATGAGATGTGCCGCGACACAACGTAGACCTACCACCAAGCTACTATGAGATGTGCCGCGACACACAACGTAGACCTACCACCAAGCTACTAAGAGATGTGCCGCGACACAACGTAGACCTACCAGCAAGCTACTATGAGATGTGCCGCGACACAACGTAGACCTACCACCAAGCTACTAAGAGATGTGCCGCGACACAATGTAGACCTACCACCAAGCTACTAAGAGATGTGCCGCGACACACAACGTAGACCTACCACCAAGCTACTATGAGATGTGCCGCGACACACAACGTAGACCTACCACCAAGCTACTATGAGATGTGCCGCGACACAAAGTAGACCTACCACCAAGCTACTAAGAGATGTGCCGCGACACAACGTAGACCTACCACCAAGCTACTATGAGATGTGCCGCGACACACAACGTAGACCTACCACCAAGCTACTATGAGATGTGCCGCGACACACAACGTAGACCTACCACCAAGCTACTATGAGATGTGCCGCGACACACAACGTAGACCTACCACCAAGCTACTATGAAATGTGACGCGACACATAACGTAGACCTACCACCAAGCTACTATGAGATGTGCCGCGACACATAACGTAGACCTACCAGCAAGCTACTATGAGATGTGCCGCGACACATAACGTAGACCTACCACCAAGTTACTATGAGATGTGCCGCGACACAAACGTAGACCTACCACCAAGCTACTATGAGATGTCCGACACATAACGTAGACCTACCACCAAGCTACTATGAGATGTGCCGCGACACACAACGTAGACCTACCACCAAGCTACTATGAGATGTGCCGCGACATATAACGTAGACCTACCACCAAGCTACTATGAGATGTGCCGCGACACATAACGTAGACCTACCACCAAGCTACTATGAGATGTGCCGCGACACATAACGTAGACCTACCACCAAGCTACTATGAGATGTGCACCAGGAGATATTTTCCTCGGAGAAAAGACGTTGAAGAGTAAAGCCAATCATTTATTTTCATCTAATTCCAAGGCTAAGAATGTGTGGAACTTTGCAACATACGAATCTATATCATGGTGGTTCAATTCATTAACAACTTTGTCTTTACGTTACATCCACGCGCAGATTTATAGTATTAAAGGATTTGATTGATGTGCTGTAAAATGCTGAATGAGAGGCACTAAATTGTCGACATTTCTCATTGTTTGCAGAACTGACTTGCGCGTTCCGGTGATCGTTTACCCTTGCGTGCTCCGGAAGTCTGTTTTGTCCGTGACGTAACGCAGCGACTGCATCGCAGCGGGAAGCAAGTGAACATCAGTCCGCGTGCCGGTAGCTTTTAGCAGCGGCTGTCTTCCTTTCCTGCAGTCCTCAATCAGCCGTCAAGATTTCGTTCTCAAGTTTCAAACAGTCTTTCACTTCAAATGTCAATTACCTGAAACGAAGGTATGTATCACTCTTTTAACAATTCGAAACTTTCACTGAGACTACATATGGTTTAAGTCTTCTAGGGCGATCAGCTATGACTACAAGTACACTCTGTGCTAGTGACATTCATCACGTCAATTCCTGATGATGGAGACAGTAATAATCTCCGAAACGCTGGATACGAACACCATCTTCAAATGGCTAACAGCCTGAGGAACCTGCATTCTGTGTTCCACTTGTCCGTGTTCAGTTAACACTGTGGACTTTATTGAATGTACACATTACCTATTTATTTATATATATATTTATTTATTTATTAGTATTTCCATAATTTAAAATCCTTAAAATCTAACAAGACTAGTAGTATTAACTGTAGCTCCTTAAGGTGACACCAGGACCTTTAATCAACTGGTAACCTTGAATAACAAATATGTTTAATTTATCTAAATAGTACAAAATGCCTATCTGGAGTCTAGGCCTTAAAGGTGAGTAAGGATATAAGGTTTGAGATTCTCGGGGCTGTGTATAGGCAGATAAGTTTTTGTGAGGTGTGATGCGGTGTAGTAAGGTGGAACTATACTGACGTTTTGGATGAGCCAGATTCTTACCTCTTTTGACGATAGAGAAAACAGGTTCTTCCGAAATATCTGTACCTATATACAACATTATACGGCATCACACCTTACGAGAATTTCTGTTAGGTTTTTCTGCAGTCCTTACTGTATAAAGCGAAGCTCTTCTTGTTCATGTGGCTTCCTTCCACTGGAGAGTGGTTAAATAGGAAATACTGGGAATAGAATGAAAGTGGCCCTAGCTTGAGTAGGAATAGGTTCTAGAGTTGTATGAAATCTGAGAGGAAAGCTAGTGTAATCCTCATGCGGTTTAGCCGTTGTCGAGCCTGGGAATCACACCGGCACTTCCCTTCGTTAGGCATTGAATGTAACAAAGGGTCCGGTCCGTGCAAAACGTGTGCTGAGAAGCTGGGTCAGATGTGAATAAGAAGTCGAAAAACGTACAGGTGATTACTACGTAAATAAACGAAATGTACCGATTTGACCGATATTCTCTCCTGCAATAGGAGAATGTCAGCACGTCAGAGTTAGTCATTGCGTCATGTGCGTTAGCACTGGATAGGAATATTGAAAACGACATGTACGACAGATCTGTATCTTTACATGGTTTAGTTCATTCATGGGAGGCTTAATTACATACCACTAGACATACTCATTGCCGATCCCAGTGGCCGTGCGGTCTAAGGCGTGGGTCTTCGGCCACTCGCTTACTAGGATCGTGGGTTCGAATCCCACCGGGGGCATGGATGTTGGTGTTGTGTTTGTTGTAGGACAGTAGTATGGAACATAAGTGGCATGAAGGACAAAAAGGATTAAACAGTACAAAAAAAATGGATCAAAGGGGAAAAACCCCGGACAGGAAAAAAAAAATCCCACCGGGGGCATGGATGTTTGTGTTGTGTTTGTTGTATAAGGACGGTAGCATGGAACATAAAGTGACATGAAGGACGAAAAGGATTTAAACAGTACAAAAAATGGATCAAAGGGGAAAAACCCCGGACAGAAAAAAAAAATCCCACCGGGGGCATGGATGTCTGTCTCTTGTGATTGTTGTGTGTTGTCAGGTAGAGGTCTCTGCGACGAGCTGGTCCCTCGTCCAGAGGAGTCCTACCGACTGTGGTATGTTTCAAATGTATGTGATCATGAAACCTCGACGAAACGAGGAGGCCCAGGCCCATATAGGGCTGTTGAGCTATAGGGAAAAAAAAGACACTCATTAAAATTATAGACTTGACTGTAATAATTATCAAGAAAGCATATCACTTGGAGGTTTTAGCTCTGAGATTATACAAATTTATTGTAGTGTGTTTTCTTATCCCCCCTTGTACCGCTTTTCTGTAGTTTCTTAAAAGACGTAGGCGAAATGTGTTACCCTTTTACTTGTTACTTTTTCGTTTTGTATCTTATTTTCCTGTAATTTCTTAAATATAAATACACTATCTCTTGTTCTAGTTACTTCTATTTCACTCTTTGTTTACCATTTGCCCGCACTTTTGTTCTTTATCTTCCTGCAGATTCATGTTGCGTTCCACACAGTGTTGTAGTATATTATAAATCCCCCTTCTCAATATTCAATCTCAAGGATAGTTGTGTTTTTACCCATTTTTCCCCAGGCAGATGTTTTGTTACTTATCACATGTATTATATTATGCGCATTTAATATATTGATACTGAAACAGCGTATACAGTCCAGGCATGTGTACGTCCTCACATTATGGACTTTAACTCATCAGTGAATGCCTTTTGCTGCAGGTGACGCAAACATTTGTTTTGGTTTCGACACTGAAACAGCATTGCTCTACCGTAATGTGTTTTTTTTTTACTTTAATCCATATGTGTGTATAAGGTGTGACTGATTCTAACATATAATAATTTAATATGTAATTTGTTTTTTTTTTTTTTAATTTATGTATGTAAGGAGTATGTTCAATATATTTCTTCCATTTAAAGTTTGTCCTTTCTATTCCACAATCCAACAAAATGTACAATTGAATCACATTAATTGTGCAATTCCACTGTCCTACAAGTTTGTCCTTTCTCTTTCTAACTTTTCAGCTGTTAAATAAGAACACCTTTAAATGTTGTACTCCCCACTCACTTATTCACTGATTAATCCTATCTAATTCCAATGTTTATCCCTGCTCAGATTTTCGTCCGGGGACTTGTCCTCGGAGCTGGATAATGCCCCGGATGACATTTCCACTACCAGCAGTCAGCATGACGCTCAGCCGGTATCGAGTCTGCCGCAGGGACAGGCATACCAACCGACACCTGCGCCCCCACCGCCGCCGACACAGTCACAAAGCGGCGGGGACCTATCCCTGAACCTTAGGCCAGGATCGCGCACCACCAGTGCACCTTCCTCGCCAGCTAAGACAAGAGAGTCCTTGCTGCAAAGAGTCCAGTCACTCACCGGGGTCGCTAGGGACCAGGGCGCCTCCATTTTAGGCAAGTATACTTTTACTCACTGGAGTAGGTGTACTCGTATAGAAAGTACAGCAAAGTTTTCTCTCGAAATGGTATTTCAGTGGCTGCGAGAATAAATATTGATATAATTGTTATTTTTCGTCTATATTTACAAAGACGGTAGCAATTTTTACCATGTACAAAAAAATATTCCCAATGCCATAAAATTATATGTTGTGATTATGATAAGCTTTTGCATTCATTGGTGTTTCAGCTCTGAGTAGTCATAAGTGACGTTTCCTAAGAAAGTCAAGTAGGCCTACTTGTGTTAACCAAATTTAGAATTTGCTAAAATAATGCTTTTGAAAAGAGGAGTATCTTGGTGTGAGAACATAAGGGACAAAGCTATAAGTCATTAATTTAATTCGCGCAGTGTTTTCGGAACATCCATGCGGTACCTGCTATCGAATACAGGATTTTCATAATTGTCCATTATCCAGAAACAATAGACAGCCCCTTTCCTAGTGTATAAGTCTAAATTCTGAAGTTTTCACGAAGACTTGCGTCTTCTCGGGCGATCACTCCCGTGTACTAGGACTAAAACTTGTATGTTTGGTAGCCTGAATTGGTGCTGTGTTCAGCTAAGGCAGGCGTTGCTTACGCGGCCTGTTACACTGTTTATGCATTCATATAGGATGGGATATGTGCCTTCAGCACTGAGGTCTGTATGCTCCTTCCATGGTATCACTTCTTGCCTTCTGTGCGAGAACAGCCCGTGTGTCAAAGCTGGCAAATAGCTTGTCGATATTTTCTGAAATCATCTGCGTATATGGACAGTGCAGCTCCGGTCGGCTTACCACTTTGAGAGTTCATAGCCTGTCTAGATTTAAAGGCACAATGTAACTGCCTAGCCATAGCTCTTCCATTTGAGGTTTTCGTTGCACGCTCTGTTTCCCAGCGAAGCTCCCCAACTCGCAAACGACACAAGGCATTAGCGTAGAAAAGCATCAGACACCTAGTTATAAAGGTGGGTGACAAGAACATACTGCAGTTGTGTAATTCCTGTGTTTTGTTTATCCACAAAGACTCTGCCCTGAGTTTTGTTCAGAACTTCTTGAAATGGGGACGGTAATGAAGAATTCTTTTTATGCGCTTTCGCAAAATTGCGAAAAGCGACTATTATCTTCGTTATGTCTATCTGTGTGTCTGACCGTCCGCCCGCATGGAACAACTCTGCTCCCACTGGACAGATTTTCATGAAATTGTATTTGAGTATTTTCGAAAACCTGTCGAGAAAATTCAAGTACACAAAAGCTTAGACGAAATTAACTGCTACTTGTCTCTCAGAGGCACAATAGTGTCACTAGAAACGCAAAATTATTTGTCCCATAAAAGCAACTTGGGGAATATTACTTTAGGAACTCTTATTGCTTCATTTATCTCAAGTGTAAAGTGCAACCAGTTTGTAACATTCTCATACCAACCGTATGTGCTGAAAGTGTGAGAATCATCTAAAGGTCTTGTATGTGTAAGGGAGTTACCTTACAGCATTTACTACAAAGGAAATTTAAAAGTCGGTGTTACTGATGCGAAAGAGAGATTTATCACATGACAGAAATTTCTTTGTAAGTTCTTCAAATGACGGCTGCAGACCTGTGAGTCGAAGCCATATCTGAGTCACGGATCTGTGAAAGCGAGCAGCAGCAGATTTCTCGCGGACCAATGTCTTGCCTCGCTTACGTTGCGCATTATAAGAAATAACTGTAAATCTAATTACAGCTCCCACAGCTAAGAGTGTTTATTTCGTAATTATTGTAAGAGATGCCATAATAACGCATTCGGAACATCAATTAACTTCTTATTCACTGGGGAGCAGGAAATATTTGAATAGTCTTTTAGGGATCAGGGGACTGTAATAGGAATCATCGTCCCCATTTTGAGGAATACAAAAATGGTTCAGAAGAAGACATGTCCTTTTATGTCTCTACTTTCTCTAATTCTATGAACGGTCTCAAAGGGAGAGGAGAAATAACAATAAAATCTTATTGACTAAAGTTAACAGAAACGGAGGAAATCGATATTTATAAAATAATAACATTTTAGCGTTTGGCAATACTTTGTATACAATAGTGTAGGCTATGTGTATACTACAAGTTTATGTATAACAAACAGACCGTGCGGAGATGTACTAAGCACTGCTGTCAGCTGGAATTCCAAGTAGACGTCACGTGCATATTTCTAATGATTGCATTAAAGGGCTCCATGAACATTTCAGTGTATTCTAACAAGACTGTAAATGGTGTACTCCGTGACCTACGCACAATTTGTACAGGCACTCTTTGCTTTCTGTATACCTTAGGCTTCACGGTACGCGCTTAAAGGTAATATCATTCACGTCCGTAAGAAGAGCATGACGTTCCGTGCCTCAAATTTCACGAAACTCACCGCTCAACAGCATTATATTACGATGTCTTACGCGGAATCTCAATAAAATCGGACAATAAATATAGAAAGTAGTGATAGAACTGGAAGTAAAGTGAGGCTTTCTCCGAGCCAGTTACACGAAACTTGCGATCGCTCCATAATTTGTTATAGACGTTGACTTTTTCGAAATGCTAGACATGTAGGGCCTGGCTGTTACTGACAGCAAATAAATTAATACAGCAATTTTGTGTGGAAACCTCTTGGTAGTGGTTAGTATGAAGAGCGAAAAGTAAATAAGGAGCAGTAAGTTTAGTGATGGGAAAATGGGTTCTCAGAATACAAATACTCAAAATTAGGTCTGTGACCGAAATGTAAATGTCTGTCCCTTGCAAATGGTGTCTGTTAGTGGCGTCTTGCTGGGTGAAATGACATAGACAGGCATTATTGCAGTGCGTTTGAAAACAGTTTAAATTCATCATCCATATTTCCAAAGTACTTGTCTATTCTAAGTAGCTGTTAACGAAAGCAGCCTCTGCGTATACGATCCTTAGCCCAAGCTTCTACCATCCCCTTTATTTAAAATATTGACTCTCCGGCTCTTCATGGAATACTACGTAACAAACGATTCTGTTTCTTAATGCTGTCAGTAGGCCTGACTCGGGATCGCGCCCAAGAAGGGCGAGTTCGACAGTTTTAACAATAAAAAAATTGTATCTGATTAGCTTGCACACTTAAAGAAGCAGGCCAGTACGACCTAGACATCTGCATCTAACTCCATGGAGCAGAGTACTTCTTGAAAAGGTGATCGTTTTTCGGCTAGTGAAGAGTGTCTTCTTATTTTAAGGAAGTCGAAGGTCTATTCCCGTGTTAACAGGAGACTGCCACTTGTCCGTATTCTGAGCCAGATGAATGCAGCCCACTTCTTCCCATTCTATTTATTTAAGATCAATTTGAATGTCATCCTCACACCTAAGCCTGTGTCTTCCAAGTTTCTTCTCAGATTTTTCCCAAAATTCCTTACGCATTTCTGTTTCTTTTTTTTTCATATACCTGCCACATTCTGCGCCTATCTCATCCTCCTTGATTAGGCTACCCTAATAATGTTTGGTGAGAAACATAAATCGTGTACCGCCTCGGTATCTAATTTTGTCTAGCCTCCTGTTATTGCCTCTCTCTTAGGTCCAAATATTCATATTACTATATTTATTTTTTAAGTCATTATAGAGAAGGCAACGTCCGCTAACATCGGGACTTTTGCAGTACCGAAGGGCCAGATATGTTCCTTAGCACGCCTAACCACTTGCAACGTGATTAAATTATTTCTTTTAATAATGTAATATTGCTGGAAAATAATCGATATTTTTGAACGGATAGCGCCCTTGTTCATAACAAATTCACGCGGCCCACATACGTACGGATTTCTGCTCATGTGGTACACCATTGAAAGAAACATGGACGCCTATTGTATAAGCGATGAAGTAGTTCAAATTTTAGCCACCGACACTTCGAAGTTAGTGACGTTGTATGACTAGGCGAGTATACTATCACGGCGTGATTGTGTCTTGTAGGTGCGGCTGTGTCTGGGGCTGGAGCAGTCACCGGCAGCAGACCGGCCTACAATAAGGATCGCTGCTTCACCCTGCTTGTCATCGACGACCAGAACACCGACTGGTGAGTACTGACCGACTGGAAGTTCAACAACTCAGTTCTTATACCAGGGAATCAAATAGTTTGTCGCCTGCTGTAAAAAAATTAAATCTTTAGGCCGTTAAGAAACTTACACGCGGCCTGAGGATCTGTTTCGACATGTGTTTATAAATATTTAGTGAATTTGATATAATAATTTGGGTAGATACTTAAAATTGTGCACGGGTAACTAACATACCCACAGACAGGGAAGTGTGGAGCATGCTAATTCGAATATTAAGTACTTGGAATAAGAAAAATAAATGTAGTAATTGGAGTGAAGGACTCGGTTTTGTTCAACTAATGAAACACGGAGCCTTCCACAATGGCATCAATCGATTGCAGTGGGAGGCTATACACGGAATACCGGTTAAACTAGGAACGTCAAAATCTAACTTACCGAAAAAGGCCACAGCGCTCGCAAAAGACGAAGCGAACCTCAAAAATTATTGAAGTGCTTACAGTCTGTACAGTGAAGGAGATAGGTGATAAACGGCGTTAATGACCAGAGAATCATAACAGTTGACAAAACAGGGAATAGGCGAATTCTCAGAAGATAATCACAGTGGGCTTTCTTCACAGCATTAAAATGAGAACAGTTTATTTGACACAAGGAACGCACAGGAGCACTCAGACGTGTTGCATGAAGAAACAATCTGCATGTAATTTGTGGGGCCAGTAAATATTCTTCAGAAGGGAGTAGGTCAACATATAATTTGTCTGATTTGTAAAAAGAAAGAAAATAAGCTACTCTTAATTAGAAAATACAGCCCTGATTTCATGTACACAGTGGAATAGAGCAGCAGTTTAAAGGGATTAGACGCATTTTGTACGAAAGTCACACGTCAGTCCATATTCGATGCACAGTTCGTGCTTCTGTGTCCGAAACCTTCTGTAGACGTGATGCTGTTAAACCTGTGTCAGCTTTTGTGTTAGAAGTAACACCGTGTTGGCTTCACGAACTTAGTGACTCGCAATACTAAGCAATATAAACGCGATCGCATTTCTGATCGGGTTCCGCAAACCCACGAATTATGAACTACCTTTACGATCTGTACCTAATTTACAGATGTGTTAAATGTAGCTGTAAAAATTAGTTTTGGACACAGAAAACGCCTCTGTCTGAAATCAGGTAACTTATTTTGTAAATAATGAAGTGACACAGCTTGCCTTGCTGCAATAAACATCTTGTACTATGTGTTTAGGAGAGGGGTAAGCAGTTTTCAGTTTCTTACGCGTACTGCACGCAAACTTGGATGTCAGAAATTGCTAGTGTTAACGTTCCCTATTGAACATGAGAACTGGGTTTAATTTTCTTCCACTTTCACTTAAATCGCAGTGAATGCTGTAAATCTATGGTTTGTCACATCAGTGTAGCGTATATACATAATAACCGAACGAGAGAGACATGCATTGGAAAATAATATACCTATGCACAGATATAGCTTCCACAAAATCATTTAATTAATTAATCAATTTTTTCATTAATATCACTTCCTTTAGCTAATTTTAGCTATAATACTACGTAAGTTTTGCATATAACGTGAGACGATAGTTTTAAATTAGAGAAAAAAGTTAAACAGGACAATATATTTCACACTATTACCACCGTGCATTATTTAATCAAATAATTAAACCAACAAATGCACTATTTTGACCACTTTTATTGTAGCCCATGTCCCTTCAACCCTACACGTGTTTCGGAACTTTATAGTTCCATCTTCGGGGGTCACAATGTACTACTAAATTAAGCACACATTAAGACAAATGTACAATATGTACGTATCACTATGTGGTACGATAGTCTGGTTAATATTTAAAACCATAAATATGTGTATATTTAAAACCTGATTAAAATTGTAAAATGTGCGTAGTATTCACTGTTGCGGAACTACTGGCGTATTTCTACGTCTCCAGGTGCATTTTCTTGTGTGTTATGATGCTGCTTGTGCTATCTTTACGTGGTTGTGTGTGTAGGGAGACTGTTGTCGTGTTCTTAACACGTGTTCGTAACACGACAACATCTCCCTACACACACAACCACGTAAAGATAGCACAAGCAGCATCATAACACACAAGAAAATGCACCTGGAGACGTAGAAATACGCCAGTAGTTCCGCAACAGTGAATACTACGCACATATTACAATTTTAATCAGGTTTTAAATATACGCATATTTATGGTTTTAAATTCTAACCAGACTATCGTACCACATAGTGATACGTACATATTGTACATTTGTCTTAATACGTGCTTATTTTAGTAGTACATTGTGACCCCCGAAGATGGAACTATAAAGTTCCGAAACACGTGTAGGGTTGAAGGGACATGGGCTACAATAAAAGTGGTCAAGGTAGTGCATTTGTTGGTTTAATTATTTGATTAGGACAATATATTATTTCAACAATAATGGAGAACTATGATATAAGGCCACCATACTACTTGATTCTAGTTGACAAACAATATTCCATGTTTTGCTGTAGCTTTCTCTTGTATCACTGATGCTATTTGGGCTTTCGTATATATCATTTTTTCAATATCTGTCCAGTAAACAGTCTCTCCTTCTTCAACTCCGTTCAGAGTTTAGACTCACATTTTATCTCCATATACACGTAGTACATCCGATTATTGCATAGCAACATATTCAATTTATAGCATCCAGTAAACATATAGCCTGATAATGGCTTCGTATGTCGAAACGTGTAGCTATATAAAACCAACTGAATAAAACTTTTATTTCATGTGATATAGGAGATATATTTTGTGGACAGTATTGTTGGGGAAGACGGTATAAAAATCATATAGTGTATGAAGTATAGATAAGAGGAACTCAGTAAATTGACATTTTTATATCGCAACTTGCAGGGTGTTTTATTTAAATGATAACGTGTACTGAAAGAAAAAATGTACAAGATTGTAGCCGTTCTATCCTTGCTATATGGATACAAGGAATGGCGTCTAAGTTTATGAGAACAAGTTACATAAATTGTAGTTTCTTTTCCTTGACATAGGCATATACTGCAACAAAGTCATCTCTAGTGCTTTACTGAACACAACTGAATGTTCCTCGCAAGAACTGGAAATATTACCATATGAAGTGTATACTTGAAAGCCAAATATCCATTTTCTTGCGACTACAAGATGCCGGGCAAATTGTATTACCAGAGAATAGACTTCGTGACATTTTCTGATGTAACAGAAATTAATCGATTAAGAAAACTGTCGAAGTCATGTTATTGTCTTTGCTGATGATTGATGATAATGACATTAATCTTCTGTGAGTATTTGAAGCGTAAGGCCGAACTACGTTACTCACTAAATTAATAAATAAAGATTAATTTTTTCCTGTGTTAATTAAAAACCACTAAATTGAAAGGTATGGGGAGAGGGACAGTAGTGCTCTACGCATTTTTAACCTGTGCATTGGAGGGAGGTGAGTGGTGAGATTCACACACCGACCGTTTTTTTCTTCCGCGAATGAGCTCCGGTACATCTTGATTAACAGGCTAAGTGGGACCCAGACCCGTACTAGACAGGAAGGTAAATACAAAACTTCTTACGTCTGCCTTTCAACAAAATTCGATTTGCCGCTTGTCCGGCCAGTAGCTTAAACAGCAGTAAGTGATCTATACCTGCTCCGAAACCGAGAAGTTAATACAGTTACAAGGTAGAAAGTAAATTATTCCTGTAATAAGTTAGTCACGTAGTTTTTGTTTGGTGGATTTGTGTGTTACATGTTTGACTGTTGGTGACGTGTCCCAAGAAACTGGGACTAGACAACCGTGACTATTTTCAGATGGCGTGCAGAAAAAGGACTTCGTTCATCTCGTCCTTTCAGGACGAAACAGACGAAGGATAAACTAAATCCCTACCCCCTACGTCGGAATTAGCACTAGTCACATGTCAAATACGAAAGACAAATGGTTGTTTTCGGTACTAATTTAATAATCCTGCCGCTCGCTAATTTTCTTTCGTTATTAGTTTGCCAGAAGAACATAATGATGTTAAAATATAAGACAAAAAAGTGATTTAATTAAAGTCGGAAGTCCGCGCAGTCTAAGCATTTATCCATTACACAGATGCCTACATTTCTTGCACTGATCGTCTGAAGATCCGCAAAAACTTCTCGTAAAGCGATCTCTTGATTTTGACACTGCTGTTATACCACTTCTATTGAAGCAGACTTAAAAAGGAAGCCTTGATCAATGTGATACTCTGAAAGCAGATATTGAAAAGTTACTCGAGCCTACAAGAACCGACTAAACCATGAAAAGGGAAAAGTCATACCAGGTGTTGTATAATGTCTGTTTGGATGTAAATGTAGACGTTATACAGTCAGTGTAAAGATTATGTTGGCCACCAAACCAGACAGGTCATCCAGTGCGTAGTACCTACAATCACTAAGCAATTAACGAATGAATACCTGACGTACATTTTTGGTAACGATTTGTAGTTTCAACACTGCTACTATTACAGCCTGCCAATAGACAAGAATCTGAATAAGCTTCGTCCACTTTCCATCCTATTCCCTAAAGTTCCATCTTGACATTTCTAAAATTTCGTTTTTTATCTTCAAAGTGACTGTTTTGTATGAGGTTCCCTTTCGAAATTTCTTATGAATTTCTAGTCTCTTCTAATTATTGCGTGTGTCCAACTCATCTTAATCTCCTTTACTTTAGTTGACACAGCGTAACATTCCAGGAGACTCCTGTATTTATTTCACTCATTCGAATGCTATATAAGACTTAATTCAGGAGTTCCTCTTTACACAGCATCTTAACCTCACTGGTTAATTTACAACTCCTTGCTCGAAAACTGCCTCTTAAGCCCTTTCATCCTGTACAGAAGCCTCTGTATCAGACCACGTTATTTAACACATTGAAGTACCTTCTCGGCTGTTTCTCGGCTTCCGTTGGAAAGATTTTCCTGAAAAGTCATACTCTCTACACAGGACATAAATTTCGTTCCGATCTGACGGTAAATAAGAGAACTTGACTTGAAGAGCAACATACATTTTCTGCTGTATCTTCTCTTCCGCTCGAGGGATTTTCTTGAATAGTGGTATTAATATCGTCCTTAAAAGAATATCCTATTGTTCCTGTTTTCGTAATTCGTCTCATTTCCTCCATGTAAGCGCTGGGATATAATTTTCAGAGTAAGATTGGGATATAAAATAGTTTAAAACGATTATACGAATATTTGGGTTCTTAATTTGTAGCTGTAATAAGGACAGTGCATATTTAGATGCACTGCAGTTCTACTGGTTTTCCACATTGTCCCTGCCAGAACCGAGGCATTTTTCTATTGAGGGAAAACCCTTTCTATCTTTATTTATAAATATCCTTGTCCTGTGTTATCAACCAGCTTATCACAACTGTTTCCACATCTCAATATGTTTTAATTTGTGGCTACCAAGATTTTGATTCAGCGCTGGAAACAGTTAATAATTAGTAGGTGCAAGATCAGATCTGTAAGCGGGATATTTCAAGGTTCTTTAGTTATGAAACTGTACGTCATAGAACCTCGCATAAGGTAAGCAGCTGGAAGGTAATACTGTCTGGTGCTGTTCTTCAAAAGCTGTTAGTCACTCAGCTGGTCAAGAAATTTCCCACTAATCTGAAAGTCGAATCTCCATGTCCATGTGCACCAACGTCGGTCACTGGTCCTTTTTTTGAATCACAAGAATCCACACACACCATCGTATCGTATTTATTTAAGATCCGTTTTAATATTGATATATAATTTGCGTCCACATTTCTTGTAGCCTCTTTTCTTCACATTTTCTAACTACAAGTCATATGATTTTCTTCCCAGGCTACATATTATACCAGTGCTATCATAATTAATTTAATAAAAGCGACAGGAACTTTTTAAAAAGTAGGATCTACACAACTCATTTATACAACTCAGAATCATCATAAATAATAATTTAACTCATTCGAGCAGATTCCTTCTTAAGAAGGTAATACAACCTCCGCTAATCGAGAAATTCCCGCATTTTATGAGATGTAAAATTTCGTTACTTTTTCCAAAAGCTCGCCTCTGTTATTGTGATAACATGAATTCAGTTTACAACCATACTCCCTTCATCTTTGTGACTCAAACAGAAGCCAGGGAACAAATTCTTAATCGAGATTGTATCGAATGGATGTCTTTGGTATTAGACGTGCTGAATTTTCTTTCTCCTTTATGAGCTAATTTTCATTGTTATTAACTTGTAAGTCATTCAGTTAGAAGAGTAATATATCGTTCCGGTAACGACGTCTCGGTTGTCGGCCGCTCGTACATTTGAAACGTGGGTTTGCATTCGGTATTTTACATGGATATTTGTGTATTACTGTCCTTGGTTGTCATGACATGTCATACGAGTATCAGATCCTCCATTCAAGAAGTCTTATTTCTGGCCTACGTATCGATTTAAACTCCTCTAAACTGAAGGATAGCGAGGCTGTAATCTGACAGCATCAAGAAGAAATGGAAGAGAAAGATGACGAATTAAAGGGTGGAGGAGGAAATGGAAGAGGTGGGAATGAGACGAAAGAATAGTGAAAGCACAAAGGTTCGTATGAAGAATGTTCGGCCGCTGAGCGCCCATACAGTACAAATCAAATATTCATGCTCTTATATGCCGCGTATGTACTTTAGCAAGGAAAGGAAAGTACAATAATCTAGCGTATGCAACGGCGATCTGAGGTTCATCTAACACTCTAAGCTTACAGCCCTCATTGTGAGGGCAGACGGATCTATCCTGATAAATGAGGCAGTAGTTTTCTCTGGAATTCCGGTGCATATCTTCCAGACGAACGAGCGTCACATCACAAAGGATTTTTTTTCTTCACAGTAACGTACAACATTCGGCAGAGCCTGGTTATTAAGCCTCTGTATTAATAGTTTTCATTATTTTTTGGCCAATTTAAATGCAAGTTTTCAGCTTAGCCTCCTATCTGAGATATACCGGGTGTTCTTTCCCCATAAAGAATATGCTGACAGCTGACTTCATTTTAATGCCGAAGTTAAGAATAGGAGCCACTATACCTCCACAACCCGATGCACCTTGATGGCACGATGCTTAAGCACAGGGAGGACTTCATCTTGTTATTTTTAGGTTTTGTGACGCAAAATGGAAGGATGAGTAGGAGTCATGACTTCGGAAAGCACAGATAGGAGAAGTAGTCAAATACTGAAATATAATATTGTGGCATTTTTTAAAGTACTGTTAAAAATACGGAAGTCCGTTCCTCACCGATCCTAGACCCTTGAATATGAGGGCACTATTTTCCTTCGAAACGTCGGATACCCAGTGACGCGACGTCACATTCTAGAAGAAAGGCGTTCTTCGATAACCGGATTTAAAGTCAGTAACCAATGCCGGGAATTTTCGCATATCACGTGCATATGCTAGCCACTACTTTGCGACATTTGGGGGCATTAAACTGTTTAGTGCTGAGTAATTTAAGTCAGGCAACAAACACCTGCCTCCTATGCGTATGTTTCAGTAACACGTTATATATTTTCTTCCTATAAAACCAAGTACAACTTGTAACATTATACACTTAAATGTTTATGCTCTGTTTAATTCTCTGTGATTTGCCTCTTAAGCCTTTTGATCTGGAAGATAATCGTTAGAGAGATAATTCAGCAACATTAGACTGGAATAACAGAAGACTTTACAACATAAATGGTACACGATAACCGTTATTTACTTGTGTATAATGTTATATTTAAGATACATAGGGAGCTGTGAAAAGAGAACTCATTTTAAAAGTGGTAAAGCGTTTAATTGTTGCTTTGAAACGAGGTGGTTATTCTTATTTTTTTAGCTATTTATTTACTGTTTTTCATTTGAAGCCCAAGTGGACTAATATCCAGTGAAACGTTTTAGTTTCCAGTACTGGGATTATTTATTAGTTTGAGGCATATATTTATATCAGTGTTTTCCTTTTCGTTGGTGATGTTACTTCTCCTTTGGTTTTTGGTTACATGTTTATCGTAAAGGTTTTGCTGTCACTGATGTGCGATGTGTTTTATAGTAACTTTTTGAAAATATACATGTAATGGTCATGTGGTACTGCCGCAGTTGACTCATGGTTGCTTGAGGAGGATGTGTAGGATTTTGTTGTTAATTTGGTCTAGGCAGTGGAAGTGTTACAGCTGAAATTAGTCCACGATCTGAAAAATAACTATTTGAGAATGGCAGTTGTGTTTATTGCTACTGATACCTAACCATTCTCAATCACAATAGAAGTAGCTAATACCGTTCATGAAACTATGTCTTTCTTGGAACGGAAATGGTCAATTAAGAATGGGTTAATCACAGTTGGAACTGTCCGCTTTGTCCATATTACTGTTTCTAAGGCTTCTGGTTACTCAGGTCATTTGTCAAAGAGGGTACTACTAACACGCATCATTGACAATTGGATGAGCAGCGTGTAAACAGAAGCGTAAAGCCAGCAAATTCCCAAGTGAGATTTGCAAACAATAAATGCGAAGTGCGCAATCTGTTGCATGCCATGGCTGCCCACATGTAGTGAATGAACACATGTGTCGAAGTGATGTGCTAATTTGAGGGGCAGACGAATGTTCTCGTCGTTCAGTGAGGATAATACGTTACGTTAATTATCTAAAACGAAGAAAATAGTGGGATTTGAGGTTGTCTCGATGTTGGTGTCGAAGATAAATCTCTTGAGCGAAGAAACTGCTGCCTAAATGTCAAGGTAATTTTACATTAGTAATGGGAACAGCACGTTGCTCTGAACGTCCTTATGTATTTAGCAGTCTATGCCTTGTCACAAGAAGGTCGCCAAGAAAAGGACATGCATTTGCAATAAATTAGTGAATTTGGTGTCGTATAACACACAACACTTGGTATTTCTTTGTCGGTTGGTGATAGTTCGTAGGAGGTTGAAAACTGAAGGCAGAATCACAGCTGTTTTGGGAAATGGAACTAAAGAAACATTAGCCACAATAAAAGAAAATTTTATTTGTGCCTGAAAATGCTATTGGATGCATAGGTAGCACTTACTGAATATGTTATTACATAAATGAAGTCTCCCGTAATTTATTATTGTTGTGACATCAGAAAAAAAGTTCTGTTAAGTGCAGACGTCAACAGACGTACGTGCGTATGCACATGTAAAATTGCAGGGCCCTTTTTATTACTCTGTATTCGTGTCCAAGAGACCTGGAAGCGTGGAATAAGGCTTATCGGATAATGGAAACTTTGTGACATGTAGACTGTCCTGTATGTTGACGGTGCTGAAGTTGAGGTTAGGACGTCTTTCGTACACAGTGTGGCGCAAAAGTCACTTGACACTTGTTTAACATGTTGGCTCTAAGGTCAAGTGACTTTGTCGGTTCGTGTATATGGTTCTGATGCATAAATTATAAATTAAAAGACTGGGATGGTTGCAATACCGAAGAGGTAAGGAGTGATTACGTTTACAAACGGTCTGAAGGAATGTGTTGCGAGATTAACGTTACACGTCAGCTTTGTAGACAGGAATAGATGTCGAAAAATGCTACCAACTAATCTTCGAATATGAAAGAACTACGTCTAAGTTTCACGTACATTATACGTTCACGAGGACAGAAGTGTCCGTTTTTTTACAGAAAATGGATTGTGTGTCATGGAATTAAGGGCAAGTCGGTTTCTTTTCCATATAATACCTAATTCGTTGAAAACTTTTACACTGCGAGACAAAAAGTTTTCCAATCTTTCCCAGTTAGCTTAGCATTCAAAAATTCAATACAAATTCTTTAGATAATTTATTGTTGTAATGTTTTCGAGTCCTCACGCAGGCAATTCTGAACCTTGGGTAGTGGACTTTTTGTCAGCAGCAGCAAGTTTATGTGACTAGACCTTTCGAGTAATCCTGCCTCCTTATCGTGTTATTCCCTTTAACAATACTTAGCCAGTTTCATATTTGTTGTCTGTGTTATCTGTAACCTTGTGCAAGCGAGCTGCATGATTTAATCCGCTCATTGATGTATTTGTCACAGGATGATGAATGAATTTATATTTGGTTTCACGGTGTATTTGTTAGGTACAGCGAGTTGTGTCATCTGTCAATCTACGTTATTTTAACACACGTTTAAATTCTTGTTTACTTTTCACAAACGTACAGGCAATGTTTTGTGTATTTTAAAACTTTTTCTGCGGTTTTCACATTGTTGATTTCTCTGTTCACTCATGGGTTTTATGAGGAAAGGGCTGGGATGGGTTGTTTGGAAGTGTAACCAGAGGAAAATTAAAACACCAGTCATTAATCACAGTTCCGCATGCAAAGTGCATATATGACCTCCTGACCTTTATATCCGTCAGTCAATTCTTTCACCGAATTCATTGTCACCTACAATTTTTGCGCATATCATGTGTATTTGTGCTTTATGTTCCTTAGAAAGAAAACACAGGCACTTTTCAAATATGTACAATTCTTGTATCTAACTGTGACTGTATGCCGCTTCGTCTTGTTTTGTATGCGCTACGTTGATAATTTGTGACAACATTTCTTGTTTCACTATAACCCCACTATCTGATCGGAGGTATGCATACAGAAATTCCCACCCTAGTGTCGACATCGGCATTCAGCACGTGACTTAGGCTAACTCCTATCCACACAGTAGATTCTCTGATATCCCAGGAACTCAATTATAGTTTGGCGGCAGCTATTTTGTAGCTCTACGGGACTATTGCAGAATGATGACGAAATATAATAGGAATCTGGGAATAAATTTATAGAACGGCACAGTGTATTCCTGTCATTGTCTAACTTTATTTTGTATGTACAATTCAAGATTTGATGAAGGTCTTACAAATAGCTGACTAACTCCGCCCAGCAGAGTCCTTCTTTAGGAGCTTAAAGATCCTCAGTCAAGATATTCCCCGCGCATTATGCAACCAGAATTTTAATTGCCATGTTTACAAGAGCTTGCCACTTGCTCTTACCTTCAGTCATATTAATCCAGTCCACGCACTCCCATCCCATCCCTTGCAGATACATTTTAATAATATCCTCCCATTTACGCTTAGGTCTTCCCAGTGGTAACTTTTCTTCAGGCACCCACCCGAAACCCCTGTATGCATTTCTCTTCTCTCCCATACGCGCCACGTGCCCCGCCCATCTAATGATGTTTGTTTTGGTAACTCAAACAGCGCTTGATGAGAAGAATAATTCACAAAGTTCCTAATTTTGCAGTTTGTTCCGAGTCTCCCTTTGACACCCTCAGAGTACGAAGTTGGATTGACGTCACATCCGTCTAGACGTAGTGGTGATTGTTGGAATTGCTGCTGCCGGCATATAGGTCCATTGTTCTGTCCGTGACTAGTCACTTTACAACTGATGTATTCCGGTTTTGAGTAAACAAATATAGATGTACTCTTAGGCTTAGTATGACAATCAGAAGGAAGTATACAGTGTAAGTACATAGCTCATCCATTCACACACACACACACACACACACACACGCATGCATACATAAGCCTATATAAAACTGAGCAGATATTCGTGATATTCCCTGTTACCGCCTGTTGGAGAAATTCTGCTGTTGCCACGTGGAAGACACTGAGAAGTACTGTCCTAAAGTTTGAAGGATTTTTCTCAGTCCTCTGACATATGGGCGTGGATTATGTTCATGACATTTCAATTTTTCACGGCAAGAAAGATTTAATTTGTCGTATTCTGGGTTACCTCGTTAGTCACATACCAGACTACACGGTGGCATAACCGAGAAGAACACATTTCCCAGCCTACACGCTCTGTTTCTACATACATGCTACCAGAGGCAGCTCGTCCATAACGGCTGAAGGTTTGCAGCCCTCCCAGAAATTTGAGAAACAATGAACAAGTATCTGAATGAAAGTTTTCGTTAGGAGGTAGTACATTATTTAAATGAATGTAAACGAAATCATTTTAAATTCAAATACTCGCGACGGACTCGAAGCGCTGCCGAAAGCGTGCGGGCTGTGCCCAGCCCAGACGTTGCGCGTTGGGTCAGCATAGCTAGGCCGAGTAATGGGAAGACAGCGGCAGCTAGGTATTGGCCCGGACTGCAGGCATTGCAGCCCAGAGAGGGTTTTAAGGACGACTTCGTATATCTGTTTACCTTTTCTATCATTTCAAACGCTGGAATTCTGATAAAAAATTTTACCTAGCTGTTTTCAAAGCCATATTTGTGAATTTAAAAATTTAGTATCTGCAATTTTGAGACAAACATGAATGAATGTGGGCGAAGTATTTAGAGGACATCAATTTTTCGCAATTAACTCTCGCCGAGAAGACTGAGATTAAGAATTTAGGTAGTGCAACACCTGATTTAGTTATTTCTCAGTCATCATCAAGCAGAATACAAACGTGTGTGCGAAAGTTTAACCCTGCTATATATGTAAAACATAAGTGATTGCGTGGCTGTGCTGAAAAAAACGATCTATTAGGCCTTCTCATTAATCATACAATAATCCTAGGCCCAGCCCTACCGTAAGAAAGTCCCACGAGCCGCCACTGCCTGTTACATATTCTGGTTGTTTTGCAGGTCGAAGTACTTCAGAGGGAAGCGCCTACATGGAGACTATGACATTCGCGTGGAACAGGCCGAATTCAAAGAGCTCTCTCTCACGGCCAATGCAGAAACAGGAACGATTGTCAGTATGGCTGTATTCCGCAACGGGACAAAAGTCGTGCGTTCGTTTCGTCCTGATTTTGTTCTCCTACGCCAGAACTTACGGGATGCTTGCGAAGACAACAAAAATCTGCTGCTTGGTTTCAAGTTCGGTGGCGTTCCTAGCATCAACTCCCTGCACGCCATCTACAACTTCCAGGTAGGAGAAGTGTTCTGCTGCTCATTGAATATTATAAGGACTGGTACCATGACAGTAGGTGTAAAGTTGTGTTTCTGCATGCTGTGAAGTCAGTTACAGCTCCGCTTATTCTTAACCTCGACGCTGGAGTGGTGAGTAGTCAGTATCAAACACCGATCGCTTTACTCCGGGACAAATAGCCTCCGGTCTCTATTGAATAGAAGGCTGCGTGAACACTATGTTGTGTTATTAACACACTGTAATTGTCTTTCATTTAACCGGTCTAAATGGGGTAGATTTTTGGGCCTGTTAACCATAATGCTCGTTAATCTAATCAATCAAACAACATTAACTAATGAAAGGGCAACAAATAGTTAAAAATTATCTCTCGCATTCAATAAAAATAACAATAAATTAATAATTACAGATGCGCCATATTCAATGTTTAAATTCTGTAGAACTCTGCGACGAGCCGATCCCTCGTCCAGAGGAGTCCTACCGACTGTGGTGTGTCTCTCAGTGTGATCAAAAGAAATTACAAACCTCGACACTGAAACGGGAAAACCGGAGTAGGTAGAAGAGGACGACTAAAAAAAAATATGTAATAATAATAATAATAATAATAATAACAATAATAATTCAGTTGTCACTTATCAAAGTGCTTGCTTACCACAGTACAAAATAATAATAATAATTGTTATAATTATTAATATTTAAGTCATAAAATTAATTCTCAGTTAAAGGTCATTACTTCTGCTTTCTACTTTCTTCAGTGTGAAGGCTGATGCGTCCAGAGCTTTATAAGAGAGTGTCTATTAAGGAACAGTCCACAGCATTTATGATGGAATCAAACATGCGACACAGACCAGACGCTTCTGTATAATGTCCCTCAATTGCAATATGTTTTTTTGCACCACTAATTTCATATTTCGGCCCAGAGACGATGTATCCTGACGGAGAATTTTCTGATTCTCCTAAGGTCTTCTAAGCAAATATCGATGTAGTACTTAATATTAGGCCACAATCCTTTCCTTCCAAATTTTTGCAAAATTATTATTCACTACTTGCCATATAATTGGGAGCTATAAAATGAAATCATAGCCATTAAAATCACTCTTAAATTAATAATAATTGTTTCTTTTGTAAGCAGTATTAATGCTGGTAGACCTGTTATCCACAGACATTTCAGCTCCTTCACTAACTGCTTTAAACTGACTCCTTCATAATTTAACAGTCGCTTGCTTGTCAACAACTCTCGTCTTCTGTGGAGTTTAATTACAGCTCCACCCTGGATCATATCCCGACGCAGCCAAATCTAGTTAACTTGGTCATGCTAACAGTATGATCCAATATACTCCTACGTTTTTTTATATTTTATAAACACAAGACATTGCATTGTTCCTCGTAACACGATTATCAGTATAGTCACTTAGAAGGAAGGTCCTGGTCTTTTTCTAACTTTGAAGCGGTCTCCCCCTTCCCCGAAGTCCAGGACTTCTTACATCATCAGACCAGCTTGTTTGTATATTAGAATTTCTTAATTTATTCAATGTTTTGTGTCCGTCAGCAGACAACGTGCATGCTATTTATGCTTTGTGTTTGGAGCTATTCGTAGAAGTTAAGCAGTTCCAGTTTGCTTCACATTGTGTTATGTAGGCTACATGGTCCGACAACATAGCCCATATAAAATATATCAGATAATCATTAAATAAAATACTGAAGTCTTTATATAGAACATTTATTCATTTACAGAAAATGCACCTGGAGACGTAGAAATACGCCAGTAGTTCCGCAACAGTGAATACTACGCACATTTTACAATTTTAATCAGGTTTTAAAATATACACATATTTATGGTTTTAAATTTTAACCAGACTATCGTACCACATAGTGATACGTACATATTGTACATTTGTCTTAATATGTGCTTATTTTAGTAGTACATTGTAACCCCCGAAGATGGAACTATGAGTTCCGAAACACGTGTAGGGTTGAAGGGACATATGCTACAATAAAAGTGGTCAAAATAGTGCATTTGTTGGTTTAATTATTTGATTAAAAAATGCACGGTGGTAATAGTGTGAAATAGCATTTCAAGTTTCATTCCTTCTTTTTGCCAATTCTGTTTGTAGGTCACATGTCGGGTCCCTACAAGTACTATTACTGCCATTACTTTTACAGGGTTGTAATTGCATTTCTCTCCTTGTTTTATTTATTTGTGCTGAATATCTTAAACGCCTTTAAATATATGTAGGCCCAATATATTAATCAGAGCCTTATCTTTTTCGCACTATGTATTTTCCATCTTTACTTAAGTTTGGATTTTCTACAGATTCATGAAGAAATGAAGGACAAATGAATTGATCCATATTGTAGTTAGTAAGAACGGTCGTGTGGTAGGAGGCAGATCTATATATATGTATGAAAAACATAAGCTATGTACTCTATAAATTCTACGTACCTCTTCACGAAGCAGAGTCAAAGAGGGATATGTTACCTCTTCAAATATGAGAGCAGAAATGACAGTGTCATTACAAGTATCCGATCTAGAGCAGTAAAGCAAAATTATGTTTCAGCATTCGTGACTTTTTTCAGAACTTGTTACTTTGTTGTCAAGCTTCACTGACAGTGCAGACTTCATATTCTCAAGTATTCGTATGAAATACAAGCATTTTCTGGCACAGGCTCTGAATTAGAACTACAAGTACACTAGACGGGAACCTATTCACAGAATTCGGAAGGATGTATAATAATCAGAATGGAAAGAAAACAAAAAACAAAAAACAAAAACATCCTCCAAGGAAAAAATAAAGACGACCTGAACCTAGATTCCACTGCACAGAGATATGTTACAAGTACTTCCTAGCAGTCCAGTCCACTGTGAGTCAGAGTACTGTTTTGTATGGGTGTCCGTATGATCCATGTTCGAAACTGTCGAAGTAATTTAAGTCAAATTGGGTATAGGGTGTATCAACGACTTCGTCTACTTATTATTGTGCACCCCATGATATCGGCAATAATGGCTGATCGGGTTTCGAAGGTCACGCCACCTTATCAACGGGAGTCCCTGACCACTAAATACATTGTTATCCAGTAAATGTGATGTGGGTCTGCATTAGTTCCCATGATCATACTGTAAATAGAGCTAAACTTAGTATTTATCAATTAATTATTTATTCCAACAAATGCACTATAATATTTTAGCGTCTTTTTATCTCCACATATGTTTCGGCACGTTTTGTGCCATCTTCACGGTATGTATAATATAAAGTTAGTCTTTATCATATGTTAAAAATTTAATCAAAATAAGAGGAGTAGGTCTAATCGTGTGTGACTATATATATGACCGACATCATAACATTTCGTCACATAAAATTAATTAATATGATCATAAACTTTATTTTATATTTGATTTAAGTCTCAACCGTCTTCACGCATACTACTGCATATTAATTTTTACAACAAACACATAATTATTTGTAATTGTAAACAAACTTTTAAATGAGTGCTATAGACCGAAAACATGTTTTTTTTTTATTAATTATAAAGTGGACTGATCCTTCGAGTGCGTTACATGCAATATATTTGAACCTGAATGTTTGGAATGGGCTTGAGAATGGCTAACACTAGCCAAAACATTCAGCCGTCGTCATTATCAATAATAAAGATTATGGGATGTGTACTAATTAATATAACAGCTGTATAATTGTTGTTTATATCTGCTAAGATATATTTTGTTTATTTATAGACGCAATCGGAAAAATGAATACAATCAAAATGTGTTGTTCACAGGTGAAAGAACAAGTGCTAATAGTACGTACAGCATTGAATGCCTACACGTGTAATAGCAGTCCTTCTGCATGTAATTCTGGAAGTTTGTGTTATTGCCGCGTTATTCTATAGATCAGTGGCGCACATAAGGTCACCGCAGACACCGCGGCACAGGTGCCTCATGGGTCGGGGAAGGGGGGGGGGGGGCGATCTCAAACGTACAGAATACTAAAATTTTTTTGGAGGTTTCTTCGTACTGGATTCCGTTCTCGTGACAGAAGGCAGTTTTCTGGATCCCTGTTACGTGATCTGGGAGTAACTTAGCTAATACTTCGTAATTCTAGCAGCCCCCCTTTGTCGAGTCGCGGGGGCCCCCTACTGGTGCTCTACACCACTGCTCTAGAGACTGACCAAGACTATCGTTATTTTCCTCAGTGTTTCGACCAGTATACATTGATTCTTTTAGGCCCTACAACTTAACTTTCTAGTTATCGTTTGTCTTCAATCGACCTACCGAATCTACACCTGAAATGGTTTCGTTAATTCGATCTTTGTAGGGATTATTTTGACAAGTGTTTCTCGGTGTACCTAGGTCCCGACACTCGGGAATTCATATTTATATAGGCCACCACCCTTTAAAAGTGTATATGTTTGATGTCTTCTCCAATTCAACATAAAAAACGTAAATCAACATCGAATTTTTAAATGTACTCAGTTAAGTATTTGTTTATTTGGGAGTTATTTAACAATTTAAGGATGACACTTCTTTTGCCCTGTAGTGCCATCATTTGCATTTCTTCCCGTAGACCCACGTCACCTGCTTATGACTACATCGCGTTCGGAGTCATTCGTGCAGTTAAAACTTCAGTGCCGGCCTTGGTTCACTGTACGGACCTTTAATTCTTCACATGCCACTGGGTTCCGATGATTTAAGGGTACTATAAATTTGAAACTCCTCCATCCTGGGTAGTAGTTGGAATTGAAACCCCAGCATTATGGAATGGGTGATATGATTGCTGTTATGATGTTACTACGTGTGTGAATATGGAAATGGAAATGGAAACGAAAAAGAAAATTACTCATTAGTAACTCAACTTAGGGACGCTACATCAATTAGGCCTGCGTAAAATGTGACGATGACCTTTAGAGAAGACATCCTGTTGTGTTTCATGAACTAAATAGTAAAGACAATTTTAGTCAACAAAACTATCTTCTGTTGACTAAAATGGTCTTTTATTATTTAGAATGTGAAAACGATTAAAATTAATTAATTCAAAAGTTTGTAGGATGTGCTAATTGTGCAGTTGATTATGTTCTTATCTTTGCTTTGTAATTCTTTGATCAAATGAAACATAATTTGCAGTTTTGTAGGCATATATTTATAAGTAGTGCAATACAAATTACAGTTTATACACAGCTATATCTAACGTATATGATAAGGTACACAGTGCTTTTGTGTGTAACAGGACAAACCGTGGGTGTTTGCCCATCTCCTCCTACTGCAGCGTCGCCTTGGGAAGGAGAACTTCCCTCTTATCGAACAGACGTTCTACCCCAACTATCGTGAGATGGTGAGTACGCTGCTTACACACATACAAACACAACCCTGCAGTTAAGCCACGTACAGTTTGACTTTAATAGAATATTTATTTTACATTGTTAATGTTAATTAAATTTTTGGAAACCTTGTGAGTATAATGCGCCCATGTGATTCATATGGACCTCTTTATCACGGTAGATGTTGCTGTCTTTAAATTCCGCACGAATTAGTGGATTGAATTCACAGAAATATTGCCACATCTAGAAATAAATTTTGAAAAAGCGAGGACGTATCGAAAATAACTTGCTGGTAACGGTTGATGTAACGCAAGGACTGGTTTATCAATTTTTAAATCTTATTCCGAAAATAGTAAAATATAAATAATTTTGTAAATACATTAAATTGCACTTAACATTCATACAACAGAAGCTCAAATATTGTTTCAGTTTGATTTATCTTGCTTCGACTGACTGTATAACGAGTAAGTTTCAGACCGCTCTTAAGAACTGGCGAGAATTTTTCCAGTTTAGTCTCCGGTGCCTATGGTACTAACAGAACGGCGTATTTAATGGAGTACCGTATGGGTCTGATACACTACTTATTCCAGGACTTCAGCCTTATATATTCCTGCGAATATAGAAATATAAATTATTACACTTTACATTCTACATTGCTTATTTATACATACTAGAAATTAATATAAAAATTCCCACTTTCCCTTTGCATAAACACACATTCATCTTCCATTACTGAAACTTGAACGTTTTGTGGATAGACGAACGTGTATGAACTAAAAGGTTTAAGATTTCTATATGGGTGGCCCGCCAATAAAATTTTTATTGCAAAATATCTCAGAAGTGGAGATGCCATTTTCTTACTAAGCAGGATGGCATAAATAAAGTTGCATGAACTTATTCTTTGACTGCGTAATGAAAGGGGTTGACGCACGTTGGCCAGTCGATGTATGTAAGAGAATAGAAAACAAATTACCAATTTAATGGATCGTGAACTAGAAACCTAAATGGTATGAACAGAAATGGCTGCATGTTATAGAAACTGTTTTTACTTATAAGAGAATGTTACGCAATAAACTGAAGATGCTGGTAAACACCGGGTGGACATTCATCGCATTACCGGCTGTCAGTGATACAAGTATGTCGGCGATACCGCCATCGCTGTGCGGGTAGTGCGTCAGTTCTACGGCACTCAGACACACCGGATATTGTCTGCAGGATGTAGCGTAACACAGCTGACCGAATATATAGCTGAATGCAGTTACAGTTTGTATACCGTTAGGTGCTAATAGCCAACTGAAGAAACTTGTCCTTTCCTTAATCGCAGAACTTCGCGTTCTGCACATAGTCAAATGCGTCATGGGAAATATGAAGGTAAGTCATGTTTCTGTGTAATCATGAATGACTGGCGTACTGACCATCACTGTCTAGGATATTTGTACTGCGTAATTTTTAATATTTTACAATTTAAAAATTTATGATGAAAATTTTTACTACTCTTTTAAATTTCGCTGCATATATTGGAAACGCTTTCCAATGGAGTATTGTAGAACATTTTTCCTTACTTTTCACAAATACTGCAGTAACGTGTTAGCGTTAAGATAAACACATAAACAATTCGGGCCATTCCTTTCTGGACCTGTCTGCAGGACTCGATACCTACAAAAATTGAATAAAGCCACCAGTCAAGTAATTACGAATTTTATACAAAATAAATTATAAAATTCCTTTGTGGGTAGTTTAGCATGGAAACAGATACTTCTTACGTTCAGACAACACAATAGCTGTATCTACCGTTATTAGGACAATAAAACCAACTTCACCTGCCCACAAAATATAGCTGAACTTGTCATGGCGGAGAGCAAGCCTTTCTGTTAAACCTTGGGCATTGCATGTTAGGAAATTGGTTGGTAATGTTTTAAAAACGTCTGTTAATACGTACAATTAGAAAAATAAGTATAGTAATTTAATGCATGACCTATATGTTGCTTTGCGTGTGCATAGATCGAGTAGCAAGTTGCAACAACCTATACACAAATGAAAAGCACATGCTTTTAGAGGAACCGCCAGTTGCATACGAAGTGCAGCAGTGGAATACTCAGCAATAGCACATTCTGTTCGTATAATTTCGAATAATCACACTGTGATTTATTGGAGAATGAATATATGGTTCGTGCAGGCAGCGGGAAATAAAAGTAGGTATCTCAGCACTATGATGGAACTACAAAGTTCCTCTTTAACTTTCCTTATAAATTTCTAAACAATATGACGCAGGCGGCTGTCTCTAAATCAGAGCATATGAAATTAAGAAAAGATACTTATCTGTCATAAATTTACAGCCAAGTTCTTGATTGAATTTATATGACATGGAATATGATACAGGAGAGATATTTTGATGTTTTAGTGACGGAATTTGGAGCTCCATAGCTACAAGGAGTAAGAGGTTTCAAGATTTCCATTATGTACATTAACCTTTTACAGCCTAGTGGTTACTGTATACCGCCAGGCTAGGCACTAAAACGTCTGCTAGCTCGTACCGTGTATCCATGTGTTCAGCACGATTATTAAAGTAATCGGCGATTATTTCGCCGTACCGCATTAACCGACTGGTCTTTGAAATGAAAGCACACTCCGTTCTCTGTCAGGTACGAATTGGAACTTCATAAATAATTCAGATTAATTTTAGTCTTCAGAGAGTTAATTGAAAAGTAAATTAATAACGAATGTACCAGAGGTGCATTGTGGTAACCAACCAAAAAATTCTAAAAATAACGGGTATTTTACTCTTGAAAGACACATTCATAGGTGTATATTGTAGAAAACCTATTCTGAAATACGTTATTAATTTCATAATTAGCAGGTACAGCGCTCTGAAGAGTGTTTCATTATATTATACAATAGAATAATCTGCCACTTGGGTATTGTGTGATGTAGGGCCCATATCCTCTCTTATGTTATTGGGCTTATAAGTTAAAGGAGAAATTTCATATTCAAATCTGACGTAACGTAGACATTTCATTTTGGCACAAACTACTGCATAATTTATCTGTGATTACAGGCCATAATTCACGCTATGAAACAAATTCACAATTACGTTTTGTACTGTATTGCTTGCGAAAATGTGTTCGTGATAACTGCGAGGAAGAAATATGAAAATTGGAGTTCTGAGGCTGCCAGCATCTTACGAATAATAAACATTTTTTTAGTTTTTCGCTGTATTTAGCTAAAAACAATGTACAGAACAGCTTCAGATCTTAAGTGCAGGTATGTCAGTTTCTGAACACGTGCAAGAACACAACATTAAGACGCCAAAAGATTTACAAACAACACGTGACTCCTCAAACGTTTCACGAAACTTAATTCAACGAGTTTTCGAAATATTACGCAGTGAGCAGTAGCTATGTCGTCATAGATCTGTATACAAGTGGAGATTTATTCTTCCGTTCAAGGCTCCTTTCTCAGTTTCTCGTCCCTGATTCGTCGTCGATTCTTCATGCACTGGCGGTAATTCTTGTCTGTTGACCAGCCACAGTTGCCACTAGGGGTCTTCATGCAGATGCCGTGGTTTGCTTGGCAGTCGGGTAAGGATGAGTCAGAATTTAGACTGGTTTCCCAGAGGCAAGCGTCACTCACAATCTTGTCCTTTGAACACTGTCTCCACCACGGGCAGTCGATGACCTGAAACCGCATAAGAACATCCTTAATTCGGTTACAAATGTTACAAATAAAAATGACACATCTGCTTGCTGAATTCTCTGGTAAGACCCAAGCATTAGAATAGGGTATTAAATGGGAAGCTTTAAAAGCAAAGGGTCCCTAGAGGGCATGTTAATTGAACACTTCTGAGACCTAGCCTAGGTGTAATTAGGATCATATTAAAGGGATATTTTCGAAAGAGTTTGTAGATTGAAATTAGCTGTTTCAGTACTGACCTATTTTGGAATTGTAGGCTTCTACAAAGAGGTTTATCACCAATAAATTGCAGAAATTCCTGAATACAAAAGCACTACTACACGTTTCGGCTACTATCCGTAGCCATCATAATACAGGACATTAAAATCTGCTGCATCCAACCATCTTGAAATAGTGAAATCTCCTCGAGTTTAATCGAGTGGTAAATCCTATATATTGACACAGTGTGTACATCATGAACAATCATTCTGTACTATTATCAATTGCTCGGAAGATGTACAATATTGTTTGCTAGGCTTCTGTTGTTTATGAACTGAGTATCATATTTTCAAGGATCTGGTACCATTGATAATGTGGCGGGAGTATAAAGCTGACCATTCACGTCTGTCCAGTGCGTGAAACTACATTACGTTCCCTATACACGCTGTCTTATAGAGTGGAAGCGTCAGCTTGGTTCAGTCCAGTGATGCGGTTTAGACGTGTTATTCAAATCGATAGGTCGATACCGTATGATATCGGGTAAAGGGGATTATACATATAATTCTAAATTGTTGTAGCAGAGAAAATAGAGATGTTGCAGTTGGTTATTAGGAAGAAATAAATGTGTGAATAACCATGACAGTTATGCACTGCAACTGACAGCAGCACCAATACGGAATTTTTAAGACTTAGTTCTGTTATTTGCATCATTTAATGTGAATTAAAGTCAAAATTCGAATTTTAATTCATAATATAAATGATATTAACGCGAGGTGGTCACAACTGTATTCGGTTAGTTAATAAAGAAGTTAAGAGAAGTTTAAACTGATAAAAAGATTCGATATCGATTTAAACGTCCCCGATATCGAAAGGTAAACTTGGAATCCCGACTCAGACAAGGGAACATTTAATGAAATCACGTGGGATCGACACGGACATTCTAATAAAAACAGATTTTAAAAATGAGGATCCCTAACTAATGGCGCTGTGTCTGTTTGTTGTGAGAATCGATCGACTGCAGAAGGCTCTGTCTCAGTTTGTGAAACAAAATTTCAAATGTAAATTGTCAAGGCGTGAGTTTGTTTTCCACGACTACACACCTTGAAAGCAATTTATTTCACATTCAGAATATTGAAAAAATTCCTGCAGAGGAAGGAGGTTCATTAGCGATTATGAAGTGAAATGTGTGGTATCTACTTGGCCACTTTCTGCTTCTAATCACATTGAAATAATATGTTTCAAATCGTTCACCGAATGGAAGAGTGCAGGTTTCCAAAACACACTTGAAATTTTACCCAAAAGGAATGTGACTTTACGCCAACAGAGAACTATAGGCTGATTTAAAGGCTACTGCGGAAACACGTCATCTTGAATGACATCATGAGAGAATTCCACATGTATTTTGACTGAATGAAACGCATAAAATTGGCTTGGAACAAATGTGTTGCCATAATCCTCCCAAAGTTCGGTTCATATCCAGGATAAGACACTTCTGTATGCCGTACCTCACAGGAACAGCCCTGACGGTAGAGTAGCCTGAAGCCTTTCTTCTGGCGGACGCTAAGTTGGGCCCAAGGTGTGATGTAGTTACATAGATTGATGTAGGCCTGCCCGGACACCACTCTGCCAGTCATCAGGTATGTCTCTTCAAGTCTGACGTCCACACCGCACATAGACGAGGAGCCTGCTGTCACCAGGCGCCTCTCCTTGAGAAGGATTCTCGCCTTCTGGGTCATCTGAGAAAACAGTATTGGCTGGAATTTAGCGACGTTCTAACAGCACGTAGCAGGATTGCAGCTGTTATTAATCAGAGTGGTCGGGGTGATGGGCTTTTATAATTGCGGATAATTAAAGACCCTTACGATACGTTGAGAAGTTTGTGAAGAAGGGTAATCGTAGAACGAGTACAGTATTTGAGGTATACTTAACATAAGTGGCGTATCAGCAGTTGACCCATCTGTCGCTAGGCTACTGGTTATTATACAGAATGTCCATTTTATCGTGTCTCTGAGCACGGAAGCTTGATTGCACGAGAGATCTTCATCCGCCAGGAATTCAAAACATACCAAGACTCTTCTGCGAAATAAGGTAAGTTTAACTGCTGGGGAAATTGCTAAAATTCCCGGCAGATGAAGGCTTCGTATGCAGTGAATCTCCCGTAACAGCTGCCTTACTCATGGACACGTGGAAATGGAATACTTGTTTAAATATTTCTGTTTTCTGTAGAACAACTCGAGATCGAACCCGGAATCCGTTCAGTACTAAATTTGAAAGCTATCCTAACCACCAGAATCTGGGTTTGGTCAGAGGGTTTGGGGTTAGATCCCGTCTAGTGACATTAGTGTTTTAAAATAAGAAAAATAAGTCAGCATAGCAACAATCAATAACATGAAGACGGAAGTAGAATCAAGTTCCGAAACTTGGTAGGTTATGATATTAAAGGACACCCCAGAAAAATGGAAATATTCAAAACTGTTGCGACGTAGGAAGTTTTCGTTTTGGAATTACATTATTTTAAAGTTTATTACTTTAGAGGACAAAGTACTTCTCAGAATAAGAACTACTGAACATGGTAATGAATTTTTAAATACTAAAAAATTCGGAAAATTCCTTACCTAGTCAAGGAACTATTCCCTTCTCAAATATAACTCTGCTTTAAAAGTGGAATTTAGTGTGTGAGTCTATTGGGTGGGTACACAGAACCCTCGAGAGACGCGACCGCTTGGATTACTTGCGCATGGATTAGAAGAAAATATTAAAACGAAACTTAGGTGTACTGAACTCAGATAACTCAGGATATGGATCATTGGTCTCATTTTGTGGAATGTGAAATTTACGGTCGCTTAAAAGCGCTTTAGTAACTCTCAAATTTTCAAAAAACCTGAATAAGATAGCAAATCGGTTAAATAAATGCGTTAGTAAGGACGAGACGAACATTATGAGGCCCATTTGTAATCCACACACACGTCGTATAACACTCTTACTGTTCCTGTTATCTGAATAGTGAACAAAGGTCATTTTTAGAGTCGTATTTGGGTCAATTAAAAACGTGCCATGTTGGTTTAAACTCACCTTAAATTCTTTCTTAATGTTCACCTTGTAGACACGGGACATTGCGTCTGGTTGAAGCACCTTCTTCACCCTCGCCACAATAACTGTGACAAGAAAATACAGTATCCTAAAAATCAACTGTTGGTCATTACATACGGGTGCAGTCACATTCAGTAACATAACTTACGGAGTATTCAATAAAGTGCAGGTAGTGTGATTAATGCCTTGAAACATCTCCTAAAATTACTGAACAAATACCATGCAGAAAATTTCAGCCTGAGAATGTGATAGCTTCCCAGTAAATCAGGGAAGTCTCCGCCATCTGCAGACCAGTATTCACAAGGATCTTATCCTGAGCAAAGTGAATCTGGTTCACGCCATCGGATCTAGTCTAGATCAGTCCAATTCATATTTTCATTTCCTATGCCCTTTACTATTAAAGTCTCGTCAAACTCCAGGTCTTGAAATGGTTTTTCCAGATTAACCGACGAAGGTTCTGTAGACTTAAGTATTTCTGATTTTCCTTACGGCTGTTCAAATCGTCGTCCATCTCTTCCTTTCAGATATAATCACCTTAACAAAATTATATGAGAAGTATTAATGACGAAGCTCGTAAATATGTGTTATATTCGAGTCCTTCCTTAAATCATCCCCACTAAGCCCAATATCATCCTAGGCCGTGCCAAATAATGCTGAAGTTTAAAAATTTCGTAGTAATTATAAAGTGAGTTTTCTGGACAGCGCAGCCGTGAACCTGGCTAAGCGTCGTGGGTCAACCCGACTTTACGGAAGAATCGTCTGACTTTTCGTTCAGAATCCAAGCCCGCAAAGACATTGAGTGTATAATACTGTATGAACTTCCGCTTATTAGTACTGGAGTTTGTCAGTGATTTTATAATTTAACTAGTGTAAAGCTGTTGAAATTTAACTTGGAAAGTGTAACCATTCCCGTCTCTGGCTATGATTTCCACAGATAATTCTTCAGTTCATCCGTTCCTACAGCCCTAGAGGGAAGAGGCAACTTGATGGATATTGTCAGCAAAGTAAAATGCCGAAATGCCGACCGAAGCATAAATACCTCTTGACTGCTTCGTAACTTAATACAGTTTGAATATTAACGACAAGAATTTTGAAAGTTCTTAAGATGTATCTTTATAGATGTTATCGGCAAAGTACAACGTTGCAATGCCGACCGAAGCATAGACACCTCTTAACTGCTTGACAACGACATTGTTTTCGGTAATCACTGCCACCTGTCATCTGTGTAAAAAGTTCTGAAAAAGCGGTGAAATAAACTCACATGTAAAATTGGCTGATTTTGTAGTGGAGACGCAATTAACCAACAAACGACCTAGAGCAGACGCGGGAATGTGGTTGCTTATAGCTGTTTGTTTATACTGAACGTATCACATGCATGCCTGTGGGTGAGTGGGTTCTACAATTGAATTCTAGCGGTGTGTATCGGAAGTATGTAATTTTAATGCGTGAACCCAAATGTTCGTGACTCAGTACTTTATTCGTGCCTCAACTAACTGATTCTACAGAAACCATCAGTTTTTACTATCAAGACCATTATAACAGTAAGCTAGCCAATAGAAAATTCAAAATATCTGTTGAGGGTAAATTTAACCTGCTTGAATCGACGCGTAGGCAATTCGGTAAACGGCGGTGCACGTTTGGCTGCCTATAACCCAGACAGTGAGATGGGAAATGAACAAGAAACAACACAGGGGACTTGTTAGTAACCAAAGCGAAAGTGATATATGAACGATTAGCGTTATTTTGTATGTTTCAACTATTTGTTTCATATAATGTTTGAAATGTGGGCAGTGACTGCATGCAGTTAAGTTTTCTCGGGCTACCAACCTTGTAAAAATAAAAGTGTGCAAATTTTCCGAAACGTAATCTGTCCGCATTGTCAGGACTTGATATGATGAAACACGAGTCGTTTCGCTAACATATACATATCTGGAAACAAATTGGTGGACAAGGGAATCGAGTCCCGAGATTTGCAGACAACAGCTACGTCATTCAGCTCTTCAAATTCTGCTGATGGAGACAGGAAAGGTCTCCAAAACATTTTTACTGGGCTGATCGCCCGAGAAAACTTAATTACAAGTATTACATATTTTACTGGTTGGCTCTGTTACAGTGCAACCTCTGGCACGATGTGCTTATTGCTGCTTTCGGAAATCGCCAAGTATGTTAAGGGAAATAGCTGCTGCGCATGCTCAGTTGGCGGAGGATTCAGACACACTAGTATAAATAGTTCTAGGTACATATCATGTGTTATGTTAGAGACTGCGTTGTGTTCTGTATCCCTTACTAACAGATACGTGACATTTGTCATGTTAGGGACTGATTTATGTTCGACATCCCTCATTACTTGACACATGACGTCATGTTAGGGACTGATTTGTGTTCTATATCTCTCGGTACTTGGTACATGACATGTGTCATGTTAGGTGTGATCGCGTTTTGTTCTGTTTCCCTCAGTACTAGGTATATGATATGTGTCACGTTAGGGACTGCGTTTTGTTCTGTTTCCCTCAGTACTAGGTATATGATACGTGTCACGTTAGGGACTGCGTTTTGTTCTGTTTCCCTCAGTACTAGGTATATGATACGTGTCACGTTAGGGACTGCGTTCTGTTCTGTTTCCCTCAGTACTAGGTATATGATACGTGTCACGTTAGGGACTGCGTTTTGTTCCGTTTCCCTCAGTACTAGGTATATGATATGTGTCACGTTAGGGACTGCGTTTTGTTCTGTTTCCCTCAGTACTAGGTATATGATATGTGTCACGTTAGGGACTGCATTTTGTTCTGTTTCCCTCAGTACTAGGTATATGATACGTGTCACGTTAGGGACTGCGTTTTGTTCTGTTTCCCTCAGTACTAGGTATATGATACGTGTCACGTTAGGGACTGCGTTTTGTTCTGTTTCCCTCAGTAGTAGGTATATGATACGTGTCACGTTAGGGACTGCGTTTTGTTCTGTTTCCCTCAGTACTAGGTATATGATACGTGTCACGTTAGGGACTGCGTTTTGTTCTGTTTCCCTCAGTACTAGGTATATGATACGTGTCACGTTAGGGACTGCGTTTTGTTCTATTTCCCTCAGTACTAGGTATATGATACGTGTCACGTTAGGGACTGCGTTTTGTTCTGTTTCCCTCAGTACTAGGTATATGATATGTGTCACGTTAGGGACTGCGTTTTGTTCTGTTTCCCTCAGTACTAGGTATATGATACGTGTCACGTTAGGGACTGCGTTTTGTTCTGTTTCCCTCAGTACTAGGTATATGATACGTGTCACGTTAGGGACTGCGTTTTGTTCTGTTTCCCTCAGTACTAGGTATATGATACGTGTCACGTTAGGGACTGCGTTTTGTTCTGTTTCCCTCAGTACTAGGTATATGATACGTGTCACGTTAGGGACTGCGTTTTGTTCTGTTTCCCTCAGTACTAGGTATATGATACGTGTCACGTTAGGGACTGCGTTTTGTTCTGTTTCCCTCAGTACTAGGTATATGATACGTGTCACGTTAGGGACTGCGTTTTGTTCTGTTTCCCTCAGTACTAGGTATATGATACGTGTCACGTTAGGGACTGCGTTTTGTTCTGTTTCCCTCAGTACTAGGTATATGATACGTGTCACGTTAGGGACTGCGTTTTGTTCTGTTTCCCTCAGTACTAGGTATATGATACGTGTCACGTTAGGGACTGCGTTTTGTTCTGTATCAGTTAGTTCTAGGTACATGACATATGTCATTTTAGGGAATGCGTTGTGTTCTATATCCATCACTACTTTTTCCACACTGTACGTTTCAAATAAAGGCTATTATAACAAATACGTACAGGAATAAATTAAACCTCGACATGTGAATACTCATAAAAATTAATATTGAAATCAGTCAATACATTATATTCAGGAATAACAAAAGCTACATGTTTCGGCTGAAAGTGATTAGCCATAATTAGGCCTAATTACAAGATTACAAATTGGGAGTATGTTTAAAACCTGTATTTCAGGTTTGAGATGATTGTAAAAATATACCCCCTTTTGTATTATAGTATTTAGGCCTGATGATGGCTAATCATTTTTGCCGAAACATGTAGCCTTTATTTTTCCTGAATATAATGTTGTGTTGACTGTATGCAATGTTCATTTATACTTAATAACGCAAGTGGGATGTGCCACGGTAAAGTGAATATTCGTGTGTGTGTGTGTGTTTCACTTATCTCAGACACGAGTCTTCCTGTTGAAGGATCTAGCTGTTGTTCTGGCTCCTGCGAAATGTGAACTAAGCACACGGTGTCTTACTGAATAAAATATCCATTTGGAATGAACTTACAAGCGTAGTAACCTACATTATTCCCTCTCATTTGAGACGTGTAGAAAAAAGTGGAAGTAGAGTATTTCAGGAAATCATGAGTTTAAAATACGAACTGATGTAAGAGAATCTCGGCAAATATATGTACGAAAAATTCTGTTAGCATACTTCTTTTGAACTGTAACAGTGGCCGAGATGTGTACTGTCGTTTTCTGCACGAACGTGAACGCTAGGAACGTAGTTTCGATTCCCACTTGGAATATGCATACATGTATGTTTGGTTTTTTCTGTACTTCTGTCGCCCGGTGTACGGACAGACCTTGAGACCGGGCGATCCCTCGTCCAAGGAGTCACATCAGATGTTTATAAATAAAAATCATAAACCCGGAAAACGAATGACCCTGGGACACTCCGGCCTGTAGCGCCATACAAATGATTCAAGGTTTACCCATTCGAGCTAAATGCCTAGCTTATTGTAATCTCCTTTGCGTATCCCATATAGCACTAAATAAAGTGCACGAATTACCGAGTTCCTCATGTAACGGTAATCCCATTTAATTCCCACTTATTCTTCTCTTCTAGGTGCAAATATTTTATTCAGTACCTTGCTTTCAAGTGAGTAGATACCGTGTTTGAGTTATCCCGTTAGACCGGTGTTTATCAAAGTGTAGGCCGTCGACCGCTTTTGGTCGGCAAACTAATACTTCTAATACTTTGCCACCCGATTACGAAATACTGCTTACGAGTAGGTCTGTATTTAACGCTAAAAAATGTTTAGCTTCAGATAAAAGAATAAACTTACAGAGATCATAAATGGAGCACATATCATCGTTCTGTTCTGGTGCATTCTATAAACACAGCAGAATTTTTAGCTGCATCTAGTATATCAACACGGTAGCCGGGATAGCTTAGTCGGTCTGATTGCTAGCCAACAGGCTGAACAAGCTAGAAAGCGTGGTTCGATTTTCCGTAGACATTTTTATCTTCTCCGAAACGTCTAGACCGGCTCTCGGGCCCACTCAGCCAACTACTCAATGTTACCAAGGGCTCTTGCCACGGGGGTAGAGGAGCCGGGGCGTGAAGCTGACCGCTCACCACCATCCAGTGCAGAGGTTAAGAATCCGTGGAGCTAGATACCCAATGCCCCTTATGTCTTCATGATGTGCATAGGGACAAATATGCGGTTAACGTGTACGGTATTGTCACTACCCAACAGATGAAAGAAAGTGTTTATGTTATTTATATACGCCACCTTGGGTAGCACTGCCAACATTACGTATGAGGTAAACTAAACTACCATTTACCACTTTACCTTAATTTTGTACATTAACGTGAATATACTTTTGTTGTCCATACATTATTCACCTACAGAGAGAAAGACAGAGAGAGAAATGGGTTCTACATGTAACTGGTAAAGAAGATGTTGAAATGGATGGAGGAATGAGAAATCAAATGCGGAAGTATTGAGGGTAAAATAAATGAAAGATTTAAGTGTAAACTGAAGTGTGTAATGCCTAACTAACTCCATGGGGCATATTCCTTCTTGAGAAGCTATGTGGTTCTCAGCCAGTCAAGAAATTCCCCGCATTTTATGGAACCCGAAGGTTCATTACCGCATTCACAAGAGCCTGCCACCTGTCCCTATCCTGAGCCAGATCAATCTAGTCCATGGCACCATCCCACTTCTTGACGGTCCATTTCAATACTATCCTCCCATCTACGCCTAGTTCTTTCAAATCGTCTCCTTCCCTCAGGCTTCCTCACCAAAACCCTGTATGCACCTCTCCCCCCCCATCCACTGAAATGTGTAACAGGGCATTATAAGGAAAAAGAAAAAGTATAGATATCGAAATGAAAGGAAGGTACTCATCAGTTATAACCGAGGCCTGAAGCCTGAAAGGATGGAATTGCGACTGTAATTTAGACTGCCTTCATTTCGTGAAATGAGACTTTCGAGCCCCAGTGCTTCATATCACGGATATTCAATACGTGTCGGGCAGGAACCGTAGGGGTTTATCGGATGATTACTGCGTTCACGTGCACTTCGAAGCACGTCCCCGCTTTACGTTAAATCCACTGTATGCCACACCATAACTGTGACAACGTTTGTTATATTGTCACTGAACATTTAGCATTTCTTTAAAGCCTCGGTGACGTGATTTAAACTAGAATCCCAGAAGATGCTCGGACGGAACACAAACTCTTTCAATTCAGTAACTGTTGTGGTGCATTACGAAATAAATACATGGGATTCTAGGATCGGATTTTGTCGGTGAAGCTACCCGACCAGAGTCGTATTTAGAGAACGAAGACATTACCGGCTCAGCTCCCCCCCCCCCCCCCGAGCCCCGCCACACACGAATCTGGGACAATATGAAAGCATACTTTCCATATAATCATTCAGTTGCAAGACGATGATGTAGAATAGCAAGAATTCATATAAACTAAACAGCTGATATTTTAACATATGTAATAACGGCGGACAGGTCCGACCTGTCCAAGACAGACAACAGAATGAATGAACGAATGAATGAATGAATTAATTCATTCATTATTAACGTCCAAACCGGCTCTGGAGTCCACACAGCTTCCTATTCAGTGGGTACCGGATTTCTTTGTCGGGGAAAAAAGGGCCGGAACGTGATACTGACCACCCACATGCATTAAGAATAAGTGGAGCTATAACTCTACTCCAATTATATGCCTTCATGGCATGTACAGGGACAAATCAATTTTTTTACCTCTGTGTAATAAGGTATACGCCTACTGTTAAGTTTCGTTAATTTTAAAAACCATCCCAGGTGTAGTTTGCTCATTTTATCCAACGTGTTTAAATACAGTTTAGTTTTAAGTGTACACTCAAAATTACCTTGAATTCCTGGCCTGTTTGAAGGTAATATACTTGTACTGCAATAGCACTCGAAAAATAAGACGAAACGATTCAAACACGTTGTCTTTCAGGTGCTTTGTTAGTGTGCTACCACCTCGATGCAAGTCGGTAGGAAACCTTTACAATTACAAAAACGTGAAGTACAGCTCACTATTTTAAACTTGGCCTGTGACGGTAACGACTGAATGCTATTTGCATTCGGTCGATTCGACCAACATAGAATAAGCCAGTTGGATTGATACGTACGTGCCGCTACCGCCGTCGGCTTTTTATCGGTGCTGCTTGCCGACAGACACAACACAGCTCCTGCTGAATTTCGCCCCGCGCTCGACTTAGTGGGAGCAGCTAATAAATCTGACCCTCCGTATTATTCTTCCTGTTCAAATCGAAAGTCCTGAAAATTTAGTAACTGTTGGAAACCAGTTCCCCATTTACTCTTGCATCCTATACCTTAACAGGGCAAAGGTAAAGTTGTGCACGCCTTGAAGGTAAGAGGGGAATAGGGGTATAACTCTTTGCATTATTTAAATCTGTACTGGATAGAGATAAGTGGTCACCTTCATGCTCCGGCCGCTTTAACCCCAAGGAAAAGGCCCTGGTTCCTATTTGACAGGAGGCTGGTTGGGCACCTTAGCCGGTCTTCACACTGCCTCTGCCGGGGATCGAAATATACGTCTTAGGGAATTATCCGTTGTGTGGAGTGGTAAATAGCTAACGAAATTTCTGCGGTTTACCGCGATCCGTCGGTGGTCCAGCTCGTAGCCTAGTCACTATACCGACTACGCTATCCCGGCTCCCATAGGGTGCATTAACCGTTTAAAGCGTAGCCATTAATATATGTACCAGTAGGTCTAACATAAAAAAATTCACGTTCTGCCCACAGAACGTATTGATATGTTTTGTACGGCTCTCAGAAAAAAAAAACAGCGATTATTACGCTATACAGCATTAACTGGCTGGTTTTTATAACCAAGAAGAAGTGTGTTTACTGCGCGGTAGGAACTGAATATTTAAATACGGTTCAGGTTACTTTGGTCTTTAAAGGGTTAACAAGAAAAGTTGAAACAAGAAAAGCTTCCACACTTGAGCTGTAGTGCAATAAGCCTTTGAAGGCAACAGCTTTAGCCGTCTTTAGAACGTACAATAAAGTTTCAGTTACATCAATTCGGCCGAGAAATGTCGACAGATGTAAATCCGTGTTGCTAAAAGATTAAGCTTCCTTCTTTGTCTGATGTACAAACATATCTTCTCTGCAGTGGTTGAAGGCTTTTAAGTGAGTTGCTGTAACATCTATTCTGAAGGCTTAAGCTTTGTTAAGACAAATTAGCGTGGCTTTCCCAGGTCAGTACATAAAAACTCGTTACGTAAGATTTAGCTTAAGACCTGTCTACTGCTCTCACTCTCCTGTCTGTATACCGCAATGCCAGATGATATCAGGCAGCATTCACAGCGCGTGCTACTTATCTCAAGATCACGACCGGCCTCATTACCTCTGCTGCTTGGCGGCTGATGCAAAAATTGACCCACAGTATTGTCTAAAGTCCGAGTGCAGGAGGTACAGCGAAGTTCTCTTTGTTACTTCATTCAGTAATTATGAAAATGCTGTGCATCAATTATAGCAGAGACTGGATTGCTTGCTAGTTTCTGGGCGCAGACAATCTGGTAAGAGGGGGAAACACTGCGCACGTACCGCCAAGTTTCTGTCTGTCAGTTTCAAAAACATACACATTGACTGAAACTACGAAGGTTCTGCCAAGACAGTAAATGCTTTTGAAAGCTCTATAACGCTAGCTGGCCGCTTCGAGGTGAGCCATGCAGCCACCACGCCGTGACGGCTGATGATATGCACAGCGGTGGGCGCTCGTCAGGCAAGTTACCTGCGCTCCGCCTAATATTTAGCTAGCTAATGGGTTTAAATTCAACTGGACCGAACTAGTTATTCGCCGTGATTTCAGGCTTCCGCCGCGATGTAGATAAGATCTGCGCTGTTATGGGATATTACGCAGCGTTGAGTGGTAGTTTTGTCCCGAAACGTCGGTACAAAACTACCAGTCAATGCTGCGTAGTATCCCAGCAGATCTAGTTATTCGCCTCTGTCACACGCGTAATAATGAGAACTTCAATCTAGGAAGTTTTGGGGGGCAAATTACGATAAATGTTTACATATTATTAAATTTATAATTTAATATTTATACAGAATTTAGAGATTAATTTCTGGGTATAATTTTCTGTATCATACATTTCAACTACGTTAAAAGTGTTACACATAATCTCAAAATTTCATGCCATCACCACGTTTTTAAATTTAATGATAACATAAAAATGCTTCGTGCAGCATTTGTAGCTTTGTGTCATGCAATGTCCGTTTCGAGTTTCACATATATATCTGCAATGGATCGTTAGCTATGCGTATCGACCTGAGAGATAAAATATCGATTTAATCTAACAATCTGTTTCAGTGGCAAAGATTGCATTTCTACAACTCAGAAGTTCGCAGAACAGTAATGTCGATATTAACCCTTTAAAGACTAAGTCCAAATCCAAGTAATTTTACAACTGACGTCAGCAAGTCGGTATTGGTACATAGTCCCAGTTTGGGCGCATGACCAGATTTTTTGTTTACGTTCTGAACATACACTCTCGTGATTGTCCTGAGGCGTCGTCCTGACGAGACGATGGATCTGTCCGTTCTTTAAAGATTAATATTAACCCGAATTACACTTTAAGATTCACTTCGTACCATGCAGTAAACATAACTCCGTCTCCGCTTCAGAAACCAATCAGCTAATGCTGTGCAGAGAAATAATCGCTGTTCTGAGAACCATATAAAACACACACATGCACTCCGTGGGCGGAGTGTACAATTGTTGAATACTGTATCTGGTGTACATAGTAACAACTAGGCTTTAAAGTGTTAATACTGGCAGAAAATTAAAAAAGGAAAAAGGAAAATACGCGAAAGGGACTGCACGTAATCGAATTGTTCTTACTTTCTATAGCGATGTTATTCTACTCTGTTCTATACACAGCTGTGTACAGTAGGACGACTTGTTATTGGCGTATTGGTAAGGATGCCAAAGCCTACTTAAAGTACTATCCCAGTATTTGATTCAGTGACTGAGGAAAACCAAGGAAAGCAGAATATGTGGTCTTCTGTGAGCTTGTGATTCTGATGCTCCTAAATACAAAGCAGGAATGTGCACAATTCAAGCCCGACATGTGGTCCTGTACGTAATTAATAAGACAGGTGTTAACAAGAATTAGTTTTGATGCCAGCTGCACTGCACGATCCTCATAACAAGTAACTAAAATACGAGTCAGCAGGTACCTCCAAAACCTTTGTATCTATTTATCAAACTACCCGAGGTTACATTAGAGGATGTCGTAATCTTATTAGCCGCCGTCGTGAGAACCGAAATCCCACATAGGATTATATAGCTTGATCCCCTTGTTAGCTATTTAATGTACTTAACAACGGAATATGCTCAGGGATACTAAGAGTAGGTTAACGATATTGTGACTATAGTAAAAGAGAATTGTAAATTAATTGACTGTATCACCGAAGGCAAACCTTTTGATCAACTGGTGCCGGCCTGAAATAAAATGTGATACGTCGAAGATAACGTGTTGGATATAAATTACATGTGGTCACTATCCTGATTCTCTTTATGATTATCGTATTGAAAGTTGTAGCCTTTGGCAGAGGCACAGTGACCAAACTGAAGGAGTATTTTGTTTTCCCGTGAGGAACAGGAGGCTGAGAGCTGCTGCTCCAGTTCGTGACTATGAACAAAATTAGTGCTCCAGTTTCGTAGTTCATACGCCATTGTCTTATTTCATATGGTTTCAGGCCCACGACTGGAGAACGAAGAAAAAATCTCGGACATAACTCGAGGGACAAATAATGGTTCCTACGTAGATTCAAAAATACAGTCAGGACGGCTCGGTAATACGACTGCCTATGGCTGAATTACCGGAGTTAAATTCCGGGAAGAGGAACAGAAAGTGTATCTCTCACATATACCTTTGTATTCATTCTATCCAAGTTCGTATCTAGTTCGTACGAGCGAAGCCTTAAATGGAGGAAGCTTGAAATTGTTCACGTATGTCAATTTAGAAACAAGACATATAAAGCGTGGAACTCTCCACTGTTCCTACACAGCCTCATGGCTGCTTTGTGTACACGACAGACTGCACTTCATATCCCCTTTCCTTTATGTCACTTGAGACCTACAACATGAAGACACGTGAGGAAGAGAATGTAATGTTCCATATATTCTTAACCTTGGCAGTAGGTGGGAGTGAGTATTCAGTTTCATGCCCCGGTCGCTTTACTCCCGGGGAAAGGGTCCCCAGTTCCTATTGAAGAGGTGGCTGGGTGGACCCCAGGGCCAGTGTATAGACTCCTTGATGACGATAAAAATCTTTTTCCCCTGCCCGCAGTCGAATCCATGTCCCTCGATCACTTTACACAGTATTATTTGCATTAATACGGAATAAATCTGTTTATAATTTAAGGGTGATTTTCTTGATGTACGAAAAGATGTTGTTAATCATGAACTGGACAGGACGCGAAAAAAAAAATAATACCAAAAGTAGCGTACATCTGTGTTCCCATTATCTCTAGCAATCTTCTCATTTCCGTCAGTAAAAACTCCTTTGCGAGATTTGAGGTTCTCACAGAGGTGTTGGTGAAAATTAAGGCGTTGTGGGATGTTATGCTGTGTCGACTGGTAAACAGTAATGTCAGTAGTTAATAGTAAGTAATAAATAGATACCCGTTTACCTGTTGACACCTTGTAACATCGCACAAGACCTGAGTCTTCAACAAATCTTTTATTGCAAATAACTGGTTATAAGCGTATTTCAGCACGTCCTATTTGTTATCACCAAATATTACACAAGGTAGAAACATGCATTACGCATGTGTAGGCCTATATTATATTATTACATACATATAGACATAAAGCACTATACATAATTAAGTTTAATATATACGTCTGTTTTCATGTAATAAGTGATGATGGCATCCAGTTTCTGAAAACACGAAATAAGAATTTAGGAAATAACAAGTGGAGTACTAGAGTGATATGGAGGAAATCTGTTGTAGCCTATTTTAAGGTGTTGTTTGGAGAGCGTAACGAAAACCATGCAATGGCCTTGAAATACATAACCAATATTCGGGCAGAATACTTTGACACGAAGGCCACTGCCATTACAAAAACGGAAGAGAATAGAGCGAGAGAGAGAAACAAAGTATTGCAGATAAAAATTGTGGTTGGGCTAACATTTTAGCCATTCACCTCCACATGCTTGGTCTACGGACATTAATAGGAGGAACGTGACAATAATGTTACACTGCACATTTGTAGTGTTCTTACCAAAGTCAGCCTGGCAGTAGTGTTTCTGTGGATGCGACATCATGCAGGTACAAGCAGACGCCATGTTAATGCTTGCTGCCACCAGGAGAACCGCCCACAAAGCCACGTGTGCCAGAAGTCGTTTTGCCATTTTATCTACAAAAGGAAAGTAGATACACTACTGTTAACGTTTTAAACATAAACTTTACTAAATCCACACCAACATGACATCTCAATTTTCTTCTAAATAATTTATTGCTAGGACACACACGTAACCAGCTGTCCTTGTCATAAAGTCACCAAAAAGCGATCAAGTTGGTGTAGCAGTAACGTTTTTCAGCCGTATTTATGGAGGTGCCTTCTTCTTCAAGGTCGAGCAGTCTAGTACTGGGGATGTGGAATGAAGTGAACCGGTTCAGGATTTAATTTCGGGCTTGCGTGAAAATGGAAATGAATTTCAAGTTATACGAAAACTGGGAATTTCTGACCAGCTGAGTAACAATCATCTTCTCGAGACGTATTTACAGCATAGGCCTGTTGTTGTTACTCTAAGCGTTTATTATTATTATTTGTTTGTTGTATTTCTCCATAAATTCTCTGTACAGCTAATCTCTATATGCCGTAAGGTCTGTTTCTATGTTTGTAATTCTGTAATACGCAAGCATGATAAATTTCGTATGTACATTTCATGCGTTTGCGCTGCCTGCCCGTTTGGGTGGTCTCAGGTTTATTATTATTATTTTATTATTATTATTATTATTATTATTATTATTATTATTATTAGTCTCTTGTCACAGGCCTTTTCTCCCTGGTACTTCTCTTGAAACAACGGTGCTCCCCACCGCTCAGGCTTCAAGTTTCAGACTGCATTATTTTCCGTATTATGGGTGATGTTCCAAGTATAGCGGTCTTTTGTAGTGAATCCATTGAATGTTTTCCTGGTATGGCTTCTATGTTTTTCTTTAAACCTTTTGTTACTCTTCCAGTGGCTCCAATTACTACTGGTATAATCAAACATTTCATGTTTCATGTTATATCTCTATACATAAACTCTTGTATTTTAGTTTATTTTTTGGTTCCTTTTGCGTGACAGTTCTGTCCGCTGGTATTGCCACATCTATCAACATGCATGTTTTCTCTTTTTTATTTTTAATTATTATATTGGCCTATTTGCTGTAACTTCTCTGTCTGTTGTACCCCTTGAGTATATTATTATTATTATTATTATTATTATTTATTATTATTGGTGGTGGAGGTAGGACCGTTGGCGGTGATGCTAGTGGTAGAGTATGTTACGATAGTATGTCGTATGCTTTATGCAGTGAAAAGCTGTAACATAGTACACGTGTGACATAATAACCGCATACCAAATTTGACATAGGTACATGTTCTTGGAGGTTATTGAAACATCACACTGTAAACTTCAACGTCATATTAGGAACCAAATTATGGCGAAGTGCATCCTGGAGCAGCTTGTCATCGTGTCAGCGGCCATGAACGAACGGCGTTTTGTTGCTTTTAATCATAAGGGACTGTGATTTTATAGCAACTTAATCTGTGTCATGACACTCGGCTACGAAACAAACAGTTCGCAACACGTGATTAATTGTGTGCAGTAATGGTAAAAGTTAAAACAAATGTAGTGTTCCCTGTTCACGCCATGTAGGCATATAGGGGGAGAGAGGTGTAACTTCACACTAATCTCTTAACCTCTGCACTACATGGATGTGAGGGGGTAACTTCACGTCTCGACGGCTTTACCCTAGAGGAAGAACACCGGTTACTATTGAATAGGAGGCTGGGTGGGCTCCACAACAGATCTGCACGTTTTGGAGAATGGAAAAATCTTTTGCCCTTACCGGGATTCAAACCCCGGATTATCCAGCACGTAGCATAGTCGCTATACCAACTATGCTACCCCGGATATTCCAAAAAAATAAGACGTTAATTGTAATTGTAATTTATTTTATTGGGTACCAACAGTTCATACTGACCCGCAGTGACTTTCGTATGGCCCACGATTTGAAATGACGTCACACACGTGCCTTAGTCAAATCTTTGTGTGTGAAATAAGGAAAGCAGTTAAGTAACTGCACACTTCGAGTTTCATGTGAAGTGGGAGACAGATGTACCAATAGGTATCGTGTAAGTGCCACACATATCATAACGCAGACCACCGACAGTAAATTTAATGTAAGTACCTCGGTACTCTCTGGAATAAAACACACAAATAACTTCTCTCATTCTAGTCTCATTTTATATGTAAGAATCTTAAAAACCTTCGAATTTACACGCATTTATTCGCCAAAATTCCTTTCGTGTATTGCTAACTTGCTTTTTCCTTATTTAAATCTGCCCTCAATGTCGCTGTTTGTTAACCCCTGACTCAGTAATAATGACCTAACTAGCAGCCTTTCATCTACGTATTATGTAATTTCAAACGACTTAGATGTCAACATTGCTTTACAGAGATATTCCATTTCAAAGCTGTGGTTCCGTGTGCCGAATAATCCCGATTCGTTCCGCCTAGACTTTCATTAACGCCTGATTGTCTTGCTGGCACACAAAGATAAGTTGTTCTGGCAGATACTCGTATAATCAAGCCCGATTCCCGCGCTGGCCTGAAGAGTACACTCGTGTTGAACGCCGTGGGTGCATCAACTAACATAAGGCTACCTTCCTGAACCTCGCGTGTAGATCACATTCTGCCAGTACATGCTGCTGTACACCATCTGTCCATCTCTTTACACATCCATCCATCCATCCATTCATTTGGTATGTACCTACCCATCAATTCCATCTAATCCAATCAGGCTTTCATTCTACCATTTTCCTATTTATGTCTGCCTATCACTTTGTCTACCTTATTCTCTATTCGTCCGTCTGTCCATTCTTTCAGTTTGTGTAATGTAACCCTTCGTCCATCCACTGATTTGTATGTTTGTATGTTGTGTGTGTGTGTGTGTGTGTGTGTGTGTGTGTGTGTGTATGTCAGACTAACGACATACGTGTCTTTAGCTTGTATTGCTGGGTATCACATTCAAATGTTGATCGGGTACCCCGAGGAAGTTCTTATTTACTTCAGCAGAATATACTACTATCTTGTATATGCCCACGACCATTTCCCCCCGGATAACGGTACATAACCAACATCACATTACATGTTAACCTTGCAGTTTTCAAAAGTGTTTTTTTTAAATTTTTAATTGAAGGATCCCGCAGCAGATGCTACGGACGCACCTCAGCCTTGAAGGCTTTTTGAGCAACCCTATGAGGAAGACAATGAAGATGAGGCTTTTCCTGCTTTTTCTTTCTAATGGAACACCGGTGAAATGAAATTGACAGGGCAAAACCGAAGTACTCGGAGGAAAACTTGTCCCAGTGTCACTTCGTCCACCACAAATCCCACATTGACCGACCCGGGATTGAACCCGGGCCTCCGCGGTGAGAGGCCGGCGACTAACCGCCTGAGCCATCGCACTGCCCTTTAAAACGTGTTACTTATTGAATAACCTTTATGCAGTAACTACCTATCTTTTGGTACTGGAACTGAACAGATAAATTTTAAGGTATCGCATATATATAGTCTCCAGACACCAAGAGCACAGGACATAGCCTATGTGGTATATACAGCGTAACAGTGCGACTGAAGGGAAGGAATCCTTTACCATTGCATGGCCCAGGGGACTCGCCGCGTATTGCTTCTACATCACAAGAAGGCCATCGCGAGAGCCTTAAGCCCAAAAGTACGACTTTGATATATAGAAAGTTTCTTCAGAAAATTAAAGAAATTCTTTTACGCACGTTTCAATACACTGTTTATTATTCGCTGTATAATGATAATAATAATAATAATAATAAATATTATTATAATTATCACCTTTATGCAGGACATTTACAAACATACGCGTATACCTGACACAAACCATGTTTCTAGGGTACATGGTGGTGCAGCTACTCTGTAGTTACAGTCCACGGTACATGTAATGTTATTTCCTATGTTGAATGTTTTGTACTTTTACTTTGGTACTTTTCGAAGTATGTGCGCAGTGCCCAATATGGCTGTTTTCTGTAGTTCCTTGATTTTGTGTTTTCCCGGTATGTTGCTAAGGTTATTATTATTATTATTATTATTATTATTATGGAATTATCCCGCGTAATATTATATACTTCAATTTTCAAAAGCTTAATAAAGGTAGTGGGAATATTTCCAAGAACTTCGGTTCATTTTAAAAGTGAAGTTTTTTTAGTCTTGAACTCCATATCTTTTTTTATCGTTTTATAAGAGTGTGGGACAGTTCACAGCTGCCTTCATGTGTTCAAAGCAGTCGTTTATACTCATATTATCTGTCATTCTCATAGTACAAACTTCCATGCTGCTTCCAATATGCAATGAACACTGGAGATGTTAATGTCATATTAATTGCTAAGGATTATGATGACAGCAGTCCTGACATATCTGAAGATAAAGTGCCTTAAATTTCTTCGAACTGAAACGGCAAAAATCGTAATCGAAAAAAAAAAACAGGATCTAGGGTTATATAATGATGCTGCTGAGATTAACCTTTGTTCACTCAGGTACTGACACATGTCACGTATGAAACATAATTCACTAGAATGTCTGTGATGTCAATTATTTTGCTCGAAACACATTTAAAAAAAACATCTACATCAGATTTTCTAGAAAACAGAAGAATATCTGAAATCAGTATTTCAAATGTTTCAGTGTGAATGAGGTTTTACTGTGGCTGTGCACGGTATGGAGCGAGGTAGTCCTGGGCTAGTTCGTACTCGCAATACCGTAAGGGTGGTTGACGAAAACCTGAATGAGGTTAGCCAGTAATGAGGCCGGAATTCGAGCTGGTTGTATGCTGCATACAACCATAAAATTCTCTCGCAATATGAACGTATTTTTGCTTGTGGGAGAGGCAGTGTATGGAGTCGTACCGTTGCAGACCATAACCGCAAATTATCGGTAATTCTGCGCTTTTGGACTGTGGACAGAGTCCAAAAGAGAAAAAAAAACATGACTTAGTAAAACTTTATTGATCTGTAACTTCACAGCATAATCATAATAACTTAAGTTGTTTTTATTTAAAAATGTTTCCTGTGTTTTCACAATTCAACCATCTTCAGGAAAACATACAAAATTGGATTTACTGGAGGTTGTTGCCATATGTAAATGTATAATAAAGAGTCATAGATTACTATTCCGTACCATGATAGTATGGATCAGTAAATTATAAAATGTGTATACCATACAGCCTTCAGTGGAATCCACCCATGTATAACACGTTTCCCTGAAAATGTTGGAGTAACTGAATCTCGTAGGAAACTTTGTGTTAAATAAAGCAGAATAAATTTCTATGGCTATGCTATAATGGTATAGAGCAATAACCTTCTGAACCTAGTACACGGAGTAAGTCATGAAAAATGTTAAGGCGTTTTAGTGAGTTTTGTATCACTGTATGTGGGAAGGTATTACAACTTGCAGTAGTAAAGGGATTTGCTTGGTAGATAAGTTTGCAGTTAAGTGAATTTCTTGCGATGTCTAAAAATCGACAACCTTATATTTCGTAGTGGTTCAGTAATTCGCAAACAGGGTTGTATTTTGAGGTTTGTCGAAAATTTGTCGTAATATTATACAAATAATTACAAGTTCTGTTGTTTGCGTAACGATGTAGCGGAGTAGTACTTGTCCCAGATGACGCGGCGTCAATCCTAAAGAATGGAATCCTCACGCAATCAGAAATTACGTGTCACAGAGATGTCAATTATCTCGAGGCATTGAAAAATCGAGACTTCAATGCACATCATGCGAAAAAATTGCAAACGTAAGGCAGCAGTGTATTTCTGAAACACAAGAAAGATCATGAGCCGAGAGTTTAGTTGCACTGAGAAGTCGTCAGTGCCACTTACGAAAGTGTTGGGATTAACCAGAAACATCTGTACCAGGGGTGAAGATAACAAGAGGTCTGCAGCATCTGGATTAATTGAAAAAGCTGTGCGGCAATCGTCGTCGTGGATATCTTAACTATTCGGAAGATGAACTTTTTATATTGACAAATAATGTAAAATCTTTTCTTTTGTTATAAACATTTACTTAGTGAAAAAAACGTTTAGTTCTCTTAGCTGATTACACATTTTATATCTTCCCGGCTCACTTTTCGCAGTTACATGTTTCGTACAGTTCATGTGCTACATACTGCGAGGAACGTCCAACAGTTCGCTGTCGGCTTCCCTCAAAATCAGCGGTCCGTTTTACAAAAATTTCGTTCTTAAAGAGTGGTGGCAGAAAATTTTAATATTTGATGAAAAAGTCAAGAAGTTGGGTGAGTAGAGTTTGCCTTTGAGAACGCCATGTGGAAATATGAGGAAGTAGAGGTATAGCTCCACTCATTCCTAACTTCGGCACCAGTTGGAGGTGAGTGGTCAGCTTCACGGCGTGGCTGCTTTACCTCCGGGAAATGCTTTCCTGGTACCCATTGAATCCGAGCCTGAATGAGCCCCAGAATTGGTTTGGACGCTTTGGAGATAAGACGCTGGGTTGTGGCTGAAACAGTGCTTCGGCGCAGCCTTTCACCATGTCAAGTTTCTGTGACGTAATGCGTGACACTCCGAAGGATGATAAATTGGCAAAGTTCTCATATTACGGTCTGAATATGTACATTTAAAACGACAGCAGAGTCACCTTCGTATAAGATAAGCACTATCAACGGACCAGAAGCGTAACATCAGTCATATAGAACATCAAATCCATAATCCCAAGGCTTCCTTTGACATTTCTAACGCGTCCTTGGAATTATAAGAATGGATGCAATGGTGTTACACAGATAATGGCAACGTTCTTTCTGTCAGGAGGAGTTTGAAGAAAATTTATCTTTACAGAACCAGACCGATCGTGATGAAAACCATTTAATGATAGCCTACTACAGCGTCGATCGAAAACAGAATTCGGTAACTGTAAGTGATCGATAAATTTCATGATAACCTTTGTCTCCAAGACATTATGTCGGAATATCTTTGAAATGTCGTAACGTAGACATTGCCTTGAATGATTTGTTGACTGTAATTTCCTACCATTTGTTATTCCGAAGCCAAATTCCACTCCGCATATGATGAATAATAAAAGAGCCGCGTAGCTTATAACTGGTTGTGTTCAACTCTTACATCCTGTTTCCACTTTTAAGTAGTGCCTGATAACAGTGTAAGGAGTCTGAACACATCGCACACTGCCCTGCAGGAACCACGGCCAAGCACTACAAAACGTAAATCTGTCCAACTGCTGCCTTCCTTGGACTGAGTTATGAAGGGTCCTGGAAAAGTAAATGAGAAAGGGATCCAAAGATCACAAACAAAGGCAGGGTTGATATGCACAGGAACGACTTTTTTTTTCAGCGTTTTATCAGAGATACGTTGAATCGGTTTTCGGGTTTAGACCGAATAGAAGAACGAAGATTTACTGACGTTTTGGCAAACGTTGGCCTCGTAAATTAGGAAGGCATCTTGAAAAACAAAGACGCTGTTAAAGAAACTGTCAGCAAAGTAACAGCAAATGTAAAAATTGTTAACGGTCAGCCGAGTCACCTAAATGCTTGTGCTGATGTTAGCCGTGTTAAAAAAGTCACCATAGCTGTGTTAAACGAAAAGATAATTGCCATTACGTTACACTTATTACTACCACTGCTATGGTCATTTATCTTCATTACACCATTCTGTTTGAAATTGGAATGATGCAGCCAATTGTAAAAATTGAGCTAGCACCTTTCAAGAAGAGGGAAACAGTTTTGTATAGGGAAAGGTCTGTTCATAAACGACCCGTTATTGTATGCGTAGATTACACGTGGCAGTATATTGTTATGGAAGTTTGTTATTTACGATCATCTCAAACGAAGCAAAAGAAACCAGCAGCTCAGAGAAAGCATTTGATGACTTTGGTGGAAGAATGCCTAATAATTATGAAAGATTTGGGCTCATTTGGAAATGTATAAAAATTATAATTCATGCCAATGAAGTAGGTTCATTTAAAGTTTAATGGACAATGCGAATTAAGTCACGGAATTAAAAATACATTGGGTAATTCATGCATAAATGTGAGACTGCGAATCGTCCGTCGTCATCTTAACAGTTTTGTCACACTGTTTAGATGTGCTTAATTCGAGCAAGAGGGCCAAAAATTTATGTTACGAAAGACTGTGTTTATCAGTACCACAGACGACACAAAGACTTTTTTCGGGAGGAGGGGTGAACAGTCAGAAAATTTGTTTTCAGGCTTACGTTTACATCTTTTAAGAATATTCTCATGGATTTGGTCAAAGTTGTTAAACGCTTTTGTATTCAGGAAAAAAAAAAACAATAAATTTGGAATGAGATGTAAGTTTTGATACTGATATTGGCAATTTCCTTCTCTTCATCACTGATTCTCTTAGAACAATACAGGAAGGGCAAATGCCCGGCTTACACCCTTCCTTCTCCCCGTTTCGGTGTCCATGATCGGTCCGTAATCAAGTTCTGTTAAGGTCTAGTGGCGAACTGTTATCATTCTTCTTTCTTTTACGTCCTCTGATATACATCCACAGAACCCGTCTTGTTTGTATGCACGATTAAAATTTTGCACAGGCTCTCCATGTTTAAAAAGTAATTCCCATACGTTATGTTACGTATGTCCCGAGACGATGAGTATCAAACGATAAAGCCATGGGCTTCTTGTAGTTACGTGTACAACAGGTGTACAGGGCGACTGTCTGGAAACACGTGTGTTCCACGAGAAGTGGTATGGAACCAAATGGCAGTGACGAAATACTCTCTGCACCCTCGGTTCCGATATTCCCAATTCTCATGCGATATCGCGTGAGCTTCTCCTTCCATAGCTGCAATTATGACATTTTCATTGTCTGGCATTATACAGTCCGTGGCCTTAAACTCAGCAGGACGTCCAGCAATGCTGCAGACGCTAGCAGAGGATGCTAACGACGTCGATGAAGGTGGCCGCTGGTATCAGCAACGTGCTGACATAGCACACACAGTGCGTAGATTGTTTTGAGAGACAGGTTTCTCGGACGATATCACTTCATGTTTTGGTATAACCTGAGTTCACTTGAAAGTCGAAGTGTTTGCGAACGAACCTTGCACACTCAGAGAGTTAAAATAACGCATTAGGGGCGCAGTTAAAGCCACGACGGTCTGTTGGGAATAGCTATGGGTAATTTCTGCTCTACGCAGGGGAGACGGCTAGACATCTAGTGATTAGAGACAGTCACAATTACAGACCAATGGACAAGAGTGTGTAGAAAACTGCGGCAGCAAAAAATGATGGCGCATGCACGTAAGGCAAAATTCATATCTTATAATGGTGCATCCTTTACCCTGCACACATCGACCAGTGAATCAATAAAAATCAACTACGTAAACACAACTTGTAGATTAAAAATATGTTTTATCTTTCTACCACTTTTGCGGCCTATAAGGCAACGTTCGTTTAGATTAATTAAAATAAAAATAGGCTTAACCGTAGAAAGTTAACCAAAGTTTACACGCGTAAATATAAAACAACCGAAATATATGCAGTAGTGAAAGGCTTAGTGGTATAAAATTATCTAACCATGTGGAGTCCACTGCCTAAAATTCTAGTATATGCTATATACAGACCGTCGACCTCGGTGGACAAGTGGTTAGCGTTTGCGGGTTCGATCCCGACCGAGGTCGATGGATTTTTAAGGGTGATAAAAATCCGGAGCACCACTTCCTTCGGAGGGGAAGTAAAACCGTCGGTCCCATGTCGTAGATTTACGGCATGTAAAAGAACCTTACGGGCATGAATAGAACTAGTAATGCTCGTAAGCAAAATGCAGCGGCCATTTCTCACCCAAGTCTCCTGACCGACTGCCAGATGGCTCTGGCAGTCACATCAGGATTGAGTCGAACAGCGCGGCCAGTGGGCTGGTCACCCACTGCCACAAATGCACAAGACCAAGTAACCTCGGAAAGAGGAGTCCCAAGCCCATATAGGGCTGTTGAGCCATGGTTATTATTTATTATATACAGACTGGTTAAAATGGTGTAGTATTAATGAGTATGTGTAATAATACCGCCGTCTTAATCAGTGAATGTCCTTATATGAGTTTGTTTAGTGCCAGATCTGTACGTGTCCAGAATAAGTCTTGTATTTATACTCAGAAGCAATACCGCGTTTTGTTCAAATATTCAGACAGCATCCAGATATAATTCAGATACACTACACAATGTCGAATCGACGTGCGTTTTGAATGGTAGAAGGGAATGGCTCACTGATACACGCTGTGCCCCGTCAGTTTCAAGTCACGATCGGGAGCTGGATCCAAATGGTGCCCCAAAAGGCGCGATGCAACTAGGAATCAAGTAAGGTAGCTAGGTAACAGAAAGGTTTTCTTTGACTCAGCTGTAACTTGGAATATTTATAACAAACGAACTGCTCAAGCGCAGAAAACGATGATAGCTAGATAACACAAGGCTTTGGGACTGGTAAAGCCAGAACCACGATCAACAGTAAAGCGACATAAAGAAACGTAATTCTAGAGCAAGAAAAAGTAAGCACTCCAGCAGTAAAATCAACAAGTCTAGCAAGTACAAACACAAATAACAACTAACGATTAACTTCAGCTCACATTACAGGGGTTCCTCACTATAAGGGTGTTCAAGAACCGATACCGAAGAGCAAAGCCCTATGACAACTAAACAAATATATGTTATTTACAGACGTCAACAGTTAAACTATCACAATGTAGAAACAAAAAAAATAGGACAGTCTGATAAAGTAAACAGGTACAAAAAATAAGTTAGAAAAGATGGGTGAAAATCACTAGCAAGAAGGTTCAGGTAAGAAACAATGTAAAAGTAGCAAGAAAGTTGCGACGCTCAAAGGTGACAAGTAGACTAGACGGCAAAAATAATTTTGTACATATAGCTACAGTGTGTTGTATACAAACAGTGTAAGACCCAAAAGCTCAGAAGGCGAAGTAAGCTTGAAATGGCTTACACCCTGCTGCTGCTGGTGGTGGTGGTGGTGGTGGTGGTGGTGGTGGTGGTGGTGGTGGTGATGATGATGATGATGATGATGATGATGACAGTGAAAGGTATAAGGAAAGTTACAAAATATTTTAAATTATTTTAATTCTCAACATAATATGTACGCCAGATATAAGCTTAAATTTGTTCATTTTGATAATGTCAGTTATCGTTTACTACCCACATGCTGTAAAGTATGGCATACCTTATCGTATCGTATTCCCTCATCGAGCCTGTTACATGTCTTCTATCGATGGTGCAGGATTTTTCCTGTAGACCGTGATCGAGTCTTCCTGTCACTGTATTAGTGTGCTTCTTTTTAAAGTGCGTTAGTTAACGACGCTGTCAGTTGCAAAGACTACATACATCGCCGGTAACTAATACAAGAATGAGTAATAAGCATTGGTAGAATGAAAGTGGCCGATCCCAGTGGCCGCGCGGTCTAAGGCGTGGATCTAAGGCCGCTCGCTTACTGGGATTGTGGGTTCGAATCCCACCGGGGGCATGGATGTTTGTGTTGTGTTTGTTGTATAAGGACATTAGTATGGAACATAAAGTGACATGAAGGACGAAAGGATTTAAGCAGTACAAAAAAAATGGATCAAAGGGAAAAAACCCCGGACAGGCAAAAAAAAAAAAAAATCCCGCATAGGGCATGGATGTCTGTCTCTTGTGAGTGTTGTGTGTTGTCAGGTAGAGGTCTCTGCGACGGGCTGGTCCCTCGTCCAGAGGAGTCCTACCGAGTGTGGTGTGTCTAAAAGTGTGTGATCGTGAAGCCTCGAAAAATGAGGCGGCCTAGGCCCCAAAGGGGCTGTCGAGACATTGGAAAAACAAAAGAATGATGGTGACGGTAAATCTGAAGTACACAGAGAGAAACCTATTCCAGTGGAACTCTGCTACACGGAATGTACTGGGGCTGAATCCAAGCCTCCGTAGTGACGGGTCGGCAACCAAACACCTGAGCCACTGTATGGCCATAGATTTGTTCTATCGTTCGAGTTGGATTCCGATCGACCGTGTTGGATTCCTCCTGACGAAATTAACCGCGCGCAGGTAGAGTTACTGACCTGTCTAACACTGTGAGAGTAATGTGATATGTGGTGATAAAGACGATTGTCTGGCAATATGGAGCACCAGACCCTGCTGGTTATTCAAAGCTGCACTCTCAGAAATCCAGACCGACAGCTGCTCTGCGCCAGTGACTTGGCTATTGAGGTTAAGTGTGTGTATATTTTAGGCTGGAATTCGTAACACGTGCCTAATAAAATTCTTGGGATAACTGCAATAAAACCTGACTAAAACTAAAAGTGCACAAAACGGGAATTGTTGTCTATCTCGAAATACCTCGCCTACAGTTCGGTCTTCGCTAATGGCCTGGACGACCTACAATCTTGGTACCATTGTCGGCAGGGGAAAGAAATGTTTCTTTTCTCCCAAACGTCCAGATCGTCTCTTCAGGCCTAACTGTTTTCCTATTGAATGGGTACCGGACGGCTGTTTCCCCGAGGGTAAAGAGAACGGGACGTAAATCTGTTCATTTTTTTTTCCTATGGCCCGACAGCCCCTAGGGGGCCTGGGCCTCCTCATTATCGAAGCTTCACGATCACACACTTTGGACACACCAAACTCGGTAGGACTCCTCTGGACGAGTGATCAGCCCGTCGCAGAGACCTCTACCTGACAACACACAACATTCACAAGAGACAGACATCCATGCCCCGGCGGGATTCGAACGCACAATCCCAGTAAGCGAACGGCCGCAGACCCACGCCTTAGACCGCGCGGCCACTGGGATCAGCAATCTCTTCTTCACCTCCATCCAATGCCGAGGTTAAGAATGAGTGGAACTATATCTCTATTCCTCCACGGCGTGCGAAAGAACAACTTTACTCTTACCTCAACCGGATAACAAGCGCGTAAAAGGGATCTTAAATTACGTCTATAGCAAATAGTGTTCAACATGGGAAAGAAGGGATAATTTAATTTATAACATGCCGTCTGAATGTTTATGAATATTTATTGATTGTTATTATAATCACTGTAATGGAAAACTACAGATTTACTCCCCAGACTACTGTCGTCTGAATGGCTCGAAACAGGTATACAGAACTAGAAGTCAAATGGAATATAATTAAAACTTTTAACGTATCAGTGCTTCTAACTAATGGAACATCCGAGAGGCCTCATTTCGACACGATGGAGCTTGGAAACCGGTTTTTCTCCTGACTGTACCACGTATATGTTGGTGATATTCTGAAGAGCATGTCGACTTAATCCCGTATGTCGGCCATGTTAATTTGGCCCTTTAATGACTGGTGGAAGGCATACAATGTTTAAATGGCCAGTTAAGGACACTTAAATAGTCTTATTAATTTTGTGACAGCGTTAGATTCAGTATCCTTTCTTCGCCTTTGTCATCTTAGTTCGTATCGGACCACTGTAAGTTAATTCATATGAAAGGAAAATCTACAGGCTTCAAATTTCCACAAAAGAAAAGCTTCTTATATTAATCAATTTAAACAGTCGTAACTCTGAGCAGCAAAGTCCCAGTCGAAAACCTTATAGTCGCTCAGCAGGTCAAAAATTTCTCGTCTTCAAATGAAGCCCGAAATGTTTATTGTCGTGTTCACAAACAACAGCTGCAGAATCTTACCGTCAGCTGACCAAGGCGTTTCCTGTACATTATGGAACCCTGATATTTATTGCCGTGTCCTCGAATACCAGCTGCAGGATCTGCTCGTCAGACACATGAAACCGCCCGACACCCTCAAAACCTATTTCCGAAAGATAATATTACTATCCTGTCACTTTAAGGTTCGATCTTTGAAGTGTTTTATTCTGTCTGAATTATCTGAATAAAATCCTCTATTTCTTACATTCTCTATCCGTGCAATGTGCCTTGCCAATAGTATCACGTGATTTCATCAGCGGTGTAATAGTTACCGAGGAGTACACTTTTCCATATGCTGATGCCAATTACCCTCTCTTAGACCCTCAGCATCTTGGTTGTGAAGCACCAGCAAGGGTGAGAAACCGAAGTTTCCCACTCACATCAAACAACATGCAGATAAAATTACAGTTTAGTACATGATAAGCATTACGTTCTTAAGCAGGGAAATATCATTAATTGTGAGCTGAATCGTTGCAAGAATGTTATAATTGAGGCCTCTAACTTTCACATCAGTCAGTTCTTCATTACATTGTGTAGACTGTCTTTAGCCTCTTAAAGCCCATTGGTAGCTATATTTGCCATTCGTTATAACATTATAAACGCTGCATTTTTCACAGGTAATGTTCACAATAAAAGTCCATTATTTCCCTAAGCAGCATTAACAGATTGGTCTTCAGAATGGACACAAATTATGTTCTCAGTGGTGCAGAAGCTGAATTTTATATATAACTTAGATGAACGTCAGTCTTCTAAGAGTTAAAAGAAAGTAGAAGGCCCTAACGATAAAGGTTTCTGAAGATGGCAGTTCACAGAGAATCGGGAGTAGGTGCTTCCCCCACCCTCTTTACCTCAAATTTCGGATGTTGGGCAAAGTTCAAAACTGAATGTCGCTAGAAAGTAAACATGTCGAATCGCGACTAAACTTTCTGATAGCAGAACGACGAGTTTCGACGACGCTAAATACCGATAGAACTGGCTGGTAGCAAAACCACTTCTAATACCACACCCCGCCTTTGAGCAATGGTCTGCATCAGTTAATCCTCCAACCGTCACAGTGTATTTCCCGAAGTCTCGAACTGACGAAATCATTTCACCTCTTCATCGGTCTTTCACGCGTGTTTCGCTCGTAATCTTCCATTCCGTCCTTGTGCGACTGAGTTTAGAAAAGTAGGTCTATATTCAGGGACTCAAGTTGAAGCAGTGCCCTAAATGAGCAAAGTTCTGTTCAAATCTGAGGTTTTGAAAATAATCTTGAAATTTGTTTATCAGAAATGTAAATCCAAATGGAAATAACCGTGCTCTATAACGTAATACAGGCTATGCTATGTCGTCTCGCGGCTCAATATTCGTCACCTTGTGTATTGAAATTAATCCGCAGATGGATCCTCAGACGGAAGGACACACTTCAGAGCGATAAATATAAATTAGTAGAGTATATACTTAATGCATGGCCGTATTATGCTCGTTAGTCGGCCGGGATAGCGTAGTCGGTATAGCGACTGGCTACGGGCTGGACGGTCTGGGGATCGAATCCCGGTGGAGGCGAGATTTTCCGCACCTTCCAGACCAGTTCTGGCGCCCGCCCAGCCTCTTGTAAAATGGGTGCCGGGTCTCTTTCCCCGGGGTAAAGTGGCCGTGGAGTGAGGTTGACCACCCATCCCCAACTAGCGCCGAGGTTAAAGAAAGAGTACAGCTATACCGCTTCTCCCCCTAAGAGCCTTCGTGGCCCGTTCTAGGGTAAAATTTTTAGTATACTCATACTACGAACTTCTTCAAGCTGTTGAAGAATTAATTGAATTGAAACACAGCTTTCTTTTTAAATATTAAATTTCTGAATTGGCATATAGCATACATTGAGGGATGTTCCAGCTTTTGGCCCAGTAAATGAGTTTGTAATGAATAGCAGTCAGAAACATAAGCATTACGACGTACGTCAGAAGTTTCTGTGTAAAGGAGAGCAGTTTTAGAAAGAAATATACATTCGATAAGAACAAGAGTTTATGTTCTTTAAACACACGAGCAGAGGCTCCTTAAATTTGCACGAAAATAAATAAATACAGCGGAAAGTTTTAGGAGCTTCCAGGTATTTGTGTAAATGCTTATTTTAACAAAGTTTTCCTATGAATTCTGTTTTGCATGTAAATTGGTTTGACAAAAGAAGCATACATTGGTTTGACGTACGAACTGCAAATGTAGTTTGGAAGAATAACAGTAAAGTGACTTGAACCACTGATAAAAGAAAAAGGGAAAGTATTCCAGTATCGATGTGCTGCTGAATAATGTAACCAGTTACACGTGCACGAACTTTTCTGAATTGTGTCAAGTTACACAGCGGTGAATCTTACAAAGTGTAGAAGAATGAATTCTGCACTAGCCGACAGGGACACCTGCAAATCACGTGTCTTCACTCGTAGTTGACAGCACCGTATGCATCCTCAACACGAACAGATTTGGCATCGTCTGTGCACCTCTCAGAATGCCTTCAGACATTAAATAAGATATATTTAATTAATTTAACTCAGCAGTCATTCTGCATTAATTTTGATGTAGATCTAGGTCAGTGATCTCCCAGAGGCCGACATCACTGACCTAGATCTACATTCTCATCTGCAAGTATTAATACATTATTTATAACGGAAAATATTTTAACCCCGTTTTTAATCTGTTACTGTTTTACATACACTTAATACAATTTTGAATTTAATGATTTTTCCTTATCATACATTCTTAGGATATAAGTTGAGATCTCAACCTCAGACATACACTGTGTAAAATGATGTAAGGTGCTTACATCATAAGTTTCTTTAGTATCTCGTGAACCTGATGATGGCTGCTTATACTGAGCCGAAACATGTTGCTGTAAATCTTTTCAACATAAAAAGTTGTTATTGACGGTTTATTTCCCTGCATTTGTATATCTTCATATCACAACGGGATTTCTCACTTAAAAATGTTTTGTTTCATCGCTTAATTTATCGCTCAAAAAGACATTCCTGTGGACTGGTAATGACAAAAAATAGTACTGCCGCAATCTTTTTCAGGTACTGAGAAACTTCTATAGCAATACGCAAGTACTTTGACATGACTTGATCCATGACCATTAGAGCATGAAATAAAAAAATACATGGCATGAGGTTTAACTTTTAACACTTTTCATACAACGTTACAGCCAATCCCACCTACTGTGTGAGGCAGTGCACACTGCAAAATATAAGTACTATTTACGGGGACAGAAGCCGTAAATCTGTAGCATCATTCATTCATTCTGTAGTCTGTCTTACGACACGTCCGTAGCCTCTTCCAAAGCGAGTTCTCCACAGGGTGCGATCTAGTGCTTCCTCTTTCAATTTCCAGTATTTTATCTTTTCCTTAAGGTCATCCAATAGCTGCTTATGCCTTCGTCCTCGTCTTCCCGTCACTTCTATCCTTCCCTATAACTTTCCTTCAATCACGTGCTTTAGAAGGCAGTTTCTACGCAAGATGTGACCAATCCAGTTAGCCTTTCTTCTTTTTATTGTATGTAGGATATTCCTCTCCTCCTTGACTGTGTGTAATACTTCTTCATTTCTCACACTATCGGTCCAACTGATCTTATCCATTCTTCTCCAGCACTAAATTTCAAAACTTTCTAGATACTTCTGATCTACTTTCCGAAGTGTCCATGTTTCAGCACCATACAAAGCTATGCTCCAAATGTAGCACTTTACTAGTTTCTTCCTTAAATGTAAGTCAGTTTGCTGGTGAAAACAGCATTCTTCTTGTTGAAAGCTACTTGTGCCATGGCAATTCTGGATTTAATTTCGCGTGTACACCTTGCATCATTTGTTATCATGCTACCCAAATAATTGAAATATTCCACAATGGAGAAAAATCCATTTCCAGCTGTTTGTCTGAGGTTCTGCTATGTTTTATTGGCCAGTAACAAAAATTTTATTCTCATTCATGACGTATAATGAAACTGTTGTGCTTGTGATAGAACTCGGCTCGAAATGTGGCACAAATGTCCTGGTAATCTTTCTGTAAAACTGAACAAAATTGTCTGTAGGATAGATGGGTTTCATTAAGTTCCACCGTCCAAAATTTAAACACCTTGAGTTGTGATTTCATTTATCAGAGAACCAAAGTAAACGGACAACTTGGGGAAACGCAAGCAGATGCTGAAGGATAATGCGAATATGGATCGAATGAAGTGCATTCCAGAATGTGGACTGGATTGTTCTCGCTCAGGCTGGTGTGACGGGATTTTGTGGTCACGGCTATGAACTATCGGATTCGATAAAATTAAGGATAAATTTGTTGCGGTTCTGAGCGGTTATTAGCTTCTCAAGGATTATAGTCTAGTTTCAGTTGCAGTTCACTTCAGTTCAGTTGCAGAGGGACTCGAATGTTTGACGATATGTCAATTAAGAACCAGAAAAATATGCAAGTGGTTGCATTTTAATTCAAAGTAACCTTCTGAGCAAGGATATTTCTTGTCAGACTAAGGCTGCGTGAAGAAGCCTATACTGCACACTGAGTCAAATCTGTTCCCTCCATCGGCTTGCCGTTACGTTCGGTGGGGCTCCAGCAGTCACACTGTAAACGCGTCGGTTGTGCTTTTGCATTGCATAATTGTTTAACAACGTACTGTCGTACCATTTCTGTCGTCAGAGGGAGGAAAGCCTTTGAAGAATGTTTTCGCAATACGGAGAATACTGTATTATGCAAAGGAACATGTCCTAATGCGTGAAACTTTCCCAAAGTGTCAGAACAAATGTCGTTGAGGCAGAACGCTCGGACCGGTAGCCGTCGTCGTTTAAAGCGCAACTGAAAGCGTGCTTCAGAGACGGCAGAAGGAAGCTTGTGGACGGAAGTGGCTAATGTGTGGAGAAGGTAGGCGAATTTTTCTTGCGTACCTTTCGCGGTATACAGAAAAAATGTATAAATATTGCCTCTACCTTTTGAAATCCCCACGTACATCTCACAACGCCCGAGTTTATTCCCAGTATTTATTAAGTTATAAACGCAAAAGGAACTGTGATATAAAAATCGTTTGTGGCAAATGGCAAATGAACAACGCTGTGACATTTGAGGTTCTTACGCGGGGTATACAAAGACTGCTGTCTTTTGATAGAACTGTACTCCGGCATCAGGGTATATGAGATTGCCCCGGTGATGGAAGCAGTAGATCCTGTGAAACATCGGTGCGCTTCTACCAGGCAATGCCACGTCTCAGAAGACATCAATCTTCATGAGCTACACTGCGGAGAACTATTAAAGATCAAAGGTGGCTGTAAACACGAATTAGTCCTATACTACGAGATGAGTTATGCTCATGTTGGGCAAGATTATTTTGATAATGTACCCTGTTTCTAGAGGACCGAGGTAGTGTAGTTGATACAGCGACTTTCTACGGTCTGAACAGTTCGTGGTTCGAACCCCAGAGGTGGCTAGATATTTTCTCTTCTCTGTACCTGTCCAAGAGTCCAGCCTCCTGTACAATGGGTACCGGGGCTCCTTGCTCGGGGGTCAAGCGGCCGGGGCTTGGGGTTGAACTATACTTCTACTCTACCTCTGTGCCTCCCTCTACCATTCCTTTATTTCTAAGACCATTTAAAGACGCTTACAAAACATCGTAAGATCTAGTGCCGCATGTGATGGCTATGAGTTACTAGTTCGGAAGGCTCTCAACGGAGACGTGGTCTGTTCTGAGGTATTTTTCAAACCACTGCCTGAAAGCACAGGGAAACCACAAAATACCTGTCACGCTATGCAACCGTCGGACCGAGGACCCTAAGTGATTCCTCAAAAACGAGAAATGCTAAACAACCCAGCAGCTACTTGTACACGCCGAAAAGCACAAAGCAGTGGGATTTCTTCATTGCGACTCGGATAGGCCTGGTATCCCTTGTGGTTTACCTGCAGTGAAGACGGGCGGAGCGTAAAGATGTCCACATACATGTGTAATGCTGAGTTGAGATACAGATAAAGAGTGTACGTGGGTAATGTTACCAGAATGCGCGAAGTACAACACTGCATTAAATATTTGGAATGTCATAAATATAGCAATGAAATTTTGCATTTATGCATACATTGACACAATTCATCACAGTACTTCGGGATTAAAATGTTGCCTGTACAGTACTTTATAAAATCATATTATTTCGTCAGCGACAATTGCTGAGCTTCCAAACGGGAATAACAGTACGGTATCGACTGCCGGAGCCGATCCCAGTGGCCGTGCGGTCTAAGGCGTGGGTCTTCGGCCGCTCGCTTACTACGATCGTGGGTTCGAATCCCACCGGGGGCATGGATGTCTGTCTCTTGTGAGTGTTGTGTGTTGTCAGGTAGAGGTCTCTGCGTCGAGCTGGTCTTTCGTCCAGAGGAGTCCTACCGACTGTGGTGTGTGTCAAATGTGTGTGATCATGAAACCTCGACGAAACGAGGAGGCCCAGGCCCATATAGGGCTGTCGAGCCATACAAAAAAAAAATCGAGTGCCGGAAGAAAATGTGTACTTATCCCGTCTAATAACTAACTAATTAACTCCATGGCACAGAGTCTTTCTTAAGACGTTAACAGGTCCTCAGCTAGTCAAGAAATTTCCCGCATGTTATGGAAACAGAGTTCATTACCGCATTCACAACAGCCAGCCATCTGTCCCTATCCCGAGCCAAATCAATCCAGTCCATGCCGCCATCCCACTTCATCATCATCGTCATCGTCATGTCATCATCATTATGAACGTTGTAGCTTTAGGGCCGTAAGTTGTGATCTGTGTAACACATTCGCTTTCAAATGATCCTGTTTCACTCCGTTTTTTTCTTGGGCGGCCTATATCCCTTTTCCCATGGGGTTGATACTGTAGTCCTACTTTAGATAAGCGGTTGTTTTCCATTCTGTTTACGTGTTGAAACCAATTTTGCTGGTAGCTTCTGATCTCATCTACTATACTTTTCTGATTCAGTTTGTTCTTAATATCAACATTTCTTTGTTTATCCCGTCTTGTGAGGCCTAGGAATGGTTTTCGAAGGCGCATTTGTGCTGCTTCTAGTTGTTTGTATTTTTGTGTTCATTATCCACAGCTCGCTTCATCCCATTTCTTAAAGATCCATTTTAATATTATCCTCCCATATACGCCTATGTTTTTCCAGTGGTCACTGTCCTTCAGGTTTCCCCACCAGAACCCTGTATACACCTCTGCTCGCTCCCATACACGTCACATGCCCCGCCCATCTCCTTCTTGACTCTTGTTCCATGTAATACCGAATTATAAGCGAAGTACTCACAAGACAAAACATTTAAAATGAGGACGTGCATAGGGATACAAGAAAATTATTCACTTATTCCAGTATTATAAGAAAATAACGAATCTGTAAATGCAGAAGAAAAAGATGTTTTACTGGAATATTAAAAATGGCGGTCAGTGATAATGAACAGCTGGATGTACAAACAAGGAGCTCTTGCGACGTCAACAACAGGATACGAGAGTTGAGGCTCCGACGGTAGTGAATCCCGATCTGTGCTAGAAAGAACAGTACATAGTTGACTGCATGTCGTTGTGTAACATCTTAGTGTCAAGAGAAACAATAAGAATGACGTTTATGCCATGAACGTCATATATTCTTTGAAATTTAATAGTCACATGTTACTTAACAGAGAAATGGACAGCGGATAAAAGAAGTGGTCAGCACCCCCAATTTGTAATCAGAATTTCCAAGTTATAATTTCGGCCTAGACAGGCATTTTTTCATAATTCCTCTGAATACGTCCAAGCAAATTATGGTGTATTACCTTGAAACAGGCCACACTGCCTCCTTAAATATTTTCCAATTCACAAATTATTCCACTTGAATTCTGCCTAACCTCTTCAGTTGATAAGACGTGTTAAGCGAAAGAAGAATTAATCTCGTTTGTGTTTCTGACACTGTGCGCTGGTACTGTACAGAATATCCCAGACTACTCAAGCTCGAGCTTTGATGAAACTTATCATTCACTGACCCCAAGCCACAAGTAACATCCTGAAATAGATTAATCTCTTCCTCATCGTGCCTATTTGCGGTTTCACCACTAACCTTTGGCAAATGTTTCACTAAACCAGTTTAAATGTTCTTTGGAGACAGAAAATAAAGTACCGCTGTAATTGTAATACATTTTGGGGCTTATAGACAAGTGTTTCCTTCCATGCGCGTTAGATTAACACAAAAAGAAGAAATAATAATGCGTAACTTCACTTTTTGGAGTTTAGATACTTTAGAATAATTCCATCGCTTCGAAGCACGCTGCAGTCGCCATTTGCAGAGTGAATGTGAGGCGGAAAGACGAAATGGATCGTCAGATCATGTTTAATGATGTTAGGATATCAAACTAATTAAGGTGACAGACACGTGAAGAGACACATGCAGTTCACTAATATCGTTTCGCAAAACAAGTTATCTACCTTCAAACTTCTAGCTTCTTTATGGGCTCATATCTTTATACGTTACGAAGGGAAACGTCAATTGTCAGTCAACGTGTGCCATATTTTTATCACCAGGCAGCACCACATGGCCCCCGGTAAGCAAATCAAACATCCCACTCGCACTTAGTAAAGTGAAATATTGACCACCGCCTTGGCAGTGAGCTGGGATTCTGAATTTAGCTACACGTTTAAACAGTTAGACATCCGATGTGTGTAACACTAGTGTGAAAGAAGAAAGTCAAAGTTAACACAAACCTTTTAACTTTCCCATTTCCCGTCGTAAATACCAAAATTATTTGTGTAATAGAGAAGAAATGTTTCTTCGTGCCTTGAAGCATAAGAGTAGGGAAAAGAGAAGTACTTTTGGAAAAAATCACAAGTTCCAAACCTTTGGATAGAGAGAGCCTTATCAGAATAGATCCAGATAAAAAAAGAATGAATACCGAACTCAAATACAGTATAAGTTCATTTATCGCTCTCCTTTGTGTGAGGTGTCCTTATGGGTGGAGAAGGATGTCAAGTGAAGGACACATAAAGGATATCTTTCTACTTAAATGTATGTTTTATCCACAGTTGATAGTAATGCCGTTAAAACAAATCATTTATGTGTAATACATCAACCCATATTGTGTCATCACATAGCAGTCACTGCTGGTAGGAGTTACAGACAGACCAAAAAATGTTAGCATTAAACGCTGGTGAGCGCAGTTTCTGTCTTTGCCGCAAAATATTAGCACTATGCAGCAACACCGCCCTTTCTAGTAGGCGTAATGCGTATTTCCGGAACTTCACAAGTGCATAGCTTGACATTCAGTAAAATCGTCTTTTTTCAGTGTCCTTCAAGAGAAAACCGTACCTCAGGAGGGAACTGTCATATTTCCCGTTGACATTTTATGGGACGCATGCTAGTAGTTAATAAAGGCCTGCCTGACGTTTCTAAGGCTAGTTCTATCGACGTCTTCAACTAAACGTAGCTGTTGGGCTGCGATCGGAAGTAAACCTGAGTCTTATGAATAACGGTTACATTATGGGGACGGCCCCTACTGGTCAGAACGCGAAGTTCCCAGATAAACTTCGGTCAGTAGAAATGCTTACACACTGTCATTTAAAACGAGAAAAACTGAAAATGATGCCACGATTGCAGTCAGTAATGCTTCATCCGCCGGACTTTGCACTGTCATTGGAATCTTATGAGCGAAACGGTCAAAATATTAATATTTGTACAAACTACTCAAAGGACATTTTCATCCATAAATTAATAAAATGGGTTCCAAGTGTAAATAGTAACGATGCTGCCCTAGTACACCGAAAGCCAATCTGCAAATTTGAGTTGTTAATGGTAGGCTAGATTACACAGTTTAATCCTTTGAAGAATATAACAACTCTACATCATTTCTTTATAACACATATACATGGACCACTCCATAAATCATGGTAACTATATTTTGACCAAAAATATGGCAAAGTGGGAAATGCAGTATAAGCGTTTGAAAGCACGTGGTGCGTACCTGCAAATGTTACCATTTTTTTTCTATGGCTCCACAGCCCTATATGGGCCTGGGCCTCCTCGTTTCGTCGAGGTTTCATGATCACACATATTTGAGACACACCACACTCGGTAGGACTCCTCTGGACGACGGACCAGCTCGTCGCAGAGACCTCTACCTGACAACATACAACACTCACAAGAGACAGACATCCATGCCCCCAGTGGGATTCGAACCCACGAACCTGGCGATATATGTACTAACCACTAGACGTTAAGGGGTTAAGATGTCCAGAATGAAGCGCAGTTTAGCTCATGGTTTTGCGTAGGTCCACTGGATTCAAGTGGTGATCATAGCATCGAAGCAGATTAATGAATAAATTGTTGGTTTCTTCATCCTATATGGTTGACACTAGATGCATGAAAGCTGTGATACAACATGTATTACTTTTGCAATATATTACATTTTAGTACGTTTTAAATTTTGGTTTGAAGCTTTCTGAAGATGGCGTAAATGACGCCGAAACACGTAGGAGCAATATAAGACTATTTTCATATGTCAAATGTGCATTCGTTGGTGTCATGAATGAACATTTAGTCGAAATGCACGGAAGAAACAATGTCAAAATAAAGATTAAATAATGTATTATTTTATGGCTTGAAATTGTAAGTACGCTTATGTGAAGGATTTTAATACACTTTTCAGAAAATTCCCTCCCCTTATTGGAACTCGACAACTCATTTCCATATTCAGAAAAATCACGCCGCCATCTCTAAGCCGAGTGAATCCATTCACATTCTCACATCACATATGTTATGAGATGTACCTGAATATTATCTTGCTGCTTACATCTATTTCTCCAAGTATTCGTTACCTCTAGGTTTTCCAATTAAACGTTTCTACGCGTGATCGTCTATGAGAAGTGGGCTACATGCCAAGTCCCTTCTGTAGGTGAAACATCTTACAAAGTTAAGTACTTTTCTTAATTAACAAACGTTGATCAACACTGGAGTTAATCGCAGAAGAGTGATTTTAAATATCCGGTCAAGTCCCACTGGATTTCTAATTTTATATCATGGCTTGATAATAAACAGGAAGGCTTGAATCGCGTCATTCAGATTTTACATTCCAGCCTGTGATGTAATTGAGTTGTTAACTCCGTCACCGAAGAAACGCAAAGGTTAAAGACTTAACACACGGATGTTTCCATTCACTTGCTAATAGCCACAAATTCATAAATTGTGTGCTGTTCCGTTGAATGCCATTTCACGAAACAGCTTTCATCCAGAAGAGTGTGAGTTAATGTGAATTGACAGACAAGCCGAATAACAGAAAACTAGGCCTACATTAATCAACACTATTTTAGTCCCGACGTGTTCTCATGCTTGGCGTGGGTGGGTTACATGCGACGAACAGGAGGATCAGGATCAGATGTTTTGACATAGAAGGAATTCTTTTATTTTCTTGTACTTTGTACGGACAGGAAATAACCGCCATGAAAGAAAGTTCAGTCCAGCCCACGGCGATTTTCACATATTGATAGAAGCAGTTAGTTAGGGTTTGCGTTTTCAAACATAATAAAGAGAATCTGCTTCAATGTCGAAATGGCTGGAAGGCTGTGGATTGGTTTCATTTGACTAAGGACAAGTGTAAGTGGCGGGATCTTGTTGACACGCTACGGAATCCTCGGATCTCACAAAAGACTTGCAGGTCCTTCAGTAGTTGAATGAGTTGCAGGAAGCACTCTGCTGCATGCTCCACGCAGTTAATTCGTTATTACTGTAATCGCTAACAACAGAGTCTACTTTTCTGCTGCAGACTTCGACCCCTACAAATCTTTTGGACTTCATGCTATATTTTGGTACAAATCTACATACAACATTTACACTCAGAGGAGCTGGGACAGCGTGGTCGGTATAGCGACTAGCTACAGGGTTCGAATCCCGGTAGGGGTAAGAGATTTTCTTTTCTCCAAAACCGTCCAGACCAGCTCTGGGGCCAACGCAATGGGTAGTGGAGTTCTATCCGGGGGGTACAATGGTCGGGTCGTGAAGTTGACTACTCACCTCCAGCTAGTGCCGAGGTTAAGAATGAGTGGAGCTATACCTTTGCTGCCCCTTTATGCCTTCATGACGCGGACAGGAACAGCTTGCCTTAGTGACATTCAGTTTAACTTACGAGTTTGCATGCTGCACGTGTATGAAGTCGGGCATGGACTCGTTTCTTACGCGAGTCCGTAAACATAATTTTTCCTTATTATTATTGTAGTTATTATTATTATTATTATTCATCATCATCAAAGTGTTAAGGATAACTTGTCACTTAAGTAAAGATGTTACAACGTGAAATTAGCAGGAGTTGAACTAAAGATCTAAGAAATAAGACAAATAATATGCCTACTAAATAAATCATAAATTTGCAGTTTTCCTTATAGACGTGTTTTGTTCTCGCAGTTGAGGTGCTCTGGCTTATAAATATGCATAGCTGTTGTAAATTTCTGTTCGTCTGCTCGAAGACACGCCTCATACCAGTGCCAAGGGGAAAGGAGAACATAAAAAAGAAAATAAAATGAAATTCTGAATAAAGCAATGAAATTCGACCGACGACAATATTCTTAAAGTTTCGTTCATTACACAGATCGCTCGATCACGTAACGAGAAAAAGATAAGCCGGACATGTAACACACATGGCAGTCTAGACATGCACACCACACGTCAGTCAAAATGATAAGCCGGACATGTAACACACATGGCAGTCTAGACATACACACCACACGTCAGTCAAAAAAATAAGCCGGACACGTAACACACATGGCAGTCTAGACATACACACCACACGTCAGTCAAAAAGATAAGCCGGACATGTAACACACATGGCAGTCTAGACATACACACCACACGTCAGTCAAAAAGATAAGCCGGACATGTAACACACATGGCAGTCTAGACATACACACCACACGTCAGTCAAAAAGATAAGCCGGACATGTAACACACATGGCAGTCTAGACATGCACACCACACGTCAGTCAAAAAGATAAGCCGGACATGTAACACACATGGCAGTCTAGACATACACACCACACGTCAGTCAAAAAGATAAGCCGGACATGTAACACACATGGCAGTCTAGACATACACACCACCACACGTCAGTCAAAAAGATAAGCCGGACATGTAACACACATGGCAGTCTAGACATGCACACCACACGTCAGTCAAAAAGATAAGCCGGACATGTAACACACATGGCAGTCGAGACATGCACACCACACGTCAGTCAAAAAGATAAGCCGGACATGTAACACACATGGCAGTCTAGACATGCACACCACACGTCAGTCAAAAAGATAAGCCGGACATGTAACACACATGGCAGTCTAGACATGCACACCACACGTCAGTCAAAAAGATAAGCCGGACATGTAACACACATGGCAGTCTAGACATGCACACCACACGTCAGTCAAAAAGATAAGCCGGACATGTAACACACATGGCAGTCTAGACATACACACCACACGTCAGTCAAAAAGATAAGCCGGACATGTAACACACATGGCAGTCTAGACATACATACCACACGTCAGTCAAAAAGATAAGCCGGACATGTAACACACATGGCAGTCTAGACATACACACCACACGTCAGTCAAAAAGATAAGCCGGACATGTAACACACATGGCAGTCTAGACATGCACACCACACGTCAGTCAAAAAGATAAGCCGGACATGTAACACACATGGCAGTCTAGACATGCACACTACACGTCAGTCAAAAAGATAAGCCGGACATGTAACACACATGGCAGTCTAGACATACACACCACACGTCAGTCAAAAAGATAAGCCGGACATGTAACACACATGGCAGTCTAGACATGCACACCACACGTCAGTCAAAAAGATAAGCCGGACATGTAACACACATGGCAGTCTAGACATGCACACCACACGTCAGTCAAAAAGATAAGCCGGACATGTAACACACATGGCAGTCTAGACATGCACACTACACGTCAGTCAAAAAGATAAGCCGGACATGTAACACACATGGCAGTCTAGACATACACACCACACGTCAGTCAAAAAGATAAGCCGGACATGTAACACACATGGCAGTCTAGACATGCACACCACACGTCAGTCAAAAAGATAAGCCGGACATGTAACACACATGGCAGTCGAGACATACACACCACACGTCAGTCAAAAAGATAAGCCGGACATGTAACACACATGGCAGTCAAGACATGCACACCACACGTCAGTCGGAAAGATAAGCCGGACATGTAACACACATGGCAGTCAAGACATGCACACCACACGTCAGTCGGAAAGATAAGCCGGACATGTAACACACATGGCAGTCAAGACATGCACACCACACGTCAGTCGGAAACCGCAAGTAGGAAAGCGACGTCGGATGTAGACGTAATCGGGAGGATAATACTAAACGGATTTAGCTAAATAGGAGTTAAGGATGTGAACTCTGAAGTTGACTCACTATATGGTGCAAACACGGGCTGCCTGTACTAAACCATTGGGTCGACATTGCTTGACAAATTGATAAAATAGACCTATATGGACGTGCTTTCCAAAAAGGAACTTGTGTCTGAACAAATCCGCCAATTATTAAATTATTTATAAAATTGTAGGGCAGTTACTGTTTTGGGGGGTAAACTTTAGGTTATTAAATGCTGCGTTCGAAGAACAGATATACCAGTGTCTCTTGCACTGCCACTGAATGTAGGTATGAATGTGCTGGTAACATGGAATTGGTGGCCAGATCAATTAAGCAACAAGGATCCTAGTGATCTAGCTCAGCGTTAAGCAGTTTACAGTTTTCCTGCAGAATTGGTAACGATAGAGAAGAATGCCAGAACTTTATTGTCGTTTATGATCCTAAAGCTAAGAATGGTCCAAGCGACATTTTATGACCGCTGAGTGCTTGAGAAGTTATTGAACTGGTAATTAACTGACCCTAGAAACGTGGCTCAAGCCTTAGCGCGTCTGACTATTCGGAATGTGCCCAAGTCGAATGTCGGCCGGGTAAATGTACAAAGTAAAGTTGTCCCTTTCCACGCCACGAAGAAACGTAGGGGGAGTACAGGTACAGCCTCGCTAATTCTTAACCTCAGCGGTAGATGGAGGTGAGTCGTCAACTTCACGCCCTGGCCGCCTTACCCCATAAACTATTCTGACAAGCTCTTTTATGATTTTATTCAGACCCTAGGCAAATGTCGGGATATTACATCACGACCACTTCCTTTCAGGAGCCTAAACAGCTGAACTAGTATAGAGACTAGGCTACGGAATGGGCGGTCCGGGGTTCGAATCCCGGCAGGAGCAAAATTTTATCTCTCATCCAAAACGTCCAGATTGGCTCTGGGGCCTACCCAACTGTTTCCCCGGCGGGTAAAGTAGTCGCAGTGTGAGTCTGACCACTCACCTCCATCTAGTGTCGAGGTTAAGAATGAGTGGAGCTATACCTCCACTGACCCTATAGATGTTTACGGCGTGTATAAGGACGTCACCTTTTGCGTTTTACTAATAATCAGCCAACAAAGACCTAACTATCCTTCTAACAACCAAGAGGCGCAATGTCGTACAGTCAGTCGCCAGGATAATCTACAAACAAATCGGCAAAATATTCTACTGACAGGAAGTCCAGCAGCAAACAGTACCGGATTCACAATATCAGGTAGCTTCTTTAGCCTTAACGTGAGCCGCAAGACCAATCACGGAAATATCCTATTGATGGTTCCGTTTATTCTTCGCATAAAGAATTATACTGTTGTAGGGCTACAGACCTATTGCAGACACACTGGAAGCAGAAGTTTTTTTATCCCATGTACATCATTACATATTCACACAACAGGAAAATGTTTAAAAAGTTTTATAGATCTGAATATGATGAAATATTGTGTTCATTCATTTATTGTACGGATTAAGTGACAAAAATAAATTCGTCCAATACACGATTAGTGCAGACACCACTATGACTTTTCATCACTACTGTTTAGTACTTGCACAGATGAAACGCGCAGACGGATGCGACCTTCCAATTAGGCTTATATATTCCGGATATTTATTTACTTTTGGCAAAATAATACTTAACACAAGCTTGGTTTCTTATGTTAAAAAGTTGTTCATGCTCACCTTGAACTTTAGCCTTGGTCAAACACGTCGACACTACGAATTTTAAGTAAAGGATACCCGGACTTCAGCACGGTTATTACAGGAGGATCGCAGACACTTGTCGGACGGAAGCCGGCCAACGACTGCCTCAATGGTTCACGCGTTAGCTCCCTTCTTATGGCGGAACAGCATGACGGAGCCCACTTCCATTAACCAATTCTCATTTTCGCTTCCTCCCACCACAAAACATGACGTCACATTACTAAATTACGTATTTATTAGCTTCTATAGTTGTCGCTTTTACTAATGGATGAAACTAGTAACTAAAACATTCCGAGCAAAATTGTCTTAACAGACCTGATAGTGGAAGTACAGCAAATAACAAATTCTCACGTTTTCACAGAGACAGTAGTTCAGATTGTGGTCTTGTGGGTCGTGACACAGTGCAGTCTTGTAGGTGGATACCAACGTTTCGGAGGGATATTTGTCTGAACCAGACTTTATCTCCTATCCGCCAAACGAGGATCCGCCGGCACAGTTTCCTTGCAGCCTGCCAATAGAATCGCACCTCATCCTTGCCCTATTTATTTCAACCCTGAAGATGGAAACAGCATATTCCTCCGAAACGTATCTCCCTACAAGAGTACATAGTGTCACAACTCGTAAGTCCACAACCTGGACATCAAAGTGCCCTGTAAGCGTACTCGTTAGACAGAACCTTGAGCGATGCAGACTACTCGGTTTCTGTCGCAAAATCTACATATCATTTATTACTACACACGTATTAGGCACCCTGACCTCTTTCATTTCAAAATTAATCCTGAAATTGTGAACTCTAAAGCGTTTGGTAGTACATGATGGATGGGGACTGCCCCATTGCCTAAGGTCTGTCCCCTGGATTTATGAGTTGGAGAAAGCAACCACAACTATTCCCCAGCAATAACAGAAGCTGCCGCATATACGGGTGGTAATTGTATTGCTAGTTGTGAAGACGTTAGCTTTCTTATCGAAAAGGCAGTTAGTGGTATATACGAATCTAGGGCCTAATTAAGCAGAATGACTGTGTAGGGGCGCACCCTGCCTGCCCGCCCTTACAGCTACGCGCACACACCAGCAAGTCCCTGCTTTATCACATTTTTGTTGTTGTTGTATAACCTTAAGGAAAACAGAAGATACTAGAATTGAAAGAGGAAGCACTAGATCGCACCCTGTGGAGAACTCGCTTTGGAAGAGGTTATGGACCTGTCGTAAGACAGACTACAGAATGAATAACGATAAATAAAACGTACTCTTTGATTTAAAGTAACAGAAGGGCGAAAATCTGTCATCTGATGATAACCCGAAATATTATCACAGCGTAAGCACACACCTCACAAATTATTTTGGGCGCAGTACTTCTTCACGCCACTGCATTGACGAGTCTAAACACGCGCTTATTAAATGAGTTTGCACACACTTATAAAACCAGCCGACTTCTCTTATTTTACACTGCAGTATGAGAACCTGACTGTTTTTGTACATACGTGTTCAAACTCTGTTCCAACAGCGGTGGAGTCTCATGTTAAACCATGTAAGCTTGGCTAGCGTAGTAGAACTGTCGTGCCTAATGGTCTGACGCATACACAAAGCCATCTGCTAGCTCGGCCTGCCCTCATGTGTCGTAATATTCTTCATATGAATTCAGAATTGGTCTCCATACACTGAAACACGACGCTGCCGCATTTCGCTTCTGTTGTGAAATGTCACTGGAACGATGTGATTATTTTGTGGGAGACAAATCTCGCAGTCCGAGACCGTCTGAGGTCAGGACCGTCGTAGCCACAATATGGAAATGAGAGCTAAAGCATGTGGCTTGCATATAAAGTTCCCTTCATTGGCTTGGCTCGTCAGACACACACTGTATTTCTGTATTGTGCGTCAGAGACGGAATTCTGTTATGTACATTAAATGTGTTGCATGATAAGTTGCATTATCCGCTAATCTAAATCCTACAGATAATGATAAAATACGGCTAGAAATACTGTAATACACTACTACTATTATTATTATTATTATTAATAATATTACTAATAGTAATAATAATAATAATGTAAAAAAGGTATGGAAGAATACAGCACTATACGCTGTTGCAATTATAATCTCAGCTGCGAGATTACTCTACAAAAGCTCCAGCTACATCCTCATACGTATATACAAACACAAAAGTCTGTTATGTTCAATACATGTAAAACAGTTCGAAGATTCTTAGCTACCAGTATACGACTACTGTGCAGTATCTTCTCCTAGACAGATACTAGCATCAGAACGCCATAGAAACAAAGATTGAAAAACAATAATTATAATTGTAGAGAAACCAACACATAACCGGGACGTGTCGTGTGCTAACTCAAGGCGATTACACCCCTCGTCACAGTCATGTAGCCAACATTGTCCATCAAGAGTTGGCTATCAACTGTGGACTGTCAAAGGGACCGCCAATGCCATATTATAAATATGAGCCACAATCCGTGATAGAGAACTCCAACTATAAACTATACTATGACAGGTTCATAATAAGTCATCGAACTATCCATAACAGTAGACCGGACACAATTATACTTGACAAAACCATCAAAGAAGAATACTCAATAGATGTAGCAATTCCTAACAGTCACTACCTTCACAGCACCATCACCGAGAAGCTACAGAAGTATACAGACTTGACAGATGAGCTTATAAGAATGTGGCAACTGAAAACGGCCTATATACTACCATTAGTACTGTCCACAACGGGTATTATTACAAACAAATTACACGAAAGTTTAAAGCTGCTTAATCTCCGCCCTGCTCTGTATATTCTAATTCAGAAAGCAGTAACACTAAACACATGCCGTGTAGTCAGAATGTTTTTGGCAGAACAGTGAATAAGAAGTGTTTGGTCAGTGGGACTCGTACTCTTTTGGGAACCAGCTGAACTGCTGTGGAGTAAGTAAAGTGGATAACAACAACAAACAAGTTATATATTGCTACACTTATTTGCCTTCCGCGACGTGACGCCGTGCATTTCGATAGATAAATACCAACATTTTGACGGAACCTGCTGTCTCCATCTTCTAACCTGAAGGTAAGAGGCATCATGTTTCTCCGAAACATTGGTACATATCAACTATACGGCGTCACACACACGACATGTCTCCCTAGGTACCGCCATGACAGCCTCGTATGTCACAGTTGTATGTTATTTCACGCTGTGTATTCTATAAACCACAGGTGACAAGTCTCACGTTTAGCATGTGCTACTTTGACTACCAACACCTAGATCCTGGGAGGCTGCCTGTAAAATGCCGATGTGAAGCTTCTCATTGGCGGTCTTTCACCCATAAATTGAGAACAGGGCGTAAGTCTTAACAGCGTGTTCGTTTCTTTATATTAATAACATATGTTACGGAAGAAGGAAGCAATACAGCTGCAATAAATAATGACTGCCAATTAAACAAAATCAACTGTGAAGTGCACCCACAATCGCATGTTAGTATTCATACGTGTAGTTTCATTTAGTGGCTGTGACTGTAACAGGTGTACCACTATGTCAATTAAGTAAAAACATAATATAGTAGATAATAATTCACATTTTGTTGTAGTCTGGCCGGATAAGGGTTTGAGCTTTCTAAATTTGTTTCTCTTGGGGACAGAATAACGTTCCTTGCCACTAATTAAAATAATATTTCCATCTCTGATATGGACTGTTGCGTAAGATGCAAGAAAGCAATTAGGCAAAGTGCTGAGTGGGACATAAGCTTACGGAATATTAGAGAGGCAGGCGAGACTCGACGCGGCTGTGTGCTGCTTTATGCTCCACGGGGCTCTGTTCGCTGAAGGCCATGTCGTCACTCGCTCCAAAGTAAATCGAGATGTCTAATCTGAGTAATAACACTGTCCTTCTGCTGTCATGGCTCGACTTTTAGATGGAACAGAGGTGTTATGAGGGGGGGGGGGGAGATGTAGATAACAATTACACCAGGCGAAAGAAAAGGGCAAAATTAAGGAACGAAGACGAAAGAATTTAAAAAATAAGTTCCAGCGGGATTTTGTTTTCCAGTTATGATAAACAGAAGCAACTATTTACCCCGCAGGTTGTAGTTCTTTTTGTTGTCATTGTCACAGTAGGCCTATATTACAGATAAAACTTTAAGGAAAGAATAACACTCAAATTTAGAAATTGTAGTTAAATCATGTAATTAAGAAAGGGTTAGGAATGAGGATTCGAATCGCATCCAGTGCTCTGCCCAAAAGTTTGTATATCGCTTTAACAGCTGTGGCTGCCGTAACTACTGAAATGCCTCTGAAAGAAAAATGTCTTCTTTATTGGGTCCGGGTGGGAAAGAGGAGCAGCAGAACAGGTACACACACACACACACATAAATTCGCACGTACGTGCATACATATATACATACATACGAACATACATACCTACATACGAACATACATACACACGTACAAACACACATACGTACTCGTACATAACGTACATACATACTTACATACACTCACACACGTACACACACACATGCATACACACATACATACAAATACACATATGCATACAGACATACATATATACATACATACTACGTACATACGTACGTACACACATACATACACACATGCACACACACACACACATACATACATACATACATACATACGCACATGCACACACACATACACACCGCCCTCAAGCTTAACTTCCGGATACTCCCCTCCAGTCGTTCAGCCATTTTGTTCAACGCATTCTGCTAGTGATAACCACGCGACAGACTTCGCTAGCAACAAGCGCTTTGTGCTGGTTGACAGTGGCCAGATGGAACTAGACGACAACTATAAAAATACGCATAAAGTGCCAATCCTCATGCGCCGTTATTCTCACAATCTATGCCTCTTCATTCGTGGCCTCAGTTAAGAGAATAAACGGGTTATTTTGCTAAGCCTTTGGCAATGCTGCAACTAAAGTTAAAGTTGCGCAGTACAAGGATGATCGAAAGTGTTAACTGTGAAAACATTTTATTCCGTTTGGCGGTTGTAATGTTGTTCAGATAATCTCCTGTTTGTTTTACACTAGCCAGTGATACTGCTCTCTTTACTGGTTTCTTGTAGAGTTTGAAGGAACCGGAGTCGTGAACAAAATTTTAAGGCAATAAATAACAAGTAGCTCAAGAAAAATCAATGGACGCTTATCACAACCATAGCGTTCCCAAACAGGACTGTAAGAGAAATCTATCATGATGATTTATCGTTGTTTACATACAACATTCAGCTGACAGACCATTATCGATTGACAGATTAATCCCTTAAAACCTGGTGCTTAATACTGCCAGATTTAACGCTAAAAACTCCGCATTTTACCCACAGTGTATTTTTGTTCTCCTTAAGATCCTTACAATAAACAGCAATCATATTCATATATAGAATTCACCGATTCGTCCCATCTAATAGAAGTTCACTGTGTTCTCTGCGAGGTGCAACCTGAATCTTTTATATATAATGTAGATGTCTGTCTCAGTCTTCAGAGTGTTAACAAGATATTACGATATGTGAATTATTACGAACCGCTACTTGAAACAAACCGGACTATTTTATTATCGTATGCTTCTTAGATAAGATTTACTTCGGTCTGCATTGTGGTGGCTGACTTAACAAAGAGAAGGTCAAATCTTATGAGTCAGAAATCCAAGCCTTCTTGTTGTAAACCTACTGCACCATCAGACAGATACAACTCGCTGCTCTGTATTACGTGCATCGATGATTTGTCTGTTTATTTCATACAGATACGGGATTAATTTTGTTTCTGTAGGGAGCATGTGCCTACAATGAATACTGCCCGATTTCAGCAGGACTGTGCCAGACCTCACGCCCATTATTTTCGTAGTATTTTTAAGGAGTCCTCTATAACCGGTTCTCTATATTCTGTGAGAAATAACACTATCTTTACTAACCCTGAAGCCTTATGACTATTTTCTGTGGATTCACCTAGAGGAAAGGTGCTCAGGAATATCCTCGTATAATTCAAGAAATGAAAATTTTCATTCGGTCACAAATTAAAGTAATTTCTGTGGGAATTGGAGATCAGAATTTCTTTCTTTGTTTTCTTTAAGGATGTCAAATTCAAAACTGTTATTTGAAGAAAGTGCAGTTGAACCCGGTTATAACGACATCAGTTAATGCGACACCTTGCCTATAGCGTCAGATATTCTATGGTAACAATTAATTCCTCACTGCTAACCATAACATTATACTCCTCGGTTATAACAACCCTCGTTTATAACGACACAAAATATTCATTCCCTTTCATAACGTTATAACCGAGTTCGACTGTATTCCGGAAGTGCGCAGGAAAGTCTACGAAATGTTAACCCTGTTATTCATCATAATACATAATTACCATCATTTTAAAGTATGTGAAGGTAAAAAAGATCACGGTAAAATAAACAGTTCGTTTTATATGTTAATTTACGATGCTGAAACATGAAGGATTTTATGGTTTTACGTTGCAAAATTGTTTCATTATAATACCGCATTTGTATCTGCAGTCCCGTAGCTGTGTGATGATATGCAAATGCTGGGAACCTCCATATACCCAGAAGAGGTTGTGTGCCCTGAGAATTCAATAATATCATGAGGAGAGAAGTTCAGGGGCGAACAGGAAGATCAGCGCAGTGGGGTGGAAAGTATGGGCAACAGCTGGCGGAAACTGTAGCCACACAGGGAAGTGTGTTGTTTGTTGTGTCTTGTGGCTGCAGAAACAACGGTACGTCTGGAGTTTAGATTACATTGTCTTTTCTTGTTTTATACCTTCAAAATATACTTCGGTGGAAGGGAGCTAATAGACATTTTATTACATACCACACACACACACACACACACATATATATATATATATATATATATATTAGGCCGCCAATCACAATTCAACGTCGACAATTTTATTCGATATCAAAGTGTATTACACGTTTCGGCCTACGTAGCCATCATTTCATATCTACATGATTTTTTTTAATATCTGTCCTTAAGAATGATTACCTGATGATGGCCACATAGGCCGGAACATGTAGTAAATACAGTTCGACATTAAATAAAATGTCGACATTAAGTTGTGATTGACAGCCTTTTCTTTCTCCTTATATAAATCATAATCACAAAGGGATGTTTATATCAAAGTTTATTTTATTACAGATGCTTATTGTGGGTCGGGATAGCTCAGTCGGTATAGCAACTCGCTACGAGCTGGACGGTCCGGGGATCGAATCCCGGTGGGGGCGAGATTTTCAGCACCCGTCCAGATCGGCCCTGGGGCCTACCCAGCCTCCTGTACAATGGGTACCGGGTCATTCACGTGGGTAAAGTGGCCGGGGCGTGGCGTTGATCACCCACCCCCATCTAGCGCTGAGGTTAAAGAAAGAGTAAAGCTATACCTCTATTCCCCCTCTGGGCCTGCATGGCCTCTTCTAGGGTGAACTGTACCTGAACCTTTACAGATGCTTATTAGTTTATCACGTTGTCGTCAGTATACTCATCATCAGAAGGCATGTGTGTATTAAATACGATATATTTCGACATATACTTCATCAGTTTTTTAGTTCTTTGCACGTATATGAATTGGCACTAAAATAATTTTATTTTGGAAAAGAAATAACAGCAACACAAACTCTTATTAAACACAACAGATTAATGTAAAATGATGAATAACTAAAACACACGTTTACCTTGTGCGCCAATTTTATCACACAATACAACCAACAACGCACACATTTATGGGTCGCAAATGTATTTAATGTCTCCTACATGTTTCGGCCTTCTCGGCCATCTTCATGGATAACATTTCATACTCCTCAAGAGTATCGCATATTTTTATTACAATAAACCTAACTGCTGCATTTGTCTCGAGTGCATTCCATCGTAAATTCTCGTGCGTGTCGAATAGTTGTGCTTGTTTAGCAGTGTGTATCATTCTGGTACTCTATAGCATGTGCTTAGGTACAGACTGGCAGTAGCTCAGAGTGTGAAGTAACTGGCTCTTAACTGAAGAGGAGGGTTGCCTTTTCCTGGAGGGTAAATCTCTCCTTTTCGCCACCACGTCCACAAGGGCACTCATTCCCATTCAGATCCCTATACAACTAGCACTGGGGTTTCCTCTGCCGCCAATAAAGCGGCCGGCTAATGCGTGAGGCCGACAGTAACCTTAATCCTGTGGTTAATTCGTGGGACTGCCTTCGCTCTCACATGTCTGTTCATGGTGCGTTTACGTACACGCATTTCACTATACGTTATTCAACTTTCCGTATGTCTGTTATTTCAAGACGCTGTCAATTGTTACGATTATGTAGCGTCGAAGTTAGGTGAATGAATATATAGCATTGGTGGGATGATACTGAAAAGAGAAAACCAAAGTGCCTGGCGAAAATCCTGTCCCAATGCCACTTTGTGCACCACAGACTGGGATTGAGCGCAGTTCTCTGGCAGTGAGACGCCGGCTAGGCGTTATGAATCAGAAGCTCTTGAAGGCAGAAGACGCCTTCACAGTCCCCGGGTCGAAATACGGAACAACACAAGTGGTAGAATGTAAGAAACCTAATTTACCCTGAAACTTTTCTAAAAATACAAATTGTAAAACGAATTAGCTTTTATTGCACAGCTGTCACATAAGGTTTCTTGCCGTACGCATTTCATCCGCCATTGAGGTCACCGTTGGGTAAATGGCTACACAAAAGACAGAGCAAAATAATAGAACGGAACAGAATTTACGAACCATACCAGACAGCCAATTAGGAAGTCTGCAGCAGAGCAACTGGAAGGATACAATGAAGTTACATACAATACATAGCCTAAGTGCGCTTATATAAATGGTGACAGGGTAAACAAATTATCTGCATTCTAACATAAGGACATCAAGAAGGGCGGCTGCTATCACTTGAGTGCAGAGTGAAGGTGAACCGTGTGCATGCAAATATAGCTTGCGATAGAAACAAACGTACCGCCAAGTACTAGAGAATGCAGTGACAACGCATAGCGACAGTAAAGGATATGGTGACTGTAGAAACATTCAGGGCATTAGAGGTAAATACACGCAATGAGAACATAATTCACACTTTCAAGACTAAAATTATTATCCGTTATATGTAAAGAGATTCATTTCGCAACTCACAAACAAGAGTTTGCTTGTAAAGAAAGACAATCGGTGAATGCTGTATAGGAAAAAGATGAGTGTTTTTTTCCCCCCCAATGGCTCGACAGCCCCTTGGGGGCCTAGGCCGCCTCATTTTTCGAGGCTTCACGATCACACTTTTTAGACACACCACACTCGGTAGGACTCCTCTGGACGAGGGACCAGCCCATCGCAGAGACCTCTACCTGACAACACACAACACTCACAAGAGACAGACATCCATGCCCCTGGCGGGATTTTTCTTTCCTTTGATCCATTTTGTACTTTAAATCCTTCCGTCCTTCTTCATGTCACTTTATGTTCCATACTACTGTCCTTATACAACAAACACAACACAAACATCCATGCCCCCGGCGGGATTTTTTTTTCTGTCCCGTTTTTTCCTTTGGTCCATTTTTTACTTTTAAGTCCTTCTGTCCTTCACGTTCCATACTACTGTCCTTATACAACAAGCACAACACAAACATCCATGCTCCCGGCGGGATTTTTTTTTTTTTTTTTTTGTTTAAAAAACTCTTTATTAATGACACATATGATTACATACTATCATACATTATGTGCAGACATTAGTACTAAAAGACTCCGTTTAGAGTGTGTATTGGCCCTAGGTTTGTCTTGTTCCTCGTTTATTCCCTTGTCGCTCACATTCTTTTGTCTTCTAGTGTGCAGTGGTGCGGTTATGGAGGTGACATTCGACAGTGCTCTTTAGTAGTCTATAATATCTAAATACCTCCCGCAATATGACGGTCTCATGTGTGACGCGTAAATTTTTTTTCTTGCTCTTCGTAAGAAATCCATGTAGTCCTGTTTGGTAGGTGTCTCGTTGTTGTGAATATATCCTATCATATTGCCTATAAGCCATGTTACTGCGTTATGCCTCTGTGGTGGGTAAATGTTATAGTCAGGGAGACAGATCCAATCATTTTTTACTTCGGTTGTTGATGTTCGTAGGATATATGCTATTCTCCGTTGGGTCCACTCCCATATTTCGTGTGCTCGGATGCATTCTGTGTATCTATGTAGGATAGTGTCTTGGTTTCTACAGTCTTTGCATTCTCCCGTTTCGTGGAGCTTGATTTTTTTTAATCTTTCGTTGGTGGGTATGATGTCGTGTACGACCATGTACCATATGGTTCTGGTTGTGGTTGGTAGGAATCGTTTGTGTATATTGTTCCATATGGACGTCCACTTGCTTTGTTTGTGTTTTTCTTGTACGCGGATGGGTAGTGTCATGCTGATATGAAATCTTGCAGAGTAGAGAGTCTGGTATACGTTCTTTTTATAGGTTTCATCTTTATCTTCAGCTTTTTTTGGGCTAATATACGCGAGTTCTTGAAAATAACTGCGTAAATATTCAATCTCCTTCGGAAGTGGGGCCCATTGCGGGGGATTCCGTTTTTGTGCATATTGTGCGTTATGTTTGATCCAGTTTCCTGTGATGTTCACTCGTTGTTGAGATTGTTTCATGATGCGCGTGATGTATAGTGTGCAACATTTCGCTTTGATATTAATCATAGCCATTCCTCCTTCGTGTTTATTCCTGTGCAGTGTTGATGCTGGAACGCGGAATATGTTTCCTGCCCATATATATTGGTGAGTCATCGTCGTAAGTTTTTGTGCTTTTTCTTCTGTAATAGGAACGATCTGTGCTGTGTACCAAATCTTAGATAAGTGATATGCGTTGTTAATCCAGATACGTTGTTGTAGATCTAAATTCCTTGTGTGTGCGTTTTTTTATGGTTCCTTGTATTATTTTAACTTTTTCATCCCAGGTATATTCTATAGTTTGTTGTATCGTGGAGCCATAATAGATTCCTAATATTTTATTAGTGGGTTGATATCTTATTCCTTCGAGGTCCTGTGTTCGGTCCCAGTTGCCTATGGGTAAGGCGCTACTTTTTGCCCAGTTGATGTGGGCTCCGGCCGCCTGTTCATAAATCTTTAAAGCCTGTTTTAAGATGTTGAATTCGCACTTGTCGCGTAAAATAACGGTAATGTCGTCCGCGTATGTTATACATGTTACTGGTTGTCGGTCCTTTCCTATTTTCAATCCTCTTAGTTTCATTTTCAATAGGCTTATGAAAGGGTCTATTACGATCGCATATAATAACGAACTCATTGGACACCCTTGTCGTATTGAGCATTGGATGGGTATGTCACTCGTGAAATGACCATTGATGTTTATTTTGGATACCGCGCCGTCGTATAATGACAGGATCGCTTGTGTCATATTTTGTCCGAAGTTGTGTGTTTGTAATACCCGTCTTAAATATTCGTGGGCAATATTGTCAAACGCTCTCTCAAAGTCAATTACCATCATACATATTCCGTGTGTGGTGAGTTGTCCTGCCGCTATCACGTCACGTATACCGGTTGCTGCATCTATTATGTTTCTTTCTTTTACCGCACTGTACTGTTCTTCATTCATTATTTCTCCCATCATCGGCTGTAAACGTCTTGCTAGAATTCGTGTGTATAGTTTGTAATCGGTGTTGAGTAGCGTTAGGGGGCGGTAGTCATTTACTTTTTCCGGTTTATTATGTTTAGGTAAACACACTATGATCCCTCTCTTTATTGCTTCTGGTATCTTTCCTGATGTAAAAAATTTGTTGTACAGTTGTAGTAGGTCATTCGATACCATTCTTGTAGTCCTAGTGTAGAATTCTGTGACAATTCCGTCTATTCCCGGCGATTTCCGTTTTGGCGCTCTTTGTATGACGGTACTTAGTTCGGATTCGGAGATCGGCATGTTGATGTAATCTTTTTCGTCGTCAGTGATTTTCCGACTTATGGTCTCACACATTGTGGTGATGCTGTCATGTTGTACTTGTATCGTACTGAATCTGTGTTGTAGCTCTATGTAGAAGGTTCGTTTAATGGCCTGTAATGTTGTGTGTGGTGTGTCATCTGCGTCAATTATTTTGACGATGTTTCTATTTTGTCTTCGTTTTTGTCGGCGTATGAGGTGGTATAATGAAGTGCTTTCCTCTGGTAAGGTTTCATTGCCTCGTAGTTCTATACGTATGTGTTGTAATCGCTGTCCTTTTAGTTGTATCAGTTTGGCCTTATAATATTTGATTTTCATGTTTGTTTCTGGTGTGTTTGCGAATGTACGGGTTAAATCATATAGGCATTCGTAGTAGAAATTTTCTTTGTGTCTGTAGTCTTGTGCGTGTTCTTTCCCCTTTGTAATGAAGTAGCGCCGGAGACGAGGTTTTACACACGCTATCCACCAGTGTTGTATATCATTGTACCATTTCTGTTTTGTTTTCCATTCGTTCCATATTGACTGTAGTCTTTCTTGAGCTTCTGTTGTGTTTATTACATTGATATTCATTTTCCAAGTCCCAGAACCTCTTATTCCAAAGGTGCGTGAAGTGTTGAGTTTAACCTGTACTGCATTGTGGTCCGTAAAAGCTGCTATGTGCGTTGTAGTGCTTATTTTTTTTCTGGTCATCATTGGGGATAGGTATATCCTGTCGATTCGGGACGCTCCGGAAGACGTGTAATGTGTGTAGCCATGTGTCGGTCTGGTACTATTCCATGCATCTGTTAACTGGTATGCAGTTATGAGTGTATTTAATGGTTGACTGAAGTGTGGTATTCCTGTGCAGTCTTCTCGACGTGTGACACAGTTGAAGTCGCCACCGAGAATGAACTCGTGTGGTGCTTGTTGTATAAGGTATGGTAATTCACTCCGATAGAAAACATCTCTTTCCTTTTGTCTTGCCGTGCCAGAAGGAGCGTATATGTTTATCAGGTAACATTCATCCCACCACCCGGCGATCCCTCGTCCTGATGGTAGGCGTTGTATGTTCGTTAATGTAATGTCTTCTTTAGTGACGATGGCTGTGCCTCTCCTGTCTGTGCCGACGTTTAGATATATGTTTCGATTTTGTATGTCGTCCCAGTTGTCATGTGTTACTTCTTGTATGAAAAGGATATCGATGTCATGGGTCTTGCAGTAATCGTTCAACATCTGTAGTCTAGTGTGGGACTGTATGCCGTTAATATTCAATGTAGTTACATTGAATGTTTGGGTGGTGCAGTGTGTGTACCTTACATTTTCTTGCTTCTGGTCGTCCTACCTTCCTGTCCATCTGGCACTTTATCATTCTCGGTTCGCTGTTTCTTTTTTTTTGTTGGTGTTGGACGTGTTATTTCATTTTCATTTCCTATTTCGTCTTGCTGATCGTCTTTTAGTGGGTCGTCACCGAGTCCTGTAATGATTTCCCTTTCGTCGGTGGGGCTGGAGTTTTTGCGTAGTTTTACTCCGTCTACTCTTATGCTATGTATGGTCTCATCCTGGTCCATGTCGGACCATTTTTGTGGTGCTGTAGGAAGGTTGGTTTTTCCCTTTTGTTCCTTACGTTCTGTTCTTGTCGTATGTGTTTTGTACTTTGATTCTGATGTAATTGGTTCTGCTAGTGGTTCTGATGTTTCCATTGTGTCTCCACAATTGTCGTCTTCCTTGTCTGGTTGTATGTTTATGTCTTGTGTCCTATGTTCTTTGTGGTTTTTCATGTTCTCATGTTGAGATGATTGTGCATCCATTGGTTCGTTGCTGAGTATTGTTTCTGCCCTTATTGACTGTTGTTTTTGAGTAGTAGCCTGTTTTTCCTCTAGTTTGTCTTTGTTGGTGTCATTGTTTATGGTAGCACTGTGGCCCAATTCTACTATGTTTGCCCATGTGGTAGTGGAGATTTTCCTTCCTTCACGTCTCTGATTTTGTCGGAGCGGGCATTCATTCGCTACGTGCGTTGTATCATTACATATGTAACAGGTTGTGGGTTGCCCCATGTACGTAACGAGTGCCCTATGCCCTGTGATATGGATATGTGACGGGACGTGGGCGGTTAATTCCATGTGAATTAGTCGCACCCCGTTGCTGACATTGTATCGATAATTACGTGACCATTTCTCCTCTTGGATTGTGAGTACTGTCCCATATTTTGCCATGTATTTCCGTATGTCTTCATTTTTCAGTTCCGGTGGCAAGTTTGCTACCCTTACTATGCGTTTTCCCAGTCCAGCCTGACTAATTGCCACCTTAGATATTTCCCCAGTGTCATGTTGATAGGAGGACTCTCCCTGTGTTATATGTAATATTTCATCTACTAGTGTGGAACTGTTTACCTTAATGAAGACTTGACGCCTTGGTCCGTCTACTTGGAGTGTGTTGACATCTTCCGACTGTAATTTTAACTTGGTGAATATCCACTCGTGGATATCGAAAGCCGATATCCTTGGACTGTTTTTGTCGAACGTGCAGACGATGGTGTCTTGCCGCTCTTGTTGCCACATGTTGGTTGTGGTGGTAATAACGTCTCCTGCTTGCTTCACTTTGTGCTATGAACTCTACGAATCGGTTGGTTGTTTATGGATACGCGATGTTCACTGCTTGGCTGCTTGAGCCGTAATGTACGAACCCACAATCCCAGCAAGCGAACGGCCGCAGACCCACGCCTTAGACCGCGCGGCCACTGGGATCGGCAACGAGGGGTGTTAATTGTGAGAATCATGAAGAATGTAGAGTTTTTAGTGTTAAACATGGCGGTACATATACTGACAAGTAGACTCTAAGGATTAACTGTAGTGGATACGCAGGTAGCGACATACGTAAGTTAAGAAATGCGCTTAATTAAGACAGCGTTAAAATTATCTAATGTCCGCGGTCAGCATGTTTGTAATGGTACATGCACTGGTGACGACATTGATCATGACGTCATGTGGGCTGAAAGGCGTATATCAAGAAACGTTGCGTTCACAGATGTAAAAAGGCTGGTTGGTTTTATAAATTTTGATGAATATTAAAAAAAATTTTCTTGAAACAAACATCGCTGTGTTTGGCGCAGATCTGAGACGCAAAACGAAGACAGTCCTTGACCTACACTTGACGCTTGAAGCCACACTTAGTCCTGCCCTTTAATCAACTGTATCAGCTGCTGTAATCAGATTCCACACTGGCATTATCTTCATTACGCAGATTTGTGTCAGTGACATGTGGTGTGGTAGTGGGAGAGCAGAGACTGTGGAGTCTTAAATAGAACTGGAAACTAACAACAATTTACAGAAGGAAGCAGCACGGGCCCGAATTTTCTAAGTGGAACCTTTCGATCAGTGGGATTTGAAGTTATTACATCGGTAATTATAAAAATTACTGTCTCTTGGTACACGACGCCGTGTAGTCGGGTAGAAAGGTACTAATATTTCAGAATAATGCAATATATATATATACACATACATAGTACATACATACATACGTACATACATACATACATACATACATACATACATATACACATACATATATATATATACATACACGCATACATACACATACATAATCCATACATAAATACACATACACACGCATACAAACTTATATATACATACACACACACACACACACCGCGTTACCGGAATTCTTTTTGATCGAAGTCGCTCGCTGGCCGTAACAATTTCCTTTTACGAGCTCTGTGTACGTAAGCTTATCTCTTTATCCGGTCTGTGTGACCTGCTGACCTTTCTTTTTTTAGGCCTGAATTCAATGGACCTAGCGTTTGGAGTTTTGTGTCGGTGTATCGGGACGAACAGTAACTAATCTGTAAGGGACAGTACCGTTAGAACAGAGTTTGTAAGGGCTAAAATGAAAGTATCAAAGGTAACAATGAGTAACGAAACGTCGCTACTTCTTCGTATGGTCACTCACTGGTGTAGACTTGGAGGCTGCTTTCACGATGTTCGCCTTGCAATGTTTTCGTCAGAAAGGAGACATGTTAACTAACAAACCAACCAAATACTCGTAACTTCATCTGGCATAGTCCTTCTTGAGAAACCAGTGGTCCTGAACTAGTCAAGAAATTCCTCGCATTTAATACAATCTGATGTTTAATTATCCGATTTCCATGTATTTCTTTAACAGCCCTTTTAATATTATCCCGGTCATCTATACCTGGATCTTCCAAGTGGCCCCTGTCCTTCAGTTTTCGCCACCAAAACTCTGCATGCACTTCTTCCTTATTCGTGCCACATGCCCCGCCCGTCTCTTTCTCCTTGAAGACTTGTTTAGCCTAATTGAAAAGGTGGAACTATTAAGTTTTGAAACCCGTTAAGTTACAGTTAACTAAGCGTTCTTAAAACGATGAATTCATGCACCCTCAGAAATGGGCCTTACCTCATGTAAAATTCTTCCCGTCTTGACAGTTTTATTAGTTGTATTTGATTTGATGCAGCTCTTGACCTCGGTTTTAGCTTCAAGCCACTGAGCTCTTGATGTTACAAGCAGAGAAATTTATTACCATAACTAATGGAACATAGTTTTAAAACCCGAATAAAGAAGCTCCGTGAGATCTGCCACGTCCGATCGTTTCACTGCATTAGCTTAACTTCCCGCAACGTCTTTATGCTAACTACGGCCATGTTTCTTCCAGTGATGACAGAAATCTACATCCATGCAACAACTTAATGTTTCAGAGTGGTTTCTGGAACGTTTATAGGTGCTCAGGTGGTGTAGGAATCCCCTGCTATTAACGGAACACTGAAGTTCTATTTTATATTCACAAACGTCCGCTGATCGACTCTACCATTTATCCGATTTTTATTGCATCCCTAATTTATGATACTGGTGACAGTGCAATAACAAGCCAGTCACTGGAATACTGAACTATCGCAAGCTTTTGATGTGCTGTGCATAGTAACAAATCTGTTCCTATCGTCATAGTAAAAGCGGGACTGGCCGGACTGTATCCGATAAGAGGTCCACCGACTGGTCCGTCGAAATAGAACCTTTATATCTTAATGAAATTGATCACGCTGCTAGTGTCTTTGGCCGGACCTGACCGAATTCCAACCGACCAAATTCAGAAAAAAACAGAAAGAAAGCAATTTGTTTTCAAGCGACATCTCATTTTAAAAGAGAAATTGTGAAGTCTATCCTCCGAATGTCTGGATGACCCGAGATAGCGTAGTCGGTATAGTCACTAGACTGCGGGGTGGATAACTGGCGAATGGTGGTTTGAATCCCGACAGGGACAAGACATTTTTGGGATCTGCGCTCTTCTGGGATATTACCGATAGGTTGTCCCGACACGTCGGTACAGAATTACCACCCTACGCTGCGTAATATCCCAGAAGAGCGCATATCTCATCTACATCGCGGCGGAAGCCTGAAAGGAAGACATATTCACTTCGTTAAAGCGTCCAGACTGGCTCTGGGATTCACCGAAACTTTTGTTTACTGGGTACCGGAGGAAATTCCTCCGGGAATAAAGCGGTCGAGGGGGGGGGGGCGGTGGTTGAAGCTGACAAACTCACGTACACCAAGGGCTCAGGTTAAGAATGAGTGGGGCTAAAACGCCACTCCCACACATGCCTTAAAGGGGTGTACAAAGACAAATTTACTTTTTACCTTGCCTATAGTTGCTGTGTTCTGGAATGTGAAACCTACAGTGTCCTCTGAAATGTCGATACATTTTTACCAGATTACACGGCTTCACATCCAAGACGACAGCGATCTTCATAGTCACCACCATGAAAACTATAATGTCACGTCCTGCTGTTTGGAGTTTTGGTCAGCTGTGTATGTTTTTGTGATGACATTGATAAAATGAAGTAGCTCGATTAAGGGGGCTTTTCTATGGAAAAAAGGGAAAGAAACAACTCATAACAGGTAATTGAAAACAAGGCTTGGAATAACGTGGAAAATAAACTAAATCTACTAAGTAAAGACTTCTCGCGCAAATGAAGATATAATTAACTGTTTTAAATACTAATAACATCAGCAGTAATAAATGCAATTACGCACAACAAAAATGGTGTTTCAAGTTTAATATATTATTTAACAAGTGATGAAAATATATTCATGTAACCTCCAAATATTTATTTTGAGACTGAACTGAACTGGTTGGTCCGTAAAGTTTGAAAGATTTTTTTCTCTTCAAAAAAATCTCTGCATCCACTTTGTAGAAAATGTTTGCTCTGAATCTGAATGATTCTGTAATCCATATTACTTCTCTGCAGCTGCTAGCTGAGTGTCTTCGTACCCTCTATGTCTAGAATAATTTATGCAAGATTCAGATACTTTGGGCAATTTATTCTGGAATTACTTATTACGAGCCTCCACGTTGAATTAGGAATGCCGAATTCATATTCCACGCAGCGCCTTGCGAGCGTCAATCTGTAGTAAAAAATGTTTTTCCTCCTTTGACAGATTTTTGTCTTGTATAAGTGTATAAAATTTCATTAAACAAGTTTGGAGAGAACAGGACTCGTCTCCAAGGGATACGCAGAGCATAGGCCCACTTCCTTCACGTAATGATGGCGATGCTTCCTCCTTACAGTTTTCCAAGATATCTAAGAAAATTATAGAGGAGAATGTCAAGCTTGCGCTTTGTTAAGCTCCAATTACTTACGCACACAGAGAAGTTGGCAGTCTTTTCCTTGTTATACAATTCAGAGAGTAATGCTTTTAGTTATACAACATCGAAACAGATATGGGATTTCACACTGTTGACACCGTGCATCTTCGTCATATTAAATTAAGTTATAGACCAACTGATGCACACTAAAACCACTTTTTTAAGTAGCTTTATTATTAAAATTGTTAAAATTGTACCACTACACGTGTTTCGATCCTAGGATCGTCGTACTTTATAATTACATAAATACACAATTAAATACACAATTAAATACAGTACTTTTATAATTTTACAACTTTTAACGAGTCTTTTTACAAGATTTTAACTTATAATATATAAGTTTTAAAGTGCCGATAGAATATTTAAAATCATGTGTTTGAAGTGACTGTAGCTTTTAGCAAAAAAGACCCCTGACGATGATCCTAGGATCGAAACACGTGTAGGGGTACAATTTTAACAATTTTAATAATAAAGCTACTTAAAAAAGTGGTTTTAGTGTGCATCAGTTGGTCTATAACTTAATTAGATATGGGATGTTACTTCATAGTAATATGTTGTCCATCGCTACAGGCGATAGTATGAGGAGAATTTCATCTCAACTGACATATTTTGGCTTCAGTGCAGAGCTTTATTATTCGGTACAGACATATGCTTCCAAATAGTTCCACATGCCACAACAAATTATCGCCTAATAATATTCTGACCCATTCGAAAAGAAAATTACATTGTCCGAAAATGCATGTCGGTTGATAAATGCCTCTATATTGATACACCTATTGATTATTTATTTATATATCTATTTATCACACTTGTTTGTATCAATAGTGTACACTTTGCAGTAAAATCAAAATTCTCAAACAAATCTCTCATTCAAAATATCCCTTAATAGATAGGATTATTTCATTGTTTATATTTCTAAAGCAATGCTTCTTTTCTTTAAAAATTTAATAAATCATTAATATTAATACTTCTTACAGTCTCATTGCAGCTTTCTGTTTCTGATCCAAAATACTAAAGTTTCATTCCATAAAACATTTGTGACTGAAAATTGTTGATAGCCTGTTACGTAGTAATAGTAACAAAACCGAATTAATTGATTACTACACCAACAAATGCATATATAATACGTAAATATGTTACAAATTATCATTATATACATATAAGCTTTCCTACATGTTTCGGCGACTTATTTCAGCGTCACAGTCAGCTTCTCCGCCGTAGCAATGGACGTAGGAGCTGACAGAACGGTTGTGGATCACTTTCGATATTAATCAAAACAAGCCATATGATTGCTTTCAGTGTTAGTGTCGTAATAATTAGGAAATAAAACAGTTCCCTAACCACGGTACTGGGACTGAATTAGAATTTGTTCATGTATTTAAAACAAACGCTGTACTATGTTTTACGGATAAAAATAAACTAAAATGTGAGATTTAAAACATATTTTAGAATGAAGGTTGTAACTGCGTCCAGAAATTCTACCTCATATTGTCTAGAATTAACAGTACGGGCTGCCGTATTTCCCGGCACAAATTCAATATAAATTTGCTAATATGAGTTCTGCAGTAGGTCAGCGGTAGAAAGCAGGAAAGAGGAAAGAGGAAAGAGAAGAGCTATATTTAATGTATACACTATATACTCGGCTAGTTCCCTAACAACACCGAATATCCTGTGAATTTAAGGCACAACTTCTTATTTTCCTCTCGTTCGTGATATGTCCACAAATCACACTCCACAATCCGTTTCTGTCTCACAATTTTAAGTGTTTCCCTCCATTAACGAACAATCGCAAATGTGCCCACACAATGACATTTCGTCTATTCATTTGCAGTGTCGTCACCACAGCCTTCCAAATATTGTTTGCTTAATTCGAAATATCTGTTGCTCCTTCATAACTTAATTAATTTTAATGCTATTAGTTTCAGCTTTTCACGAATATTATTCCCGTCTTGAAACAAATATTATCATATTTTAGTCGTCACTGCAAAAGGTAAATTGAAAAAATCATGAAATCACGTAACACGACATCACACAAGCAAAAGTCCCTTCAGTCACAGAATGCCTGCAATTACAGTGAATTAACAGTTTTCACAAGCCTTAAGAGAATAGGCCTAACTGAACAATCAATCACCTAGAATGAAGTGAATATTTTAACAGACTGTTGATATATCTCTTCGTCTGTTGACTCTTTCTTGTGGCGATTGAAGGGGTTCAGTTGCGTGTTTCCAGCCACGCTGCTGTTTAAACAAAATTAAAATTACAGATCAGAAGGGTTGTAAGTCTAAAGTGAACAGATGCTGATCATTTGAAAGACTTGCCACATATTAAAATCGATACAGCTGCATGAACATGGCTAATTGTGTTGTCTGCGTATCAAGACATTTAATCTTCAACTGCCACGATGGGGAAAAAACTACAACTATTGTTTGTTCGTGAAAGAATTCTTAACCTGATGGCTGAGACACTGATCACGCGACCTCAGTTTCTGTACAGTACGAAGAAGCTAGTTAGCTCTGTGATAATCAGAAAGGTACCGGGTACCGGCCTTTACGACTGAATTTCGTCCAGTTTCCTCAAATTCTTACAAGCGAACACGTGATAGTACTTAACGTGTTCCATAATTTCACTGCGTTAGTCAATTATTAAGAAGTGCAACTAAGTACTTTTATAGTTTGTTTACAATATCGCTATATATTATTATGGTCTCGTACATGTTTCGGTCCTATATGGGCCGCAATCAGGCAGAAACACAGTTACAAGAGACGCACGTGACACTGGTATGTGTCCTCATAATATACAGCACGTTCATATACAGAAGTATACATTTAAAATCCAAACTATATAAAAGGTGTGTTCAACTTTGATGCACAAGAAACCAAATTTCCAATCACACGTATACTAAACTCTCTTGAATCCGATGGAATGAATGCTTTCTCGTAATGTTTATGTTGTATATTCTTTGTCTCAGTCTTACCTCTTCTACCTACTCATTGTAGGTGTACAGGGTTATTGTTGCACCTGATCACACGTAATGACGGACACTCGGTAGGACTCCTCTGGACGAGGGATCGGCCCGTCGCAAGGACCTCTACCTGACAACACTCAACACACACAAGAGACAGATATCCAAGCCCCCGGCGGGATTCGAACCCGCAATCCCAGCATACGAGAGGCCGCAGACCTACGCATATTGTATATTCACTTAGAGACTATACGCCTCTTATGGGTGGATTAGTCATTTCTGAAGACAGCAAAATCAGCATCAATCTCTCCTTACAAATTACTATAACTTGTACGTAGCGTCTAGGCTTAATATAGCGTAAAAATGCAGTCATATACGCACAAATCCCCTTAAGACATATGTGAAGCACGAGACTTGAGGACAATTCGTAAAATATTTCCCTAGGCATCATCTCTCAGTCCCACTAACGTCTGATTTTGATTGATTATAGGACTTGAAAACTTAACGTGAATACAGGACACACAAACACACAATGTTCTCAAATAAACAGACGCCTACACTCTTTCTCGCAAACTGTCCGTTATTGAAAAATATCTTCCGTGTATATTACAAAAAATTTCTGCAAGCAAAAGGCGAAAGAGAAAGCACCGTCTGAAAGCGGAGGAAGAGGAAAAGAAGAAGCCACGTAGAACTGATTGCAGATACGTGATACGTACCTTAAAACACTAGAAGGGGCCATAACATGCAGACGATCTAGAACAGAATACATTTATACAATAGTACTGAGTTCAGTCCTTTATATACATGCTGACTCAACATCCTAATGGCAGCTTACAAAAACAACACAAGTAGAAGGGAACAGTACACAGAACAAATCAAAACAAGGGAAAAGCCGAAAGAACAGAAGCGTATTATTATGCTTAAATTGAATTTATGATCAAAGTTATAATGAAGGGCAAGAAACTGTTATACGCCGACGATACTAATATTTTAAAAATAACAAACTGACTTATTTAATACTCTTGGTGTGAATGAATGAGTGAGTGAGTGAGGTGAGTGGTGAGTGAGTGAGTCACGCTTGGTTACCATGCTATCCCTGTCTATCAACAGGCCCCACAAAGTCTCATTAATTGGTGGATATAGTGGTGGTTTTTAACACGTTCAAGATATATAAGAATTTGGTGATCACGGACATAAACGTTTTACGGCCGCACAGCTATAACAGGGCCTTGATCTACATGCCGCGAGATCTCAGTAATGTAATGTAATGCTCAATTAGGACAATCGCGTCCGGAGTTATCCTACATAAATCATACAGCGGTACCATGGAACGGCCTGCAAGTACTCTTCTTTCAGAAGTACTGGTGCCTGGTATACGGGACAGGGCCAACGAGGTACTGCACTGACAGCGCGTGTGCTACTGCGCATCGTAAGGTCAAGCGTCGTGTACTTCCCGACGAAATGTATACTCGTTCAATATTCAGCTAAATGGAAAGACCTCCGGCCGAGAGTAAATGGGTGGAATTTAAAAGGCCTTACGATAAAGGTTAAAGTCTGCTTCAGGATCAGGCCATGTGAAAAGATCAATTTCAGATAGAGTTGTGCATTTATTATTACGTGCTAGAATTATAGACTTTGTCAGTCGTCTTATTTTCAAAAAAGAACACAGCGTTTCGGGAACTGGATTTGTTGCCGAAACGTCGTTTTCTTTTTCGAATATGAGACGTTGAGCAAAGTTCATAAAACTACTAGTCCTAAGCGTAGTGTACCATCACACGAGCCTTTCAGAATTTATATTTCTATATTTATTAGACGTTCCTTTTTTATGTAACTTATACCAATTTTATGTACGACGAAACATTTGTCAGAAAGTCTGTGAAATTCTAATTGGACTCACGGTTAAAGTGTGCCGACGAAAACCAGAATTAAATTATTCCGACAAATTTTAGTGTCTCTTCAAATATAAAATTTAATCGATATCTGTTTATAGTTTTAAGAGGTTTAATGTGAGGACAGGCAAACAGACATGACCTTCTTAAATTTAGGTTCAAAAAAGCGCTGTGGATACGTTTGATATTCCATAAAGAATTCATACTGTGTAAGTAATTCAGCTGCATTTTTTCTGGCGACCAAATGAAAGCTCGGTAAACCATAACACTAATTACAGTGAATACTCTTCCTGCCGGAATACACAAACACTACTACCGTTGATTGTAAAGGCACAATCAATCTAATAAAATTGGCCGGCGACAGTAGGGTGTGTGAGTGTATGTGTGTGCGTGCGCGCCAATGATGTATACGCATGAAAGATTTTATCTTACAATATTACTTCGTGCGTGGAATGTAGTTCCTTAAAGCCCTCGCCGGTGTATGTAAATACCAGCTGTGTTCATTACGGCACGGCCAAGCACTTAATCATGTGTTACTTGGGGGGAAAAAATAACAATTTAAATTAAACCGTGTCTTCAGGACTTAATAGGATTTTAATTACCGATTTAATTTCACGTGACTTATATGAGGGAATGATAACGTAATGAATTATGTTACGAGGATGTTACTACTTGTTACGATCAGTACAGTGAAAGACGAGAGGCGGGATTCAATTGCCGGTGTGACTTACGAATTTTCCTTATACAAATACATAGTGAACGAAGATTTATTATTATTATTGTTTTTCACTGTGAAGCGAACACGCAATATATATAAGATGCGAGGATTCATAAATTAAACTAGACTGATTCGAAACGTTGACAGTTACAGTCTGATTTTCTGAATGACTGAACGTCCGGATGTCGCACCTTAACTGTCTGGTTTATGTTAGTGGTAATGATCGAGATAATTTGTGCTCTTTCTGTATTATTTTAAATACTGAGTATTGTCTGCAGTACATTTGATATGGGATATATTTCTAGCGTGGCCTATTATTTTAGGTAATAAACCAGTGACACACATCTTTCAACAACCACAATAATTTTATCTTCTGCGTTATTTACAAAAGCGTTCTACAGCCCACTTAAGTCTCCTGCAGGCTTGTTAGTTGGAACAGAGCGGCTGGAGCATTAACATGACTGCAGAGCACCTGAAGTAAACTGTATCAAATTCCTTGAAAGTAAAGGGGAGGGATACAACTAGGCAGAAAGTAGAAACACGTACTAATTAATAGAACAATAGCTTGGCAGACAGAGCGGAGGACAGAGGAGACGAGAAATGGGAGAAGACATGTTGGAAATGGGAAATACAGAATACAAAGTACATGAAACATATTTACAGTATTAATATGTGCAGGCGTCATGCGCCATTCAAAAAATTACGTGAAGTTAAAACCTTCTTAATTTCGTGCAATAACACGCTTAATAGGCACACGGTGCACTCAGCCTGTCTCCACAACAACGTTGGTCACAATGCAAAGTCTAAAACACTTGTAACCGTTCTATCAAGTCTCCCCTAATTAAGCAGTCCTAGCAAAAACTGCTTCGTTAGGGGAGGACTGGGCATTTTCGACATGCAGGGAAAATTTGTCTGCCCTATGTTTATGTTCCACTGTTGCCAATATCGTCTTTCTTAAGAGGCTATACAGTTGACAGAGCATGTCTACAAGCAACTATGAGCGGTACCACACTATCATCTGATATTTCTTGCGTTAAGAAGAAATTATTGTTTCCTAGCTCATCGTATCTAACTTTATGATTATTAAACACAACAGTGACATGTGGCATGAAGAATATGAAAGTAATTGGTAGCAGTGCTGGAAGAAGTGACGCTTACATGCTTACAGACTCTAATGCTGCATACGTTGGCTTCAAAGCTGCGCTGTCTATAAAACCCATTACATTGGCCTAACAATGCTTCTGGTCGTATCAGTGTTATACTAGTAATTACATAAGTGTGACTCTTTACCACTCCATCGTGATCAAGTTATGTCGATGTTATCGTACATACATTGTATGACTTAATATCTTCGTGTTTTCTTTAAGCCGACATGTAAATAATGAACTATGCACTGAGTGGCCTGGGTTTGTTTTCTGGTAGAAGCTCTGTAACCTCAGTTTTTACCAGAACGCCTCTGAAGCCCTTACATTTTTTTTTTAATTTCTGAGGGATAACACCGCCCACGTATGAGGATCTTTCATTTGCTGATGTAAAAACGTCGCTATATAGCATTTCTTCTTCTTATTTAGGAAGTTGTGGCTTCGCAACTCAGTCCTGTCTGTTCCGGAATTAGTTGGTCGCTACTTACGTTAGTAGATGCATCCAGGTAAATTCTTGGAAATTGTCTTAAAGTAGACGAGACCACAACCTTTCATATGCTTTGAAATTAATCACACAATATGCCATGTATATCGCTCGCATATACTGCGTGCGTTTGAAAACGCATCATAAAAGAATAGAAATTAAGTTTGTGAAGTTATAAATGTGTAGAACTTTGCCTCAAAGTCCCACACAGCCCTCCACAACGAGGTGTTTGGGTGTGGGAATATATCAAGCACTTGTGCAGCACGTTGCAGAATTAACTACATATCGTTTTAGGCTGCGAAAAGTAACTGTTAGCTTTGTAATGTCTACCTGTCTGTCCGCATGGAACAGAGCGACTCCCACTGGAAGGATTTTCAGGAAATTTGATATTTGAGATTTTTACTAAAATTTGTCGAAACATTCCAAATTTGGTTACAAACGTACAAAAATAACAAACACTTTAAACGAAGACCTACGTATGTTTGTGATCACTCACCGTGATTGGTTTTTATAACTCTGCGAAGGACGTGCTGAGGCCGAAGAAACAGTTTTTGTAATCGATATCTACTTTGTCCTCTGTTATGTAAGAGCAGATTTTAAAGAAACAGTCGAGTAACGAGCGTCATTGGTTGTAAACCTTGAGTATCAACGTTTGAGGGACATCGATTTTAAATCTCTCCGCTTACGATATCTCGATGACGATAGACTGTAAATCTGTTGCTAAGATGCGGAGCTATCTTCCAGCTTGTGTTAAACTGCTAAGTGAATTGCTGGAAAATATTCAGGAAATTAACATCTAGGGACAATAACAGAACAACCCACTGGCGCTACGGGCATTTATTAACTTCTTATCCTTCGCAAAGCCCAGGCGTGTCTTGCGCATTCCTCGGGCCTAAACACAAGGGATCTTGGATGTGCATGCCAGTAAAGCACTGACAGGCTGTATTATTAGGAAACAATGGAAGTCTGTCGTTGATTGATTGACCTAAGCTCATATTGTTCTGGCGTTTTGTTCTGCGTTAAGTTATTTTATATCTCCGGTCCGAATCTACCAAGATGTTAATCCCGTGATCCCCCTCTGTGTTACAACGTGTTAATTACTACCCCATTTCTGACAAAAGTGTTGTCATTTTCAGGACTCCAAAGAGTCCAGTTACCACCTCCACCCACAGTCCATAAGAGATGGCACCACTAGCAACAAAAATGCTTTGAACAGAACACTTTGTCAAGCAGATCATACATCGGTAACCCTCTACACTTGTGGTCAGGTGGTTCCTGGTTCAAATGTCTGCCGAGTTAACGGCTATCCTGATCGAGGTTTTACGTGTCTCTCCGACCGAGTGTCGGTGCTGTACCTAGAAATAAGTCATGGTTGAACTGTTCATAAATATTTACATATTATCCACGATTATAGTCTTACCTCGTACGATGTTCTACAAGCTAAATTCTGCAGTTTAATCACGCGTCGTTAAGTCAGAAATGTAATAATTTATGCACTTCACCAAATACTATTACGGTGAAGGTAATAAAAATCAATGAATGGACCGGATATGTAGCATATATCAGAGAGACAGTACATTCATACAATATTTTAGAAGTATATCTAAAGACAAAAGGCACTTAAGGAGACCTAGGCGTTGAAGGAAGCGTGATAATTTAAAAATTATCTTCTAGAAATGCACTCTGACTGTTGGATTGGATTCACTGGCTAAGGCTAGGAACCAGTGGCGGCTGTATCATGCGGCTACATGATAGGAGGGAAATGCTTTGACTGTATAAGTCGTTAACAGCTTCTCAAGAAGGCCCTCGTGGCATGAAATCAACGTAAATAATCAGCCTTGTCCCGAAGCGGTTCAAAACAAATTAATGTAGCAGAAGCAGTCACGCAAATATGAGTTAAGCGAATCTTAAGATGAAGGATTTATATACATTTCCACTGACATGAAATACCGCCACAGCACATTTTGTGGTTCAGTGTATTTCTGTGCACATTTATGCCATACTCGTCTCCAATGCACAATTCTGCCGACTGAATTTTATTCCAATTTAGGCGCCACAGAGTCTCATGAATATGGTGCCAAAGAAACCCCCACATTTTCAGTTACTTAGTGTCAAGTCTCTAAATATAAGTGTGCCTATAATATAAAGAACTTCAGTACCGAATACGTCTCCGATATATAGATCAGAAAGTACATTTCATATGTAGTTCGGCACATTTTAGGCACCCTGTTGCAGATTTTACAAATTTAAAACTTCACTTAAATATGCAGGTAAAATTAAACTTAACATTTAGGAGATGCAAAGTTTACTTAAAGAGATAGCAACAGTATTGGAACTTATGCAATTTTCCATGGATTTTCTATTTTTCTGCTCACTATATAATTATCATAGCCTCCTATATTTGTATTGACAATCAGACCTTACTTTCGTGCGTGTCTTAAAACGGCTGACCTTTAATCTTTTTGGCTGCATAGTCAGCATGGGTGAAACCCCTGTATGAAAGCTCAGAACTTCCCTCCATTGCAGTTTTTTTTGTTTACATGTAACGTCACTGATGGGAAGGCCCAATTGCGTGTGATAATCCAACAGACATGTGGTGTATGGCTGTAAGTACATTTTTATTTTTACTCTCTCCTATTATCTAACTCTAGCATTAACATCGCCCATATATGAGTATGAAAGCAGTGGTTACAGTAATTGCTTTGTCTCTGTTGTAATTACACGCTTCAGTCACTGCAACCGAGCGTGCTCTGTTTTATTCCACATTTTATCGCACGACGCGATGATTTTTTGCTTATAATACGAGCGCTTCATCTTTGTCAGTCGATCTGTCTGGTGGGTTTAGACTTACGGCGAAGTGGCATAGGCACCACCTGCCAAACAGAAACTGATCTAGAACTTTGATAAACCCTTACTCGTATAAACTATGAAGAGAATTATGTACCAGATATTTAAGAGTCTTGTTGTCTTTACTTTAACTTTAATTTTTAAATTTAATTTTAAGCAGTATGTTTTAGAAGCAGCATAGACGAGCAATGCAGTAAGCAGACTGGACAATGAGGATACGGGCGTACCGCAAAGCGTAGCGGAATAGTGAGAAGAAAGGAAGTTACATCGACTGGAATATATGGCGAAATATAAAGTATCACGCACTTTTACTGAACAATTATTTTGTTAACATCGATATCACGAGAATTGTTAAGCTTTTGATTTCGTCAACATATATAATCGTTTTGTTCGGTAAATACATCACATAGTTCCTCACCGTTGTATGAATATTAGTGGTTGTGCACCTACACTTAAGCGGAGTGAACCGCTTCTCAACACGGCCTCGTAAGAAAGTATTAACCTCTTTACAAACAGGCCTACAGCGCAAAGGAAAAGTCATGTGACGTACTTAGCTAACTTTTTTCTTTTGTGTGAGGGGGCCCCGCAGCTGATGCTACGGACGCACCGCAGCCTTAAGACTTATTGTGCAACCCCTGTGATGAAGATGAAGATGAGGATGAGCAGTTTTTTTACCAAGTTTTACAAGTAATGGAGCACCAGTGGAATGAAATTGACAGGGGAAAACCGACAACTCGGAGAAAACCTGTCCCAGTGCCACTTTGTCCACCACAAATCTCACATGGACTTGACCTGGGATCGAACCGGGCCTCCGTGGTGAGAGGCCGGCGACTAACCGCCTGAGCCATGGCACGGCCTAGCTAACTTGCTCTGCCCTGTCCTTATTTGTAGCAACAAGCGTCATGCAATAAGGACGTCTGATAAGCAGATCGCCAACTGAAGTGACGTCTAACGAGTGATCTGACGTGACTCGAAGTGACGTCTGATGAGTGATTGACATCTGATTCGAAGTTGACGTGACGAGTGATCTGACACGTGACTCGAAGTGACATCTAATGAGTGACACGTGCCTCGAAATGACATCCAATGAGTGACTGACACGTGACTCGAAGTGACATCTGATTAGTGAACTGACACGTGACCCAAGGTGACATCTGATTAGTGAACTGACACGTGACTCGAAGTGACATCTGATTAGTGAACTGACACGTGACTCAAAGTGACATCTGATTAGTGAACTGACACGTGACTCGAAGTGACATCTGATTAGTGAACTGACACGTGACTCAAAGTGACATCTGATGGGTAATCCGACACGTGACTCGAAGTGACGCGCCACCCTTTTTTAAACCGATGTAAACATGATAGAGCGCTCACCGACTCAATAACCCTGCTACATTAGTGTCACTTGTTACTTCCTCATAGCCTGCTCTACTTTGACTACTTTGTACTCTTCGGTCGAGGCAAGCACAACAGAATGTACTGGTGTCAGTTTGCTTGTAGTTGTGTGGAGAACGTTAATAAATATGTTGAAGAGGAGGCATGACAAGAAATAGCGAAAGAATTTCAGCATTAATTAGTTTCATGCTGTTTGTTTACAGCACATTACTTCTGTATGGTAATTATATATAACTAGTGGTTGTCTCTATAGTTAAACATTATTTTCTAAGCAAATATTTAACATTAAGCATCGGTAAATGTGCTCAAATAGAGCGTTTATCTTGCCAAGGCTGGATGATACGTGGCGTTAAAATGTAACATCGCGTTGTGCTTCGGATATCAGTGCCTGAATTTGACGGGCTAACTTTCTTTCAAGCCTGCGTATCGACCTTCGTGAAGTAGCTGATATGATATAGAGCGTAAATATTTTGCCTCTGGAAGAAGTGCGAAATAATGTAAAACAAAAAGTGTCGTTACAATAAACTTTTTCTCAACTGTGGGCACTTGTTAGTTGCAGCATTCTAAACATCTATCTACCTTTCCCTTGATGAAGTGCAAAACGTATTTACGTAGTGAGTCCTCTGACAGCAGAGCGCCATGTTAAGAAGCAATAACGCCATCTGTTTTGGAGATTAATTCCTCAGTTTTACGGACTTGCATAATTCTTGTTGTCTGCTGTGTTCCCTTGGTATTCATTTGTAGCAGTTTCTTCTAGAGGCTGAAGAGAAGAAGAATCTGACAATATTCCCTCTCAAAGGAGTATGATATTATGTAAAATACAAAGTGCCTTTACAACAACATCCCCAAAGCATACTGGTACTTCAGCATGTTCAAGTTCAAAACGAATATTCCCAATTCACATTCGATGGATTTTCCTTCCCTTGACATTCCATAATTGTATATGCGTTCTACATTTTTTAAGTACCTTCGTGGATACGGTCTCACTGGTTTATTCATGAGGGTAAGTGCCTCCAAGGAACTTTCCGGAATAATGTTTAGTCCACTGTTACGACATTTCTTTCCGCCATCTGTAACTTAACTTCAACCCAGCAACATCGACGGTTTTGTGTTTTATGTAAAAGAAATACCACAACAATTCACATATGCATCTCGATGCAAAGTACCCCGACAGTGAATATCACATAGCTCTTATTTGTGTTGCTGATTTTAGTTACCATTACATTCAAGTGTAATTGAAGAACTGTGTACAAAGTTAACACCACGCCAAGTGAAAAATAGCTGTTTTATTTTGCCTGTTATGGCGTAGGAGTTTAAAGAAATGTGGAGAAATTTAAGGGCATGTTTCACATGGTTAGTGAAATCGACTAAACTGTCGTTTAGTGCTGAAACCAAATATTAAGAATTCTTACTACCTAATGAGTACTTGCCTACGTTTTGTGAAATCGAGGAAGTAAAGTGGTAATTTACAAAGTAAATCATCCGAAATCGGCATTGAAGAGCAGAGCTATGACAGTGAAATGAAATCATGCGAACCGGCTTCACAGTGGCTGAACTATGGAAAGCAAGTGGATGAGGCGGCCCAGAATGATAAGTCTAGTATCGATATGATATCCCTGCACGTTTTCTGCTACACACAGCAACAAAAGGCACGAAGTCATTATAAGATGTTAATAAATGAGCATAAATTCATAAACGCTGCAATCAAAATGAAGTTGAATATCGCGATACGCTACATTTGGATAGTGTTCTTCCAGACATGATAAAGAATTAAATCCAAACAATTGACGGATTTCTAAACTGGGATACTGGGCTTAGCTCAAAAGGTACTGGGAAAAAATGTTAGACATACATCATTGGTAACAGATAGTACAAACCCAAGTAATCAATTTTATTACACGGATTTATCACACCCCTCACCACTTGCATCGGACAGAGCTACATCTCCGGGCAGTTACTATGTGTAATGCAGGCCCGGAGGTGGAATAAAACAAACTAGCAATTCTGCGGCTAAATGAAACTAACTTAAACAACGATCTAATTGCAACAGCAGATGAAAAATGTACCATTAAATTACTTTTATTTCATTCAATAATTTGTGCTTTCCTCAAAATCACTAAAACTTACAGTTGTTCATTTATTTACATTAGCTATTCTAGTAACGTGTAACTAAACTTTATGTAATGAGAATTGTTATTAATAACAATTCAAATTCCTTACCTCAGTGTAATCACGTGACGTTCTTCTGTACATAGCGCTATTCTGAAATCATCGAATTCTTTGGTCACTGAAATGTGTCAACGTTAAAGTGAAATAACTTTTTACGAGGTAATGTTAAACGATGGCTGTCTGGACACGATCCAAAAAAACTTATATGTTAACCACATAAATGGTAGATAGTCCACGCACCACTTTCGTTTAAAATAAAAATCACACTCGAACATATTACAGTTTCTACCCTTAAAGATACGGTTGTATGTACTGGAGTACACGGTAAGATTAAATATCTACCGTTACAATTCTTCGTGGAACCCCTCCCTCCAAAAAAAGTAAAAAATAATGAAAGAAGGAAAAAAGATGGAAAGTAAAACTTTAAAGGAGGCACCCTGTATCGGAACAGTTTTGGAATCGCTACAGACACTCCCCGACTTGCGCAATTTCAGACACACACTTTTAAAGAAGTAAGAAATTGAAAGAACAACATTTTCGAAAGGCGCCATATTTTTCTTTGGGGAAAAGCTTAGCGAGACGAAAGTAGCGTAATAATACTGCTGGGCGATAACACGGGTGGTGTGGCGGTCATGCTGCGACCGGTCAGGTTCCAATGTATCTGACTTTGGATTTCATCTTGACTCCCTCTTATGTGCACATGTTTGGCCATATTTATACTCAATTACGACTTGCACAGGATCTTCCGAAACATAATTACTGTGTAAGTCTGTGAGTGTCTGCAGTGTACTGGCACTCCTCCGTAATCATATTCAACACAGATCTCCTGACTGTTCTCGTTAGAATGCTTCTTCGCATGTGCCAAAGGTGACGGATCTAGTGCATGCGTGGCCGAAGTGGCACTTAAACACATATTCTCGACACTTAAACTTGTTTGATGCACAGTCATATTTTCAAATCAAGACAAAAGTCACTGCAATCTAGCGCAGCAAAGAAATATCCATCATTTGCTAATGCGGTACGGTATCAAATGACTCAACTTTGTCCATTTTTACATATGAAAATAAAATTGTTTTTGTTATTCTTGCAGTTTGTATTTTCTGTTGCTACTTGTAATGTTTATGTGAAATGTGGTATTTTTTAAATTAATTTACTTCAACAAAGTTTTGAAAAAAGTATTTTTCAGCACCCGTCCAGACCGGCCCTGGGGCCCACCCAGCCTCCTGTACAATGGGTACCGGGTCATTCCCGGAGGTAAAGCGGCCGGGGCGTGGCGTTGACCACCCACCCCCATCTAGCGCCGAGGTTAAAGAAAGAGTAGAGCTATACCTCTACTCCCCCTCTGGGCCTTCATGGCCTGTTCTAGGGAGAACTTTACCTTATCTATTATGACCTAAACATTTTACCTAAAATTCCTCCAGCTCCACACCTCCTTCGGGCAGCGCAACATATCTGTGTGTCCGTTAAAGTGTTTCCTTATAAATTTCCAGCATTTGTGGCACTCAGCCTCAAAAGAGTTCGCCAGCCCTGTCCTATGTAGATGTCACGATAACATTTGATTATAATCAAACGCTCCTACTTCCTCCAGTGCTACGTGATTCACATTCTACCACTGTAATCAGCGTTTACCCATTCATCGACAGTTACAAACTGATCTCACCAACACCATTATTAATCTTGAATTACTTCAGCGTTGCTACATACTCTGACACTAACGATATCATTAAGTCTGGAGTGAAAAATACTGCGTTCCTTTAACGCTCATTAAATCGTAGCATAATTTAGTAACGATGTCTACAATTTCGCATTGTGGTGAGTAAGTTTGGATTCTTCCTCGTGCTGCCTTCAGGTGATGTAGTCGTCCGTCTGTCTGTATTACAGACAATTTCTCAATGTTGTGTGTATCTTCTTGACAACTTGATAACAAGGTAAATTGCGCACAGCTAGTTCAGGATTGGACAAACCGTTACATTAGTTTGGTGCCAGTTTCGTGGTGCTTTCCATTCACAGCGCCAATTGCAAGTTCAGTTACTTAAAAACAACCCTCAGAGGTTACTTATCTTCAAGGAGACTTATCCAGTGAACAATGATAAGAGAAATATCTGTAATTTAGAAAAAATGAGAAATAAAATACAGGAAATTTTGTTCCACGTTTTTCACAACGATAATATATTTAAACAGATTGACATGGACCTCAAATTATGTTTTTACGATTGAATGCTGCTTAAAAATACATAATTTGCCCGTTTGTGTACTGTTGGTTTAAAGACGGTTTCTAAACTGAATTCCTCATAGCCCAATACAGTCCAATTTTTGATGCTGATGAGTTCTGAATTAGAATGACAAGAAATGAAAGGTCCTCAGATCCAAACAGAATATCTCTAGGACATAAATATCTCATCTGTGCCATTCTACTCAGTGTGAGTTTGTTACGCGGGTTGTAAGACTGTTGGTCACTCCTGATACATCCTGACATATACAACTTGTCTCTATAATCCTGATGCGTCCTATAAATAAATCAAACTCAAGGTCAGCATGCATCCGGGATGCCTAACTGAAACTAAACGCTTATTATGGTAAAAACCTACGTCGAATGGTTCTCATCCCGAATGGTGTTTCACATATGCTCGATGCTGTAACTGTTGACAGGAAAGAAATTTAGAATTTATCGTTTACCATGAAATGAACCTGTTGCATCCAAGTCTACTGGTTATGCAAATAATCGCTGATATCTTACTGAAGGTACTGAGATTTTGTATTCCTGTCAGATGAAACATCCTAGGTCGTGTTTTCAAAATTTTTACACCCACGTTTTACTTAAACTAGGGCAGTGAGATTAATTCGACTTTCGAGGTTGTGTAACTTCGAAATGGGAAGAAAATCGCTACGGAAAGTAAGGATTTGGAAGTAAACGGTCGTGACTGATAATCATATCGGAGGATGCAAGACCTCGACACATCTTAGTCAAGGCGGTTAGTAAAGGTCGAGATTCGAACCTAGTATCTCGCAATAGATAAACCATAGACACAATTTTAACTGGCTGAATGCTGCTAGATGGGATTTCCCACAGTATAGGGCCTTTATTTTAGTAGCTGATACATAGTAAATAAAAAATCATACTTAATCGATGGTTTATGTCATTGATCACAAGAGTCTACCATTTTCCCTATGCTTAACCATCGACAAATGTTAAGAGGGTATGCCGTTTTGGAGAAAGTCTGTAATTCGATATCTTTTGTGAACACACTCATACCGAAATTCATCGAAATCCGACAAGTAGATTCGACGATGAAACGTGCGAATGGAAAGTCATATATCGACCTGCACTTAGTGCAGAAACTGCATGTACGAAGAATGTTCAGTACCGTCATATTTGTTTCATATAAACAAAAAAAACAAATTACAGTCCCTCAAATATAGTCTAATTACTTAAGAACATGTATCTTTGAATTAAGTGGAACCACAACATTGCTACTGAAGTTACGGATCAGTAATAAGTATAGTTCTCTAAAATTCTGGCGATGGTATATCACATTAGGAATTGTTTATTTTCAGGAATTTGTCCGTCATCTCGTGTTAAAATGCGGGTAACAGTAATCAGTAGTGATTAGCAGAGACTACGTTTCGGGGAGAGGATTAGTCGCCGTCCTCAGACTAACGCCCACAAACTGAGAGTAGCTTTGTCTATCGGGCAAAACCGAGTGGATTTTCGCCACATGTTTAGCCTGAAGACGACGAATAATCTTGTTTCCGAAACGTAGTGTTTTAGTAAGTAATGAACTAATGATTCCAAGTCAAGTAACATGCCTGTGTGTAACAAAGTGGGCACCAAAGCATCAGGTCTGTGTTCTACACAGAGGCCACAGACAGAAGTCCCTAGTATCAACTTCATCCACGTCTTCCTGCAGATATGACGCTTCCCCTCCGGCGTTCCATCCCCAGCCGTCTCGCCATTCTGTTCCACGTGATAAACTTCACTACCTGTAAGCGCTTTGGGCTAATAGACACAGGCGGTTGGAGGAGGGGGGTGTGTTGGAGGGAAATAAAACAGTGGACACAGTGGGAATCCCCAAGTGCTGTCAACCCCACTAGTAATTGGGACTTCTTTCCGTGGCCTCAATATTGTTCGTGAGGTCACTTAAATGTTGTTTTAGCAGTCGGCATGAGTCTGCGAGGGTCGCTTTAACTGCCTGACGTTTCAGATTAAGTAAATACAGACTAACCTGAAAATATCGAGTCAGGCACACGATTGAAGAGGGCCTTTCGTCTGACACTTGCAGGTCTGGTGGAAACCGACAGTATGCAATCGCGGACGCTTCCGCCCGTCCATACCCAATCGCTAGACGCCAATCTCGCAGATTCGTGTCGACTACTAGACTTTTACTTTCGTTTACAGCCGAACGCTCTACGACTGGAATTTAAAGCATTTCATGATAAATCTGACACACGGTTTGGGTAGAGTAATGTCTGACCCCGCTCTGACGTGTAGTGAAACCCAGACCACTCTACCGCAATAAAGAAGGGGAAACTGTGTTCCTCCATGTCCACATCAGTGTCCAGTCTCCACCCTGTCTGTCTTCAAGCACACTGCGGATAAGAACTGAGGCACAAACAACTGCCGCACTGGCGATGTGATACTTACAAAGGGCCATAGAACCATTACTTTCCTCAGTACTACACAGATGAGACAACTAGATACCAGCTAACGCCAAATGTGGCCTGTCCCCAGTTATGATAGCTATACAGTATTAACAACGGCCATCAGCATGCAAGATTTGAATTCTGCGAGTCAGGAGGCTAAAATCCACTTTATGATATCAAATTTAATACATTTTTATGTGTATGAATACAGATAGTTTTTTTTTATAATGAAACAAGTTACAACTAGAAACGTTATAATGCTCTGAGAAGACTAAAGGTATTTGCAAATAAGCGACTAGCGCCGCTGCTTTGTATACGGTGGCCACGGGTTCGACTCTGGATGCGGAGACCGTGTATTTTGATTGAGAGGTCCTGTGGTTTTCTGCAGTCCACAAGGAAATATCTGGGGTAGTAACTTATTACAGGCAAACCCCCACTTCTTCCACAGAGATTTAAATTTATCATTTGCATGTATTGTACTCTTCTACACTATATCATTTATTATACTTTTCTACACTGTCGTATATTGTACTGTTCCACGCTATATAATTTATTGTATTGTTCTGCACTATATCGTTTACTATACTGGTCTACACTGTAACATTAATGCACTTTAAAATACGTAGTTATGTCATCGAAGACTCAGTCTTTTAACAATTGAGCCCAGTTTGGACAACAGAGTACTTCAGATGACGTTAATTGCAATATTTTTCCTGTCGTTAACCTTCGTGATTTATTTTAATGGCTCGACAGCCCTATATGGGCCTGGGCCTCCTCGTTTCGTCGAGGTTTCACGATCACACACATTAGAGACACACCACAGTCGGTAGGACTCCTCTGGACGAGGGACCAGCCCGTCGCAGAGACCTCTACCTGACAACACACAACACCCACAAGACAGACATCCATGCCCCCGATGGGATTCGAACCCACGATCCTAGTAAGCGAGCAGCCGAAGACCCACGCCTTAGACCGCACGGCCACTGGGTCGGCAACCTTCGTAAATACAAACGTAAAATTTGCAGTTCCCATTATTCAACAAATACTTCATTTAACAATATACAAATAGGTGCTTGGGTTATATGTTACAGTTCATAATAAAGTAAAATGCAGTAAAGGGAAGTGGTTTATTTTAGAAAGCCCAACACTAGCTGTGAGTATTGTTAATTTTACGGAAGGTAGACCGATACATTCCTCTGGTTTGTCAGACGCCACTAAATTACATTATATTTCCCCATGCATCATAAAGTCGACATAACAGACTTGTAAAATGATATTTGACGTTTGTCGACAAATCCTGCTCGATCCCAGACTACTGGCCATTAAAATACTCTCCCCAGAGTGTCAATAAGTGGACGTGCCAATAAAACTGTTAACACACAAACAGAGGATCGTTGTTTGACGTCAGAGCGTGTTTCCGATTTTAAATTTACTGTTACGAACGAGCAAGATGTGAATTAGGTTAAGGCGGATAGCATTATGTACGGAGATCTTCACATATTCGAGCCTACGACAGCAAATGGAGATCGGGGTTGAATTTCACGTTCCGGCCACATTATCACGGGCAAAGAATCCTCCGACAGACATTGGATAGAAAGCGGGGTGGGCCTCTAGGCCAGTCACTTTGGGGTCATGAAGAAGATCTCGTCTCTTCGAGAATCAGAACCCCCCCGTCGTCCAATCCAAAGTCAGGTTATTTCACTCCTACATTACTTTTCAAAAACAAATCATATCAGATATCTCCTGCACTGCCCCTCTTTTGACTTCTAAAATCTTAGGAAACCTATACGTCCTTCTTAGGAACTTTAACGGTGAACGATGTGTCCGTCTGTCCGTCCTCTCGTCCCTTCCCTTATTAGACAATAATCGTAATGACAGGATGCTATACAGTGTGCTGAAGAGATATAAAATGTACGATAAATAACATATCTTAATCAAATTGGATCCGTTGAACACGATGAGTACTGCCCAGAACATAATTAGTATGAACGCAGTATTTAAATGGGCAACTATACCAGCCTAGAAACCAAAGATTACATTAATATGGTGAGTTATACAGAACTGCATGCGAAATAAATTTAACCTATTGTCTCAGCATAAGGAAATTATGATTAATGAACGCTGTACAAAGCTGATATTAGAACACTTCACATAATTAATACAGAGAGCTTCTGCAGCAGTTTCATTTGATTTTAAAAGAACGATTGATTTTAGCATGACACTAAGCAAACTACAGACAATAAATGATTTGATAATAGTTTAGATAAGGTGAATTGTTTGTATAAACTAAAAAGTATCAATGTAGTGTGAGTAGGGCCTGTGTCACGATAAAGCGAGTGCCTCCTGAAGATGACTGTGCTTAACTAAACATGTCGAGAACATTTAGAAACCGTGTTTTGAGAAAAAGGTGTTCAGAAAAGTTTGTGTGTGGTGTTTGTATTTAATACATTTGCTAACATCCACACTATAAATGCCAATTCGTGAATCGCGGAATCAATATCATGCCACCATCTTGGTGCTTTTCAGCCTACTAAGATCAACAAAACTTTCTGTCGTACGAACTGACGAGGTGGGAGCAACACCAGTGCCTGTAACGTGCGGTCTTACTAGAAGTATATCGCCGTAAACCTTTGAATAATATGATACCTATGTTAAGGTGTTTCTTATCAGTTTGGAAAATAACATGGCGGCCAGCGCTGCTGCTGTGCTCTCGAATTTGTTACGAGAACTGTAACTGACGAGTCGATGTAACAAGTCTTGTGAAATGTGTATCTGCAGACATACCTCAAATACATCAGGTGCTATGTAGCAAAAGTGATTTAAAAGTCTACATGGTATCGCAAATGCAGTAAAAGAGACGCAGAGTCAGTTTCTTTTTATTAGAGAGTTTCTCTTTACATTCATTTTACTTCCTTTCTTATGCCTTAGAACACGGAGTGATTTTCTGAATGTGAGTGTTCCTCTTCGTCTGCACTGTGCGAGTCTGCTTCGTGCCAGGCATAACGATACGTTTGCCACACACACAGATACATTTCCCAAGGGAACCAGTTGTTTAACGATGTTTTATCAATTGCAGTGCTGTTTAGCTTCAAGTGAGTCATGAAGACCGTGAAATATGCATTAAGAGATGTGTGAAAGCATTCGTAGCCTGTCTGTACTATCCAATCACTCGTTTGGAAGGACTTCAGGACACCGTATAAAATTGAAGACAGCTGCTGACTCACATGCTGAATCCGTCAGATGAGTTACCGCTCAGGCACACTTTATTTTCACAGAAGTAAATACTTCTGATCTTGTAAGAGACAGCGCAACGAGCTTGGTTTGTTGCTGTGTTGAATGACAAGACAAATTTAACACACATTATGACCTCAAAAGGTGCTGAAGAAGAAAGAGAGCACTAGACAGTACAGCTCACCTAGATGAGTAGCCTTAAACTGGGATAGCTTGAACAGAAAGGTTACTAACTGCGGGTCTTAATAATCCTCATACGTCAGGAAAGGAATATGATGGTTGAGTCCAACGGGCTAAAGTAAAGTCACAGAAGAAGTTCCATGGATCGACCTCCTCCACATACCACTGAAGCTGTTAATGCTTCCCCCTCCAGAGTGGGCTTACTTCCCTATGTTCCTCACTAGCAATGTATCAATTGTAGCCAGGCCTGCTTCTGCGTCGAAGTGTATAAGAGGAATACAGGATATATAGCGTAGGAGGAAAATAGAACAAAGGAGAATGATAGAAGGAAGAGTAAGAAGGATAATGGCAGGACGAAGAAAAAGTGAGAGGATAATGGGCGGAAGAAATACGAGTAGTTAAATAAACGTTCGTATCTAACATTTTCCAAAATTCCAGAAGTACTAATTTACCTAAAATTACATATTTTGGTTTTAAACGGCGTTTAATATAGTAGAAAAATTTAATTATGTTCTAAGATATTACGTTTCTTAGATAATATTGATGACTTCGAATACTCGGAAGGGCGGTTCGGTTTGTTTGTAATCATATAACTGGCACGTTGAATGACTGGACCCTAGGCTCTTTTCCGTGAACCAATCCTTTAAGCAGAATATTTGCGGAAATAATGTAGACTGTCAATAGGTTATTGAAATATTTTTGCATAAAATTCTTCTAGGACTGAAAATTACAAATTAATTCTGGTGCCTGTGGAGTTATTGAGAGCTTGTCGCGTCACTTCTAGAAGTGCGAGTTGGGCCACTTGTGCATTAAGCTTAATGGATATCCGTTATGAATCAGACACTTCAGCATCAAAGCCTAGCCCGAAAAAGCAAGAGGGATATACATGTCAAGAAACTCAAATAAAAAGAAATGGCTTGTATGATCACGAATAATATATTGTTCTTTTTATTTCTTGTGCTTCAGAGTATCTCTCGAGGCCGTAATGTGAATTTATCTTTTGTGTTTTTATTTTCTGCAACTCAAAGGCTAGCCTTAAAGTGCTCCGGTTTAGCAACCTCAGTTCTGCCGCACAGGCAAGTAGAGCTCTGGATGCGTGGACTATGTTGTCTGCATTGTTCTTCGATGGTTTAGTAACTGTGATTGCATCGTACTTAATCCAGGCAACCCTACAAACTATCTTAAAGGGAAGCAAATTTCGAGTCGGCCTTCAAATCTGTACTGACATTAATATTTATCACGTAATGGGTCCTAAACTTCTATAACTATGTGGCTTGTAGGTTTGAAAATGCATTCATTTTATGTTATTTTAGGAGGAGTTTTAATATGATTTGCCTCTCAAACTACGGAATCTTAAATCCTGTATTTGATGTGTTGAGGTAGAGGCTACAGTTTTCCCTGCACAAGCCATCTTCAGGGAGGTAAAATACAAAGGATGGATACTTAAAGAATATAAAATGAAATTACAGAAGTACCAGAACCAATCTACACATACACAACAATGTCGTTTTGTTGTTATTGTTATTGTTATTTTACATCTGTGGATTGGTTCTGATGCTGCTGTAGTTTCATTTTATATTCTGCAATGTATCCATCCTTTGTATTTTACTTCCCCTGAAGTTGGCCACATGTTTGGCCGAAACAGGTAGGACGCCATTGTGTATATTAACTAATTTCAATATACCTGTGTGCATTTGTTGGTATTATTATTACCTGTATTCGATTAATGCACGGATTATGGATCACATAAAGGAACTTCCATCGTCCTTGTCATTATAATCACTCATCCGTCCCGAGTTCCCTTTCATGCACTTCAGTAATTATGTCAGCCGAATACCGTATCGTGTACCATAGGTTAATGGAACTGTTTTTTAAAGTTCTAATCTACCTAGAAGACTTTAATCTTCAGCTGTGAGAACCTCGGTCTCGCACAGAGCCATGTTTGTTAACAAGGCAGTGCTAAGTGATGAAGTCACGCTGACCGGGTAGCAAAACGATGCAGGACCTATATGGCCGATGTGACTAACCACGAAACATTAAGCTCTTCTGCGACGTGGCGCCGTGTAGTTTGGCAGATTCCCCCCAAAAATCGACAAGTACCTACCAAACTACACGACATAACTTCCCAAAATACATTAATCTTATAGCGACCGCCGTGAGAAACTCTTTTAACTGCTCTATATTTCTTGTCGTCAATTTCATAAGTGCTCTTTGTACGATCTACTATTGCCGAACAGCGAACTGAAATCTACATCAGACTGTACTTCCCCTACACAGATGATTTTGTCTGCGGTTATCTACACAACTGTATTTACGTATTTATAGTATTGTGTTTATTTCTGTGCATTCCCAAAAAAACATACGGAATTTCACACAAGACTCTGTATCAAAAGTTGTATAAGTACACACTAATGATAAAATTAACTAATGACACCCTCTCTGTTTGTTACAGGTAAGTGTTTATCCAGGTACCATGATGTCACGTGATACTTTGTAGCTAAGGTAACCGGACAGTTATTCTATTTGTTATTCTTTTATAGATAAGAGAATATTATGGTTTAGATTATTACATTAGTGTATAAGCATTTAGTAACAATACAGGTAAATATTTATGAGAAGTTTCAACGTTTAGTTCAGGTGTTTCCAAAAACAACTGGGTAATCATCTACCAGTGTTAAGCCGTTACTAAGCAAATATAATCTGTAACGTCGCAGTGTGTGTGTGTGTGTGTGTGTGTGTGTGTGTGTGTGTGTCTAGCACCGATTCCAAAATACTGTATTCCTTTACAGTTTATGCATTTTTAACTTCCATATTCGCTCAAACGCGTCGGTATATATAATCATTATCAATGTCTGACTTTCTTCGCCTGTTTGAAACATATTACTAAAAGGAGACTAAACTTTCCCTCCACTAATATTTACACTCCGCGTAACAAGTGAAACGTTCATGTTACATTTAAAAGCATTATAAGGCAGGGAAGATATACCGCGTGTCAGTGACTGAAAATGTGACAGGTAAGGGTTTATTCATAAAGGAAATTTGTACAGTGTGCTTGTTACATTATTAAATAAATATGGCCGTTTTACATTTTGTTATGTAGGCCAAACGAGACAAATTGTTTGTCCACGCAACGTGCTGTTACCGCCAAGCATTAGAAGAGAGCATTTCATGTACATTTCGTTTAAAATTTTAGATTTTACCTCAGAGAAATGACACCGCGTCTGTATTAGAAAGATCAGCTGGTTAATGTTGTGTGGTGAATAATCGCTACTATTCTGGGAGCCATGTGAAATCCACAGCAGGTTCTGCGGGCGAAATGTAGAGTTTCGTAAGTGCTGCAGTATGTAATACAGGTCATATAGGTTATGTAAACCGCGACAAAAATAGAAGTCTCATGGCGGTTTACAATGCTAAGAAATTTACCTTTCTGTCTTATATACACATCCATGGACTTATTCTTAGTCACAGATACATTATGTTCATAGTTTTATAATGCATGTAGATGTAGGAAGAATGGGATAAATCACCTTTTATACAGACCACCTTGTACAGCTACTCCACTGACCAAATTCCTAATGTCAAAATGTGGCTTCCAAGGTATGGATCACTGCCATAGAAAAGCTTACCATATATTACACTAGTCGATATACTTAGAGCCCAAAAGAGTTGCAAATCTTTCAGGCTAACAAGAAAACCATGACAGTCATTAACGTCATGGGGGGTACGCGGTGGTGCAGCTGCAGAAGGTCGCGGGTTCGATTCCCGATGGGATCATTGGGATTTTTCTTTGTCTTAATCCTACCGGTCGCACTATGGCCCTGGAGTCGACTCAGCCTCTAAAAGAAATCAGTACCAGGAGTATCTCCTGGGAGTAAAGGCAGCCGGTATGTAGGGCTTGTTTATGCGTAGCAGTTCCTATGTATGAAATTGCTGGTAATGAATTAGTAATTGGTAATAACTCTTCTTCCTAATTTCGTATCTGCCTTCATGTAATAGGTATCCAACGAAATCTCTTGCTACGATCACAACAAGATCGTATTCGTAAGCTCATTATGAAGGTACTTATAAACTTACCACAGGAAATTATACAGGGAAATGGTAGTCAAGATTCACGCATTAATGTCGGCACTAGATGGAAGTGGGTGGTCAGCTTTACGGATCGGCCGTCTTAAGCCCGGGGGAAGGTTCCGCAACCTCCTATCAGGGACTCTTTCCCTGTAGATAAAGCGGCCTGTTCGCAGGCTGTGAAGTAGCAAAAAATGCCTTTCCTCAGTCCTTCAGGCAAATTCAGGCATAGTACCTAACTTTAGACTGCTACACTTTTCCTTAACGTGCTTTTCAATTAACTACTCACTAATTGTTTTAATTAGACGCTATATAATACTGGCTGCCGATCCCAGTGGCCGTGCGGTCTAAGGCGTGGGTCTTCGGCCGCTCGCTTACTAGGATCGTGGGTTCGAATCCCGCCGGGGGCATGGATGTCTGTCTCTTGTGAGTGTTGTGTGTTGTCAGGTAGAGGTCTCTGCGACGGGCTGGTCCCTCGTCCAGAGGAGTCCTACCGACTGTGATGTGTCTCAAATGTGTGTGACCATGAAACCTCGACGAAACGAGGAGGCCCAGGTCCATATAGGACTGTCGAGCCATAGAAAAAAATGTATAATACTGGCTATTGAAATTGTCGTTAAATATACAAGAATAAATACATCTCATCAAGGCCATTCGCTCTCTGTCCATCTACGCCCATACGGGCGGAGAAGCGAATTACACACTAGATAAGCACGCAAAATGGTTCTTCTGTGGCCTCTTCGCACTTCCATTTCTGCTCAGTTTAAAGGATATTTCTGTTAATTTTAAAGGCGATAACGTACTGTAAATGCCCAGTTAAACGCTGCGCTTAAAATAGTAGATTGTATTCGATTCTTAACTAAAAACTAGCACACACTTGTAGACAGTAACTGGGCACTTGAAAGTAGGAACATAAATTGTAACGGCCTTGTCTGAAATATTGTTCAGGGTGCTAAGCACGGAACTTACAAACAACGGCAGGTACCAGGGGGAAACAAGCTGCATGGCATGTACGTACATGACGTCAGAATATCAGATTAAATGGGCTGTTACTTAGCAGTACAGTGAGCATAGTACTTGTATATACATTTCCTTTCCTTATTTCCTTTTTACTCGAAAAGCATTTCACTAAAGTACAAGTATTCTGTAGACATTTAACGACGTTTAGTTTAACCCCACCCCCTCTCCCATTTGACAGAAATTCCGTTCTCTCAGATAAATTCTAGAAATCAAAGCTTGGGAAAACCATGAAGGATGAAAATACTGTTATGGGAGAAAGGATAACCACGTGTTTTACAAGTGGTTATCGCTCCTCCCTTAATCGTTTAAAGCGCAATGGTAACTGTATGTACCACAGGCTTTAACATTAAATACACTGTACATTTTGTTGCACAGGGTATGTATATGTATGTGTGTACGTATGTATTATGTATGTATTATGTATATGTGTACGTATGTATTATGTATATACGTATGTATGTATTATATACTACGTATGTACCATGTATGTATTATGTACTTATTATGTATGTATGTATGTGTCTGGTACGATTGGTAGTCGTAATATAGACAGACTGCGTTCTCTGTGAGGTAGGAACTTAGATGTTACAAACAATTCAGACGAACATCAGCCATCAAACGCCCCCCGCGCACGAAATACGTGACGTCCACCACTCATTTGAAATCCTGACAGTAGGCTAATTCATAGACAAGACAGACAAAAAACAGACAATTTATGGTAGTGATCTAGTACTTTCAGCCGAGTTAATGTACGCTTCACACGGAACTCGTGGCCAGCGCAGACTTGTCGTAGATCACTAAGAACCTCTCACGGCAGGTTATTGCCGGCGAATAAACTAGAATAGGACGTAGCAATCGCTATCATGCAGCCATAATTTGCGCACGAATTTTGTGCCCGCCACCTCACGCCGCACATTACAAACTCAAGCTCTGTTCAGGAATTTACGTACAGACAAACTCTTAAAATCAGTGTTATAAATAGGTCTGTCGTCAAGAGACCTCAGTGAAATCTCAATATTAGGCCACGGACACTTAATGGGTCCGATGTCTTGATACAGGTGTGGGTGTAGGCCAAAGTTAATGCTAAGGGCTGTGTCGGTGTCAGCCTTCAAAAGGGTAGAGAGTGCGCATTTATAAGATGTAACTGAACACCAATTTTAACTGTAAAATTCAGAGACAGAGAACTTTAACTACAATGGCATGGATCCCTTTAATGTGGGTTGTGTTAGACGTGTTTTACTGTAGTACAAGGTAAAAGTGTCCCTTTACACGCCAAGAAGGCATACAGGAGAATGTATGTACAGCTCCATTCATTCTTAAATCCGGCAATGGATAGAGGCTAGTGGTTACCTTACGCTCCGGCCACTTTACCCGCGGTAAAGAACGCCGATACCCACTGAATAGGAGGCTGTGTGGACACCAGAGCCCGTCTGGACGTTATCAGAAGAGATGTCACTTGCCCATGCCAGAATTCGAGAACCCGGGTCGTCCAGCACGTGGCCTAGTCACTATAATGACTATACTGTCCCGGCTCCCATTTTACTGTAGTACTGAACAAAGATTTCCTCATTGCCCAGTTTCCATTATCACGAAACGCCACGCCTGTTCAAGAGTTAATTTAATGCAAAGCAAACTGCCGTATGTCACTTGAAGGTTATAGCGGAGATCTCTTTAAACAAACTATTTTTATGCCACTGAAGACAATCTCCAGACGTGCAACACTCTGTAAACACACAATGAAGATCAAGGTCTAAAGTGTGATAACTGGGCGTCATTTTCACACGCGATTTGCTTTGCTAATGAAACCAGTTTTTTTATGTAAGTACTCCAGGGTTATCATGTTTATAAATCATAAGGAGTTATAAATTATGTAAAAGAATCTGTAGCATCAGTCATTTTCTGAACTGCTGTCTTAAAGAAGCAACTGATTAAGGCTCTGAAAGGAAGAGTAAAATGAATGAATGAATAAATAAATAAAATCATCCATGTTGTAAAAGCGAACTTTCACAGCCAGAGTCGATACCGATGCATGGCCATCTCGTGTGATACAGCATTTTTGTATTATTCTTCTTCGAGCCTTCAGTCTTTGGTATGTCACGTGGGCGTATTACAGAAACTATTTTGATCAATATTAAAGCATTATGTGACGTTTCTGGAAAGACAGATGAAGTAATTACCACAGCTTCAGCACACAAAATTAATGTCTTCTGGCATGTAACGCCGTGTAGCCTGAAAGGTGAACCCGAAGTTCCGGATGAATCTGTTGTCTCCATCTTCAAGGAAGGCCAGCCCAACGACATACATCTTATTTTCTTGCAATGAGCAACAGAAATATCGGCACGATATCAGAACCACGTACTTTAGCGTTCTGAAATTGTGCGTGGTAAAATAAGCACCTTTTGTGAAGGTAAGGTTTGAACAATAGACTCGCAAAATAACATGCTGGCCGTCCGAAGATTTTCTTTCAGTTTCAATATGATGACGATAAGTAATGAACGAATGGAGCTAGGCAAGTAAAGTCTGCAATGAAGGTAAATCACAAACATAGCTACTCCTTTTGCTGACATATTATTTGTACGTCAGTAATTACAAATGTGGCGATGATGCCAAACGATTACATAACTTTATAAAAACGGAATGGATATTTACATAACACGTTCCTCACGAAAATTAAATAAAACTATAATAATATTAAATCTGTTGAACAAGACCATGCAACGGAAGAGCAGGCTTTGTGCGTTATACTGGGAACTACTGCTAATATTTACATAGTACCATCATATTTACTTCTGAAATCTTCCTGTTGTGGAAGTTCCACATATCGGTCGAGACTCGTCAATTTTTTGCTCTCATTATTATATTTTTAGTAAGAAAAATATAAAATGTAATAGTCACATGGCGGAGCGACGTTTGACAATAAAGGAAAAACTGTAGACATATAGGTGTATGTAGAATAATTTACAGACTTTTCAGTAAAATAATACACCAGAATATGTACTTACAGTTACGAGGGACACTGGTTAAACCAGCAGTAAAACACGAAAATGACTCGTAGGACACATCAAAAGGAGGATCAACGAGACACAAATGACAAGGTCTAGATCATCAGCTGCGTATATAAGATTAAAAGGACAAATCTAATATATGGTTGGCTAGTTGAAACGTGGGACACACGGATAAATGCGGACAGCACGGTGATGTAAGTCGATTTTCCTTCGTTAAGAAATAGAAGTCACCAAAAAATACCTCATTATCTTGAAATTCTAAAGAAATTACACGAGTTTGTGGAACCCGGAAGTTGAATTTTCTAAAAGGGTTGGCTAATACCGCTAGGGTTCTTTAGTGGGGAGGGGGGACTCAAGGAGAATTTTACCCCCCTCCCCCCCGTAGTAATTCCGGTCGACCCGTAACGAGGTGTGTCATTTGGTTTCATTCCCATAATTTTAATTATTTATCCTACTGTTCCGTGGTCCTTTCCTTTATCTTACGTCCTGCTGTCCAAAATACTTCAACTTTCTGACATCACACGTTTCTCGAATTGCTTTGTTATTTCTTTTCAAACTGGAAATATTTTTTGTGACAACTATAGTAAGAAATGGGTCTTCCCTGTCAGACTTTCTCATTTTTCTCTAAAAGAAAAGAAAATCCAGCGCGAAGTTTTCCAATTACGGTAGATATATCTTCGTAACGGTACGTCTGCTTCCTCTAAGCGAAGAAGAATTTTCGATTCAAATTTTCCTGTAGACCTACAGATTATGTTTTCTCAACCGGTGTGCAGCGATACGTCGTAAGACGTAAGAGTGCCATCACATTCTGAATGCAAGTGCTGTACTATAGAGCTGACAGTACGTCACAAAGGGGGTAATATCGCTGGTATTTGTTCAAACCTCTTTTATCACCTCATCGATCTGGCCTGCTCTCTATTTTTTTTCCCCGAATTTTTCATATCAAATGTTAATTACATTTGTTAAGTACTTCGCTTTTCAATAATACTCGTTTATATAGCTAATATTTCGTTTGCGATCCTACTACAATGTTGTTAAGTATCAACTGTAATGTACATTAACGAGTCAGTAGATTTGTAGACCTGAGATGGGCGACCAAAGTAAATATAAGGAAAAATAGCTGATGGAAGTTACTGTTCGTATCTTTCGAGATTTAAGGTTCTCTGAGCGATCTTTTTTTTTTCGTGTGGTGAAGGGCCCCGCAGCAGATGCTACGGACGCACCGCAGCCTTGAGGCTTATTGTGCAACCCTATGATTAAGATGATTCGTTTTCTCCGTTTTTCCAAGTAATGGAGCACCGGTGGAATGAAATTGACAGGGGAAAACCGAAGAACTCGGGGATAAACTTGTTCCAGTGCCAATTTGTCCACCCAAAATCCCACATGGATTGACCCGGAATCGAACCCGGGCCTCCGCGGTGAGAGGCCGGCGACTAACCGCCTGAGCCTGAGCGGTCTTGCTTAATATTCAAGTTTTCTTGGATGTTTCTATATCGTTGTGTAAACAGTGCCAGATATTTCGAAAGATAGTAGTTCATCGTCAGGGTCAAGCAGTTTTTCTCAACTGCATGACCTTGAAGATGAAGGCACTACGACCCTTCGTAAGGTCGGGAACTGTTTACCTAACGACACAGAGTAACATCCCAGAAGACTTAAACCTTTATAATATGTCTTTCCCTCAAAATCTAAGAATTAAAAGGATTATTCCAATTCATGCTTTCTTTGCATACTTCTTACAGCGAAGTTTATCGAAGAAAAAACTAACAAAGCTATTCCATGTTAAAAACCATACCGTTCATATTTTCACCTAATGGAATTAAGTTTAATCCTTGCAACGTGATGTCAGAAGTATCCAAATGGATTGGAAGGGGAAATGGATGTGACCGCACGTCACAGTACGAAATAAGTCAACCACGACTAACACTGCTGGCTGTCACAATGAATAAACCGCGGTCTGCCTAGCAGAGCCCATGAAATTGTTCAGACATATCACGTTACTCTAGAATTAGCTCAATCTCTCTTACGTTATTTTCACGGTACATTAGTTTCTTGCCGGCAACACATCTGCGTCAACATATGCTCGTAGTAAGAACAGTTGTGAAACCTAAATTTAAATATGTCAAATCGTCACTGTCATCAGGATTTTAACCATTTGTTAACACGTTGATGGCTTATTTTTTCTTGTAGCTTCTCCAGCAGTCGTCTTTCACTTCTATATCCAGTCAGTGTATATTTCATCACTGTTTTAGGAATCGGTCCCTCTGTTTTCTGTCACCGTGGTGTTTGGTCCACAATTTAGCCAACGCAGATCCAGCCTTGTTTTATTCCACAAGTCTTCCTTCATTAGTCGCCTTCGGTATCATTTCCATGTACATTTGGAAGTACCTATTGTGAATATCTTCTCGCCAGCTGCGATTCTCTGTTTTGTCTTGGAGATCTGTTTTACATGTTTCAATACAGTACGGCAGGAATTGCAGATCTGAATGTCACACATACACAACAACTCCTTAAAATGTCGTTCAGTTTCAGAAATATTTAAATTTTTGCATCTACGTCTTTAATTTACATGTGGTAATTAATACCTTAGACTATTTCCCGTGCTGCATTTTACTGCTTTCTTTGGGTAATCACAATTCTAACGTAATCGGATATTGTCCTATGTGAAAATTCTATGAAGAGTTAATCGAATGGAGAATGAAAACACTTATCAACCAACAACTGCAATATTGAAGTAAATAATCACTTAAAATTACCCTGCATATGTTTCGGTCATCACATGACCATCATCAGGGGTATCTAGTATATATGTGTATATACACACTTCACATATATACTATATACATATATACATAGATACCCTGTTGATGGTCATGTGATGACCGAAACATATGTAGGGTAATTTTAAGTGATAATTTACTTCAATAGTGCAGTTGTTGGTTGATAAGTGTTTTCATTACCATAATGCACGGTGAACAAAAAGTAAAGTCAAATGGAGAATATAAAATCGATGTCGTAAAAGGTGCTGCCTACACCAAAATGAATGTTTCAAATATTGAGTTAGAAAAGGGGTGGCACTGCCTTATACGGAAGGTTTCAGCTGTAGGGCATGACGTAAAGACAACGGAAGCAGCAGTGTGGGAGGAGCAGACTAGTGGCACAGTCATTCCTGAGAGTAGAGCTGTTCAACTCACAGGTAACCAGACATCATAGTTGCCACTGTATGATTTGAGTTGTTTAACTGTATGACATTTGATGATTTCACGGCATTGAAGGTTTCGATTGTGAGAATTGGGCTTTAAACAAGACAGGCAATGTACGTATAACGCAACATTGAAGCGCGTTCGCGTAACCATTGTTGCCGTGGTAAAGCAATAAGTATTACATATTCTGAGTGTGTGTCTGTAGTCTTAGTTATCCAGCACACAACTCACATGCACCGTATTATATTGTCACCTGTCGCCTATCTGGCTCTACCACATTTTTCCACATTATTTCTCAAATGGCACGCATTTCGGAAAAACGCTATTAAACCTAAAATGTGTATTTTGATTTTCTCTACAACCTTTGTCTGGAACATCTCTCATTCTAAGAAGAATTCAGCGAGATACTGTCAAATTCACATGGGTCTTCATATAAAGTACCCGTTATTTTTGTCAGATTTAAACGAAACCCAAATATTCTTGCAGTGGGAGCCGAGTTGTTCCATGCGGACAGACGGATGGACAGACGGACGGACAGACAGACAGACAGACAGACATGACGAAGCTAACTGTCGCTTTTCGCAATTTTGCGAACGCGCCTAAAAACAGCCTTAAAGAAGAAGTGAGACATCGAATATGAAATTTTAAGGTCATTTGCAAGACATATACTATAAGACACAAAACAAATGAACTAAATTATTACAATTTCAATTAAATTATTGTGGATTATAGGTGTTAAGTGAAAATATCATTTATTCAGAATGAACGACACACGTATTGCAAAGTTAGTGCCTGAATACATTCCAACCTGCAGACGAAACGCAGGTCGACCAAAGAAATGATGGACAGACAAACGCTCATGAAGGCGGAACAAGTATGGATTGCTTATCCTAGGCTGGTAGTTCTAAGAATTATTTAACGGCACCCATTTCTCATCACACGTCCTCCAATATAATGACATTCAAAATATGCTTCAGGGACAGGGACCTGACGTGGTCTCATATAGTGCCACTGTATTATACAGTGTGTGGCGTCACTGCTGTTACCTCACACGGCGGTTCTCTTTGCTATAGGCAACGATAGGGCTTGGCCAATTAATAATGAGGTGCCTTAACAAATGCTTCATAGCTCCATTACAATAGACTCACAACAACGTGACGTAACTTGAACTCTGACAAACAGTCTGTAAGTAGCTGATGATGCAGAATCTTAACGGTGAACACACGCGTATATTGAATGGCGGTGCTTGGAAGCCGAATACAGGGGAAGAATATAAGCGAATTGTCAAGAACAATGACTTGTATAACGAAGTTGCCTTCGGGATACCACTAAAAACAATTATACTTAAAAGGCTAAACAGAATACAAGAGTTCTTCAGATTCTCCTACACACTCCACTGAACCTTTGTACTGTATTTTATCTCGCAATAATCATCGGGTATATAGCCATCTCAGTTTTCTTATGTCATTCTTGTACGCAAACGTATTCACATAGATTTGACGGCTGGAACTTTGGAATGCCACGCACGTACATCCTACCCCAGTAACCAGACGTAGAAAACGCACACACATACATTCTTTTTCTCGCCACAGCGGAAAAGTACCAAATTCCATAACTCGCATGAGTCAGAGTGAGTTTATTCTTGTAGACATAAAACAATATATTAACTGGAGCAAGTTTCGGAGAACCTAGAGTCCTTTCCTGAATAGAATTAGCTGTGTTGACCACTGAGGACCGGTAATGTTAACAGCGTTATATTTATTTGTGATACGAAATGTATAGACGGCTATGTTCTTTAAATACAGCCGAATTCGGTTATAACGTCATGAAAGGGACTGAATATTTTGTGTCGTTATAAACGAGTGTTGTTATAACCGAGGAATATAATGTAATACTCGTATTAGGGTTAACGGTGAGGAATTAATTGGTACCACAGAACATCTGACGTTATACACGAGGTGTCTCTTAAACGGATGTCGTTATAACCAGGTTCAACAGGAATACGCGAAATGGAATCCCTCGCTTATTATGTAACTGCATGGCATTAGGTATGAAAACTGGTGAATCCTAAGTGCAGACCCATTTTATCCCCAGATAATTGGTTGTCTGGGAATCTCAGCCGGTCGCAGCTGGCGGGGAAGTGATGAACACCAATTTTCGTAAGAAAGTTTGAACGTGGACCAGTCAGTTCATATACAGTTACTTTACAAAGTGATCAAGGCTGAGTAGCAGCCAGTCTAACAATTCTGACGCATCTGCCTTTCATACGGATCAGAGTTACTTGTTTTGGCAACAGCAGCAGTTGACTGGTACATTCGTGTAAGAGTACAGATACTCCAGTTTCGGTTACGTATTCCCTATGGATTGGCAGTCCTGCATTATTTCAGATTCATTTGAGGCTAATGCCACTAACATTTCAGGATTCAGGTCTTCAGGGGTACGAAGCTGCGTCGTTGGACGATTGGTTACCAATGTATCGAAGAAAACTTTGAGGTGATTCATCTCGTTATGTTACACTTACAATAAAACCAACCACTCCTCCATCAAACACAACTACATATTGAAAAGTCTGGAAATCGACTACAAGTTTCGACTTATGGTCAAGCCATCTTCAGGCTTGATGGAGGAGTGATGGTTTTACTGTTCTCCAAGAAAAGTTTTTCTTGGACTGCTCCACTCTTGATGATGAAAGCACTATGGTCCTTCGAAACGTCGGGAACCACTCGCCCGATTGCACCGCCTCACATCGCAGAAGGCTTCAGTTTTTAGCATCACCTCTGTGATAACGTAATATCTCGCACTATTAAAATGTACTTCTTAGTTTGAAGATTACGGTCCTCTGGGATGTGACGTCGTGTAGTTTGGGAGATAAGTACCAACGTTTCGGTGGAACCTATTACCTCTCTCTTGAAACTAGCTATACTGAAGGTGTAGGTAGCATAGTTGTGGCAGAAATAATCGCTAATACCGCGAATTGAAGTAGGTTATATAGCTGTATTCTCGATTAATTTTTAAATTTTATAGCGTTAAATAACGTCCATAAGGTGTTTTAATAGCTCCATAATCAGCCTCTTCAAATATCTGAACGCCTTTCTGAAGTAGAAGTTACATGCTCATTCAAGCGACGTTAACCAAACTAAAATCTGCCATGAAAATTCTGAGGTACACCTTCTAAATCAAATCTGATAAAAATTACATCAGTATGTTCGGAAATAAGACGTATGGAAAGACAGAAACGATCTGACATCATTTAAGAAAATCGGTCAGTTAGTTGAAAACTGGAGGAAACACGCACAAATTCGAAATAATATGATAACCACGTTTCTTTTTTGTGCAAGACCGTAAGGCGAAACATTAGTTTGGAGACTCTGAAGGATGACAAATACTGACCTTTGGAAGACCGCCTTGTGTGAGTCACCACTTCCAGAAGATGGAAGGTGTGTGTCTTTTTGCCTGATCAGTGTTCCGTGAAAGAGTTGTTCGGGAGATGCAGTTTATTTGGGAACAAGGCGTGCTGCGTTTACCTGGAAGTATGAATAACAAACATGAAATTTAGTTTAGAAGTGCGTGGATAGGGGGACATGTGAATCCTCATCTTTCTGGTTATTCAAGTCAGGCTGACATTTTACCAAGGGCGGTATCCAAAGCTGGTCATTCCCATTATCTAGTTTACTTCGTATTCAGATCGAATTCCGATAAAATGATACAATTAATTCATTAAATGAAACAAGGGAGGGTAGGTCTTATTCCGCTGGAATATAAATAGACTTACTTTCAAGATATTACAAAATCGTTTTTTTAATGTTTTCCTCTATGTTTTTTTTTATAAAATAGCTCGATGATTGCTTCATTATAAGCCAACCGTAACTATGTTGTAAAATAAAGCACTTTGCTTTATCGATAAAAAGTTGTGTTGGACTGAATTAGCATTGAGATCTGAGCTCTTCTGCGATATTACGCAGCATCGAGTGGTAATCCTTTACCGACGTTTCGGGACAACCTATCGGTCCCATCTTCAAGGGTAAAGAAGTCTTATTCTTGAACTTCTTGACCCTTGAAGATGGGACCAATATGTTGTCCCGAAACGTCGGTAAAGGATTACCACTCGACGCTGCGTAATATCCCAGAAGAGCGCAAATCTCATCAACATTATGGCGGAAGCCTGAAATCATAATCACCATTGTTTTTGACATTGTACTTTAAACAAAACGGGATGTCTCCAATTAAAAGTATTTATTTATATTTATTTGTAATTGTTTTCCGGTGGCTACTTCATTCTATTCCAGTTTTCCGTGGACTTTTTGAAGATGATGCTGTTCACAAGCAACCCTATCATTCGACACGACTGAGCTGGTGACAGCGTTGGTAAATAAACAACAAATGAAATAACATACTTATGAACTGCTCATACATGGTCATGATGGCACCGTAAACATTCTGTTTTAACAAAACAAGGAAAGTGTACTTAAATCGAAATCCGTAAGTGCAGTATGAGCGAGTGTGTTTTCATAATGTCGTCAACATACACCAGATTTTACGTCGAAGCACTGCGATTGCACAAGTACTTCAGACGCAGAAGATGACGTCGATTGCCGTTTTGCCCGCCTGTCGGTACGGGCAGATGTTCACTTCTGCCTTGCTTCTCTCATCGGAAACTTCATAACACAGTACATACATTATCCGGTAACCCGAAATGCCTACATTCTGTGGCAACGTCTATTTTAAATTTGCGGTAACGTAATGCAGCGGGAAGCTCTTGTGGTTCTGTACCATACATGGCGACGTCAGCAAAATCACTGCACATATAATATCCGGTGTCATATTACGTACGAAAGTTCGTCTGCGTTGAGCTAAGCACGTGTCACTACTGTCCTGGTGATATCATTAATGAGATGACATGAACAAGTATGCGACGGACAGCACAGGTGGCACGAATGAAGATACGCAATTAGGAATTGGCAAAAAAAAAATATAAAACGTGACAGGAAAATCCGAGAACCTAAGCTTACACGCGACGATGAAGATAAGGAAGTGCGGTGTGCACTATATTCATCTGGCGCAGAATATGGTCAAGTGACAAAGTTCACCCTAGAACAGGCCATGAAGGCCCAGAGGGGGAGTAGAGGTATAGCTCTACTCTTTCTTTAACCTCGGCACTAGATGGGGGTGGGTGGTCAACGCCACGCCCCGGCCGTTTTACCCCCGGAAATGACTCGGTACCCATTGTATAGGAGGCGGGTAGGCCCCAGGGCCGGTCTGGACGGGTGCCGAAAATCTCGCCCCCACCGGGATTCGATCCCCGGACCGTCCAGCCCGTAGCGAGGTCAAGTGACAGGCTTTTGTAAAAACGGTAATGAACCTTAGACCTTTTTAAAAGGCTTAATATCTTACAAAAGTATATTTTACCCTTATCAGTTGTACAGTCACAACCAACACAAAACTTGCAACACGTGATCAGGCTACCGATAAGTGTATGTGTTGGTTGTGACTGTACTACAGGTAAGGGTAAACTATACTTTTGCATGTACATACCAACGTTGATGTCTAATATTAAACTTAATGTCCTAACTAAATGAGCACAATACACCATGGCGTTAATTAGTTGAAAACTACTGTACTAACTTCTTATTCGAGATACTTTTCCGTTCATTGGTTACAAACAGTCATTCCAACAAGACAGGCAATGTACGTATAACGTAACATTGAGGCGCGTTCGCCTAACCATTGTTGCCGTAGAAAAGCAATAAGTATTACATATTCTAAGCGTGTGTCTGTAGCCTTAGTTATCCAGCACGCAAAGCGCATGCGCCGTATTGTCATGTGGCCTGTTCGGCTGTACCAATTTTTCCAGATTATCTCATAAACGGCACGATTTTCCTTACGAGTTTCAAACCTTCTATAACATTCTTACGTCAGATAGCAGTTGTTATGAAGCACTCAAAAATGTACAGCGATACCCATGCTTCAGTCGGCATTGCAGTGTCGTAATTTGCCGTTAACTTCGGTCAAGCTGTCTCTTAACGATTCTTCAAATTCATGACGTGAATAATCAGTAAAATTGTTATTTTGTAGTTTCCCTCTGTGACTGTAATACATACCAAAGGAGCTGTGGGAGTCATAAATAGAGACGCCGTGGATTAGCGCGTGAATATTTTGTTAAACCCGAGGCCGTGGCTAATGTTTGTGTGTGTGTGTGCGTGTGTGCGCACGCGCGCGCGGAGAATTATGTTTTCCTAAAAAAATAATTAAGGAAGAACACAAAGTGAATACCACAAGGCCCTACTCGATGTGAGAATTCCTGCGGTGAAGAGTTTTCTGCCACTATTTTCGATACCTTCCCCTGAAGGAAAATTCTTGATAGCTACTAATATAAAGGATAAATTTAACCGTAATCTAGATCACTTAGGCAACATTTTACACAGGTTTATTCGTATCGCTCTTGTCATTTTCCATTTTTACAAACGCCTGAGGGATCCTTACATATTACATTATGTTTTGAAGTTCCAATAAACATAAGAAATTATTTATCACTCGTTTGTTTATGTAGACAATCAATCAGCGTTGTATCTTTAATAGAATACATTATTTAAAACTTCGTATTGATCATTATGCAAGTTAGGCTTTTCTGATTACTAATTCAAGTGGACACAATGCATTACCAATGAATTATACAGGCACGAATCGCGTTGTAACAACAAAAAGCGAAGCCAGTTATGGCACATGTGGGACTAAACAGGCAGCCAACCGATATAATGGCTCGTAAAACACCAATCTATAGTTTTAATACATGATATCCTCAGCAATTGTAAAACGATATTCCCTGTCTGTTGTTTCCGTAAACCTATTTATAATATTTGCATAATGACTGCATAATTGATAGCCAAACAAGGCCTATCGTATAATTAATCCTCGATTAAAATATTTATAAAATAAGAAAATAAACAAACATATAACGTAACATTGAGGCACGTCCGGATCTTTGCATCCTGGATCCTTCTCAGATGGTCATACCGTTGAAGCCACTGGGGTTGCGCTTCCTGTTTTTATTCAGAATTTTAGATATGTTGTGTGTGATGTCATTTCTAGTATTATTCCGGGTAGAACTGCTAACGAATACTTTCCCATTCCACAGACTAATATATATATATATATTATGTTGTTGTGTTGTTTTTGTTGTTGTTGCCTTTGTTGTTGTTTTGTTGTTTTTTGTTTTTGTTGTCGTCGCCGCCGCCCTGTTTCACTTGTGTAAAGACCTATCATATCATTCAAGTACATATTCTCTATTCGTTAAATTTGTCTGACATAACATAAAAAAAATTCGCATCTTCGCCTCCTTTGTAGTTGTTTACCTACAGACACTGCGCAGATATGTCCCTAATCTAACTCCGTAACCAAATTTCACACGCCTAACACCAACCATTTGTTAGTTATCCTCGTCAAACCGAAGCCTGAACAAAACTTTCGCACGACCCCAGTCTTGTTATCTAACACTTTACAAAGACATTACCACAACAAAGGTATACATTTTCCAAGTTCTATTGCCATCATATCAGCTCCACAATGTAAGTGGCGTCGCTTCCGCCAGTAAATATCGAGCGTCTGTCGCGTTGTTATTACTGATTGTAGTGAATATAAAGTAGGAATTTTGGGTGCGTAATGTTCGCCACGTTTTGTGGAAGTTAGCTGGCACAGAAGTTGAAATTGGGAAACATACACAGCATGCTGATCTCAGGAAGGCTTCTTTTTTCCTATTACGAAAGGAAAGCAGACGAAAGATATTCGTCTTAGGGCGTAAATTCAGTATAATTCCGGGGGCATCGACTTCGCTGTTGTAAGAATATTTCGGAAACGAAGGGGAATAATGCACAGGGAGAGAAGGAGACCTTATTTTTAAAACATTAAGTCATTTGGGCTGTTTATCTTTATACAGCCAAACGAAACTGAATTTACGTATGCAATCTTCGTGTCGCAAAACACTCGCCTTAAAACTTCTGAACAGTTCCAAATGTCTACCTATATGCCATTAATTTACAGTAAACTTCGAAACAAAAAGTAACTTTCGACTTTTATTACGTAAGTTTTCTTTCGTAAGTCACAAAATATAGTCTTATTTTGAAGCTCATAATAGGCCATTACTGGACGCAACCTTAAAACACAACCCGGCTCAGGGTCTGCATTTAACAAGAGAATAGAATGATTGAACATGTTGCGGTAACGACAAGTTTTTCTCCCAACTAAGAGAGCAAGGGATCATTTGGAAGAATGACATGTCAGTTTGTGAAAGTGTGCGATACAGTCGAATACATAGAGATACGCTGCTATCCATTCCAGGCGTGGGAATACGTAAACAAAGTAACGAATATGATGACGAAGTAAAGGAAGACGGACAGAAGAAGAAAATAAAAAGAGAAGCACGGAAGGCAGAAAAGACAAGAAAGCACGATGACTTTCAAAGAGAAACCATGAAGCCTATTTTCCTATCGCAAGACTTTCTGTTTCTGAAATACTACTGCTACTACTAACAATAATATAATAATAATAATAATAATAATAATACCAAAAGAGAGTACTTTAAAACTTGGCGTTACTTACAAGAATAAATAAATGGCGTTTCGTGTTCGAGATAGTCGCATGTTATCGCCCTACAATTATATTATACTAATACAAAACCCATGAGTTTCAACACGTAATACTGACACTTAAGAAGCTCTTTACACCTGCATTACCTGTACAAATATTTCCTCAATGCAAAAATGTCTATAACATATTGAAGATTTGGCAAGGCTTCTAAGTCACCCCAAGCATTAAATATTTCCGTCTAACTTCCTATATGTTTCGTAAAGGAGTGTTTATACTGCATTATTAATTTCACTAATTGTGTTAACTACTATTAAGGGTATTATATTTATTAAAAGTTTACACCATAATGTGAATAAATGCCCTGTCCTGTTCTGTTACATCCAGTTCTGTGAGCGACTTTTCGGGGCGCTAAAATGATCCTCATATTTAAATTGCCATTGTGGCTGCACTAATGAACGTATTGAAGTCATAGTTTGAGTGATATAAACTCTGATACTTTCACTAAAATTAACACGCTGCAAGGTTTTTCCGGCAGAAGCAGAACGAAAATCGCAATAGTTCAACTGACCTCTACGATTTGGCCATAAAGAAAAAAAATATTACATTATATTTTTAAAAGCCAGGGATCGCAAACATTTAACTTATAAACAGTTTAAAAGCATCATTATAAGCAGCAGACCTTCAAGAATCACTTAATTTTCGAAACGATCTCCTCAAAATATCGAAACCTATTCGATTTTATATGCCACATGAAATGCCAATTACAGGGAAACATACATATATCCACACACCATCGGTTTTAAATACAGTAGACAGATGGTAAGAATGTGTGGCGTTCGAAGAAGAGCTGCTCCTTTGAGAAATCCTGGCATCCAAATCGCAATGTTCCAAATAAAGAACCCCGTTTGTTGTACCTACAACACAAGAATAACGCCAGAATCGATACTAACAAATCGATATGTCGAGCAAGAGAAAAGTTCTGCCGTATATTTACGGAACGGTCCCTAATTCAGACGTCATTTAAGTAATCTCGACATAGAATACACAGAAAGGGCTGGACACGAAGAAACCACGATGTGGATCTACAGTGCCTGAGTGGATACACGATCACTACGTCTAAAGACGTAATTAAGGTAGATGGTAAGTGTGGCCCCTGGCAAGGATTGGTTCTCTCAAAAGTAGACTTGATGGCGGAGACTGATATGACTGCATCATGAATCTGTCACGCAGAAATTAAACTGCGTTCTTACATAGATACCAGTTTAGCAGCGTTTCTCAAACTGTGTTCCGCAGAACCCTAGAGCCTCGTGTGGTGTGATTAGGGGTTCTGTTAGAAAGTAAATTTTCACAGATCGCTTTCAAAAACAACTTGGTCATACTCGGATTCAGGTCGCTATATTATCAGCTGTATGTGTTTTACCAGTCAGTCAGAGACTTAAAGCGAAGATATGTCACAAGATTTACAATTCAGTGCCATGAAAATCAATGCGTTCTTTGTGTTTTCTTGACTCACTTATGGCATTTTCAGCAATATAAAAATATTGAGTGTTGCCATGCAAACGCAACAATGAGTTCCTTTTGCACTGTTGAGCTACGTAATGTTGATGTCAACAGCATAAACTACGTAGGTATTCGTGTAAATTGCCCGATGTTTTTGTCCGACTTTAACCAAATTTGGAATTTCTCGACAGATTTCAATAAAAGTCTCCCAATGTCACAAAAATCTAACCAGTGGGAGCCGAGTTGATACAGACGGACAGACATGACGAAGCCTTTTAAGCGTCTAAAAAAGGTGCTGGAAAGAAATCGGGAGAATTGCTGTTAACCGATCAGCTTGACACTACACAAACAGCACGGTACTAAACCAGGAAAAGCATATGTATGCTTGAGAATTTTATGTAGCAATTTTGCGCTATGTAGATAAGTTTAATTTGTTTCGTTCTGTTATATTATTTTCCAAATCCCTTTTGGATTACGTCTGTATATTTCGAGCCTAAACATCTTCCCTCGCCAATTTAATGTGGGAAAAGCTGCTCTAAATCTGTGGTCCATGTTACAATTACGTTTCTTCTTACAGGACTTTCAGAAGAAGAACTACTTATGTGTCTTTAAAGGTAATTTGTGTTACTCGCAGAAAGTTTCGCAGAAGAATCGCATATGCGTTATGCCATAGGACACTACTGAAACCTCTGAACAGCTGTCGAGTAAGTCTGACACAGGAGTGTCTTAGTTAAATGGGCTTGTTGAAGTGATTTTAGTTTTGGATTGTATCTATGTATGCAGGGGAGCTGGGTGAGTATATTCGATTCGCGACAAGAATCAAGGAATTTATATCTTCTCCAAAACGTCCAGACAGGCTCTGGGGCTCACCCGACCTTCTATTCAATAGGTAAGGGAGATCTTTTCCCCTGGGGCAAAGCGACCTGGTGGCGAAACTGGACACTAACCCCCATCTAGTCCCGTTCTCAGCTACCTTATGTGGCCTCATCCGACATTATTTTTATACATGTCTTGGTAAAGGTGGTTGGGAAATTTGTAACCTACTTTTCCTTCATAAAAGGAAAAAAATAGGGTTTTAAGATCTCCGTGCTGTGTGTTTCTCCATTCAAAATTTTGAACCATTTCACCGATTTTTATAAACCTTTTCCACATTATCTGTTTTTAATTCCCGACGATGGGAAATAACAATATGGAGAAAGCGAGAGGTTGTGAACGAAAGTGGCACATTGATCTGCCAATAACAAGTGTGGTAACAGACCTACGAAAGAAAGATATTTTGTTAGTGTAATATTTTCATGGAATGTGAAGTAACAAGAAGACGGACGTGCGAAAATTTATCTTTAGCTTTCGGTTTCATGGCTTTAAGCAAGGAGTCACTGGAAATAAGCGCATGAGATTTATACAGATAGAATATGAGAATACCTGTAGATCACTTTTTGTAAGCTAACAGTTACAAAAAGGACAAAAATTCGAAACTTTGAGGTTATGTCCTACCACCTTGAAGCACTAGGCACTACAGAATCTGTTCGCAAGCAGTGAGTTCTTCAAATAAATGAAACACAGCAACATTTTTGCTAATAATTTTGACACGTAGAGCTATATATCTATGCAGTAGGAAGGTACACTAGGAGTTATGCACCGAACTGCTTGTTCTTTCATAAATCCCTGTTAGTGCATAACATTCCTTTGCTGTCTGCCTCAGTCCTTGAATCGAGGATGACAGTACGTACAGGCCAATACTTTTTGCACCTCCACTTTACCGAGCTATAGTATATAAGCAGTGATTTCTGCCATGTTGAGTTGGCAGATTTTTTAATGTTATTGTAACCACTACGACTTGAAGGGTCTGGTTACATCAGGCCTTAAATATCATATGCCTTGAAAACTGCAGTTTCTTTCTGCCCACCCTGAATATGATGTAACTAATATTAATTCGATATATCGATTATTATCAGCATAGCTTCAGAGTTATTATTTAGAAGTCCCTGTACTCCTATGAAAAAGATTCTTTACAGATTTGTGAAACTCGATGACTCATACAGCAGCTTATGTCGCACATTTCCACTACCAGTTATATTTATTCTTTATAATTATGATTATGTGTTTACTCCACTGTGCAGGTGATTGATTTTATTATGTAGAGTAAACTGTTTGCTGTACTACTGGTAGGGGTTGGGATCGAAACCATAATCCTTTACATACTGACCTTGTCTGTTGACCGCTAAATAATGTGATGTTAGCAAGTAGTAGCTTAACCTTGAATACTGATACAGGACACAGAAAAGTCAAACTTTGGTCACAATATACGTCGTTACAGAGCGAAATCTGGATATCACGACAAGGAACCTGTGTCCCGAGTTCGACCATCTAAGTCCAGGACAATTCAGCAAATTCTGCGTCGTAAGTTGTTCTGTTCGTAAAATGCCATGAAGTTACATTTTTTAATGTCCTTAGCGTAAACCTTCGACATTTTCCAAGAAACTGCGGAGACTGTGGTTACTGTCAAAATATTTGTTTTCGTGTTACGTAACGTTGACAAGTGGTTACGGCCCGTTTTCAACAACTTTCTCAGTATCTACTGCCCCTCCCGGCCCCACCAGACCACAGAAACACTAAAGACTGTAAGAAACGCAGTCCTCATAATCAAGACGACCATCAGCTTTAAATATGTTATGTAGTCTTTTTACTTTTCCCTTTGAATCAGAACCGAAATGTCGCCGCAGATGCCTAACGGTTATAACTCGTGCGTCATATTGGAAAGTCTTGGGTTCAGTTCTCTGAACAGAATCCTGGCTTTCTTCGTTGTTCTCCTTGTTCCAGCCAAGCAGACGGTACATTGCCTTAAAAGTATGCAAGACCGATTCTGCTTCCCATTCATCTATATTCACAACAAACTGTAATTTCTCATTCGCCGGGTATTATTCAGCTGACAAAATGTCGATCAATAAACAAAGAAACATTAATCTATCAGGAACCGGAATAGCGTGGTCAGTATAATGACTACGCTACTAGGTAGGACGACCGATGTAACGTGTTTCAATTCCCGGAAGGTGTAAGAGAGATTTTTCTTCTTCACCAAAAGCGTCCAGACCGGTTCGGAGGCCCACACAGCCTCCTATTCAATAGGCACCGGGGGATCTTCTACCGAGGGTAAAGCGGTTGGGACATGAAGCTAACCACACACCTCCATCCAGAGCCGAGGTTAAGAATGAGTGGAGGTATCCCTCTACATCCCCATACGTCTTCATGACGTATACAGGGACCACTTTACTTTCAAATTAATTTGTCATTTGTATTAAACGCGTTTTACCATCAAAGCTTATCAGAAAACAGGAATAAGATAAAATGTTGGTAATATGAAACAAAAGGAACCGAATAAGTGACCCCCGGCAGAATTTTTCCCCCACCACGGTCAGCCTGATTCTGATGGGGAATCAATTTCGTGTTGAAAGAGCGCGAGTCCACCATCTGTCGCCATTTTACACCAAAGAACATTGAGCATGGAGCTGTACATCCACGGATATGTGTGTTTTGATTGTATTCTGCTTCACAGGAAAAATGAAAATGAAACTTTGGTTTGAAGAACTGAACCAAGGTTTTGAATTCGGAGTGTACTACAATGACTGAGTTTGTGCCTCGCGTAGAGGTGTGAAAATAGATTAAAGTGTACCGGAAAACAAGTTTTTGAGGAAGATATCTCGACGTGAGACAGATGTAACACGAAGGAAGAGGAAACTTCATACTGAGAGTCTCCGTAAATTCTGTTCTTTACCAAATATTATGGTGATAAAGTAAATGAGGGCCAGATGGGCGGGGTAAATAACACGCCAGAGGGCGTCTACACATGCGTAATCTATTATTGCTGAAAATGTGATAAAGAGACCACTTGAATGCCTAAGAATAGATGGGAGGATAATATTAAAATTGATCTATAACTGTGATAAGGCTCATGTGCCGGGCGGTTTTGAATACGGAATTGAACGTTCAGGATCTGTAGAAAGACTGAATTTCTTCGCCAGCTGAGCGACTGTTAGCTTCTGAAGGACTCTGCAATGTAGAAGAAGGCAAGGCCGAGATCACTGTAATGGTGGACCAGGAGAATGCCCTCGTTTATGGATTGGCGATGGAAAAAAAAAATGGTTACCCCCCCTCCCCCCAGTTAGGATTTCATAATTCTTGGAGTTCTAGTTTACATTATATGACACTTTTGCTTGTAGTTTGGTGCATATTTGCTGTCTAAGAATCTACCTTGAGCAACTTGATCTACATTTCATATACGCCTTGTTATCCAGAGGCTGATTGGAAAGTCATTTACAGGGCATCAAACCGCTTTTTGAGATCCACATGCCTGCCTGCGAGGTACATAGACCATCAAGTCCAGAAATATGGGTTGAAATAAGACTTCTAACTGAACAGTAGTGTTGCGTACCATGTTTTGTCTCTTTCAGTAAGGCGATGCTGAGTGAAAATGTGACTTCATTATAATGTTCGAAAACCGACGAAGAAATGAACAAGATCAGATACGGCAGTAACAGAATTCCGGAATGTAAGTTTGTATCTGTCCACCCACGGGGACCAGTAAGCTATTTGTACGTGTATGTGAAACTGAGTGTTGAAGATGAGTGTACACTCAGTATCTCATTTGAGAGTGTAGTGGTTTCCGTAGGTCTTAGCTTATAGACAGCTCGGCATCTGCTGCAGTGCAGCGGGAATCTTGCAGTAATAGGTTACGGAAAATCTTTAGGAAATACAAAACTTAAAGAATTGGTACCAGTGAACAAGGAAATGAGGGTTCCTTTCAAAAATGAAGCAGCTGACTTTTAATATGCCCATTATTTGCACTAAGTATATCAGAAGAATAGCCGATCCCAGTGGCCGTGCGGTCTAAGGCGTGGGTCTTCGGCTGCTCGCTTACTAGGATCGTGGGTTCGATCTCTGCGACGAGCTGGTCCCTCGTCCAGAGGAGTCCTACCGAGTGAGGTGTGTCTCAAATGTGTGTGACCATAAAACCTCGACGAAACGAGGAGGCCCAGGCCCATATATGGCTGTCGAGTCATACAAAAAAAAAAAAAAAAAAAAAAAAAAAAAAAAGAAGTATACACAACTCGCAAATGATGTCTGCCGACATACTTCATGTCAACTGCTGAACCGAATTCGATTAAACTTGATCATGGAGGTCTATAACTTTGCCGGGTGACTTCAATTGTGACTGTATTTTCAATATTTGTGTATATCATTGAAATAGACTATATGCATTTTGAATGTATCTCGGCGTGCCACAGAGAATGTTTGACAATACACATAAATACAGAGAAGTGTTCTTTCTGTAAGTAATGTACTTAACCTTCCCCTGAAAATAGGCGAAGAATTCGAGTCTATAATCTGCGCCTTCGCGTACGTGTACGACTACAGAGGACAAGTAAAAAACTGCTGCCTTGTAGGAACGATACTTAAACTTCTTGTATTGCGAAGCATAATAAATATTTGACCGGCCTTCAGACACTAACTGAGCAAACTTAGCATCCATTAATTTAATCCTTGGGCTTTATTCGTAGTCCGAGGCCTTCGGTTTCGTTACGAATTCTCATATTCTTTAAGTGCAAAAACTGATAAACCAAATACACAGGCTGAAAGGATGTAATTCTTGCCTAATATTGGAAATGTTTAGGGTTCGTTTTTCGGTACGGAAACCGTCTATCCTGATAATTGTACTGGTCTATCCTGATAATTGTACTGGTCTCCCTCAGCTGTTCGCAGTAAATGTTGTGAGAGCAGCTTGAAAGAAGACGCAATCACACCCTTCCACATTTTCCCAATTAATCATTCAAAAGCTTCCTTCCAGCCTAGGCTACATGTCCTTTTCTTTAGGCAAAAATAGTTGAGAGGTTCCTTAAACAAGGAAAATTGTCAAATTTTTAATACCAGTTTTCTTTACATAATGGTGGCCGACAATTGCCTGTTCTAACCAGCTACGAAATTCTGAACTTATGGTGATTGCGATATACGTAGGTCTACATACAGGGTCCTATAAGCCTTAGGAAACATTTCGTCGTTGTTTTGGTAGAACTACAAGAAAGCTCAGAATTCATGACAGGCCTACGAAGAATTGTTATACTGTTTGTTCATTTAAGAGAGCTACTCAACTCCATCTATGGCCGAGGTTAAGAGTGAGTGGAACTGTACCTCCATTACTCCTATATGCCCTTACGTCGTGTATAGGCACACCTGCACCGCATAATTTCATGGTGTCGAATGGGACGCTAACTGCAAATTATAAACTGGGACGGATCCGGAAGACACTTGTCTTGCCCTATTTGAGGAATTATAGGAACTCTGTTTTCGTATTATCCTCCTGTCTGCACCTAGCTCTCTACAGTGGTCTCTTCCCAAGAATGTATCAAACCAAAATATTCTATGCATTTTGTTTCATTTAAGTTACATGCTACGTGTCTCGCCCAGCCGAATCTTCATGATTTAATCTCACTCGCAGTTAATTTAACGTTGTGTTCACCTTGCACCTTAATACTAATATTTAGTTTTTCAACCAACGAATGCACATGTAAATAAAATTTCACTACACCCTACATATGTTTCGGCCTCAATTTGGCCATCATCAGGGGCACCTGATGATGGCCAAATTGAGGCCGAAACATATGTAGGGTGTAGTGAAATTTTATTTACATGTGCATTCGTTGGTTGAAAAACTAAACACACTCGCAGTATTAAATGAAGTTACAAGTCGTGAAGTTCCTTATTTTCTAATCGTCGTCATACTTGTTCATATTCAACAACACATATTCTCTTACATCCTTAGTTTTTGAGACACCTTTCAGAACGATGGGGGACTTTTCACTGCGATTACCAGCTGCGAAATCTGTGTCGAAATAGAGTTCGGCGTAACGCGTCACACCCCAGAATTTGAGGCAGACTTGTGCAAATAAACACAGCGCCAACAACCAACTGAGTTTCGATAATGTACTCAGAACGTCATAACATTCTGCCCACGCTCTTGTCTGCGGCACAACAAATACTGCTAGCTTCTGTTTGGAGATGCCTGATTTCATGGTACGAAATAGATTTGAATACAACATTCAGTGAGACAGCAAGTGATATAAGATGGTATAACCGGTGAAATCACCATATTCTGTAGGAATTTGTTTTCTTACACCCTGAAGAACAGATTAAAGCGAGACGTGTCAATAATGTAGCCTTGAATCTGCATGATACGTATAAATATTAGCGTTGCTCCTAAGGACAGAAGGCAGCGATGGAAGGTGGGCGAATAAATACATGCTCAGTCTGGCATGTTAGTTTTCAAGAACCACAGGCGATGGAAACTATTATGGTGATCTTGTGATGCAAGCCACCAAAATACGTTCTAAAATTGGTATATGGATTCTGAAAAAGTTAGTTCAGCGGTTAAACGTACCGTTCAGAACACAGATTAATTTAGACTGACATCTTTCATAGTTTTCTTCAGTATCTCCAAGTGAATGACAAGACAAGGCCCACTTCTTCACCAGTCCTTTTAATTCACTACTTGACCTCGTCTCATCCTATGAAAAGTGCGTTCTTATTGCTCCGTCCAAGATCGATGCTCGTCCCCTGTCCATATTTTTATTATTCACCAAAAATGCACCTGTCCCATTTGTAGAATGTTATATACTTGTACTGCGTGTTTCTGCTACACAGCCGGTTAATTGCTCATCTACAAAAGTGGTTCTATTCATTGTGCTAGTCAATCACTCTTATACGCCGATAGTTAGCAGTTCCTCTCGTTAATGACTGCTCTATTCCTCTCACGCATTGTCGTGTTTGCTAACATACTTGTACATCATCATTTGCACCAATTGTTCAAACCTTCTGCTCGTCGACTGAAGTGTACTAACGGTTTGGTTGCGAGATTTGACGTCACCACGGCGGCGTTGTTGAGGATTCGGGTCTTCTGGGATGCGATGCTGTGTCGCTGGGTAATTGGTTCCCGAACTTTCGAAGAAACGTTATGCCTTAATCTTAAGTTTTCAAAGAATCCAAGAAGAGTATTCTTAGACACACTGACCATTGAGAGATGGAGGCACTACGTTCCTTCGAAACGTCGGGAACCACTAACCCAGCGACACAGTGTCACATCCCGGAAGACCTGAATCCAGTGGTTTTGTTTTTACTCTTAGAGCGATTGCCATGTGTGAGTGACTTCTGGTTGTTATGTCACGTGCACCAATGTTTTGGATCATGGTTTTTCAAACTGTGGTACGCGTACCACTACTGGTACGCAGCCTTAATAAAAATCGAAATACAAAAAGAATTTAAAAACTGTAAAAAATAAATAAAACATAAACCACATGTTTTACGTTATAGGCCTATTGACCGTGCATTCTATAGCAATTGGAAGTTATTTATTTATCATACCAACTCATGCACAATTTTACAATATTATTACTTCACCCCTATACGTATTTCGGCATTCCGAATGACATCCTCAGGGGGTCACAGTGTTAAAAGCACAGACTATACATCGATTGTATAAAATGTTACATCCATATGAGTAAAATGTTGAACATTAAAATATTAGTCTATTGTTTTTGAGTCCTGATTGAGCTCATACACTATATGTGTATTAAAATATCACTAAAATGTTAAAATTGTATACATTTTTTAAGTTTTTTAAAAATTAGTGGCAGATTTGGTCTTGTATTAACTACTACATCCCTACGGTAACGAAGGGATACAAGACCAAATCTGCCACTAACTTAAAAAACTTCAAAAATGTGTAACAATTTTAACATTTTAGTGATATTTTAATACACATATAGTGTATGAGCCCAATCAGGACTCAAAAAACAATAGACTAATATTTTAATGTTCAACATTTTACTCATATGGATGTAACATTTTATACAATCGATGTATAGGCTATGCTTTTAACACTGTGACCCCCTGAGGATGGCATTCTGAATGCCGAAATACGTATAGGGGTGAAGTAATAATATTGTTAAATTGTGCATGAGTTGGTATGATAAATAAATAACTTCCAATAAACCACATGTATTTGTTAATATGCAGCATTGCTGGCAACATCATATTACTCATCCCCGCTGTCAGCAAGTCTTTCCAGTTTTAGCTTTATATCTAAATACAAAAAGTACTGGTGGTACATTGAAATTGTTAAATTTCTTAATGTTGTGCATTGTCAGTGTATTACATAATAGTTTATAATAATCAAACCAAATACACTGATTTGTTTTATATAACATTTTACTTTCATTAACATCTCTGCAACATCGATTTCAGGCTTCCGCAGCGATGCTGATGAGAACTGCACTCTTTTGGGATATTACGCGGCGTCGAGTGGCAATCCTATACCGACGTTTCGGTACAACGTATTGGTCCCATCATTCTCTTGACCCTTGAGGATGGGACCGATACGTTGTCCCGAAACGTCGGTAAACAATTACCACACGACGCCGCGTAATATCCCAGAAGAGTGCAGTTCTTATCTCTGCAATATGTTTCGGCTTCTACTAAGCCATCATCAGGGATACGTATATAAGGGAATACATATTTGATTACACAAATACATTCGAGAGCAATATATATGCATCTTTTTGTACGTAAATTGTAGCTACTATAGATATAATATTTGTTGTAGGTTTTTGCTATTTATTACGTATTATTGAAAATGTTTATGGATGTAATATTAATGCCACAAATTAAAGACAAACATATAAAATAAAGGTAAAGATAAGCTTGCATATTGTGTTCAGTTGTTGCAAGTATTCATTGGTATCTATAAGCAGGCATTCTATTTTAGCATTCAGACATGCTGGATGTATGTTAATATAAACAATAATAATAATAATAATACTAACCATGGCTCGACAGCCCTATATGGGCTTGGGCCTCCTCTTTCTGAGGTTACGAGGTCTTTGTGCATTTGCGGCAGTGAGGGACCGGCCCACTGCCGCGCTTTTCAACTCGATCCTGACTGACTGCCAGAGCAATCTGGCAGTCAGTCAGGAGACTTGGGTGAGAAATGGCCGCTTGAATTTAGCTTACGGACACTACTGGTTCTTCTTCATGCCCGAAGGTTCTTTTACATGCCGTAAATCTACGACATGGGACTGACGGCTTTACTTCCCATCCGAAGGAAGTGGTGCTCCGGATTTTTATCACCCTTAAAAATCCATCGACCTCGGTCGGGATCGAACCCGCGAACCTTGGGTCCAGTGGCGAGCACGCTAACCACTAGTATAAACAATAAGTTACACAAAAATTAATCAGTGCATTTGTTTGGATTTTAATAAATAAGTGCTAAATTTCTCGCAGTGTACGGCAGCGAGAAAGGTGAAGAACCCCGGTTCAGATTTTCTACGCATATACTGTCGCGATCACAAGTTGCTTAGCTATTCCACCGTAGAATGCTATTTGTACCACGCGTTTAGCTTTAAGTGAACATCTTGTGCAGTGTTGCTTTAGTTCACGTTAACACTATGTTAAGCTGTAATTTTAAGAGGAAATGCTCCTTACTCTTCACGCAGTAATATCGAAGTATATCTACGACATTCAACCTGTTTACACGTTAGTGGCTGCCGGTTCATACTGAAGCGAATGGAAGCGTAATTCTGTATAATGAAATACTAATTTGGAAGTAATTAACCGATCGGCTACTTCCAGAGAATCAATATTTGCATTTACCGTGCACACCGTCCGTTTAACAAATACTAAACAGTGAAAGCTCTCGACAAACTTAATAGTTTCTGTGAGCGCCGATCCCAGTGACCGCGTCGTCTAAGGCGTAGGTCTGCGGCCGATCGCTTGCTGTGATTACGGGTTCGAATCCCGCCGGAGGCATGGACGTCTTGTCTCTTGTGAGTGTTGTGTGTTGTCAGGTAGAGGCCTCTGCGACAGGCCGATCCATCGTCCAGAGGAGTCCTACCGAGCGCGCTGTGTCCTCGAAACCTCAGCAGTGAGGCGGCGTAGGTCCGAGTAGGACTGTTGCGCCACAAGAAAGAAAAACAATTCTGTGAGCTGTGTACTGGACAAGTGACACAGAGACCGAGATTCTGCATAACATCCCCTTTTGCCCCTATTTCATCTCAGTTCCAGTTCTTACTCAGTTAATGAATAATTTCTTTAAATAAGTCAACAAATGTTTTTCCACGCATTCTGCTCAGAGCAGAAGTTCAGGACATCCGCATATAACTGACAATATGCAATCCTGCTAGCATCCCACACGCTGGCTGACTGGCTTATGTTATTTGATCGGTATAAGTATTCAGAAATGGAAATAAAACCATTACAAAATCTGTAACGTTATAAATTACGGTCCGACCACTGCCAAGAAGATACAAGGATTTTAGTGGCATGTATCAATCTAAAAATACTGCGGGGTGCTGCTGCTGATGGTTTTATAGGTACACTAATCTACTGAAGGCGCGTTCTATCCAAGTTAAAACCAGTCAGCCTACTAAGCAAGTAATATACCTTGGCCCCTGCGCCTATATTTATGTGTAATGCGCATGCTTGAACTTCAGAAAGACTCGCCTTCCCGGAAGGTACTGATAATGAATCGTAACTTCTTAATAGTCATTTCATTGATATGCTTTTTTCTCCCATGGCTCGACAGCCCTAGTGGGCCTAGGCATCCTCATTGTTGAGGTTTCAAGATCACACTCAGACACACCACATTCGGTAGGACTCCTCTGGACGAGTGATCTACCCGTCGCAGAAACTTCTACTTGACAACACACAACACTCACAAGAGACAGACATCCATGCCCCCGGCGGGATTCGGACCCGCAATCCCAGCAAGCGAGCGGCCGTAGACCCACGCTTTAGACCGCGCGTCCACTGGGATCGGCTCATTGTAATGTAGTCACCATAAATTTTTTTTCTAGCGTCTTTACCGCAGGAGTGAAGAAGATAGGAACAAAAGATAATTAAAACCACATTAAATGTTTATAAAATCACCCTAAAAAGTAGTAATTTGTATATAAATTCGGTTTAAAGCGTCAATAAACGAAAGGAACACATTTTCCCTCTTGTGATATTGGAGAATTCTGTAAGCAGAGAAAAAATGCTACTAGTATGCTTCTGTCCTTTTATGAAATTTATTCAGTCGAAGCCTTTTTCGATTCGTTGGTCCATAATATAAATGTAATGGAATCACCAACAGCACTTCTGCTGGTAATTGTAATAAACTTGTATTATGGAAAATTGTATGGTAGGAATATAATATAATTCGTTGGTCCATGTTAAAATTCAAGACTTGAAGTCATAGGCCTATTCCAGAAGTACCTTAGTCAGCTGTTGATATACTCATCGCTGTTGTTGTTGTTGCTGTTGTTGTTGTATGTTCCTGTACCCTGAAGGCGTGTAAAGTTAAAGAATAATAGTAAGAATAGTAAGAATAAATAGTGACAATAACAGCGAGCAAGTTGGCTCAAGCGGTAACGAGTGACTTGTTTCTAGACGTGCCGGGTTCGAATCTCGTCCGGGACCCTAGCTACTATAACTTTTTGTAGTTTCCCTCATTCCCTCCAGACAAATGCCGAGATAGTACTCTAAATTAGGCCACGACCGCTTTCTCCACTTCCTTTCCCATTCATAATTCGCTGCCATTCAGTTGTTTGACGATATGTAAGCTAATAGTATTGACAGATATGAAAGTAAAATTAAAATCTGATTTGTGTAAAATTGAAGGCATGCGAAAAGACGCTTGTTGTTATGAACTCGGACCGAATTTTCAGTTGTAATTTATCTTCTTATGCACAACCTAATGTTAGGCATTAGGCCTGTTTAACAAGGCTTAAAATTTTACCTAACTCTTCACATTATTTAAGGCATAACGGGATATTTTAGTGTCTACTGTTTTGTTTCTTATGAATGCTTGTAACTTCCTTGGACATGTGTGTGTCCAGAAAAGGACACCATACCTGGGTCACTTTGTAAGGAGCGCTGCACCTTGTTCATTCATTATTTATGGAGCGGCCTTGAGATGGTATTCCTGCAGCTGTGACTGATGTGACGGAATTTAACGTGACTTTATAAATGCAAAATTTATCCGTATTAAGTAGCAGTTATTTATCTTGCGAGACATTACTTTAAGGTGGGCCTTTATGATTAATGTACGAGTCCTGTACACGCCGATTATAATAATTAGTAATCGTCTGCGTAGCTGACTAAGATATACCACCTTACAATTTCAGCTTCTTAAGTTGGGCATTTTGGAACATGGTGCCTTAAAAGCGGTGAAATTTCTTGACTAGCTGATTAATTAGATAGATTAATAGAACTAAAAACATAAGTACGAAACAAATAATGTTTTCATAAATGAAACTACAGAATGACTGTAAGGAAGATAGTGAAATAAGAAAGTAGGCAGGGAAGAAAGAAACGCGTAAGAAGAAATAATGGGGAAGAAATGGAGGCATTAATAAAGAGGAGAAAGAATCGAAAAATATGTTTCAGATTATCGAACTACACGGCATCACATTCCGGACAATGTAAATGGTTATATTCACTGTCGTGAGATCTCGGAGTTCAATCATCACGTCTTTAACAGACTGAGTTAACACAATTTATAATACAGAGTGTTAAATATGATAATAAAATGTTTCCGTCTAAACCGGGCCTTTGAAGAATAAAATTGATGGTTCAGTTCCTACCTGACAGAGAATAAGCTGAGTCTCCTTTACAAAGACCAACAGTTTAATGCTGTATAGGGAATTAGCCCATGCGTATTTTGAGAATAAGACGAAACACTCTACGGGAACAGCATAAAGCTCATTAACCCCTTATAGACTAAATTTAACCTTAATTCTATTTAAATATTCAGTCTGTACCGCGCAGTAAACGTACTCCATTTCAGTTATAAAACCAATCATTTAATATTGTGCAAGGAAATAATCGCTGCTTGAGATGCATGAAGAGCACAGAAATGCGCTCTGTGGGCAGAATGTAGAATTCTCGAAAGTTAAATCTGGCCCACATACATATATATAGTAACCACTAGGCCTTATGGTGTCAGTGTTTAAGATTTGAGTATTCTTGGATAAGACGCCGTGTCAATTGGCACATAGTTACCGGCGTTTCGAAACACGTTGCTGCCTCCATCTTCAGGTTCTAACCAGTTAAGGTCAGAGCATGTCATTTCTGTTCTGCAGAGCATTGCAAACCGTCGGTCAAGGGTTCAGATATTCATATTCCAGAGGCATATGGCAACATGTCACTCAAGTCCGCACATCAGGACTCGCATTGATATCCACTCGTATATTACTCCAGTCGGCGAAAGGGTTTGGGTTGGCAGTGCCATGGCTCAGGCGGTTAGTCGCCGGCCTCTCACCGCCGAGGCCCGGGTTCGATCCCCGCCGATCCCAGTGGCCGCGCTGTCTAAGGCGTGGGTCTGCGGCCGTTCGCTTGCTGGGATTGTGGGTTCGAATCCCACCGGGGGCATGGATGTTTGTGTTGTGTTAGATGTATGGACGATAGCATGAAACATAAGGTGACATGCAGGACAAAAAGGACTTCAACAGTACAAATGGATCAGGAATTAATTTAAAAAAAATCCCGGATCAGTCCACGTGAGATTTGTGGTGGACAAAGTGGCACTGGGACAGGTTTTTCTCCGAGTTGTCGGTTTTCCCCTGTCAATTTCATTCCACTGGTGCTCCATTAATTGTAAAACTTGGTAAAAAAAACTGCTCATCTTCATCACAGGGGTTGCACAAGAAGCCTTAAGGCTGCCGTACGTCCATAGCATCTGGTGCGGGGCCCTTCACCACGCAAAAAAAAAAGGGGTTTGGGTTCCTTACCCATGGACATTGCTGCCTCACGTCAACAGCTTCACGATTGTTTTGCGGCAGATTATGTCCTCGTCCGCTCCACATATCCGGGTATAACCTAACAAGACATTCTATAATATGGACTTGCTGCACTGTTCACACCTTATTGGATCGTAGTTCATTCGGGGCTGGATTGTATAGTTCCACATTTTCTGAGCAGAAAAAAGACACCGCTCATAAGTTTATATCAAAAACAGTAATACTTACACAGGGTGTGCCAGGAGGAATCTGCCATACTTAGGGAAAACTTTCCTTCGGTTAAATTACATCGAAGCTGAGCGGTTACGATGGTAATGACGAGATACGTTTTCTAAAGAATGAGAGGTTTTATACATTTATTGATTATCAAACACACATGAAAACGAGGAGGAATTTGTAGTTTCTGTAATCTTAGCATCTGTACTTAACATATGGTTAGAATTTGAGTGACACAAGGACATTAATTAAGCTGGAAAAACAAGTACTTTGTTTTTTTTTCCTATGGCTCGACAGTCCTATATGGGCCTGGGCCTCCTCGTTTCGTTGAGGTTTCATGATCGCACACATTTGAAACACACCACAGTCGGTAGGACTCCTCTGGACGAGGGACCAGCTCGTCGCAGAGACCTCTACCTGACAACACACAACACTCACAAGAGACAGACATCCATGCCCCCGGTGGGATTCGAACCCACGATCCTAGTAAGCGAGCGGTCGAAGACCCACGCCTTAGACCGCACGGCCACTGGGATCGGCGGAAAAAACAAGTACTACTTTCATAAAATCGTCCTTAGGGTTCCAAGGACTTTATATAGCACGCTCACCTCCGTAAGTCTTAGCTTGGCTATCGACTCAAGTACGAACCTGCGCAGTGTACGGATGACACATCGTGTTAAACACGTACAATACGTGGAACAGCAACAAGACCGTACAGAGCATACACAAAAGAATGGTGCGGTTTTAATAGTGTTCTAATAGTTCACTATTAAAACCGCACCATTCTTTTGTGTATGCCCTGTATTTTTCTCGCGCTATTAACTCCGTAACCGTTAAACTGATTCAGGTTTGTTTGGTTATAGCGATGTAAATTAACCCAAGGAACGTTCTCCCGAAGTATGGCAGATTCCTCCTGAAATACCCTGTGTACAGGCAGATTTGTGCAAAACGTTGCGCAAGTTGACTGAGCTGCTTGCGTAACGCTTTACAGAAATCTTCCTATGTACTTTGCATAGCAGCCACGGTGGCATACATCTTGATTCACTCGTATTCGGGCCTGGGTTTAGACACAAGGATAACCCGTATGAAGGGTACCATACTTGATATAATCCATGGATACAAGTCATTCTTGACGCGCAGATGGCCTCTCTGCTGGGCAAGAAACTTCGCGCCTTTTATGGAACCAAATGTTATTCACCGTGTTCTTAAGGACATGAACCATACAAATCTAGTCAACAACCTCACAATCTAGTTCATTAAGATTCATTTTAACATTATCCTCCTTTCTACAGTTAGTGTTTCAAGTGGACTTTTCTCTTCAGGTTTACCATGCATCTTTCGTGTGTTTCATGCCCACTTATCCCGTTGTCCTTTATTTTACCACTGTAATAATATTTCATGAAAGTTTCAAATTATGAAAGGTGGTTTTTATTTCGCATTAACCCTTAAATCACAGGGGTTATCATATATGCACAAAGCACTTTAACAATAACAACTCCACATTTATCTCATAACTTGTGGTTAGGAGTTTAAGCCTCAAAAGGAATTTCTTTTATTTCCCTAAACAGTAATAAATACTAGTCTTTATAAATGTTGTACTGTTTCAGAGGTGGAAATTACATTTTAAAATAAAATTGAGATTAATTTCAGACTTAAAAGTTTCCTTCGATATTGGGTGTAACATTTTCTTACTCTTTGTGTGCCAAACAGAATTGTGAAGAGGGTTTACTTTTACATCTAGTTCTCCTAGCCAACCACAGGCAGACGCGTTCCCAGGAGCCATTTCGTGGGCTACCGGCCACCAGTACAACCTACACACGTGGATTTCAGACTGGTGCTCTGGTTTCTCCATCTCTGATTCATTATAACGTCCACGAAAAAGCCTAGAGTAACTTTCAGACCAGCCTCACGTTACTGAGTACGTAGCCATTCTCTTGTTGTGTAGCCTAAGATAGTTTAACATTACACGATCCCTTCTCCTGAGCACATTCTAGGCCATCAGGATGTTTCTTTTGGTGAAACGCATGCGTATATCTGATGTAACACATTTTGGTTCTTAGATTGTTTCTGATAAACGTAACAACGCTTTGTTATAGTGTGAGCAATCGATATAGTCCTCCCTCTTTTCCCCTGTTTACACGACACATGACAACGCCTGACGAATAACGACGCCTAGCTTCACAGCAGCGTCGCCGTTCCTCCCTTCCTGCCACCACTCCTATTTCTCTTCCGAAGCTACGGTATCGGCTCATCTTGCATCAATATTTCTTTTGAATATTTTCATTCATGGTCTAGGCCCACTGCTCGCACTATACTTATATTTGTTTTCTGCATATGTCGTCTTCTCCTCATTCGTTCTTCTTTACGTTATATTTCTTTATTCTTTCTGTCCTGTTCTTCTTGCTCTTTGTTTAATATTTCTATTTATTTCAACCAGCGTCCTTCAACTCCAAATTCATACTTAACACGCAGTACTTCAGGCCTCCGGTTATACAAGTTACAGTAAAATAGTGAACTGAATTAGCGTACACCTGGTAGGATGTATGTATGTCGGTGTGTGTCTCCAGGAACATTGCTAAACCGCGACATGCACGCCGTTTATGGAAACTCATGACTAAGTTTTAATTGCGTCGCGGTATTTCGGGTAGAGTCTTTATAGTCAGAGTCACAGCGACCTTATTCCGAGTGGGTTGAATGCAGTGACGAAGTTCATCACACGCATTATAATAATGCCTTCTAGACTCTACGATTCTTCTTCTTCCCAAGGCGCAACAGCCCTTAGTGGGCCAAGGCCTCCTCATTATCGAGGCTTCACGATCACACTCAGACACACCACACTCGGTAGGACTCCTCTGGACGAGTGATCAGCCCGACGCAGAGACCTCTACCTGACAACACACAATACTCACAAGAGACAGACATCCATGCCCTCGGCGGAATTCGAACCCACAAACCCAGCAAGCGAGCGGCCGCAGACCTACGCCTTAGACCGCGCGGCAACTGGGATCGGCAGACTCTACAATTAGTCGCTATTTATTTTATGTTATTATGTTTTATTTTATTTTATCCCCAAAAGAGTTACTGCTATAATGAATTCTGAGTCATATTCTGGACGAACTGTCGTAAGTCAGGTTCCATTAATCACTGTCATTAAGAAACCACTTAACATAAATTAGACTCCATCACTCAAGTCCTTTCACTCATTTTCACAAAATAAAAGTACTACCGTAAGTTACATTCCGTGGTCCGATTCTTACATTAATTTTCTCCAAACTGTACCACGATGAAGCATGTTTTAACATTCATTCGACAGATGAAGTTGTATCAAGTGGTAGGGCTACTGACTTACGTACGGGAAGTACGGGATCGAATCTGGGCTTGCGCACTGACTATCCTATGTTCCATGGTTTCATTCAGTCCCAAGTAACTACCTTAAATTAGACCGCGACCAATTCAGCTCACAAAATTTCCAATTTATTCTTCACTACCATCCAGTCACTCGTCCCTGGTCAGAGCTACTGAGAGCATTCATTCTTTAGTCTGTCTTACGACAAGTCCGTAGCCTCTTCCAAAGCGAGTTCTCCATAGGGTGCGATCTAGTGCTTCCTCTTTCAATTGCCAGTACTGTCTCTTTTCCTTAAGGTCATCCATTAGCTACTTACGTCTTCTTCCTCGTCTTCCCGTCACGTCTATCCTACCTTCTATCTTTCCTTCAATAAAAGTGTTTCAGATGGCAGTTCTTACGCAAGATGTGACCAATACAGTCAGCTTTCCTGCTTTTCATTGTATGTAAAAAATTCCTTCATCCTTGACTCTCTGTAATATTTCTTCACTTTTCACACGATCCGTGCACCTGATCTCCATTCTTCTCCAGTACCACATTTCAAAACTTTCCAGGTCACTTAATAAATTGCAAAAAGAAACGATAAAAACAAAAATTAACACGCTTCATAAATGTCTTTCCATCGATCATGTTCTGGCGTGTGTTTTATTTTTAGAAAAGTTCTGACATAAGTCAAGATATCAATATTCATATTCAGATACTCATTTTTTTCTAAGGTCATATTTTCATAATTCATGAGCTATTACGTTATGGTGTTCATTTTCGGAAAAACGTTATCCCGTAAGGCAGATTTCATCAGTCATATTCTGCCGCTCTTTTTCTCGGTTACCACAGTTCAAACTGTCAGCCAGCTTTGGACACTTACTTGTCAAGAAAGAGTCTTTACAGAAAATAATGACGGTTTTTTCTGTACTGTTTTTTTTATTTATTGAAGGGCCCCGCAGCAAATTCTATGGACGCACCGCAGCCTTGAAGACTTATTGTGCAACCCTGTGATGAAGATGAAGTTTTTTCTGCTTTTCCATTTAATAGAGCACCGGTGGAATAAAATTGACAGGGGAAAACCGATGTACAAGAAACCTGTCCCAGTGCCACTTTGTCCACCACAAATCCCACATTGACCTACCCGGGATCGAACCCGGGCCTCCGCCTTGAGAGGCCGGCGACTAACCACCTGAGCCATGGCACGGCCTTTCTGTACTGTTACCCGGTGACCAAATATACTGCCTGCCTACTAAAAGTGGTTCGTGATTCCTCTATATGCCTAAAAGTTGTAGTCCCTGCGGCAGACTCTGAAGAGATATGAAGAACGGAGATACAGCTCCATGTATTCTCATCCTAGGAACTACAGAGGTGTCACTAATTAACTGTATGAAAACCCGCTTTACCGCAAGTTAAAGTGTCCCCACTATCCGTCGGATAGGAGGCTGGATGTGCCTACGAGTCGCCCTGGACGCACTGGCGGGGAATAACCGTACTCCTGCCGGGAACTGAACGCCAGTCGTCAAGCCCGTGAGCAGTCACTGTACTGTGATATCCCGTTCATACAATGAAGACGTAATGTGTAGACATTTTTCTTTCATTTCCTTCCGCACACGTTACATCTGCGAAATTACTTATCGGATTTCGAAGGAGTTTTGGTACGGGGGTTGGGGGGGGGGGCTGTGCCAGCGTTTGTCAAGGGAGTTCAATTTTGATCCGAATCAATGAAATATAGTATTGTGGCCACGGAAAGAACGAATGCGGGAACTAAGAGGGTGATGTGAAAGTTCTTGCAGTTGATTGCTACTGCGCAGGCGCAGTTACTGATGCTACAGACCGTTTCGCATGCAGTGACCCTGTTGGCTAGAACTATCCTAGCAATGTACAGACATTAGATGTTTACGTTACATATAGGCAAGCACAGCTACACTCCGTCGCCCATCGTTATTTCGTGTGTCAGTTTGTATGAAGAGCTGTTTCCGAATTAAAATCTTACCGTTCATAGAGATAACTTCCCATTCATTTTCACTGTATATTCTAGGGGCCATGCTGAAAGGTTTCCCTTCAGCCAGTATTGCGTTCTAGCCAGGTTTTACTGCATATAATTTCCACACCTGTTAGCTTTCGTAAGGCTGGTAGCATGAGTGTGGACTACTGAACTATGACTCTCAGTGAGCAGTACTTACTAGGCTGTCTGTACAAAATTCCATGGCAAAGATGATTCTACCGAGCATGGTAGCTTAGTGTCTTTTCGTGTATGTCGTCTGTGAACTGGGGATCTTATAAGTAAGCCACTAGACTTACCACAGTTAATTCCATGTGAAGCTAATAAAAACTAGTCAACTTGTTAGAAGTATTGGTATTACTGTCTTCACAATTTTGGTTATTTAGTTCGTAATTAATTTGTTCACATTAAGCTACATGTTTCGACAGACATTTCGGTCATCTTAAGGCTATTCAAATTTGTAACAAGAACTTAACTTAAATCATCCATTAATGTGTTCGTAGCAGTCTCCTACTGGACCTTATCAGGAGCTAGATGAATCCAGTCATCATGCTCAAAATAAAGTTGAATATTATCCTCCCGTATACTTGTACAATCAGTATTATGCTTACACTACTTATTTCCACTATGAACGGCAAATACCACGTCCACCCCACCATCCCATTAACATCTGATGTAGAGTACGCGTCACAAAACTACTTATTAAGGAAAAGTGCTTATACATTCCCGGCAGAATTCACATGTCATGGGAGCTTGCGATATCCACAGCTAACCCTTGGTCAAAACAGTCTCACTTTCAGATCCGAACCATCAGAGAGGAGGTTGTTTCTGTGGCGGTACTGATTTCGTCAACATGGCACATATAAATGGCATAAAGCGGCAATTTTCTCCGTCGCACTACTACTACTACTACTACTACTACTACTACTACTACTACTACTACTACTACTACTACTACTACTACTACTACTACACCACCACCACCACCACCACCACCAGCACAAACCGCCTACTTTGGTCTCCTCTACAACCTTGTGCCTTATTTCCTCTTTTTATGATTTATCTTTTTCCATTATCCTCCTCTTGCTCCCCGCCTTTCCCATCTATCTTTTGTCCCTCTGCTCCCGTTTTCTTTTACTTCTCTTCCCACCCATTCTGTGCTTATTTTTCAACTTTTCTTTTGTCCTTATACTCGTCCTGTTCCCGGCCCCCTCCATCCTATTCGCTTTCTTCTTCTTCTTCTTCCTCCCTGTCCTACCACATCACACTATTCTGGCTTTTCCGTCTTCAGTGTCCTAACCATCAGAATTGTGCTTTAAGGTCTGAAAGAGGGACTGTCATAGTTTTAACTACGTCCAGTGGTTACTGCTGACAGTTCTCGTCCAGCTACCGTACACTCCGCACCACCGAAATGCCAACGACAGCTTCTGATTTGGCCTTCAGACTAACAACAACCTTCTTCGACCTTCAGGTTGTTAGCTTTGGAGCTTTCACCTAAGTTCAAGAGATTCGTTTCTGTAACCATTCTTGGGTCCATAATGAGAATTTAAAATATAGCGATTCATCCGGTCTTAGATCGTGCAATCGAAAAAGAAAATTGTGTTGCCTTGTCAAAATCTTCTTTTCCTTTCCTTTTTCTCATTACTGTTTTCTGCTCATCTACCTTTATTCCTTCCTTTCATCTTTCTATCTTTCTACCGAATATATTCTCGTACAACTCTACGAGGATTCAAAATTATGCAATGACATAGCAATAAGTGCTGCTACATTTCATGTGTCATTGTCTTGTTGTTCACTGGATGTAAAAGACAACACCTACGATACTGTATGAGCGCGTCAGTTGCCTTCCTTTAATCAGTATGAAAGGTGAACGCCATGATGGCATATGGTGGAACTGAGGTGTAGCTCCACGCATGCTTAAGCTTGGAACTAGATACAGGTGAGTCGGCAGCTTCATGCACCATCCTCTTTTCCCCGGGGAATGAGCTCCGGTACTATTATGCAGGAGGCTGGATGGACTCCCGTATCGGTATGGAGCCTTCGGAGGACAGAAAAATCTCTTAGCACTGTACAACAAATTTTGACTTTTTGTCTGCTTCGGAAAAAAAAATATGTTTCCCTTTATAGATCTTGGGACGCTGAACACGAAAAGGCTTGATTGGCTACAGTTAAAAAAATTATCTAAGTTATACATGCCTTACACACTATATTCTTGACATAGTGTATACTGACTGGCTTGTCTTGATTAAATGCTCTGCCTCTTCGCCTGCCATTTGTACGCAAGTCCAGGAGAATAACTTGTTACCGTCTAACCGAGGAGTTGTGGTTCGATTATAATCGAACCACAACTCCTCGATCGGCATCCCGTAGCCTAGTCACAATACTGACTATGATGCACCGGCTCCCATTTAAATATCAATAAAATTGGCGCTTTCGCAAAGAAAATTTGCGGGACGTAATTATATACACATACGATTATATTTTGTGTACGTACTGATCTTTATATGGCGACCCATTCATTCTCTTTTGAAAACGTAAGTTGCAAATGAGTTTCGTCTAAAATGGTACTAGTACAATGGATCGATACGGATAAAAAATTGCCCAAAATAGATGGTGTAAACTCCCATCGACACCCATTCAATCGTTGCGGGTGTGAATCGCGCGGGTGGAACCTTAGAACCACTCTTCCTTTTTGCTTTCATTTTAAGTACTTCTTGCAAAATCACACTAAAGAGAAAACGTAGACTGAGGTAATGTTTTTTAGAATTTAGATTTAAACTTAATCAAGAGGGGGTAGAGTTAAAAAAATATCTTACAATTTTCTTTCTTCACCCTCCAGTCAATAAGTGTCATTCCTGGCCTCTCATGTTACCGCTTGCAAAGAGGCCTCCCCGCAAAAATGCGGTGTGTATTTTCTGTTCCTCCACTTCAGCCCATTTCACTATTACAATAACAGTAGACAAGGTCCGGCTTCTCCATTCCAGTTACATATCCAGCCATTTTAATATTACAACAGTAGGCTATATCTATCGGTCCGTGAAAAAATGACGGAATTTCAACTCACGTCACAAAACTAACCCATTCTAATTTCCGTATATCCTACTGCCTAACAACACTAGATAATCCGTATATACACAACCTTCTTCTTTATATATCATCCAATGAATATGCGAACAAAATATGAGATAAGGTCAAAAAGTAAAGAGAGTTTTAATTTATCTTCAAAATGGTGGATACAAAAAACATGAATATTCCCTCGATGCCATCTAAATGGTTTAAGTTGCTTTTTCACTTCATTCACATAATTCACCTGTGAACAGTGTCCTCCATTCCGGTTTTGTAGTCAGGTGTGAAAACTAGTTGCGTTTATGGGAAGAATGTCATTTCAGTACGGCGACAATTGTAAGGCCAGAGGAATGTTTACGAATGGATGTTGTATTCTGCACGGCTATCGACTGTAAAATGGGTTGATCGTTGATTGTAAAACGTGTTGAATTTAAGGATCAAACCTACAGTCCTAACTCTATCAGCCGAAGAACTGATGATGATGAAACTATCTGAATTGAGGAACGCAATAGAAAGAGCGGTGACAAATAAAGCCCAGCCCATAACATTTTATACAGACAGCATCAGCGTGCTAAGGGCCGGTTGACCAAACGCTCTGAACAGAAACACGATTTTTTTTCCATGGCGCAACAGCCCCTAGTGGACCAGTGCCTCCTCATTACCGAGGCTTCACGATCACACTCAATTAGACACACCACACTCGGTAGGACTCCTCTGGACGAGTGATCAGCCCGACACAGAGACTCTACCTGACGACACACAACACTAACAAGAGACAGACATCTACGAGTATATCCCCACAATCCCAGCAAGCGAACGGCCGCAGACCCACGCCTTATACAGCGCGGCCACTGGGATCGGCAGAAAACGATTATGTGGACTAAATATTCCTTAAATATTGTATTATTCTGTCGATGTCTGTAATGAAACTGTTGTTAGGCACGTATTCAGTTCCTTACATTTGTTTACATGCTTTTGATTGCCGTAGAGGCCTAAAGATAAGATTAACGGCTCTGGAAGTACACTTCGACAAACTTTTACGACAATTCCCAATTTATTTTTTGTTTTACATTTGCTCGTAATATCGTGATACTTTTCCTGTAAGCTTACTCTCTCTCTCTCTTTCACACACATATACCGAATTTCAATTTGATAGTAATTTTTTCTGTGGCTCTATAGTCCGCCTCTGGTCTAGGACGCCTCATTTTGAGGTTTATAGATCACACACCATTAAACACATACTCGTACACACCCGGTAGGACTCCACTGAACGAGTGGAGAGGCCTCTGCCTACACAACACACAACAAACACAAGAGAGGACATCCATGCCCTCAGCGGGATGCGAACCCGCGATCCCAGCAATCGAGCGGCCATAGACCTATGCCTTAGACTGCACGGCCACCGGGATCGGCCGATGTGCTAATTAGTATGCCCGTATCATAGTTCAAGGCCCAGGGCTTCGAATCTCTGCCTATAAACCGGCTTTAGCAGTACCTGATAAATTTTACTTAAGTACTGTTAGTCCACACAAGAATATGCTGAGATAATATATCAAAATAGGCCGCGACCCCTCCTTTTCAAAGTCCTCGCTCATAAACGTCCTGGCATTAAATGCCGACGTATGTAACTTATAAGGCATCGTTAAATAAAATATCAACGTAACACAGATGGTAGCAAGACGGAGAGCCAGCGTGTCAGTTGATGTGTTCTCATGTTTACGGTGGCACTGCACGTTCCGCTACGTATGTACATAATTCAGAAGCGTATTCTGCGGGTCATTTGGAACAAAAAATGTCCAATAAAGTGTAGGTCGATCCGACACTGTGTTCGGCTTACGGGCCAGCTGAGTAGTGCTGAATAAGAATGTCCTTTCACCACGCCTTTATTACCATAATTTTAAACTTTTATGACATACGAGTATAAGTATCGAGGTATTTACAGAAAGTTGTTAACGCCCACCACGAGCCTGCATGCATGCTGTCAGTTGTGCCAATCAGTGTTGCCACTACATGCGTCCCATGTCGTTTCTGATATCAACGGCGACTTCATTTGTGGTTTCTAGTAACTGGTGCCTTGCTTCAAATTTACCGTCGTGTAGTGTGTTCTTTTGGAATTAGCGGTATTGGTTTGTCGGGAAATGCTCAGATTATCATTACTACTACTACTACTACTACTACTTCTACTTCTGATCCGGGCTAGCGTAGTCGGTATAGTGACTCGCAAAGGACTGGTCGGTTTGGGTTTCGAAAGCGAGATTTTCCACACCCGTCCAGACAGACTCAGGGGTCCGCTCAGCATCCTGCACAAAAGGTACCGGGTCTTTCCCCGGGGTAAAGCGGCCGGGCCTTCGTGTTGACCACCCGCCCCCATCTAATGCCGAGGTTAAAGAAATACTCCTCCACCTGTGAGTCTTCATGGCACGTTAAAGGGTGAACCTTTACTTACTACTACTACTACTACTACTATTACTACTAGGCCTATAACTGATGCCAGGCAGACGATAACGTACTAACAATTGTGACAGGTAGATGTGTTGTTTCTTGCAGAAGGAAACTTTATAAAACTGGTGCCCTCGCTCACATAAACTGTTTCTTACCAGAACTTGACGGGCTTCGTATTGACGCACAGCCCCACCTTATGCTCACTCGAGTTACTTGTTCGATAAAAGGATTTAGCCCCACGTGACAGCAGCAACGTGTTTCGTCAGCAAGGGAGAAGAAATGTAACTTCGGCGGGGGGAGAAAACAAAACAATCTTAAAACAAGTTTATTTCACCAAGACCTTTAAAATTGTTAGCTACATCTCGAATTCCTTGTAGTTGCTTTTGTTTTCTCATTTCCAGATAAACTATGTAAATAAATTGTTAACTGAAAAGTACCAACGGTGGTGCACAAATTTAATATATGACACAAAGTCTTTAGAGAATCACTTTAACTCCGACATGTTTCGGTGGCATATATACCACCATTGTAAGCTAAAAGTCCTTCTTGCTATGTACACATTGCCAAAGTAGACTTTCGCAGCGCTTATACATTACCTGCCGTGCTCTATGGGCATGGATTGCTGTGAAGTACCGCTGGCAACGTGTAAATAGCAAGAAGGACTTTTACCTTACCAGCGGTGTTCCAGCTTTCGGTGTGAACTTTCTCCCTGATGATGGTGGTATATATGCCACCGAAACATGTCAGAGTTAAAGTGATCCTCTAATGACTTTGTGTCATATATTAAATTTGTGCATTACTGTTGGTACTTTCCAGTTAACAATTCAATAAAATGCACGGTGTGAATGACGCAATGATATATGTAAAGAAAATGACTGCAGGTCCTATGCAGGAGAGAAAGATACACTCCTATAGTTATTCAAATCCAGTATCGATGTAACTTAACAATCATTATTTATTGTAAAATATGGAATGATTATAATGATACTGGTTGTGGTGGTGGTGATAATCTGACACTATGAAGTAGAATATTTCTGTATAAGCCGACAGTCGCTCAACCGATCAAAAAATTCCCCTATTATGGACCCCGAAGTTTTGTTACCATATTCACAAGAAATTAGGCTGCATCTTCTCTTGAGCCAGATGACACACAGGACACACGTACCTAATTCCGTGGAGCAGAGTCCTACTTGAAAAGCCGCTACTTCCTTAGCTAGTCCAGAAATCCCACGCATTTTAAGAAACCCGTAGGTCCATTACAGTTTTGAAAAAGACCCTCCTTTGGTCCATAGCCTAAGCCACCCTAATCGGGTCTACAACCTCCCATCAAGTTTCTTTAAGAGCCAGTTCAATGTTACAGATTGCTCTTATCTACGCGTACGTCTTCCAAGTAACAGTTTTCTTGCATCTTTCCTCATTGAAACCGTCTTCATCTCCCTTCTCTCCCATACTTGCCATACGCCCCGCCTATCTTACTCTCCTTCATTGGTCACCCTAATAATATCTGGCGAGGAGTAGAAATGATGACGTTCCTCAAAAAACGCAATTTAATCTTGCCTGCCGCTACTCCAGCCTAGGTCCGCCTGTTCTCCTCATCACCCTGTTCTCGAACACTCTCTAATATACAGGACTGGCACGACCCATTGTGCCACATAATTACATATATTTGATGGATCGCACGATGATCACTCTGCTTTAGTCGAAACATGTAGCAGAGAATACCAAGATAAAGTACATAGTCGTGCTGCGTCAATACAAGAGATCACGAGATCTGCGCTCTTCTGGGATATTACGACGCCGCGTAATATCCCAGAAGAGCGCAGATCTCATCAACATCGCGGCGGAAGCCTTAAATCAAGACAAGAGATCACGTTTCACAACAGTGCAACACGAGAGACAGTATTATAGTTGTATATATGTACTTCACTCGTGATTTTTACATTTCTGCATAGCAGACGGGAAGACAAAAATTCTGAGTCGAATGGTAACAAGAATTCCCCAAATGTAATCTTCTCTTAATTTCTTCACAAATGCAATTTTTAATACAGGTGACTATCATATCAGGTTTTCAAAACTCGCCGCTCGAATCACTTCTCGATGTACACAAGACCTGCAGTCCTTGACAGCTTCTGATTTGGGGTGCCGGAAAGGGCATAGAAAATGCTGAAATCTTACTGTACTTGTCTCTTTTGATAATGGAAGCTCACGCTTGTCCAGATATGTTCCAAATGTCTTACCATACAATAGAGTAATGGCCGCCAATTATTCATTATATAGGCTATGTACTGTGTATATATCTACTGTAAGCGCCCAGTCATAAACCAGAAAAAGAATTATGATCCACGATTTTCAAATAAGGAATCTTGTTGCCTGTAGACGTGTAAATTCGACAGTTGTGACTGATTATTGGTAAGTAAGGTCAGTGAGAACTTGGTGCGGTACTGTTTATTCTGCTGTATTTCAGAAGGTTTTCGTGTTATCAAACTTGGTTTATGGAGCCTCTGGCGAGGGAGGAGCTCCGTGAAGAGTACTGAGGCCTGAATTCGAGTTGGTGCGCGGTTGGTGAATGTTTCAGTATCGTTCATTTAGTTTTCTATGTTTTTTGTTTTGTAATAAAGTTATACGCAATAACAATGTTTCTGTAAAATCAAATACCAGCAAGAAGGCGGGAAGTTTAAAGAGAAACGCCGTATTTCCCACAATAAATTTAAATTGTTGTATTTCTACTTTGAGGTGGAAGGTAATTTGAATTGTTTAATATGCAATCAAAATATTAACCCTTTAAAGCCAAGTGGTTATACATGTACGTTTAACATGAAAAAACTCCGCGTTTTTCTTTACTCCAATTATATGTCTGTATGTTACATGATTCTTATAATAAACCGCCACCATTTACCCATACAGCACGGACCGATTTGTTCTTTTAATGGACACAGGCTCTGTTCTCTGTGAGGTATGAACTGAATCTTCATTTATAATTTAAATTGTTGAAAGGGATAATATACCAAAGGAAAATAGTATTATAGTATATTACCAAGCTTACTGGATACAGTTAACTTTATTCAGAAATCACCGTGCATCTTTTCACTGTCACTATTTACATACACCAACTGAATGCACCTTTATTTAAAAAGTATATAGTTTTTTAAAACATATTTAAAACTTTATAAAACCCGACATATAAACCCCTAAAGATGGCTGTATAACAGCCGAAACATATGTTGGGTTTTATAAAGTTTTAAGTATGTTTTAAAAAAATATACAGTTTTTTTAAATAAAGGTGCATCCATTTGGTGTATGTAAATAGTGGATACAGTTAATTTGATGCGGGAAAGCGAAGGAAAAATAATTGCAAGTGTTGAAGTCCACACTTACACTTTCAGGATTCAATCTAATCCCCAAGGGAAAAATACTCAAAAGGAAATGTGATATGGCGCGAGACGATAAATCATGGACAAAGCAGCGTTGTTATTCATCAAATGTTGTCACGTGTCATTTAGAACAGAAAAAGGGCGCGGGGGCTTACAGTAAGCAACAACATGTTACTCATGTTCACAAAGAAAATGAAGGCGCAGTTGAAAATAGTTTCACTGTGTCAGGATTAATAGCGCGACATTCACAGCCTTTCATTAAAGGTGAGTTCATAATGGAATGAATCATAAAAACAGCCGAAGCTTCGCACCCTGAAAAGGTGAAAGCAGTTAAGGACACTTCTTTACCACAAAACACAGTGGCGGAAACGACAAGTGAGATGGCGAATGACGTAATTGATAAGCTGAAATACAGAGTGTTAAGCTTCAACATTTTATTGCCATTGGCGAAAGCACAAACACTAGTGACGTCGCACAAATAGTTGTCTTCATGCTTGCTTGCGGCGCTAAGTTTCAAAGTGAAAGAAGAACTCAAGCTTCTGCAACTGCATGCCTTTGCGACTGGAGAAGATAATGTGGACTAACTTTTGTAAGAGTATGAATTCCCTTTATCAAAACTTGTGTGTGTAGCGACTGACGGATTTCCCGGATTGATGAGAAGCAAAGGTGGGTTTGTGCCAAACCGCTGAATAAATTACGAAAAATGTATCCAAACTGCAAGATCAATCACGCGCTTTGTACGAGTATAATTCATCTGGAAGCATTGTGTTAAAACAGTTTTAAATATGGAACTGTGAACACAGCTGTAAAACCGTCAGTGAACTCCATTCGTGCGTGTGGTGTAAATAAAAGTCAGTTTTTTTCTTCATTGATTGACTTTAAACTGTACAGAAATTAGCTGGAATTCGTGTCATAAATCTTTGACAATATTTCGGGACCTGCGAGATATCAGGCTTTCGCCGCGGTTTAGTTGCGGTCTTCGCTGTTCTGGTAGGTTACGCATCCTAGGTTGGTAGTTGATTACCAGGTACCAACCTACACAGCGTAACATCCCAGACGAGCGAAGGCTTAAGTTTGTGACCTACCCGAAAATACTGTTATGTTTCTGTAAATGAAAAACAGGGGGAGACGGATATTAATGGAGATTCGTGGGTACAACAAGACTTAATATCTTTAGCTGACGTTACCACAGTTTTAAATCTGCTGAATCTGAAGTTCGGAAGAATAAATAAAATTGTTTATGTACGTAAACTTATGGTATGGATGCTTTCAGATCCAAACGTAGATTCTGGGAAACTCAGAACAGTAAAATTTTACTCGTCTCCTTCCTTTCCAGGAACACTCTGACGCACCACGTAGTTCTAAGTTGAAACAATAATTCAAATCATCGGAAGAGAATTTTTCTTCATTTATAACTCCATTTTGATTTGATATAAACAAGCCTCTTGTTAACGCTAACATGGAACTGATCGATCTTCAGTATGACTCTGCCCAATAAGGAAGGTTTACTAATTTGGGATCTCAGAATATTATACGTTCTAATTACCTTACCCATCAGTGGTAGCACATACATTCGCTAACGGGTTTTCTCGATCATGAGAAACAAAAGAACAGCTCAAAGACCAAGGTTAGGTGACCAGCATTTTCGTCTGTAGCAGCTCAATATTACAAAGCAAATATTAACGAACTTACATAATTCAAGATGTGGCAGGTGTACGACAAAAACACTATAATTACATCATATAATTAAATTTGACAATTCCGTCACACGGTCTTCAAAAAACTGGTCAACATCTACCTAAATACTTGTCTTGGAGCTTTTGTGGCAACAATATCCAAAGATATATTCTCGGGCTGAAAGCCGCATAAGGTTGTTTAAATCGGCCAAAGTTTCAGAGACCGACTTTGTCTCCATCATCAAGTCTTGATACGACTGGACACACAGGCTGTCCGGAATATAGAGCAGTAGCAGGACGAGGCTCGTGAAAGGACGCGAGCCGATACGCGGCCTGTGGGCTCACTTAACGTTTAAAATTCATGTGAAATAGCCATTTGTCTGTAGCCTTTCAATGAAATTTACATTTGTGTGACTTTGTGAGTAAGCGCGCGCGTAAGTGTGTATGCGTGTCAGCAAATAAGAACCTTAAGCTTAATTTTTCTTATGCTTAATAAAAGTAAATGATTATGATTTTCCACACCCCTTTGATGGCGCCTGGAATTGTCGTCTGTTTTCAAGCGAATCTTAGGAGGCACTGAATCTGACGTGCCTTCCCTAGATATGTTACTTTCCATTTTAACGTTATGCCCATCTACATCTTCCAAGGAGGTTTTACGATTTAATTTTCCAAAAATTAATCATCGCAACCGCGCACTTTATATTTCCACCTCAGTTCATTCCTTGAAAGCATTTGTGAAACAAATTTTTGAACACTGAATATCTTAATTTCTATTTTAATATAATTCTCTCCATCTACGCCTAGGTCTCGTAAGTGACCCCTTCCCTGAAAGTTTTCAGACATCATTTTGTAAATATTGATCATCTCTATAACACATTCTACAATCCTTGCTCATTACATCATTCTTGATAACATTTCTTCGAGAGTACAAGTTGTGAAGCTCCTCACTACGTAATTTTCTCCATCGTCTCCTCATGTCTCCTTCTTTAGGTTTCGTCTTTCATTAGAGCCCCCTTATTAGAACCCCGTTATCAAATACCCTCCACTTCCATTCGGATGGAGAGAAAATATTACAACCGTACAAACCAACAGGCAAAATTACAGTTCTGCACATTTAAATTTTTCGGTTTTTATATACGAGAAAGTAAGGTGAAAGATCCTCAACTGAATGGTCTAAAGAAGGTTACTTGCTGGCTTTAACCTGCTCTTGATTTCTTCTTGAATTTAAATCTGTTATTGTCGTTTACAAAACATTTAATATTTTCTACATTTTCAAAGAATGATTGATGGATATATCCGTAGCGCCCTCGACGTGTGTTCATCGCGTTCCCATTTCAAATGTCCAGCTGAATATCCGCCATCGCAATTAAGGTATTTCTTGATTATCTTCAGAATCTCCAGCTGAATGACTACAATGTGCCTCCCTTCACTGACCCAACCACCGTTAAGGTCTACTGCAGACGGTCCTTCATAACAACCTGCACTTATCAGCTGGTCAGTAAGTTGGAATCTCGCTCTTCTGGGACTTCACGCAACGTTGAGTGGTAGTTTGTTACCGACGTTTCGGGACAACCTATCGGTCCCATCTTTAAGGGTCACGAAATCACGCACGATCAAGAAGTTTCTTGTTGTTATGGAACCCGATCTGTCATCGCCGTCCACACAATCCAGCCACTGGCGCCTATTCCGAGCTAAATGAATCAAGTTCACTATTTCTCACACTATTTAAGACCCATTTAAATGTTATCATTCTAAATCCTGACTTCAAGCATTATTAACGAGTAACCCGTGCAGTTAAAAGAGCTTCATAAAATAATCAAGATAATGGGCATGAATACATACAGCGAGGCCATAAGACAGGCCTCGTCTATGCATACTCGCAAAGAACGCCTGGAAATCGAGTGACATATTCCACTTGAATTATCTCGTGCAAGCCTCTGCACATATAACGACCACGTTAGTGTTAGCTTCTGTATCAGTAATGGAGTCTAATGATAGGGTTTGTCGTATAACCACAGAGTCCGCTGAGTTTATAATTGTTGAACGATCGCTTAAACAATGTTTAGAGACGACTATCAGGCTAATAGTTGGTTCAGCCTCACAGCCATTCTTCTTCAACCACAACCAAGGCAGCTGGCCTTGAGGGAATGCCATGAAAAAAATATCAATAAGTTAGTCGGAAAAATATTTAATGTCTGTAGCTGTATACTGCAAACGAAAGTGTAGTAAAATCAAATAATTAAACCAACAAATGCACTATTTTGACCACTTTTATTGTGGCCCATGTCCCTTCAACCCTACACGTGTTTCGGAACTTTATAGTTCCATCTTCGGGGGTCACAATGTACTACTAAAATAAGCAGTATTACGACAAATGTACAATATGTACGTATCACTATGTGGTATGATAGTCTGGTTGGAATTTAAAACCATAAATATGCGTATATTTAAAACCTGATTAAAATTGTAAAATGTGCGTAGTATTCACTGTTTGCGGAACTACTGGCGTATTTCTACGTTTCCAGGTGCATTTTCTTGTATGTTATGATGCTGCTTGTGCTATATTTCCGTGGCTGTGTGTGTAGGGAGACTGTTCCGCAAACAGTGAATACTACGCACATTTTACAATTTTAATCAGGTTTTAAATATACGCATATTTATGGTTTTAAATTCCAACCAGACTATCATACCACATAGTGATACGTACATATTGTACATTTGTCTTAATATGTGCTTATTTTAGTAGTGCATTGTAACCCCCGAAGATGGAACTATAAAGTTCCGAAACACGTGTAGGGTTGAAGGGACATGGGCTACAATAAAAGTGGTCAAAATAGTGCATTTGTTGGTTTAATTATTTTATTAAAAAAATGCACGGTGGTAATAGTGTGAAAGTGTAGTAGTCATGTATCTCTTTCACAGTGTAGATATCTGGACAAATCTTTCTTGTGGTCGAAAAAGTCACGTCAGTATTACCGGCACTGCACGGTATGAATTCCAAGTGAGAATGCGGGGGTGGACAGAAGTGGCTCGGCATCGTGTCCTGGCGGCCTCTGATATTAACGACGTTAAAACCCCAGGTTATTCAACCCACAGCAGTATCGATTCTACGATATTCTTGGAGTTTATTCTGAGAAGTAAGGGAGTAGGAAACAAATGGCTTATTCATTACTTTTTCTTATACATTTCCTTAACAGGAGGAATAAAAATTTGTAATAAAATTTCCAGCTCATATGTTGTGATTAAATAAAGAAGTACGCGTGACACTGTTACAGGTAGAGCATGCATCCGTCGACAAACATGACTAGCATACACTCGTAGTTGAAATAACTAATAAGGAAAGTGATATTCTGGGACAAAACGGTGTAACAGAAGAAGAAATTCAAACATAAAAATGGGCAATAAAGACATAAAATGTACTGAACGTGCCTGACAGTAGAATCCATTCGCGCCCTCTTATTTCAGGAGGGAAAACCTGCCATTTACCGTAATGACTGTCACCCGTTTTTTCATGTAATTAAATATTTCCGTAAAACAATAACATTTGAATACCGTTAAAAGAAAGAACTAAGATTAAGTAACAATTCTGCAATTATGTTCTAATTTAAAATTTATTGGAATTTCAAACATACATCTTTATAAATTTCCGAATGACAAACACTTTAGTATTTCTCGGAAATTATCCAACGTACAAAATCCTTTCGTCTAGTCTGCTCCATTTCACTGTCCCTAATCGCGACTAATCTGCTCCGTTTCACTGTCCCTAATCTCGTCTAGTCTGCTCCGTTTCGCTGTCCCTAATCTCGTCTAGTCTGGTCCGTTTCGCTGTCCCTAATCTTGTTTCTAGGCGATCAAAACCGAGTTTATAGTGCACAAGTCATCGGTCTCCTTCTGGCAACGGTTTCATTAATAATCGATCACTGTGCAGCCTACGACAGTAAGGAATACAGCACTGGCCAACAGAAATATATTAGCTGTTTATAATATTACATCTTTACATTAAATATCTTAGGGCTCTTACAAATATGTAAAGATGTACATACAGTACTTTATGTGTAGATCGAGTGACTACGGGAAGATACAACTTCGTATTTGTAAACGTCTCGTAAAATTTGTCAGCAATCACCATTTTATATACGTTAAATTCGTGACAACTGCTTCAGGTTAGCTTCGTGTTTCGCCACTGAAATACAAAAAACTGGAGATGAAATGGGTGGAGCATGTGGCATGCATAGGGAGGAAGATAATTACTTACAAAGTAATAGACGGGAATACTAAAGGATAGAGACCACTTGCAAAACCTATACGTAGACGAGAGAATATTATATTTTATTTGTTAAAAATGGTTGTGAGGATGTGAACTGGATTCAGTTAGCTCAGGATAATGTCCGTTGGCGGAATCGTGTAAAGATGGCAATGAATGTCTAGTTCCATAACAGGCAGGAAATTACTTGACCAGATGAGCGAATATCAGCTTACGAAAACCCCTTGTCCATGATTAATGATAAACAAATTTTTCCCCCCAAAGTGGAGCAAAGCTTCTACCTTCTTCCCGTCGGTAAATTTTTAGTCATCAAATGGACAGTCTTCTGGGGTGTCGGACACTAAGTATGTTCTGAAGCCTACAAGGATTGTGATCTAAATCCTTGCATCCTTACATCCTTCCTACATAATAGACTTACTCTATCCTTCCAATCACGTCAGTATCCCCCTAAACTAAATTCAGGAACCCTGGAAACGGAACCCAGAATGTTGTAATAGAAACCAAAACAGAAGTATGAACCTTAGGAGTCTTGGATTGTGGTAACTGTATGGGAACGGCGCTCAGGATACGGACAACTGGCGGGCTTGTGTGAAGAAGGTCGGGGTTTCCGGTAGGAAGAAGAGTTACTTCCTTCCTTCAGAAGTGTCCAGACCGGCTCTGGGACCCATCCAGCCTCCTATTCAGTGGGTACTGCGGGTTCTTTTCTCAGGGAAAAGCGGCTGGAGCGTCAAGCTGACTATTCAGCCCCACCCAGTGCCGAGGTTAAGAATGAATGGAGTCAGATATTCACTCTCCATATGCCCAGGGACAGCTTGACCTACTATCTCCATTCCATATATTGATGTATTCAATGTCTGCTTCTTTGAATTCACCAAACGTTGCGGTTCCGAGGCTGGTGCTCATGATTCGTGTTTGTCGGGTCCTGACTTCTACTCTGAGCCCGCAAACCGTTCTGTACTGACAATTTAATGGCTTCCTTCATCTCTCTTTAAGCTACGACTACTTTCTCTTCTTTCCTCACGCTTCTAAGTCATCATTCACATGGCCACCATGTCGTTGGACGCTACTTAACCTACAAAGCTGAAAAAGTATCATTAAATAATCAAATAAAGACATCTGCAGCTCTTGAAGGACACATAAATACCAGTACTATCAAACAAGAACTGAGAAATTACATCGGTAATTTGCAATATCGTATTGTGGCACACACAAATAAGGTTGTGTTGAGTAGGTGATGTAATCCATCATCTTTAATACGTACAAAGTTCCAGTGGAGATAATGTTAATGAGTATTATGTAAATTTTAATTAGTCTCCATCTATAAATGACATAGCAACGAGATAACATTATATCATCATTCCCGAGTACGGTTATCGCCCTTCTTTAAATAATTTCCAACTATTAACTACACTTGCATGAACAGAGATACATTGCTAAGTGGAATGAGTATGCCTGACTGACAACAGGTTTTGTACGGAAAACAGTCTGAAACAGCTTACATGCTGGGGTCGCACGATCAAATCTAAAAAAAAATGTTCGCAGATTTTTAAAATTATCTATGTTCCGTACAGTAAGACAGGACACAGTATACATTCCAACAGCTGCACTATAATTAGATACAATAATATACAAACATGTAGGAAGACTACCACGTGTTTTTACCTATTTATAGTACAGTTGTTGGAATGTGTACTGTGAAATGTTTGCATATTTCTGTATTGCCGTATGTCTTCTGGTTATGACAGAGACCTTTCGACAGGCTAATCTTACATCTGTGGTGACCTAGGTCAGTGTTTCTCAATCTTCATAAGCCGCGAACCAGATTAGGCCGATAGCTTTATCTCGCGACCCCAGGAGTCAGAAATAAAAACATGTGGAAAATAAGAACAAAATGAATCTGTATAACAGATGTGACATTTTAATAATTTAATGAAACTAAGACAAACATGTATCCATTTACTTCTGAATGAGCCTGAGTTTAATGCTGTGACTCCTCTTATGGCTCTTATACCTGATTTAGTCTCCACGATCTTGCAGATATTAATTTTTCCGCGTTTTTTTTGGGGGGGGGGGCGTGGAATATGCCTGAAACCGAGAACATTTTGCCAACCTACTAGAACTTCAGCGAAAAAACGAACATTTTGTTTGGCTGATCCCGATAATTTTTCGTTGAGAGGCTGACAACTCTGGTAGTCCACGTTCTGCGTAATTTTTAATAACACGACGGTCAAGCTGACGTCGCTACAATGTCACTACGCGTGATGACATTTACAAAAATACTGCTTTTATTACAGTTATCAAAGTAGTGTGGGTTAGTAATAAGTATATTCATGAAATTGTTTCGCGACCCACTCGGAACAGCTCAGCAGCCCAAATTTGGGTTGCGACCAATAGGATGAGAAACACTTCTGTAGATAATGAACGTCTGAGAACTAATTCAGAGGCGGAACAAGCCCAAATGCGTAATCTGTAACAGACACAGAGTATGATTTTGACACGAAGACAGTAATCTTCTTAGTCATCATCGTGACAGACCACCGCTGGTCCTATCCATGAATCAGATAAATCAGTTCCACGCCCTCCCATTCTACTATCTTTAACATCCATTTTAATATTATAGTCTATCGCTTCCTATGTCTTCCAAGCGTTCTCTGTCCTTCAGATTTTCCAACTAAGGCCCTATATGCGTTTCTCTTCTCCCCTAAATGACTCGCCCCCGCCTTCTTAACCACCTTGATCTTATCACCCTAATAATATTTGAGGAGTAAAATTCGCGAAGCGCTTAATTATGCAGTTTTATCCATTCACGTTAGTTGCTTCCTCTTGGGTCCAGATCTTACACAGCACCATTTTCTCGAACACCTTTGGTCAATGTTCCTCCCTTAGTATGAGAAATCAAGTTGTGCAATAGAACAACAGACAAAATTGTAGTCTTATACATTTAATATTACATTTCTAGACAGCAAATGTGAAGACAAAATATTCTAAACCGAATGTTAGCACGCATTCTCCAAATTTAGCCCGCTAGTAATTTATTATTGAGTGCAATTTTTAATTGTTAAAGCCGTTGCCAATTGTTCCAACGTTGCCACATTTTCAAGTAATTTATGAGCTGTTACGATTTTGTCCTATATTTTTCTGGTGAGACATTAATAAATAAGTATTTAGTTTTCTTAACATTTACTGCTATACCAACCTTTTAGGAGAGGGCCAAGTGTATTTATGAATGTTTCGACGCAGGGACTTTGTGTTCTTCACTATCAGATTACTGGATACGGCAAACTGTACTGCCATGAACACCATTACCGTAACTAGTTTCATATAAAATGTCGTTCCTAATTGTCGGTTTGAAAATGTTCTCGTCCCCTACATTTGCATTGAAATCTCCTAACAAATGTTTCATATCGTGTTTAGGGAATTGTTTGAATGCCCCGCTCTAATTTCTCATAAAATCCACTCTTTATATCAACCCTTTTATCTTCAGTTGGGGCACGTGCATTCACAATAACATCACACCAGTGACCTCTTGGCATTATACACGACTTTCTGCCACTAACAAACTCAACTCGTTTAACCTTTTAAAGCCTGGCGGTTACTGTGTGTTGCGCCAGTTTTAACATTCCAAAATTCTACATTGTGCCAACAGTGTATTTAAGAAAAACGGTGAACCTTGCCCTATACAGCATTCAATGACTGGTTTTATAACCGAGATGGCAAGTGTTTACTACGCGGTACGAACTGCGTTTTTAAATAAAATGGATAATTTTTCGTCCTTAAAGGGTTATGCTGTTATGGTTGCCTTTTTACCTTTTATGCTGAAGCTCGTTATTTAGTCACATCACGAGATCTGAGGTCTTCTGGGATATTACGAGGCGACGTGTGGTAATTGTTTACCGAAACGTCGGAAAACAATTACCACACGACGCCGCGTAATATCCCAGAAGACCTCAGATCTCATCAACATGGCGGCAGAAGCCTGAAATAAAGGTTAGTCACATGACTTCTCGATTAGGAAAAAGGATGGACGCCAAATGAATTATCAGTATTTTTCAGATTTTTCTCATAGGAATATCTTTGAGTTCGCAAGAAATAAAAGCAGAATAGTGCAAAGAAATGAAATAAAGGTTATGAAAGAAGGATGTGGAAATAAAGAATGAGAAAGAGGAACTAAGGAAATGGAACAGAATATAGAGAGCCAGTAAGAAAACCAAAAACGCAGAAACATATGCAGCAAAATAAAGTTACTTGCAGCCACTTCAACTGCTCCTGAAAACTGTCACGACCTACATGCCAACGCGTGACCTTGAAATGCTTTAAGAGGTCGGGCAGTCCCATTTACGTCTTGCTACATAAGTAACCAAAAACCACATCCGCACAGGGCCTGTGGTACTTGTATCACTTTTGTTGTTCAGTTGCAATGAATGAACACAAAGTGGTGGAACTCCAAACAGTTGGATACGACGACAGCGCCGCCACTTAAATCACTACAAACACACACACGACTCGACACACGCGAAAATGTTTGAAGTGTGTGTCATCAGCGAGCCCATTCATAACAAAACTTGGAACCATGACGTAATGAGGCATGAGTATACCCTGCCATTGTTCTAACACAGTTTACTACAGTATGTGGGATTTTCAGATTTAAATACGAATACCAAATGCCTTTTATAACAAACACATCATTTAGTGCTTTTCTGTTCAGTTCAACACGTGAGTCAGAATTCTTAGTACTGTACTTGCGTACTCGGTATGTTTGTAATGCGCATCCCAATATTTAGGGTACTTCTAGACATGAGTGTTCTTTCGATGTAACTATGAATACAGGATGGTAATTTAAGAACATGGATTGTTCGTAAGTGTTCAGTTGAACACAAAATATGACATCTACAGGATGTCCAGCTGAACGCGGAACGCGCTCATACTTGCATTGCTGCATTACAACCGACGACGTCGCCCGCTCTGCAGCAACGCAGGACAGCGCGCCGTAAAGCGGACGACATCAGTTTCCGCATAGCGACCGATGACGACTCCCGTTCTGCCATACTCCATTCCGCCTTAAAATTCCAGTGCGTTAATCCTAGCGCGATTTTTCATGTATGGTAATAATCGTCGCAGAGAAGATAATGTGAAAGAAACCATTCAAAATTATATGTTATGTCATGATGGTATGAGTTTTAAATAAATCAAAACTTCAGCGCGCTCTTTATCATGAGTACATTCAGAAATTCATAGACTTGTGTGCGGCGTGAGCTGTTACCGTCTTCTTGCAAAAAGGTATAGGTTCTAGCTTAATTGGAAATGTGTTTAAAAAAAAACGGAGTCTGCGTGTGTAACATGTCGGTGTGAATTTAGGGTCTCAGAGGAAAAACCTGGTCCAATAACCCTAGCTGCACTCATGCCACACCACACACCAACTTTAACATCATACAACCTTAACGGCATGTAATGACACTTTGTGCATTAACACACGAAACCTGTTATTTTGAGAGTTAATCTATCCACCTAGTTGAAATCACCTTCGCCGCTAAACAGAACGAGTGTAATGGGACCCATCATGCACCCCAAGAAAGTACCAGTTCGCAAACTTCTGTCCTATTTCACGATGTATCGTGGAGTATATGCACCATATTTGCCTTATATGGATGCAGGTAGCACGTGTGTTCTGCGCGCTCTCTTGCTGACTTCAATGGAACTTTTTTCTCAAAAACTTTTCACGTATTTGTGAATTACTTCCGACATTGGCATTGTACTTCTTGTAGCAACTGTATTCAGCGCCATGTGTCATTCGAAATGTGCATTGCGACTACAGATGGCTCATAAATTCTCAGATAAGCAGCAATGAGGCGAGCCGATGAGTGGGATGGTTTGCATAAGATAATAGAACCGAGGGGAAGTGACTAGGGATAGTCGACATATAAAATAATGACCCTATATATCTGGCTCATAATCACCTCGCCCAATCGCATTCCCTACATGATTACGGTTTTGCTGCACATGCGTAAACATAAATTTATACTTCTGTGTTAACGAGGCAAGTCTTTATGGGTTTATAGATGAAGAATTAAGTTGTCCGTAATTCGTACTTCTTTTATTATTGCCGCAAAAATTTGTACGTGACTTGCGCGTGAATATGGTGCCTGAGGAAACCGTACATTCTGGTGTTTCAAATAAGCTTGTATGCTTGACGTAAGGATCGAGGAAGTTTGGTGGCCGTTGCAAGATCTTGTTAGAACGCCCCAAGGCACTCGCACTACTTTGCACGCAAATAATGAACCACCACATCGTAACTAATGGCAAGGTGAGGCGCCAAGAAACTGCGACTCATATCTAATCTGTTATTTATTACAGGAACAAGTCGGACTATGGACATTTGCATACATAAAATTATAGGCTATGTCCGACTGACAGAAGGCAAAAGTAACCAAATAATATTAAATGTTAGGGCATTTTACGAAACGAATTGAAGTACGACTTTTTTATTCAACTTTGAATCGCTGTAGGATAGGCTTGGGTTTGATAGAGTGTCACAGACTTCCACTTCGTTGAGACAGAAGGAAAGTGAGCTGAGGATGTAAACCGAAAGTAACTCAAAACCACACAGTTTCGCCATACGTGCTCCACCACAGCTTTCTCTCACATTTTTCGCAGTTCATAATTTAGAATCATTCACCCATTCGGCGCCATTTGAACTATATAGAGGACCAACTGTACATAAATAAATTTCTACCACTCCCTGTGTGACTGCTGACAACTCGACTGTAGTTCAGATTCGAGATCAGCCGAATCCGGTGCGGGCTTTCCCGTTTGCTTTCCCTTCCCTCATCCCCTAACAAATGTACATTTTTATGTAAGGTAAAAGTAAAGTTGTCCCTGTGCACGCCATAAAGGCGTATGAAGACGTGATGGCATAGCTCCAAACATTTTTAACCTGGCACTAGATGGAGGTGCGTGATAACTTTTACGCTTCGGCTGCTTTACCCACGGGGGGAGATCCCCATTGTACCAGTTCATTACGAGGCTTTGTGGACTCCAGAGTGGATCTGGATGCTTTGGGGAATGGCAAAATCTCTTACTCTTGTCGGGAATCGAATGGTGCCTCCTCGATTCTCCACTCCCGAACCTAGTCACTATACCGACTAGACTATTCTGGTTCCATTAATATTTGGTGTATTTGGGCTGCAACTTTGGGTCGCACTGTACCTTAACCTGTAGATACCTCTGCTGCCAATCAACAGTATCTTTAATCTCATCCTATCAGCGGGGAAACAATAGAAATCCCACCCTATATATGCTTACAGCTAAGTGTACCCCATGCCGTGTGGGTAGAGGATAGTACAGTCAAAGTCAGGCATAACACCGAGCAAGATGGCTCCAGCGGAAGCATTTCTGAATCGTATTCGTGAGAATCTCGTCACAGCTTGGACGTAGACTCTCCTAACCGAGGTGTTGCGAGGTGTTGCTCCGTCCCTGCAGGCCAATTCCAAGATAATACCTTTAATTAGGCTATGATTGCTCCCTTCTACATCCTTTCCAATTCATCAACTACGCATCATCCTAACATCGACGCTTTATAACAGCCTCTTAAAAAACTATAAATAAGTAAACAAAGGCATAAAACATAACAGAACCAGTCATAAACTGATCACGAAAGAATGTACCACGTTGTACGTTTGTGTACCCCTGCGCCAGCAAATTATTTTCTTCTATTAAACACGGTTTAGAGGACAAAGTATCCCGTCCTGTAGATTGATGTTAATAACTTTTCAGTTTTGTTCATTTTGTTACTTTAAAATATGTAAACCAGAACACTTGAAGCATCAGTAAGCGAACCATAAACCAGTTTAACATGTGTCACAAAAATTACATAAAAAGCAGCGGATGACTTCTCTAAAATTTACATATAAAGAGAAGTATTAACTCCTGTGCTTTTGAAGAATTCTGTCGGATATACGAGTATACAGAGTAGAAAAAAAAAGGTGAGGCGTTTAGAATTCGGCTCTCGTTTCTTGTGTGTTCAAACTCATGATGAAAAGCGGTGCATAATCTGATCTACTCGCATTAAAAAGCTACGTGGATTTATACAAAGCATTAATCCTCCGAAATAGTTAGGAAATATGTGCCATCCTGTCACGCATTTCTTGGTGTTGAAATATCTGATGGTCTGTAATGGCTTTCTCTCGAAAGGTGGATTGAATATTATTCACCATGACATTATATTGTCGCAGATCAATTAGGTCGTCTTCTAAATATCACAAAAATCTAACTCTCGACATTTGGACATCCCCTTCAAAATTTATCACTTTGTTGTAATTGTGTAATACATTTAATGTCCTCAGGTGAGGACGGAAGCACTTAGCTTCCGAAACGTTGTGATTGTGTTAAATATTGATGACGATGGTAAAAGTTCTTGTTAGTATTAGTGGTATTGTTTACTGCTACGTATGTTGAGTACCCATCACTGTAAGTAGAAGGCCTACAGCTACTGTGATTCATTTTTTCGTTCTTCGTGTATGTTTTCCAGTAGAGTATTCCGCTTCGTTTATTCTCCATCTCACATACGTTATTTCCCACCTGTGACAGATAAATTTCAGCAGTCACACTTAAACTGCCCCAAATCGAGCAGGAAGAATTTTCTGCGAAATTGTTGTGTTAATTGCCATTTCCGCGTAATGTCCGTTTACTAAAGAGCAACGTTTCACTTTATATTATCAAAATCGGAAAATATTCCTAGAAACACGAGTTCCATTTAATTGCAGGTTCCGTTTCATACATTTACTGTATCACTTCGCAACATACGGTATATCGGAAACAAGTCATGTGTAATTGCTGCTGCTGGTGTAATGGCAAAACTTTAATAACGTATGTTCGAGCGGGGGGGGGGGGACCCGAAAGCGACCGCGTCCTTGACAATAAATTGCCCCACCTCGCGGCCAGTGGGGCGTAACTAACTTAATCACCGCGACTTGAGTAGGTAAGCAATTGAGCGACAGGCGCTAATTAGTACCAGCCAGGTCTACAGACGGCTCTGAACCTCCAGATTCCGATCAAGCTCTTCATTTTTTCTCTAGTCCCTTGCCAGTACTCCACTCTGGAATTATTGTCATTATACCTCACACACCAAAGACGAGAACTGAACCCAGTACTCTTTTGCTAACGGAATATTCCTCTCGGTACTCAACAGAGAAGACATTATCTCAGATTATTCTCTCTCTAACAGAATCTGTCCTAAACATTCCTTGACGAGAAACCAGCCCAAATACTCTCCTTTTCGATTATTACACTTGATTACGAGGGAATTTATGGTATCTCAAATTGTGCCTAATACTTGAATGGATGCACGGTCAGCTAATACCATATTTTCTATAGTAAAAATTTCTTAGACGTTCTTTTTAATAGCCTCTCCAAGCTAGATTGCAGTTTGAATTTGACAGCATAATACCAGCACAGACGGTGTCATCGTCTGAAGATAAAGTGCATACCACACAATCTTTTCGTACATCAGGTCCTACTTGAGGCCTTATCTCTTCTGGGATGTTACGCAGCGTAGTATGACAGCTGGTTACCGACCGACGTTTCAGGAGAGCACTACGCGGTGTAACGTCGCAGAATAGCGAAGACGTCAACAACAACGTGGCGGAAGCCTAAAGTCTCGCAGATCCTATTTTACACACGTCATCTAAATGGTGAAGATGTCAGTGCACGCCATGGCGACCTAGGAGAGAGCGGGCAACTTCATCTTGATTTACTTTAAAATAATAAATGTCAAAAGGTATACGAGAATAATGCAGTCATCACATCAGACAAGTCACTACCGCCGACGCGTGTTGTATTATTCGACACAATGCTTTTCAGCGGATTACGTCACTTTGAAAGACGCGTCTGGATGCAAGTTTACAGACATACCTCCACACTCGTAGTCGACCTAACATCGATATACCATATGACTCTCCTTTGAAAAGTTTCTCAAGGTGCCTCTTCGCAAGCTTAGCAACCCATCATCTAACCCACGCACACGTCAGGGTGGCGTCAGGAAGCGCCTCGCTGTTGTACGAGTAAGCACCGAAGTTTGGCGCCAAGCTTTCCCAATTCGTTGTGTTTCGTGCGCACACACATATCCCAAAAGAAAGAAAGATAAGAGGTGTCAGTAGTGGCAGTGGGAGTGTACAGGTCGTGAAGAGAGAAAAGAATACAATAATTAATTAGAATAGTACATAGGCATATATTTATTTGTGCCCATGGCCATGTTCAGGTTCGTATCAAGAATCTGTTTCTCCGCAAAACAGAGGTGAAGGCAAAGTTGTCTCTGTGATTAAGCAACACGACTTGAAGACGTAAGGGAAAATGGATGTAAAACTCCGTGCATTTTTAACCTGGATTCTAAATGGCGGTGAGTGGTCACATTCAGGTCATGGCCGCTATAACTCCGGAGATAAAGCTCCTGGTAGCCCACCCATTGCAGAGGAGACTGAATGAACCCCACAGTCGGTCAGATCTCTGTGTGTAAAAGACAAAATTTCACCCCTTCCCCCATATTCCTGGAACTGAACCCGGATTGTTCGGTTGTTCACCTCGTAGACTAGTTACTAACTCAGCTAATCATGGCCTTATGCCAGCATACAACATTCATAAATTCGAGTCGTCGTAAACCGGATCCTCACTGTCAAAGGAAAAACGAATCGCGCAACAATTAGTATGAGCCATTGTGTGAAGAGATTATAGCTGAATTAAAAATTAGAGCTAGAAATTTTGTAGTTACTTGCTTGGAAAGTAGATCGGGCTAGGGAGGAAGGGGGAGCACCTGAATAGCGACGCATGACTGACCCCTTCCGCTGTGACGTGCAGACGAACGTAATTAATGGATGCGGTGCGTAGCACTCGTTATGCAATGACGCTAATTGCTAGAGGGACTGTAATGATATTAGGATGTGTGAACAAACTAATCATTCTAAGTTCATCAGTCGCTACTGTGTCGTGAAAAGTGACTGAAGCAAAGCTAATTGTAAAGGTGAATGAATGAGTGATGACGAAGCGCAAAATTTTAAAACGAGAAACAGGATTGGTCCCTACATGCGTCATCATCGTTGTTGTCATTATCATCAACACCACCACCACCACCACCACCACCACCACCACCGCCGCCGCCATAACCGTCTGGTCAAAATGCCGAATATTACTTCCTCCAACCAACTGAGCAAATTCATCGAAACGGGTCACGTCAGCTTCGTTCCATGTAATTTTCAACAGTTCAGAGACGCCCACCCATTTGACGACGTATAACCGATGCAGTTTAGAAGACGTCAATAAGTTAGTTTAAAGAAACCACACGTTTCAAAGATCGTATATAAATGTTCTGCTCCGTCCTTGCCAGAATATTCGTTGGCCAGTTTTATCACTCCTTTGGTATTTCACCATTCCCTGTTATTCGTGGACTGTAAATCAAAACTCTTTTTGGGCGCGACTGGCCTTCCAAGATTTCAGTTTCCCCATAATTAATTTATGTGATATTCAGTTTCAACCGTAATATAATTTATACTTCCTCTCTAATATCTTCACTCTGAAATTACATCTCTAATATTATCAATTTCTAATTAGTCTCTAACAGAACAGTAAATATAACGACTATGCGACGGCAGGGAGAGAGGCGTTCCTGTTTTTCAGAGCGTCAAGGCTGGCTCTGGAGCCCACCCCACCCCCCAGCCTCCTATTCAATACATGCCTTGCGTTTTTCCTCATGGGTAAAGCGGGCTAGCACGAAGCTGACCACTCAACGCCATCCCCTGTCAAGGTTAAGAATGCGTTGAGCTATACCTCCACCTCACCATTTGCCTACATGGTGTGCAGACGGACAATTTACCTTCACATTTATTTCCTTTCTAACATATTGAAGCCGGCTTTATGTCAAAGTGTTAATTCTTGCTAGATGCTACCCATATTCGTAATATATACAGACAGGACAACACACAGTGTTTAGCTAGCAGAACGATATTACAGACAGGACAACACCACAGTGTTTATCTAGCAGTACGATACTACAGACAGGACAACTCCACAGTGTTCAGCTAGCAGTACGATACTACCGACAGGACAACACCACAGTGTTCAGCTAGCAGTACGATACTACAGACAGGACAACACCACAGTGTTCAGCTAGAAGTACGATACTACCGACAGGACAACACCACAGTGTTCAGCTAGCAGTACGATACTACCGACAGGACAACACCACAGTGTTCAGCTAGCAGTACGATACTACCGACAGGACAACACCACAGTGTTCAGCTAGCAGTACGATACTACCGACAGTACAACACCACAGTGTTCAGCTGCAGTAGATTCTACCGACAGGACAACACCACAGTGTTGAGCTAGCAGTACGATACTACCGACAGGACAACACCACAGTGTTCAGCTAGCAGTGCGATACTACCGACAGTACAACACCACAGTGTTCAGCTAGCAGTACGATACTACCGACAGGACAACACCACAGTTTTCAGCTGGCAGTACGATACTACCGACAGGACATCACCACAGTGTTCAGCTAGCAGTACGATACTACCGACAGGACAACACCACAGTGTTCAGCTGGCAGTACGATACTACAGACAGGACAACACCACAGTGTTCAGCTAGCAGTACGATACTACCGACAGGACAACACCACAGTGTTCAGCTAGCAGTACGATACTACAGACAGGACAACACCACAGTGTTCAGCTAGCAGTACGATACTACAGACAGGACAACACCACAGTGTTCAGCTAGCAGTACGATACTACCGACAGGACAACACCACAGTGTTCAGCTAGCAGTACGATACTACAGACAGGACAACACCACAGTGTTCAGCTAGCAGTACGATACTACAGACAGGACAACACCACAGTGTTCAGCTAGCAGTACGATACTACCGACAGGACAACACCACAGTGTTCAGCTAGCAGTACGATACTACCGACAGGACAACACCGCAGTATTTAGCTAGCAGTACGATACTACCGACAGGACAACATCGCAGTGTTTAGCTAGCAGTACGATACTACCGACAGGACAACACCGCAGTGTTTAGCTAACAGTACGATACTACCGACAGGACAACATCGCAGTGTTTAGCTAGCAGTACGATACTACCGACAGGACAACATCGCAGTGTTTAGCTAGCAGTACGATACTACCGACAGGACAACACCGCAGTGTTTAGCTAGCAGTACGATACTACCGACAGGACAACACCACAGTGTTGAGCTAGCAGTACGATACAACCGACAGGACTACACCGCACTTGTTTTCAGTTTTATACTGTTTATCCGTTTGTCACATTTTGACGTCTCGAGGACACGCAGGACAAACTACGCGCAAGGACAGTTTGCTACACTCGTGGTTCTGATTTAGCTGCGGCCCACAGAGTTTAAAATCATCAAGGTATAGGACAAATTCCAAACCCCTGATTCACGAACATCGTCGCGGTACGCAGGCTTAATCACAGCGTTTGCTTAAAATAGACTGCGTAATGGTGCATAACTCATCAACAGATTGTGCAATAAAACAACGATATGCATTTCACCACTCGGCTAGTTTCACACATCCTTTTGTTTCAGTTTGTAGCATTTAGATAGCATTAAAGCACATGATTTGTGAAACGCTGTGTAAAGACTATCTGCGGGTTACGAGGACAATTGAAGGCGGAGAATGCAAGGAAGAGTTTCCAGAAAACAAACAGTACGCCATATTTTAAAGCGGATTAAAGTAGTCAGATTTTTAAGAAAATGGTGTCAGTAATTATAAAATATGGAAACTCATATCTCGGTGCTTCCAGAACACTAAAATATACTTCAGTATCTCCTTGCTCATTATGATTCAGTTCAGTGAGTTATTACACTAAAATACCGTTGTCTCTGGCGATTCACTCACGTTAAAGTTGTGAGAGCATGTGTGTGTGTCTGCGTGTGCTCGCGTGCCCGCGTGCGTGTGACTTACATTCGTATTGCCCGTAATATTTCCCTCTTATTATATGAACTTATGTGTCTTCTGTTATGAATTTCATCTAACAGAAATGTTAAGGAGTATTAAGGAAAGGCAGCAGCAATGTGAGGAAAACTCAGACAACGGATGGTACGAGAGAGACATGTGGGGGAGTCGGGCAGATTCAAATCGTCCGAAGTAAATGAAAATAGAAATAGTTTGTAATAAAATTATCCAATGCCACATTTAGTTGTTCTAGCTTTATTTCATGCTTACGGCGGAAATGTGTTTAATAGGCGCTGGGTAACAGGGATGCGAAGACGCTTATGTAGCAGTTTATTCATAATGCATTGTAACTTACAAGAAAAATACTGAACAAGCTTCTGTTTGTAATCAACAGGTGGTCTCAATTAGAAACGAACATCTTTTTAAGTGCACAGCTGTGTTATGATGAAAACAGAAGCTTCTGTTTGTAATCAACAGGTGGTCTCAATTAGAAATTAACATCTTTTTAAGTGCACAGCTGTGTTATGATGAAAACAGAAGCTTCTGTTTGTAATCAACAGGTGGTCTCAATTAGAAATGAACATCTTTTTAAGTGCACAGCTGTGTTATGATGAAAACAGAAGCTTCTGTTTGTAATCAACAGGTGGTCTCAATTAGAAATGAACATCTTTTTACGTGCACAGCTGTGTTATGATGAAAACAGAAGCTTCTGTTTGTAATCAACAGGTGGTCTCAATTAGAAATGAACATCTTTTTACGTGCACAGCTGTGTTATGATGAAAACAGAAGCTTCTGTTTGTAATCAACAGGTGGTCTCAATTAGAAATGAACATCTTTTTACGTGCACAGCTGTGTTATGATGAAAACAGAAGCTTCTGTTTGTAATCAACAGGTGGTCTCAATTAGAAATGAACATCTTTTTACGTGCACAGCTGTGTTATGATGAAAACAGAAGCTTCTGTTTGTAATCAACAGGTGGTCTCACTTAGAAATGAACACCTTTTTACGTGCACAGCTGCGTTATGATAAAAACAGAAACTTCTGTTTGTAATCAACAGGTGGTCTCAATTAGAAATGAACATCTTTTTAAGTGCACAGCTGTGTTATGATGAAAACAGAAGCTTCTGTTTGTAATCAACAGATGGTCTCAATTAGAAACGAACATCTTTTTACGTGCACAGCTGTGTTATGATGAAAACAGAAGCTTCTGTTTGTAATCAACAGGTGGTCTCAATTAGAAATGAACATCTTTTTACGTGCACAGCTGTGTTATGATGAAAACAGAAGCTTCTGTTTGTAATCAACAGGTGGTCTCAATTAGAAATGAACATCTTTTTACGTGCACAGCTGTGTTATGATGAAAACAGAAGCTTCTGTTTGTAATCAACAGGTGGTCTCAATTAGAAATGAACATCTTTTCAAGTGCACAGCTGTGTTATGATGAAAAGAGAACTGGGTCCACTAATTGAATATTTTATAAAATTAGGTAGAAACGTGGAATCCAACACAATTATTAATGTACCATAGGAAATGGAAATTTCCTTTATGAAAGAAAGGAGGATTTTTACATTTTTCGTTGACAGCGCACTTTTTTCTATCCATACGGCATAGCGAGCTTTGTGCTCTCTTTTCTTTTTTTCTAAAAGTTCAAAGAAACTGCTACACGGCCTAATATCTTTTCGACATTTCAGTGAGAAATAATTTGGCTTCTTTTCACAATACTCAAGTAATATAGCCTAATGTATGTACCTGAAAGCAGTAATCCACTTAAACTACCTTTCTGTATTCTCTACCCGTCCCTCCTACTCCGAAACAACGAACAGACGGCTCAATGCCGCCGACACAGGCAGCTGGTCCAGCAGCAGCGTCTCAAGCCGCAGAAGCCTTTGTCATCGCCACCGTTTACGTCTGCAATTTGTCGTTTAGCGGACCTACCTACACTGGCGCCCGTTACTTACGCCCAGTGGCGTAGCTAGGCTTTTTGGTTCCCGGGACGAGTATCACAATGGCCGCCCCTTAACAAAAGGTGTTAACTTTAAACAACGTCACAATTAAACTCATTGAATTCCCTTTTATCTGACTTAATCATTTAAAATATTTTGAGAGCAGAAAATCTCACCTCTTCGTTTAAAATATTCATTTTACCCTTGGGTTCTGCTGCCTGGGGAGCCATACAACTCGCCCCCCCCCCCCCGCAGCTGCGCGCCTCTTTACGTCCATTTCTTGTATTTTAACAGTTCGTATGAAGTTTTGCATGACTTAGGACGTAACTTATTTCGCAATTATGGAACGTAGCCGGGATAGCGTAGTCGATATAGCGACTAGGCTACGGATTGGATGGTCCGGGGATCGAGTCCCGGTGGAGGTAAGAGATATTTCTGTTCTCCAATACGTCCGGACCGGCTGTGAGGCCCACTCAACGTCCTATTCAATGGGATCGAAGTTATTTTCCGGGGTAAAGCGGCCGGGGCGTGAAGTTAACCAATCGCCTCCATCTGTTGACGAAGTTAAGAATAAGTGGAGATATCCCTACTCCCCCTATATGCCTTCATGGGGTGCACAGGGAAAACTTCATTCATATCGAAACTGTGCTTTGAGTTATTCTTTACAAAGTTCACCGGAAAGAATGCAAAATGGAAAATATTTTATATCGTTACTGATTCATAAAAGTGTTACTGATCTATAATATTATTCATTCCGTGCATTAATTTATAATTTTTTCCTGATCTACTTGTTCTTTGGCTTACACAACCACTTAAATCTGTTTCATTAGCATAATTCTGATGGATAGTTACACTGGCCCCTTTTCCCTTTAAAAGTTAAATGTTTTTTGGAAGAGTAAAAGCAAGTTTACGTGCGTGGTGACAGACAACTAAAGTTGGTACCTGGTGCAAAATAAATGGGTGCATAAGGGAGAACCTGAGGGGGAAGAAATTTATTTCAGATGTGTACTCGCGTATTCTTTTACTTGGCTAAGCACGGGGCCGAAAGTCGGACTTTCGCAACGAAGGAGATGAACGTTCGCGTATAGTGGCAGGGACTTAAGGACTTTACCAGCTCAACATCTGGTACTATACGTACCGATCAAGACCCTGCACCGAGTAGGCAGGCTGATGCAAGGCAGTCATCTTACGTATCGTGATTTTTTAAAGACGTGATTTGTGACTTGTGATTTGGGGAATGGCCCCTATAAATCCACAAATTTCTGTCATCTCCATTATTGCATACATTGTTTAAAGAATTTATATTATGAAAAACTGTAAGGTATCCATTTTAATCCTGGCATTCTTCTAAATAAAGTTTAAAAATTAATTTGTACCTCATAGAGAACACAATTTCATTACAAAGAAAATCGGTTAATTCTTTTTAGGTAAATAATCGCAGACCGTTCGGAGAATTAAAAGAAAATAATTAATACAGTCTGTAGGCAACATGCAGAATTTCGGAACATTAAACCACGTGGTAGGCTATTGAGTTTTTAGTCTTAAGGCCACATTTTTTGTGACGTCTGTATCGGATGCAAAAATGGCGCGTGGAGTGCCAATCATGTGGATAGCCGGACTAGCAAGTAATCCGTACAGCTTACACACCTCTCCTGTTTATCACGCGATTCGCGACTTTGAAGTCTGAGGTAGGCAGAATAAAACAGTATGAGTGTACAGCCACAGACATCTACCATTCAGAGCTCGGGAGCCACAAACTGATGTACTTCTGACAGAAAACGTGAGTTGGGTTCTGAGGAAAACTTAGCTCTTGGTTTAATACAAAATGAGTCCGGTGGACAAGATTTTATTGGCGTAGGCAAATACACCTGTTTTCAAATCTGCGGTCTTCTGGGGTATTATGCGGCGTCGTGTGGTAATTGTTTGCCGAAGATGGGACCGATACGTTGTCCGCAAGTCGGGAAACAATTACCACACGACGCCGCGTAAATACCCCAGAAGATCGAGATTTCATCGACATCGCGGCGGAAGCCTGAAATCAAGGTTACACCCGTTTTCAGTCCTTAACATAAAACATTTCACACACATTATTTAAAATCGATACAATCATTGGTTGGTTGCTATTTTTTTCGGTTATTTTACCACGATCCTCAAATTAGAAAAGTTGTATGGCGTCGACTGGGATGAAGCAGGGAAGCAGGACTTGGAAGCAGGGAATAATCTAAAAGAATGTAATTATTTCGTCTTTTGAAGGTACTAAGCCGGCATACACCTGGTCAGACTGAGGAAACTGATACGAAATCTCGGGCACTGTAGCCGGTAAAGATGGCCGATGCAACCGCTCCCTCACGGACACAAGTTAACCTCTGCACCAACCTGATCGAGATGATGGATTTATATGGATATGGAGGGAATGCTGATGAGGCCATTTTAAGCTACTACACCAGCACTAACCTAGATTTTCTCAGGAGAAACCGTTCGCACGTTTTATATAAACAGTCTGTTAAGGAGTAAAAGGTAAAGTTCTCCCTAGAACAGGCCATGAAGGCCCAGGGTGGAGTAGAGGTATAGCTGTACTCTTTCTTTAACCCTGGCACTAGATGTGGGTGGATGGTCAACTCCACGCCCCGGCCGCTTTACTCCCGGGAAAGAGACCCGGTACCCATTGTAGGAGGCTGGGTGGGCCCCAGGGTCGGTCTGGACGGCTGCGAAAAATCTCGCCCCCATCATTTTTTTTTTTTTTTGCCTGTCCGGGGTTTTTTCCCTTTGATCCATTTTTGTACTGTTTAAATCCTTTCGTCCTTCATGTCACTTTACGTTCCATATTACCGTCCTTACAACAAACACAACACAAACATCCATGCCCCCGGTTTTTTTGGGGGGGAGGGGCCTGTCCGGGGTTTTTTCCCTTTGATCCATTTTTGTACTGTTTAAATCCTTTCGTCCTTCATGTCACTTTACGTTCCATATTACCGTCCTTACAACAAACACAACACAAACATCCATGCCCCCGGTTTTTTTGGGGGGGAGGGGCCTGTCCGGGGTTTTTTCCCTTTGATCCATTTTTGTACTGTTTAAATCCTTTCGTCCTTCATGTCACTTTTACGTTCCATATTACCGTCCTTACAACAAACGCAACACAAACATCCATGCCCCCGGCGGGATTCGAACCCACAATCTCAGTAAGTGAGCGGCCGCAGACCCACGCCTTAGACCGCGCGGCCACTGGGATCGGCATTCGATCCCCGGACCGTCCAGCCCGTAGTAAGTCGCTATACCGACTACGCTATTTCGGCCTCGGTTAAGGAGTAACATTGCTTTACGCGCATAGTGATTCGCCGGCATTAGCCGGCTGCGTATGGAAGCATTGACTGACAGATGCTATATACACGTAGTAGCCTGCACTGTAACACACAGTCACACGCCCGTCGTAATGATTCTGTTTGAAGTAGCATCAGTGTGTCTGTGGTTACAGGTGCACACGTGTGTTACTTAGCTGACAGCGCAGTTCAGCGAACAAGTAAATTTGTCACGTGGGTTCACTTACCTCAGTGGGACCAGTGAATACAAACATACACCTCAACAGCAGTAAATCGCACAAACACAGGAATGCAATTAATTAATTACATATAACAAGATGAGTGTTCCAACTTATAAAAATTATACTGTGCAATATTTTTTAACACGTAGATCACTATATCAACACTTGCAGACAAGATTCCAACACGCAAAGAGCACACTTCTGCTTAGAGGAGCCCATGTGATTTACTCTTATAACTATCCCCCCTCCCTTGCCTGGTCCCCCGCTCTGAACCCCTCCCATAATCCCTCGGAACGTTCCCACCTACTCACTACGTAGCTACGTAAAACGCCAGGCTCCGTGTTCAGATAAGAGTGGCATAAAGACCAACACTAGAGAGCCCATTTATCTTTGACCGTGTTTATCAACCTGTGCCCCTCGAATTACAATTAGCACGTTTTTATATTTTGATACTGCTGGAAATGTTATGGTACAATTAATTATTTTCTTCGTGTTTTTGTTTGGGGGGGGGAGAGGGGGAGGTGACTATTATATGCTAAACTTGCCACTCATCTAGCACAGAGTTGTCACTTCGTAAATCATTTAGGCCAACGGTTAATCTGCTTTTATTACTTTTTACTGACCTGACAGTATGGAAGATTTGTGATAAATTATTCCATACACGCTTAAGCGTATTCGCTGCCGTTGATTATTACGCCTCGACAAAATTAGTGTCATAAAATAGTGTATTCTAATTTTAATACCGTGCGTAAACTCGTTTAGGCGTGCTGGTAATGCTTACGCTTGTAGACTGTAATGTACAGTATACTTGTATGACTGCTCATAACCTCTTAAAGCCCGCTTCTGTTTTCCCTGTTCCTGAATCTAAAACGTTTGAGATGCACAAAGGAGAGAAAACTTAGTGGTTTGTAATACTGTTAATTGCGAGAATTTACAGTTTATATTTCTTTGTGTCTTTCGTTTCATCTGCATTTGTTTCATTCATTTTTTTGGCTTTCTTTTTGTCTTTCTTTCTGACGGTAGAACACAACTCGACTGCCACGTGTTTCTGCATAACGCTGCTGGCACGTAACCGCACAGTGCTCACTTGGCTCCACTCATGCACTGTGCATAAAACAAATGGACCTGCGTTTTGCAGCATCTTGGGGAGTCAGACTGGTTCGGCTCGACTAGATGCGGCTAGTTGTTAACTCTCCATACAACATCCGAGAACGCTAATTTGGTATATGAAACGCCACCGTCACGTACAGATTTAACACTTTAAAACCTAGTGGTTAGTATACGCACCACCCGCTAACAGCATTAAGAAGCTCTGCATTATACCTTCACTGTGTATGTATTTTGATTCTTACGATTTTGACAACCAACATCTTTTGACTCCCTCCACAGTACAACATTAACCGATTTCACACTGTTGACACCGTGCATCTTTGTCATATTAAATTACGTTTCAGACCAACTGATGCACACTAAAACCACTTTTATTGTAGCTTTATTATAATTGCTAAAATTGTTAAAATTATACCCCTACACGTGTAGGGGTATAATTTTAACAATTTTAACACTAAAACCACTTTTATTGTAGCTTTATTATAAGTGTTAAAATTGTTAAAATTATACCCCTACACGTGTAGGGGTATAATTTTAACAATTTTAACAATTATAATAAAGCTACAATAAAAGTGGTTTTAGTGTGCATCAGTTGGTCTGAAACTTAATTTAACATTTACCGAGTTAGTCTTTCTGATGGAAGCGCATCCTGTTCGCTGCACGGTACAAACTGAACCGTTGTACGTAATGTAGATTAATTTTAATGTTCGACGCCGCGCCCTGGTTGATGTGGTTTTTGTCAGACCGCTCACTGCGGAGGTCTGGGTTTCATCCCGGACCAGTTCATGTGAAGTTTGTGGTGGAGAGTGGTAATGAGACGGTTACCTCCGAGCACTTCGGTTTTTCTGTATCGTTGCACCTGTGGCTATGTACTCATTTTCAGTACTACTATTTTCAGAAGAAGATCGGGAAGCCTTGTATCCTTCTAACAAAGTAGTGCTCTTTGGGATATCGGGAAACACTGCATAGAAAAGTACTTTCACATTTCTTAATCTTTTAGCCTTTGATGGGTTAATAGCTCTGAACTGAAGGTAGGAGTGACTATTGCGGGTTCAAGATGCGGTCGACCAGAGCTTTATAAACAAAACGTCTGTCCTTTAGGCAGTCACCACTGCTGGACCCTAAGATCATGCTGCTTCTGAAGATATAAATATTGTTCCATTTTTGTATAATTTACTGCACTGCTTCGGTTTATTCCACCTCTTACTTTTGTCTTCGTCTCTTTATTCTTTATCCCCTCCTCATCCTGACCTGTCCGATTAGACTCAACCAGCTGCAACTTTACATGTGTTAATGATGCCTCCGTAATGCGCATGCCGTCTGTTACTTCTGAAGATCAAATTTTGTGTCATTGTCACTATTCGTTTCATTGAAGATTTCTTAAATGTTCGTTCCTCAGTACAGCATATTCTTTCATATATTTGGCTCCTTCCATGTAAACTAAATTTTAGTGTCCCCTTATCTGTTACATCATTAAAACTACGTTTCCGCTGTTTCAATTTTACAAACTTTTTGGTCTTCTAAATCCAGCTTTTGTTTTCATACGATTACAAAAGCGAAAGACCTGCCTTCACTACATGACATTTTAACTTTATCTGCTTCTTTACTTATTTTAATTCTCCGTCTGTGGCTCACACGTTTCCTGATATCCGTATATTTTATTTACTCAAAAAGTTTCTTAGGAAATGCCACGTTACAAATAGTTAAAATGTGAAACTTGTTTAGTGATTGAATCTAAAACAATTTTTAACCTTCAACTTTCTATAACAAAAAATATACATTTAACTTTTCCATTTAAACTTATTTTTCTCTCCGTTTTTACTGCCCATCTTATCCTTCCCATTCGCGTTCTTTACGCCACTTTTCTTCCTCAACTAATTTTTTATTTTGTTTTTGTGTCTTTTTATTTTATTTTTGTGTCTTTTTATTTTATTTTTTTTCTCTCATTTTTCTATTTCCTCGCCTCATTCATATATTTGCTTCCTTCCATTGTAATGACTTGAGGGCAGTATGGATATAAGTAGTGTGTTAATAGTTCAAGAGAATATAAGGTAAAAGTGTATCCTGATAGCAAGTGTTTATTCAGTTGTATAACATTCCTTGATCTCTGGCCATTAATAAGTTTAGAGCATACAAAAGCTGTGTGTGTGCCTGTAGACTTCAGGTTAAAATTCTTCTTCTGTGAGTTCCTTAGCGCCGTCTTTGCAACCTCATGGGCTGTAAGACTCCTACTGTCTTTGCAGGCAGGTTTTTCTGTTAATATTTCTTTTGTTATTCTTCCTTCGCCCTTCACAGATGGATCAAACTTATTCTCACTTCATAACCATCACCTCAATAATTCTTCTATGACTCTATATTTTTTGTTTGTATTAAAGGGTAAATTTGTTCCACTTACCGCATAAATATTTCAGTTCTTTTGGTGTGTGTCTTTACTAATAATGTTCCGTATTGTACTATGCGCGTCGATACTAAAGCAACTTAATTCCACAGCTTGAATTTTACAGATGCTTTTGTTCTTAACATAAGCTTCACTTCCACATATATCAGGTGTCGTAGCCTTTTCTTTTGGGACTTCTCATATTCACAATTAAAATTATACATTTCATTTTTCTCTGGCGTCTGCATATTTTTATTATCTAGTTTTGTGATATCCAGTAAAGGCCATATAAATCTCATTTGTTATGTGTTCTGGACTTCTTTTTTAAACACATAATATTTGTGAAATAGCCTTTAGATTAAGTTCTACACATGAGCGACCAAATTTTCCATGAAAACTACTGAGACATTATAATAAGCCTATTATAGTCTGACGGAACGTATTATTGTGATAGCTGAAGACTATAATTACATATGTAGAACGAAGGCAGCAACTGCATAAGTAGAGATGTATGAGCATAGCGTGAAATCGCCGTTTTGCCTGAATGACTAAACGTCGGATCGTTTCGTCGGACTGAGTGAGCTTCCTTTCAGACGCTTAATCCGCCACTGCACGTCATCCATTTGCACACCATTAGGACACTCCCAAACAATTTGGAAATTTTCTAATTTAGAACCTCTATATTTTAGCCCGCTATTGAATATGGTAATTGAATTTAACAATAAAGATATCAATCCTAAGAGGGACGAGACAACAGGGAAGTGAAGGATACATAACTAGGAGCTTTATGATCTGCACTCCGCACCAAATATTCGGGTTATCAAATCAAGAATAATGAGGTGAGCGGGACGTGTAGCAATTATGGGAGAGAGGAGAGGTGCATACAGGGTTGTGGTGGGGAAACCGGATATGACACCACTTGGAAGACCTAGGCGTAGATGAGAGGATAATATTAAAATAGGTCTTCAAGAAGTGGGATGAGGGACAGGAACTGGGTTGATCTGGCTCAGGATCGGGACAGATGGCGGAATTTTTTGAATGGGCAATGAACCTTGGGGTTTCATAAAATGCGGGAATTTCTTGACTAGCTTACAACCTGTTAGTTTGCGAAGAAGGACTCTGCTCCATGGTGTTAGTCAGTCAGTTAGTTATTTAGTTAGTTGGTTGGTTGGTTGGTTGGTTGGTTGGTTGGTTAGTTAGTTAACAGAGATATCAATACGCTATACTGGGACTCCACTTTACTCGTGGCAGTCTGATCCAGTATGAACACTCTACATCCTACGTGAGTCTTCTTGGGCTTCGAATGTCAAAGGGTTTCGGCCTACCAGCTATCAACAGGACTCGTCGTGTTTTTCTCATTCCCTCTAAGCGAATATCTGATTAATATCATCAAATAATTGGACATCGAGTTAGCACTCAAGTTTGGTCATCACAAGTTCCGTGTTTGATTCTTGACCCTGGCACTGTCAGTCCGACTTCCTGCCCTGTGATGTTTCTCAGTCATTCTATGCAAATGCTTCAGTAATACTTTAATACAGACTACTAACTTTTCCTTCCAGATCCCTACCGAGTTTATTCTTCACATTAACCCTTCTATTAGTTTTCGTGTAATCCATACATTTAGAAAAAGCCGAATAAATTAAAAACAATCAATCTTGCAGCTCCACTTCAGTTGAAACTGCATTTTTAAATAAGGATCGTAAAAACAAATTCGATGATTGTGAAGTAGTGGTTAGGCCTCTTTATTATTTTGAAGAGTTCCAGTTTCGAATCTTGAACGACACGTCGGCTATGCTCTTAATTTCCTCAGGCTGTTAAAGGAACTGTGGCATAGCAGGCCTACCTTGCAAGCCATGAGTGCTCTCTTCTGCTTTTTTCCCACTTCTCACGTCACAATGGTCTGACATTTCTCTTTCAATCTTATATAACCCGAAACTATATAATTCACACTGCTGAGTTAAAAATGCAATTTCGAAATAAACTTGCATGGCGAGAATATTGACACGGAAAAAAATAGATTGTAATGTAGTAATATGAGTTGCATTTTACCTGCAATTTAAGTCTGTATTTAGCCTGATGATGGATTATTTAATCCGAATATCGGAGAATATAAAGTTGTGTTGGGCTGATGATATGATGATATTTGTATTGACACGTTCACAAATACGCCATCCTCTACCTCTTTACGATGAATAGCTCTGTCTTCTGGGATGCTGTTACGTCCCGAAGTTAAAAACGAAGTTTCTGCCTCCACAGTGAGAGTCTATGTACTCTGAAATGTCGATACATGTCTTCCATATTACAAGACATAATTTTTTTGTTCCTATGGCTCGACAGCCCTATATGGGCCTGGGCCTCCTCGTTTCGTCGAGGTTTCGTGGTCACACACATTTGAGACACACCACAGTCTGTAGGACTCCTCTGGACGAGGGACCAGCCCGTCGCAGAGACTCTACCTGACAACACACAACACTCACAAGAGACAGACATCCATGCCCCGACGGGATTCGAACCCACGATCCTAGTAAGCGAGCGGCCGAAGACCCACGCCTTAGACCGCACGGCCACTGGGATCGGCACAAGACATCACATACCAGGAGACAAATAGGAGAAAGTAGATGTATGTATCGATATCAGGAATGGAGAAAGTAACTGACTCTTTAAAGTTATGGATAAGAGTCACTGTTTTTATTGATTCCAGAGGAAACTGATATACAGCGGAAGGACTGGTTTAAAACATAAGTAGAAAAAAGTACACAGAAAAACGTACTGCAAGGATACTGTGTAAACTAGGAAATTAGTGTCGGATTCCCCTAAGGCCCTGCCCTATAAAGGAGCCGGAATAGTGTAAAAGGTATAGCGACTAGCTTACGGGCTGGATAGTCCGGGGTTCAAATCCTGGTAAGGACATTCTCTCCTACACAAACTGTCCAGACCCGCTTTGGGTTTCACCCAGCCTCCTATTCAATGGGTACCGGGGTTCTTTCCCGGGGATAAAGCAGAGCGGCGTGATGTTGACCACTCACTTCCAACTAGCACTGAGGTTAATAATGAGTGGAGCAGTACCTCTGTTCCCCCTCTATGCCTTCATGGCGTGGACGTGGACAAATTTACCTTTAATTTTACCTTCACCCTGCGCTATAAAATGTGGCTTTCTCGGTACGGAAGCCACCGAATATTCCACTAGACAATAGAAGCAACAGATACATGAAATAAAATCCGAAATTCGGCGAGGATATTCTGTATTCACAATTGTTAGTTTTTTGTCTTGCCGAAGTGACAACTTATCCGGCACGTGTGTGTGACAGGTAGTCTTAGTTAAATGTTACAGGCGTACTGCTCTCTTCATTTATTTACCCCTAAATAATTTTATTTGTAATTTGTTTTACAAAGCTGCTAGTGTCGCTGGCTGTTGGGTCGACTTTGATTATTATAGTAGCACTGGAAGTAGATACATCTAAAATGTTAGCATGTTCCAAGCTTATCTGTTCTAGTAAAACATGTTTCACAAATTGATTTCGGAGGCTGATGTCGGAATTACTCAGATTCAAATGGATTTTATAGACATTATTTTTTATTCCAAAACATGTTTTGTGTCTCAAAGTACTTGACTGATTTCGCTTAAGTTTAAAAAATTGAATATGATTGGTTTCACCAAAATGTAATCTCTGTTTTAGCTGAATGGACTAATTGTAATCGCACATATAAAAGACGAAGATCTCAATGTGTGAAACATTTGTAAAATGTATCTTCACTACGCAAAGTCTAAAAATCTTTACAATATGTAAATTAATACTCGGGCAGTAGGTCAGTAATAGGCCGATCCCAATGGCCGTGCGGTCTAAGGCGTGGCTCTGCGGCCGCTCGCTTGCTGCGAATACGGGTACCAATCCCGCCGGGGACATTGATGTCTGTCGCTTGTCAGTGTTGTGTGTTGTTAGGTAGAGTTCTCTGCCACGGGTCGATCACTCGTCCAGAGGAGTCCTACCGAGAGTGGTGTGTCTGAATGTGATGGAGGTACCTCAACAGTAAAGAGGCCGTGGCCCACTAGGGGCTGTTGCGCCTTGGTGGGAGGTCAGTAATATGTCGTAATCCGCTGCACTAAGTAACCGCTTGTTGTAATCTTCTATACAACATATATTGTGGTTGAGCCCTCCGACAGTATCAACTTGAATATTCTCAACTTTAAATATTTACCTAACTATTATGTTGTATATTGACCCCACCTTGAAACTGGGTAAATAAAAGGCTGAGGTTTGCAATGCAGATACTTAGTGTTATACTGAGAAACCGTACAACGTCGAGAGCTTCAGACGCTCGCTGTCAAGTTCTGCATCTGTCAGCTGTTTGCTCAGTGCATTCGCGCGACACAAGACAACCACTAAGATCCGGAAGCTCGGACGTGCAGCTTGTTCTGCCCACTTAAAATTGGAGGGATCTGTTTGATGATCTTCAGAATTTCTCTCTCGGAAATGCGAGACAAATAGAAGCAAACAAAGGAGAGGGTTAGCAAAGATTAAAAAAAGACAATATAAACAAGGAAAAGAATAAAGAGATAAAAATAACAAGGATAAAGTACATTCAATTCACGTCCTAACACAGCTAATTAGATTTGTTAAGAGAGGTATTTGGCTTAGTTTAGCTTGTATATCATTAGCGCACTGTGGAATGTAACAAGTTAAAAAGTGAAGTAGATTTTAACAAAAGCCTTAATTGGTCACTTCAATTGTGATTATTATTAGTATTTAACACTTTACAAGCTTAATATAAACTTATATTTTTACTTCGTAATTTGTATTGGTTTTCTAACAAGTAGTGACATTTTCTGTACACCAAACCCAGTGGTTATATGTCCATGAATCTGTGTTCCTGAATTGTGTATGTAATGACACTGATTCCACACCACGTAGTAAGGTTATACCGCCCGTACCATATTTCAGAGCCTGGGGTCAGAAAATGAGGTTTAGCATGTAAACCTTGCATTCGTATTAAAGTAGAAGAGATTGTTATTACAACGATCTGACACAATTTCTGTGAAAAATTAAAATTCGTAGTTACTTCCACCTGAAAGGCGTTGATTTATTGCAGAAAGCCATGTAAACTGCAACAAATGAAACGGTGATTAAGGACGATGAGATCTCTGCTCTTCTGGGATATTACGCAGCGTTGAGTGGTAGGTCTGTACCGACGTTTCAGGGCAACTTTATCGGTCCCATTTTCAAGGTTCAAGAAGTTCAAGAAGTCCAAGTCTTCTTGGAATGAGTACGGAGCATTTGTGGAATGGTACTCCCTGCAGAGAACCGAAATTTTCTGAGAAAAATCTGTCCCAGTGTCACTTTGTCCACCACAAGTCCCACCTGGACTATCCTGGGATTAAATCCGGGCCTCCGCGGTGAGAGGCCGGGGACTAAAGGCCTGAGCCACGGTACGGCCTGAACTACCGAAGTATTTAATTCGATGGACTAAGGAATACAAGACAAGTTCTATGAGGATATACGCCCTTCGGTTAGAGAATCGAACCCTGAAACATCCCGAATATGAAGTACGGATGCAGACTGCAATATATGGCTCTACTAGGTCAACGGCCGCCTTTACCCCCTAGGAAATTTTCCTGGTACTCATTTCTGAGACAGGCTGAGTCGACCCCATGTTCATAGTGCGGCCTGAAGGATTGTGTTGATGAAAAATCCAAATGACGCCATTGGGAATCGAACTCACGACCTTCCGGCTTGTAGTACAGTGCCTCAACCAACTGCGCCACCGCTTGTCGCCAGGTTCACAGGTGAACATGTCGAAATATTGGTTACTTAGGAAGAACACGCTCAGCACTCTGCTACACCACACAGCCGGAAGGCTAGCAGCTAGACTGGCTTCGTGGTTGCGGCCGATCCATGTCTCGGGAGTAACGTCGCACGTGTATGGCGACTTACAGGAATAGAAACAATGGATGCAGTAGGGTACATTAAAATAAGACCTTATCCCATGAAAAGTTTTACAACTATCCATGATAGGAAATGCTTTCTTAATAATTTCTCACTCGACAGGTCATTAAATCCTGATGGTTTGCCACCATATTTATAAAAACCCATAATTTTATTCCATCCTCTTCAATTTTGATACACTGTTTATTTCGGTACATTCTTTTCCTAAAACATTTTCCATATTATACATCTATTTGGGACCACCTATGCCCAAATCCGAGATCATGAGTCTAATATTCTAGTTCTGTTTTCCGTTTTCTTACATCCTAGTTTTAATAGAGAGAAATTGTTAGCCGCCCCCGAGCAGTACGACCACCCCTTGTCGGCATCCCGCATTTGCTTATTCACTTAGATTCTTTTCAGTTATTCTCCGTATTTGGAAATCATCTCTACCAGCCGCTACGTGATGAGTCACCACACTGTGCTGAAAGGGACGCGCTATATACGGTTATTGCGCCTAGGTGTTCAGCAAGCAATAGACACTTAATGGATGATAAATAAATTATATACAACCACTGCCATCTACGCTAAAGTCTGCAATCGACATGCGATTGTTCTTTTGTTAAAATTTCCGCATGAATGACTAAATACACAAAACTGTACGAGCACAATGTGTTCCGGGTATCGCAAATGTAAATTCACTTAATTTTTAATGTCGTTGAAACTGAGTACAGCGCTCTCTCATGTCGCACTGAGGATAAATTGCACCCCAGTGCTTTACAGAAGACTGAACGTTTGTCCATAAAGACTTCTTGTGATAAAATTCTCCATCGTGACATTCTCATAGTCTTTCTGGTTCTCCGACGCTTGAAACAGCAGTGCTTTCCGAAGACCAGTAATCCGTGTGTGTCATATCTAATAATTATTACAACGCCTAACCTTTTAGTTTAAAATATAAATGTTATGACGTATGAGTGTATAAAACATAAATATATAGGAGATGTCACCCAAGTCTCCTGATGTGACTGCCAGATGGCTCTGGCAGTCACAGCAGGATTGAGTCGAACAGCGCGGCCAGTGGGCCGGTCACCCACTGCCATGAATGCACAAGACCAAGTAACCTCGGAAAGAGGAGGCCCAAGCCCATACAGGGCTGTCGAGCCATGGTTATTATATTATATGTATAGGAGATGTAATCCCCCACACCGAACACTTTTAAAAATATCTTATGTGTGAAATAAAACAATAAATGTAAAATTTCTGGAAATGTTTCGTGCAGTCAGGTAGATATTTAATAGAAATGAACGAATCGTAATTTAATTTCTGTTTGCTTAGGAATGTCTGTGCAAAATTAATTTGCAACGCTCATCACAAAATATTCAGCCACTAAAAGAAAGCAGTACTAGTTATGATATTGTAATTTTTATTCTGTGGTCAGCTACATATTTTTATTGATTGTGCGCTAGAGAGGACAAAGGAAAACGAGAATATATCGAAAACGCCCTGCTTGAAAATTTATTGTTTTTGTACTTATAATTGTTTCTGTTGTTCTTGCTTGGCTCAGATATTACTGTTTCATTAAGACAACTACACTATAGTATTTTCCCCTCTTCTCCGTTTTCAGTTTATTGTTTTATATTCAGAGGTGTTTTCTTTTGTCGGTAGCACGGATAGTTTGCAAAATACCAATATCGACCCCGCCTAATTAAACTTTAAGATCTCTTATCCATTCTAAATTATGTTTTTCGTCACTGTATTTGAGACTTCGGGCTAATCTTGTAGATAAACATCAGTTTTGTTGCTGTAAATTATGTCGTTCTTATAATGGAATAACTTTTAATTTGCAAGAGAGATTGTTTAATGAACGTAGCAGCGATAATCTGTAGGTTTATTATGCTGATCGATTAAAACACCATCCTTTATGAAAGGATAGAGACAGGTTAGTTCTTAATCACAGTGATGAGGGAGAGTTACTTTGAGTTTTCAGGTTGTAGAAATAAGAATAAAATAAATTTCCAACCGCGTTCTTTGCGACTTTACATATTTCTCTACTCTTGTGTTTATTTCTTACAAATATAATTCTTTTGAAGGATGAGATTCGAGGTTCTTACGACGGAGACTATGAAGACTGCTCTCTTCTTTGATGTGATTCCGTGCAGTCTGGTATATATAAGGGCGTTTCAGAGGAGGCAGCCTCCATCGTCAGGATAGATCATGCTGCCGCCATCGCTGCTCCTGCTGCTGTTGCTTCTGCTACCGATGATGATTATGATAATTATGATAATGGAGTCAGTGAGCCTCTCTGTAACGGTGGACACTTCTACCAACAACACGGCGTTACATAGCAGAAGAGAGCAAGCTTCAAATCTATTGCTGCCAAGTTAATTTTCAGACAACAGTCAATTGATTGTGTTATTTGAAAATTGGATGATAATTTGAATGATGAACAATTTGTAAGCACATACTGGCGGTCTATTTAAAGTTCAAATCCCAACATTTTTCTGGACGGACGGAGAAGAGTCACGGAATAACCTAATTCAGATTATCTGGTAATCTGTCCGAAGTTCGGATCGTATGTACCTTAAAGTACAGTTCTTCAGAGTTCTTCCAGCTGCAGTAAAATTATATCGATCATTACATTATTAGGTAAGGTTTATCAAGCATTTTACCTGCACTGAAATGTTTATGCAACAAGAGGAGTATTGTGAAGAGCTCTGTGAGATATAAATTTTATGTCATCGACTAATTTGTAATTTGGATTTGAACTTCATGCAAAATAGGAATTAACTAACTAACTCCATGGAGCAGAGTCCTTCTTGAGAAGCTAACAGGTCGTCAGCTAGTCAAGAAATTCCCCGCGTTTTATGGAACCCGAAGGTTCATTACCGCACTCACAAGAGCCCGCCACCTGAGCAAAAGAATCAGTCCAGGTCCGAGGCTCTGTATAGTGTTTCGTAACATGGTTATTTTTTACGGTGAGGAGTTGTTAGCACCTCGCCCAACCCCCAAGCTGGAGGACCACCCCTTGTCGGCTGTCCGCGACTGCATATTCGCAGCTACCCTCCATATTCGGAGACCGTTCCTCCATCCGCAACCCGAGGACGCGCCATGTCGTGGTGACAGGAACTCAATGATCAATATAGGAATATTTGACCGATTCAGACCATAATGTAACTCGCCTGTCAACTTGTAGTAGGTACAATTTTCTCCATTATCAAGTTACGTCTTAATCCACAAGTAGTTTAGAAGAAAAAATATGCACCTAGCCAGAGAGAGAGAGAGAGAGAGAGTCACACAACTTTCCCATTACGCGTTTGTTATATTCACAGCGACAAGATACTTAACAAAAGTTTACCTTCCGGCTGGTCTAGTGGTTAAAGCAATGATCCGCTCTTGCACTGAAAATAAAAACAACACACATATACATAAAACATCAGACTTTCGCCTCCGTGTAGTTGAGATCTTAGATCTTCTGGAATGTTGCGTAGCGTCAGTGGGTAATTTATTGCCGACGTTTAGGGAATAATGGGAATCATGTCCTTTGACACCTTGAACCTTAAAGGGACAGACATGCTTTCCCGAAACGTCTGTAACATACTATCCATTGACACAGCGTAACATTCCAGAAGATACAAGACCTCAGTAGTAAATCTATCATAGAGACTTGGAACTGACGAGATGGCTTTGTCCAACTCTCGAAACTTCCTGTATATTACATCTACTTCAGGCAATGCATAGTGTCAAGAGTAATGATACTGTGATAACAACTTGTCATATTTCACGTTACACATTGCGTATGTTAGTAGTCACTTCTGTATATTACACTCTAATCTCCCTGGGACTAAATGCGGTTGGTCTGGTTTTGTCTGTTATTGAGATGAGGTAGAACTATAGGGCAGACATTATAAGAGGACCGGTTCTGTGCAGATGAACACTCTTACCGTTCTGAGCGTATGAGCTCTCAAATATGATGCGGCAGTGTTAACTATTAATATGTTAGCCTTTTCGGCACATTTAAATCAACCAACTGTAATTCGTTTCTGAAGTACTTCAGTTCGCTAAGATTTAGGTTTTGAAGCTCTCAGATATTTAGTTGTGTACTCAGACTGGCTTTCGGGATAGTGCTTCGAAAATAGGTCCACCAACTGTGTGCTTTCAAATCTGTCTTAAAATAAAATATGTACAGCCGTAAAATGATCATAAAACACGGTAAAGTAACAAACCAATACAGAGACATTAGAAGAAAAGGTGTAGGACGTCTGTCTGAGTAGGGATTTTGGCGTTGTGTTATGTCTCTTTTTATTATTTGCTGCTGTCACGAATCAAAGAGCTAACCCCAAGATATATGCTTGTGAGAACTTTGAATCAATCGCAAATGACGAAGTGGAAATAGAATCAGAATGAAGACCTAGTCCTACAATAAATACAAACAGCAATAAAATGAACAGGATAAAGTTTAAAATATTCGAGTTTTATTCAAAAATATGTTTTCTTAAATATCAATAGTTTTATGGTAAGGAGTTTTATGTGACTCAGATTCTACAAATAATGTGAATATTCTGACAATGGCTGAAAGTAGCCGATACACGTTGGATGGTTGCTTACAATGAACAGATCTGATGATATTACGATCCACGTAGGCTTGCTCAGTAATATAACACGAATGTAGTGGATATGCAAAATATACATGAACAACTTAAATATTGCCAATGGTATTCGCGTCTTACAGCCACTACTCCCATCTTCTGTAATTAGTGATTTCGCTTTCCCTTTATTTACAATAGTAATACTGCCATGATTTGGATTTAAAATTCCTTTAGTTAATACGGAATGTTGTGAGGCTGTAAGTAAGGCAGGAGACATTCAGTGCCTGTCCCACACCTTATATAGCGTTACGAATAATGTGACAATCGATGGTAATTGGAAGTTATTTATTTATCATACCAACTCATGCACAATTTTACAATATTATTACTTCACCCCTATACGTATTTCGGCATTCAGATGCCATCCTCAGGGGGTCACAGTGTTAAAAGCACAGACTATACATCGATTGTATAAAATGTTACATCCATATGAGTAAAATGTTGAACATTAAAATATTAGTCTGTTGTTTTTCAGTCCTGATTGCCTGAATGCCGAAATACGTATAGGGGTGAAGTAATAATATTGTAAAATTGTGCATGAGTTGGTATGATAAATAAATAACTTCCAATTGCTATAGAATGCACGGTCAATATAACGTATCGATGGTAATGTTTGGAAGCATGGCCACCAGTGGTCCAATATCTGAATGTTGCCTTGCATGAAGACATTGTAGTGCTGTACTGTCCCGCACTGAACTCTGTGTATACTTCATTAACATTTCACTGCCCTGTAGTAATTTCACCTGGCATCTGTTGTATCACTAGCCGATCCCAGTGGCCGTGCGGTCTAAGGCGTGGGTTTGCGGCCGCTTGCTTACTAGGATCGTGAGTTCGAATCCCACCGGTTTCATAGATGTCTGTCTCTTGTGAGTGTTGTGTGTTGTCAGGTAGAGGTCTCTGCGATGAGCTGGTCCCTCGTCCAGAGGAGTCCTACCGAGTGTGGTGTGTCTAAAAAGTGTGTGATCGTGAAGCCTCGAAAAATGAGGCGGCCTAGGCCCCCAAGGGGCTGTCGAGCCATTGGGGGGAAAAAAATCTGTTGTATCACTAAGAAACTACACTTTGCCTCAAAATGTAAGTATTTCATGGATAATTTATACGTGTACATCTTTCCTACAATAAAGATTATATTTAATTTCTGAAATATTTTAAAAGTACTGATTGCCAGGGCTTGTCACACCCACTTGTCTTTTCGTTCGTGACGAATGAAACGTGAAGGCCAACAAGTGTAAATATCTTTGGATTTTATGCCTTAATATTCTGTCGTGGGCTCCCTTCTGTATTTTTTATTATTTTCCTACAGATATAACTCAGTATATTTGGACAGTATTATGCATGTTACATTAAAAAGGGCCAGTACTTTTATGTCTTGTGTGCTACGTGACTGCTGCTGAACGGCTAGAAGGCGTGGGCAGGCGCGGTTTCTCTTGTGGAGAAATATCTGGAAACTAAAATATTTGTCTATCCGCTAGACTGAGCCAACTTTTGTTGTCTCCTGTTTACTACACGGTTAATAAATGCTACATTTTTGCCATAAAACTTAGTCTCTTACCTTGAGGAAAGAAAGTATTTTGCGTTATTTCCTCAATGTGAGAGACCAAGTTTTATGGCAAAAATGTAGAATATAGCTACCATGTCTACGAGAACAGATTGCTGAGGAAAATATTTGAAACTGAAAGTTAGGAAGGAAAGAGAGGCCGGAGATAATTAGATAATGAGCAGTAAAATATTAGTGTGATCAAATAAAGGAGAATGAGATGTAAGCGGCATGCGGCACGCTTGGAAGAGAGTTAAAAGTGTTCCAGTGTCTTGATTGGAAAACCTGAAGAATGGGACTGCTCGGAAGACAGGCTTAGATGAGATGTTATTACTAAAACGTTTCTTGAAGAAACAAGAGAGGAGGGTGGGGCTGGATTTATTTAGCTGACACAGAGTGTAGTGTTGAGTTCTTGTGAACATAGTAATGGGCCTTGGATACCGTAAAGGGGTGGGGGATTTTTTCTTACTAGCTCAGCAACTACTATCTTCTCAAGAATGACTGCTCCGTTTAGTTAGGTACGTTGTGTCTTTGTTATGCTCATTGTATTGCTCCTCTGCCATTGACTATCAGCTGTAAAATAAGTGGTAACTTCACCAGCAAAATGTCAGCTGTTCAAACATTTTCTGTGCCCTGACATCTGTGACAACAATGAAACACTGAAGTTAGACATTGTAGACGCAAGCAAGCTTCTAAATTTCGGACGAAACACTTCGGTGTGTTCAAAATGACGAATATGCCGACGCGTCGCGACGATGCAAAAGTGTGTGGAAGTCGTGATATGTTCTTGCAGCAAATAAAACCTTAGAAAGTGGGAGGATAGGAGAAACTGTTAGCACATAAAGATAAGCGTGGAGATTTTTGGCAAAGAAATTACAACAAAGAATTTTATAAATCAGAAGTATATTTTTTGACAGACTTAACGAAAGAATAATTGAGGTAGGTAAAGCAAAGAAAGCTGTAATTGCATAGAAAACGTTATTTTATTTTGGAATGAAATATAAGTGGGGTAAAGAGAATTTCATTGATGCTTGTATATACAGGAAATGAGAATAGTGAAAAAACAGGGAAAAAGCAGCGAAGATGTCCGCCGTATATGGCGTTGGAGCATGATCAATGCATATATATTACTAAAATGTTCGAAAAAGGAAAAGAGAAGAATTTATGAGTAGTTAATGGTTGAGCACAACTGAGGGTTTATCTTACAGGAAAATGCTGAACTGTACTATTACAGCGGAGTTAAGGAATTAACTAACTAACTAACTAACTCCATGGAGCAGAGTCCTTCTTGAGAAGTTAACAGGTCGTCAGCTAGTCAAGAAATTCCCCGCGTTTTATGGAACCCGAAGGTTCATTACTGCACTCACAAGAGCCCGCCACCTGTCCCTATCCTGAGCCATATCAATCCAGTCCATGCCCCCCATCCCACTTCTTGAAGATCCATTTTAACATTATCCTCCCATCTACGCCTGGGTCTTCCAAATGGTCTCCTTCCCTCAGGTCTCCCCACCAAAACCCTGTATGCACCTCTCCCCTCACCCATACGTGCTACATGCCCCGCCCACCTCATTCTTCTCGATTTAATCACCCGAATAATATTTGGTGATGAGTACAGATCATTAAGTTCCTCGTTATGTAGTCTTCTCCACTCCCCTGATACCCCGTCCCTCTTAGGCCCAAATATCCACCTCAGCACCCTATTCTCGAACACCCTCAGCCTATGTTCCTCCCTCAGTGTGAGAGACCAAGTCTCACACCCATACAAAACAACAGGCAAAATTATACTTCTGTATATCTTAATCTTTGTATTTTTGGATAGCAAACTGGAAGACAGAAGATCCTGCACCGAATGACAAGCATTCCCCAACTTCAATCTGCTCTTAAATTCTTCCTAAATGGAATTTAGATTTGTTAGGGTTGTTCCCAGATATTTGAACTGTTCCACCCTTTCAAAGGATTTATTATCTAACTTTATGTTGTGATTTTGTCCTGCATTCTGATCTGGAGACATTACCATGTACAGTGGACCCTCGAACTTCGAACGGTTTGATGTTCGAACAACTTGAAACTCGAACAAAAAATTCGAGGAAAATCCGGTTTTGAAACTCGAACAAAAACACGAAAGTCGAACAAAGAATCACGTGGTCGCCTTCTCTCTCTGCTTGGTCGCACGCGCAATTGCTCGGTCAGTTCTCCCGTGACTGGTTCAGTGAGCATCTCGCAAATTCAGTCTGTTTTTTAAGCGTTTTATTTATTTCTTTGGGTTATTTTTATATTGTCTTTAATAATACCCATTCATAATGGCACCAAAGAAAGTTACTAGAGGTGAAAAGCCTAAGAGAAAAATCGTAATTTCTACGGTAGAAATGAAAAAGGAACTTATCACTAAGTGGAAAGTGGTACAATTAAAATGTTTTATATTGGGTAAATTTTGGGGGTCTGGAACGGATTAATTCACTTTACATTATTTCTTATGGGGAAATTTAACTCGAAAGTGGAACAACTTGAAAGTCGAACCGTCTCCTGGAACGGATTGTGTTCGAAGTTCTAGGTTCCACTGTACTTAGTTTTCTCAGCATTTACTTCTAGACCAATCTCCTTACTAGCGACTACTAAAGCTTCTGTGTTTTTCTTTATAGCATGTACGCTTCCATCCAATATATTAACATCATCAGCATAAACTAGAAGCTGATGTGTACCATTTAATTTTAAGCCCTCCTGGTTTGCCTGAAACCTCCAAATGGATTATTCCAAAGCAAAGTTGAAAAGCAATTGCGATAAATCATCTCCTTGTTTCAACCATTCTTAATAGGAAATGTGTCAGACAAAAATACATTTGGCTGAAGTGCAGTCGCCTTTTTTGCGCGTAAGATAATACAGCTATTTTCTGTAGTGTTCTGTGTGTTTAGAACTGTGCATAAATAAACGAAACCCCAAGAAATTGCGACCGGCAAAAGGTAAAGGTAATGTTCACCCTATAACCTGCCATAAAGGCACAAAGGGGGAGTAGAGGTATAGCTCCACTCTTTCTTTAACCTTGGTGGTAGATGGGGGTGGGTAGTTAACGCCACGCCCCGGCCATTTCACTCCCGGCAATGGCCCTGTGCCCATTATATAGGAGGCTGAGTGGGCCCCAGGGCCGGTCTAGACAATGACCACCAGTATTTGTTTAAAAAAGCTACGTCATGCAGTAACAGACACTCATGTTTTCGACAGGATCTATATATTTTCCTCGACAGTCGTCGCGAGTGTTAAGGGAATCTACCTACGCTGTGCAGATCAACTGCATTCTCTTGAGTAAGGCACTGCAGTTTGTTTTGGCTCGTTACTGCGGCTGCCTCACGGTGTCCATTGCAACGACAGATCTTTGGACCGCATAGTTATGGTCGTGTGCCCTCCCAGGGGACACCGCCTTAACGGAGCACTGTCCGTGCCGGCGGTGAGGGTTTGAGTGCCCCAAAGAAGCTGGGGGCTAAACCGGCGGTAGCTTAGCTACTGGTAGGGTCTCCCAAGCCGGGCAGGCCTCAGCTGAGGGGCCAGACGAAGTGTGTTCCGCAACGACCTGTCTGAACCAATAACCTTTCCATAACATCCTTCCTATTCACCCAAGTCAAGGTGTGAGGTATCGTGCCGAGGACTGCATGGCACTGGGGTGGAAAAACAGCAGTGCATCTACGATCCCCTCGGGGAACCGGGCAGCATCCCATTGCATTTATGCCTTCCACCCGTAAGGGGCTCTGCTGGTGGTGACTGTTATTTCCCCATTACTTGTGGGAATAAAATGGACACAGTAATTAATGGACTTGATCAAGGAGTGGCTGAGGCTGTAGACTTGATACAAGTTGTAAGTTCTGAGCTGAGTTCTGATGAACCTGATCAAGGAGCAGCTGTGGCTGCAAACTTTATACTTAGGCTGTAGGCTTTGAGCCTTTCGCTGTCTCTTCTGATGAGGACAGACTGGCTGCAGTCCAGGCGACTCTCGGGAGCGCAGCGAAAGTAGCTCATTAAAGTAAGAGAAGGTGGTGGCGAGAAGTAGTGGGGGTGTGAGAAGACCCCACTCTTACTCGAGTTTTCCACCTTCGATGAACCTGTGAGCCTTCTGCTATCTCTTCTGATGAGGACAGACTGGCTGCAGGTGTCATTATGACCAGACTGCAGACCAGGCGACTCTCGGGGGCGTAGCGGAAGCAGCTCGTTAAAGTAAGAGAAGGCGGTGGCGAGAAGTAGTGGGGGTGTGAAAAGACCCCACTCTTACTCCAGTATTCCGCCTTCGATGAACCTGATCAAGGAGCGGCTCAGGCTGCAAACTTGATACGGAGGCTGTTGGCTTTGAGCCTTTCGCTGTTTCCTCTGATGAGGACAGACTGGCTGCAGGTGTCTATACGAGTAGACTGCAGTCCAGGCGACTCTCAGGAGTGCAGCGGAAGGAGCTCATTAAAGTAAGAGAAGGTGGTGGCGAGAAGTAGTGGGGCTGTGAAAAGACCCCACTCTTAATCGAGTATTTCTCCTTCGATGTACCTGATCAAGGAGCAGCTGTAGCTGCAAACTTGATATTGGGGCTGTAGGCTCTGAGCCTTTCGCTGTCTCTTCTGATGAGGACAGACTGGCTGCAGGTGTCTTTATGACCAGACTGCAGACCAGACGACTCTCGGGAGCGCAGCGGAAGTAGCTCATTAAAGTAAGAGAAGGTGGTGGCGAGAAGTAGTGGGGATGTGAAAAGACCCCACTCTTACTCGAGTATTCCACCTTCGATGAACCTGTGAGCCTTTCGCTATCTCTTCTGATGAGGACAGACTGGCTGCAGGGGTCTTTATGACCAGAATGCAGACCAGGCAACTCTCGGGAGTGTGGCGGAAGTAGCTCATTAAAGTAAGAGAAGGCGGTGGCGAGAAGTAGTGTGGGTGTAAAAAGACCCCACTCTTACTCTAGTATTTCACCTTCGATGAACCTGATCAAGGAGCGGCTGTGTCTGCAAACTTGATATTGGGGCTGTACGCTCTGAGTCTTTCGCTGTCTCTTCTGATGAGGACAGACTGGCTGCAGGTGTCTTTATGACCAAACTGCAGACCAGGCGACTCTCGGGAGCGCAGCTGGAAGCAGCTCATTAAAATAAGAGAAGGCGGTGGCGAGAAGTAGTAGGGGTGTGAACAGACCCCACTCTTACTCGAGTATTTCACCTTCGATGAACCTGATCAAGGAACGGCTGTGGCTGCAGACTTGATAATTGAAAGGCTAAAGGTTAGCACAATAAGCCTAAGGCTGCGGTGCGTCCGGAGCTAATGCCGACGGGCCCATGGAAAGAAGAAGAAGAAGTTATGGTCGTGTGACAAGCCCGATTTATTTCGTACTCGTGATGTGTAATTTTCGGCTTTGGGTGTTTAACCGGGTCTTGTGCTGAAGCTCTTTAAACGTTTCGTCGTATATTGTTATCACCATCTTCAGACCAATTGAGTTGTAATGAAAAATGATTGGCTAAGTAGCGCTATGTGTCTTACAGTAGGTTGTTGCGTGTGTTACGGAACGGCGCTGACAGTAGCTAAGATTATGTAGTGTCGATGGTAAATTAATGCAGTGTGGTTGTGGAGCGTTGGTGGGATGGTACAGACAGGGGAAAACCGAAGTAGCATACTCGGAGAAAAACTTGTCCCATGCCACTTTGTCCACCACAAATCACACATGAACCTCACAATCGAACTCTGTTTCGAAGATAAATTACGTGAAGAAGAAAATGGATACAGAAGAGGACCCTGATTAGTGATATTTTTAACCTGCATTCCGTAACAAATTGACTGACTTTAACGAAACCTAGAACGAAATAGATCTCTCCAACATCGTCCTTTTCAGTTTTCCTGCAGTCAGTAAGAGCAATATGGCGGTCGTGCGAATTTTAAAAGTGCGAGCGAAACTAAAAGCAGTTTAGGGTCCTGAAGTGGCTATAGTAAAAGATCTGGAACAACGTAGACGTATAACGTATAACATTGAGGCGCGTTCGAGTAACAATTTTTGCCGTGGAAAAGCAATGAGAATGAGATATTGTGTTACCTTAATTATCCAGCATGCAGAGCGCATACGTCGTATTATATTTTTATCTGTGGTCTATCTGACTGTACCATATTTTTCACATTATCTCATAAATGGCACGATTTTCGGATAAAATGTATTGAACATAAAACGTGTTATTTGATTTTCCCTTCAACATTTGTCTGAAATATTTTTCGTTCTAAGAAGAATTCAGCGAGGTAGTATAAATGCCCATAGGTCTCCATGTACGTACCCGTTATTCTCGTCGGATTTTAATGACACCTGAATTTTCTCGACAGATTTTCGAGAAATCCTCAAATTTCAAATTTCACGAAAATCGGACAGACAGACAGACATGACGAATCTAACAGTCGCTTTTCGCAATTTTGCGAACTGGCCTAAAAATTGAAGTAAGTAAGAGAATAAAGCTAGAAATTTACAATAGGTTATAGGAAAAAACGAATAATTAGAAAATTGCTGGAGAGAAGAAAAGCATAATAATATTAAAGTCATGGTAGTGGGTTACTAGTAGTAAAGCAGGAAAGCAGAGCCAGAGGAATTAGGTTTGTAAGCAGAAGAAGCGTGTGCCGAAAAGAAGTAGGTGTTATGGACATAGATATATGTAAGGTATTGAAACATATTTCGAACATATATTCTTATTATTTTACTGTTATTTTTTATATTATTACCTCTATTACTATTGCTGTGACGATAACATACTCGCACAAAGAAAGAAAGTTGGTATATAAGGCTGTTCAAAAAGTAATATGACTGTTAGACTCAGTGAATTCAGAGGGGAAGTATGTCAACTATATAAAGAATGTGCGCTGTTAGCGCTGGGGTACCACGTGCTAGAGCACCGCCTTTGTTAGAATCTTCACTTCTAAATAAATGTCGTGGGGTGGCAATCGTGTTGAATTGCCCCTACAAAAAGGCAGCTGTGATCAACGGTAGGACAGCATTTTGTTAACAGGTTTCCTGTTCGTTGGATGAGAACTGGTATAGAAATGTGTAAAAGCAGCGGTAGCACAAATTCGCTGTCGAGAGGTCTGGATTCTGAAGACCTCTAGTTCGAATGTCCAAGCGAAAGTGATCTGGCCTGATTGATGGTTTTATGGCTTATCTCAGTCCTTCACAGTTCGTCATTTTCATTTACCCTAATATTCGGCTATTCTTAGGGTCTACCACGCGCATTTACAAGCTTAAGACACTCAGCCTACGCTCGTTCAAGTTAGAATAACAGACATTTGACACAAAACAACAAAATAATAATCCATGTGGTAACAATTTTTTTGTATGTCTCAACAGCCTTAGATGGGCCTGGGCCTCCTCGTTTCGTCGAGGTTTCATGGTCACACACATTTGAGACACACTACACTCGGTAGGACTCCTCTGGACGAGTGACCAGCCCGTCGCAGAGACCTCTGCCTGACAACACACAACACTCACAAGAGACAAACATCCATGCCCCGATGTTTTTTTTTTTTTGCCTGTCCGGGGTTTTTCCCCGTTGATCCATTTTTGTACTGTTTAAATCCTTTCGTCCTTCATGTCACTTTACGTTCCATGCTACGGTCCTTACAACAAACACAACACAGACATCCATGCCCCCGGTGGGATTCTAACCCACGATCCTAGTAAGCGAGCGGCCGAAGACCCACGCCTTAGACCGCACGGCCACTGGGATCGGCATGTGGTAACTATAGGGGGCCGAAATAGCGTAGTCGGTATAGCGACTAACAACGGGTTGGACGGTCTTTGGTTCGAACCTCGCTCGGGCAAGAAACTTTCTGTTCTGTATACCAGTCCATACTGGCCCTGGGGCCCACCCAGCCTCTTCTATAATGGGCCACTTTCTCGGGGATAAAGGGGCTAGGGCGTGGCGTTGGTCGCCCACCCTCAATTAGCGCCGAAGTTAAGAATGAGTAGAGCTATAAATCTGCTCCTACTTTGTGCCTTCATGGCTTGTTACGGGTGACTTTTACCTTTTTGTAATACATGTATATGTATATTATATATAATGACGTAATGGGGCGTACGGTGCTATGTATGCTACTCGTAGATATCGACAGGCAACTAAGCGTATATTCATGTCTCGTGAACAGAATACAGGGCGAAATCATAAGATAAGAAAAGATAATAAATCCTTTAAAAATGTGGCAAAATCCGAATATATCCCGAAATATACATTTGGTAACGACACTAATAAATAAAAATCGCCTGATACCATAATGTCCAGAATATTTTTTCTTGCAGTTTTATGCCTGAAAAGATAGAGATTAAAATAGGCAAAGCCGTGATTTTTGTATTATTTTACGTGTGTGTGAAAGTGGAACTGAAAATACCTGCGGCAAGCTAGTCAGTAACACAAGAAAACCACAGAAATTCTAAGAATTTGAAGGGAAAATGTAAGGCATAAGATATTGAGAACTTGCGGACTAGACACGTTGTTGTCAAGTGAGTAGAGTTTTGTCTGTCGCGAGCCTCACCCAGAAGTATCACACAGTGCACAGCCGTCTAGAAGAATATTTTTCAAACTTTCCGTCGCGACCCATTCATTACTGGTTCGCCGCTGCCATTCTTTCTGTCCTTTTCATCTGCTGCGTCATCTTCAAGTCTTCCGGGATTTCCGTCCTATTTTTTATCTTCTTGAAGCCCCCCGAATTATCCACCAGGAACAAGGTGGCTATAGGCCTACGCTTTGAGGCCAACGGCCACACCTCTGCCTATAGTAACGGTACCGACTTCTATTTGATTTGGAGACAGATGCGCCGTCATTTCTGTGTGTGTGAACTTGAATTTTCGGCTTGGTTACGTTTGAAACCGAAGGACAGGGGCAGGCTTAGCAGTGCACCCAATATGCATGTAACTTCCTGAAGGTGTATTTGTGTTTATGAACTCCGACCGGAAAAAATATAGGTCGACAAAGAAAAAAATGTGGAGTTCAACAGCCATGAAGAGACCAATTCTGTTTTGTTTATACCCTGTTGGTAGTGCTGATGGTTATTATTGTCATTAAAATTTAGTTTACCTTAAATTAAAATATTGAAGACAAGAATTACATGCATATTACTTCTTGGGACAGGATCGTGGATACAGGAAAGAGTCAGCAGCATAAGATTGTCTCGTGAAGCAAGGCACAATGAAAAGTACAACGAACAAGCTTCCTGAAAAGTAATAAAAGTGTAGATAGGTCATCTTGCAGGTCTTACAGCGGCGATTTGTACTACGAGTAGGGAGCATGATTTCATCTCTGCAATACAACATCCTCCTGAGCTTACCAATCTATTTCTTAAGATTTAGCTATAACAATGTTCTGCACTGCCAACCAGATAAGTCTGTCTCTTCGGCTTCCAGTGTAAAATGAAAATGTTTCGAGAATCAGCAGTTTAGTTTGTCTTTCGAAATAACAGCAGCCTTAGTGCTTGTGCTAAAGAGGTATTTTTGTGTCCTTGACATACAGAATGTAGTGGAGTAGTAGTGACACAAAGGTGGGGGAAAGTGAAAAATTGTGTGACCATTACTACTTGTTTTGTTTGTACAAATTACAATTGCCTCTGGCAAGTTTACATTAGTATCTATGAAGTCTCCCACTGAAACTGAAGCAAATGCTTCATTGATAAATCTTTAGCTTTTTATGTCATTGAAGTCTTGCCATACTTAAATGTGGAATCCTTTATTAATCCATTACACCGAACATATACGAATGAATTCGTGTAACACACATGAAAGGCTGTAACAGAACGTTTAAATATAATCTGTAGTTTCCCATCAAGGACATCTTAATCGACTCCTGTTGGAATGGACTTGGAAAATTTGAAATTTGAAAATGCGGGGAATGAAATCATAAAAAGAAACCAGTTTCGTAGTAACATAACCAACAGATTCAAGGGCAATAATAACAACAAAATCTGCCGATGTGCCATCTTAATCCAGCTAACAGGCTCATACCCTGTCTCTTTAAAGTACATTTTCATTTATCCGCTCATCTATTCCTATGTCTCTCAAGTAGTACGTTTGAAATTTTGCAGTCAGATTTTGTAAGCATTTCTTATTTCTCCTATGTGTGTTTCACATTCTAACCATTTCGTCGTTATTTGTGTAAGCACCCTAACGGCTATATTAGGTAAATGGTTAACATCAAGGAACTCCTCACACAATTTGTTCATTCTCCTGTTACCTCGACCGCCGTAGCGCCACATAATCTTCCACCCTACTTCCTTCGTAAATACTATGTTCTACATGCAGAATGAGAGACCAGTATTCACATCCATCGAAGAGAAATGTAAAATTGTAAGTTTACGGGCATGTACCCTGCATTAATCTTTTGGGTTTTTAGATAGAAGGTGGAAAGATAAAACATTCTAATTGTATACAAGCAAGCATTCCCCAATTTATCTCTTCTTTAAGGGATAAAAGCTTTCTTAGACTTCTACTGCTTCCTGTTTCATCTTTGCTCCATCATTCTGTGACTATCACCAGTTTCATTAGGAGCATGCTCGAGTAACCCATCAATCATAAGTCGGTCATTATATCAAACGCTATTGTACAGTGCCGCAGAGTATTGATGTATAGCCTATTTCATTAGTTTTCTGCCCCCCCCCCTAAAATCTACTGCATTCGTACGGAGAGATAAATGAAAATGTCATGGGCTGTGAACGTGAATTTGGTAAAAATCTGTCGTACTAATAACAGAGAAAATCATTACTAACTTAGTACAACAGAATGTCACTTTTCTTTCCGTTAATATGTATGACGTAAATTGGCTTTAAATGAATCAGGCACGCTGATCACAAAACTAAAGGTCAAAAACCCCAAAAGGCACATTTATTTTTTTTATCTTATATTTTCGTTTGAGTGCAAGATATATGAAAGTGCTTATTGCACTGTTTAAATATTGACGTGAGGTAAAATAGAGTAAGTCTGCGTGATTTCAGGCTTCCACCGCGATGTAGATGATATGTGCACTCTTCTGGGATATTACGCAGCGTAATCTACACCGAAAATTCTGTACAAGAAAAATTCTTGTTGGACTTCTTGACTCTTGTAGTTGGGACCGTTAGGTTGTCCCGAAACGTCGATAGGGATTTCCACTGTACGATGCGTAATGTCCCAGAAGAGCGCAGATCTCATCTAGAGTAAGTTTGTATTAGCTAGTTAATTAAATACATATTTGCCTTCTGGCAGGCCCCACAATCTCTATCCTCCAGTTCTGCCAAGCGATAATTATTTCTTAAATGCATGTATTATTATTTGTCATTACAGTTTCCTTTAAAACTGTGATGAGCTGCAAGAACTTTATGCTCAGGTTTCGTATCAGCACACTAAAATTGATTACTTGCCGTCAAATACACAGCTCGGATTTTTTATTGCCCATTGCCATTAAACAGAAAGCCAAAGAATTTTTTTTTGCACAGCCTCAGCTTCATTCCTTTGAATTCTGTAAATACATGATCTTAATAAAGCTGCTTGTCTCTTTATTACTTACACTAAGAGATACTAGTGTCCCTCTCACACAAGTCTGGGCTTCCATCACTTTATCTTTACTGATCATAAGAAAGTAGAAAGTATTGCGTTGGAATGGCCTCTAATGGTATAATTTTTGTGAAAATCTCTCAAGTATTTCAGAAGTTTTCCCGAGAGGGGCTGGTACACACGCGCGGACGCGCGCACGCACGCACGCGCACACACAGCTTGGTGACTCTAAGGCCTATTTCAAGAATATATGTGAACTAAAAATGGGAACAAGAAGTGTCTAATTAAATAACAGGTTAAAATTGCGGATTAGTCTTGATGAAAATCTGTATAACTAGTAGGAAAGTAGAATTTGTGATTTTGGCCCGGGCGTCTTGTTATTCCTTTGACGGAAATTGTTTGAACCATAGAAAGAGAAAGAAATGCGATATTAGAAAATATTGCATAAAGAGAGACTTCACAAATTTTACTGTTTGCCAGATATTATTGGGGTGATCAAATCAAGTACAGAGAGATGGAACAGACGTGTAGCATGCATGATTAAATAAGAAATGCCTGCAGCTGTGTAGATGATTAATTTGGAGAGAAGAGAGTAGTTGACCTTAACTTAGATGTGAAGGTAAAGTGAAATTGGCTTTAAAGAGAGGTGGTTTGAGGGTGTCGACTGGGGTCGTCTGGCTCAGATAAGGTCCATTGGCGGCATACATGTTTTATGATGACTGTGAAAGCGTGGGGCTCCCAAAAAGGCGGAGAGTTTTTTCGACAAGCTGAGAAAATAGTAGTTTCCCAAGACGGACTCTCCGTCATGAAAATAGGTTGTGGGTGGAAACATGTTTAGAGGAGGCATACAGGACACAATTAACTAAAATATAACATGTAATAAAAGAAAATAATAGGGTAATATGATGCTGAACAGTGCTAACAGCCGTAATAGGATTAATGAAAAGCAGTGTTAATGAGAATTCCACTCAAAGTGAAACAGAAATGTCCAAGAGAATTTAATGAATAGGTGCTGCAGTAATTGTGCACACGTTTGCTTTGAATGTGTTGTTTAAATACAATAAATAACGCAACACGAAAGGGGGAAATCGACACAGGCAGGATATAATGGTTTATGAATAATGCAGGACATAAGCTGTCTGATACTGCCAACGTAACAAACAGAAATAATACTTAAATAAAAACATATTATAACACATTTAATTTTAGTCTTAGTTTCCCTACATGCTGGGGAGATTAATACAGGAACTCTGGACCATGTACTCTTGAACAGGGGTGGAAAAAAGGCAGCCTTCATGCCTGATTGGACCCGACATTTTCAAACCTTCAGGCGATGAATCAAAAGATTTTATATATTTCGCTTTTACCTGGTTCCCCTATAATCTTAAATGATATTAGCAAAAGCTTATTTGACCTGCAAGTCGAGCTTATTCATCTGCAAAGCGATTATCCATTGCTTTTGGAGAAATTCAAGCCAGTAGCACTTTCAAATTTTGATGCCGCTAAATATTCGTAGCTCTTAATTTTATCTGTGTAAAAATATAAGACTTTAAGTTACTGAATCGACAGTACTTTTCAGTCCGTCAACACAAGTTTATTACTAAACAATCCTTCTTGTTTACAATACTAGCTACATCATTTGGCTTTCTAGTAAAGCCGTCATCAGGCTAACCAATACAGGAATGTAAAGATATAAAAGTATTCTAAGCTGAATCACAAAGCTTTTATTGTAAAAGGATTTTTTACAAATACATTTGTATTGACGGAGTGAAAAGTAATTTCGATTCAGTTTAGGTAGCACAGCGGAATGCCACATACCAAGACTTGTACTGGCATTTAAGATTTCGCACCTAAACACGTGTATGGCCCTTTAGCAAAGGTGACGATACAGTCAGCTAGCCAAAATAATTGTCCACCCCGGCTGTAGAAAGTATAAAGCTAAGTCAAATAGAAATGCCAAGCCAGTTACTGTGGGTTAGGATTAAATGGAATGTGATCTTATATTCTGGTGTAAGATCAGATTTAAAGTCTTGAAAACACATCTGCCCATAACTTCATAAAACTGGATCTGTGCTGTGAAGATATTTATGTCACTCAGTAAGCAAAATATTGCCTACGGCATGGGTGCACAAATCCCGGGCTATAAATCGCCGGGGCCACTGATTTTCTTTTTGTGTTGTCACCTGTTTTTTGATACTCAGTGTGGAACTTGATTCGTCTCACTCTTCTGGCCCTTAGAATTTTAAGGTGGCTTCAAGCAATAAAAATCAAGCCCCACTCCTTAATGTTAGCACTAGATGGAGATGAGAGGTTCGTGTCATGTTCCTGTATATTTAACAGCCGCCATTAACCATTTTCTATAATAGAACCCAAAGCTGACCTCCGTTCATAAAATACAGAAATAAGAATCCGATAGGTACTAAAGTGATACAATAACGGAAACTGAAGTCTATGTGGTTAAGATGATATAGAAGTCCTTCGTATCCTTCCCAAATGATCATTCATAATTACCCTGGCTGTTGACGCTACAGCTGAGAAAACGCTATTTAAATTAAAAATAAACAGGTTAATGTTACGAAAATCGGCTATAAATTGTGTTGGCAATAAGTTTAAATGTGTTTTCAAGCCCTTTCCAATAACACTCTTTTTTAAGCAAAGGATTCTATTTTCAAACTATTCTATAGACTGTGTTCTGTATATGTGGGACGTTTTGCATGGTATTTCCATTTCTCTCTTCCACAAATTAAACTGCATGATTTTGTACGGATGAGGTATTTTTGAATACCAAGATACGTTTAATTTACAGCTCACTCTAGGTTCGTAATCAACCAAGCTGTTCCGGTTGCCTATAGGCAGTTCATCTGTAGGTTAATAGAATATGCAAACCGTCAGTTCTGCGGTGTGCACTAATGACATGCTTCATGACTGCGTTGCTTTATAATATCTGGAATTTTAACTCAATATCGCAAAGATGAGCCGGTTGGGTGAATGTTCCAAGTATCACATATGTGTAGAATAGCTAACACCACAAAAATGAACTTGTTTCGCCAATGATTAGTATTGACAGTGTCGTCATTAGTCACCTATCAGAGTATCACTAAACCTAATAACGTATTTTTTTTTTTGTATGGCTCGACAGCCCTATATGGGCCTGAGCCTCCTCGTTTCGTCGAGGCTTCACGATCACACACATTTGAGACACACCACACTCGGTAGGACTCCTCTGGACGAGGGACCAGCTCGTCGCAGAGACCTCTACCTGACATCACACAACATTCACAAGAGACAGACATCCATGCCCCGGTGGGATACGAACCCACGATCCTAGTAAGCGAGCGGCCAAAGACCCACGCCTTATACCGCACGGCCACTGGGATCGGCTCACCTAAGCACTTAGTTTTCAGAAATGTTACGGCGCTAATGACCGTGCATGATGAACTGGGGAGGACCGCAAAGGAAGCGGCCGTATCCTTTTTGAGGTACTGTGAAAACCTCACGAGAACCTCAATTATGAAATCCGAGCTCCGGCAAAATAAGAAACACACCTCGACAACGACGGTCATTGAAATGTAGTCTGTTGATACAAGTAGATCCACACTGTGGAAGACAGTGGAGTGGTTGCTGGAATAAAAAAGTTCCCAAACAAATTTGTTCACCCCATCCTGCTTATCAACAACGGAACCCGAGCGGGACTTCCAACCACTGCTTGTCCTCCTCCATTTGCAACATCCGGAAGACGTGCTGTTTGAACGCTGCGTCCTGGTGATTTATTCAGTCCACTGTGTTTGGTTAAAAATGTGGCTTAACCCAGAGCTATTCAGTGAATAATAGCGCAGCATCTCTTCGGGTCGGATGCCGTAACCTCTGACCTTTGTGTGACCACAAATTGTAATCCACATACCGCACATTACGTTTCTATTCATAGCGTGTTTATACATGTAACTTCTTTTGTTTTTTGCCCCTCTTTCGAGAAAAAAACCCAACAGAAATGCTCGTGTGGGAAATGGGCAGTAATTTATTTCAGTTAAGGAGACTTTTTGTTTTGAAAATTCTGAGCTACCAGCTGGTCTCGGGCTAATCTCACAATCAAAAGAATTATACACTGATATTTGTAAACAGTCACGTACAGAGAAACCAGTAGCAAAAAATCAGTGCCAAGTTCTGTCTGGAGTTCTTTCAGCCACTGCATAAATGATAGGAATATTCATTATAGTTTAACCTCGTTAGTGTTAGTGATGTGTTTGTCTTTATGTGACATCACTTTGTGATATACAAATTAAAAAGACAGGAAGAAGAGCAGTCAGTCACAACTACACCTTTGCAGTGTCTTATTGTATATTGTGCGACATGTTTCGGCTTTTTGCTTAAGCCGAAAGCAGAGTATACAGTAAGACACTGCAAAGGTGTAGTTGAGATTGACTGCCCCTTTTCCTGCCTTTTTGATTGTTTGTTCATTCGGAAAACAAATTCTGTTTATTGTTGGTTTAAAAAATCAAACTTTAAAAAAAAATCACATCATTTGAATAATGAAAAAAAAATGTAGAAAATAAAATGTCAAGTTATGACGACAATACTTTAGTCACAATATATATGTTTTGGATTTGAAATATCCATTTCCATTAGATATGGTTTTTTGAGTTACAAAACTGCATAGTTTCGAAAGTGGTTACCAAAGTTCCTCCGACACTTTGTTAACCACCTACCAGGCTATACAGTGTTATACCCTGAAGATGGTCCAGTCTCCCAGAAACACCAGTAACCACCGATCTCAATACAAAGTATCACAACCTCAATATGAGCGTAGCAGAATCCTGAGAAATGGTGGTAAAAGGAATTTATATTTTAAAAATTGACGACACTGTTAGCATGAACATATGCTTCTCACTGTTAGACCGATTGTTTTGCTTATTTTTGCGATTGGTATTGTAGCCTACCCTATTCCTATCAGGAGTTTTAATGTGTGATTTAATATTTCGATAAACACGCATGTGTAACTAAGGTGTTAATGTAGAACAATTATATTTTCTTGCGGTTGACTGTCACCAATGTATCAAATCACCAATCTAATAATCCTAGTCCTAGCTCATATTTACTTAATACAGGAAAATGAAATCTAAAGGCCTTCTTTTATGGAATTACGATGCCTATGAATGATTTGTAACCAAAGAAAATTATGCAAGTGAGTAGAAACGTGTTTTATAATATAATTTTTCCCAAATCTTTTTCTCCGAAGCACTTCATACCTCGAGAAGTATTGATGTAAATAGAAATAAGAAGCACGCGCCATAAAATACACTGTACAGCGTAATAATGTTTGTACGGTATGCAAAAATGAGAGGCAAAATACAACGTAAAAAAATTAGGCTTTCGTTCTATAAGAAGAGATACGAATGAATAGAATAAAATTCCTTTAATATTCCTTCAAAGTAAATCTCCTTGACCATAACACACTTTCTAATTTTTCTAAAATTACATGAAACAGTTATTCAAAGCATAGAAAGAAGCTGCACTATGTTCGACGGCTATATTATTCTTTATGTTCTCGAAGTCCTGAAATCTATTTCCTTTGAGGGCTGTTTTCACTTCAGGGAATACAAAAAAGTCGGCTGGCGCAAGGTGAGGTGAGTAAGATGGTTTGCTGATCACCACTCCGCGATTCACCAGCAAGCGCTCCACTATCATGGAAGGAGCAGCGGCATTATCGTGCAAAAGAAACTGTATGTATATATATACTTTTTTTTATTGTCTCTCCCCGCGAAAGTCCAGGCTCGACCCCAAGTCAGCCCATGTGAGATTTATGGTGGATAGAACTTTCTTCGAGTACTTAGGCATTTCCTTGTCAGTATCATTCCACGAACACTGGATGCTCATATGCAATTAATCTACCACTGACGCTATAGTTATGTAGAAATAATATTCTCTTTTCTTGTGTTACGCAGCTGAGTTCGGCTCGCTTCCCTGTCGTCTTCAAGATTGGGCATGCGCATGGCGGACTGGGGAAGGTCAAAGTGGACACAAATAGCGACTACCAGGATATGGCGTCTGTTGTAGCTGTAGCGAACACTTACTGCACTACAGAACCGTATGTGGACAGCAAGTATGACATCCATGTGCAGAAAATTGGGCCCAATTACAAGGCCTTCATGTAAGTACATTCACACAGTCCTACGCCGCGCATGTACGGGCAACTCAAAATTAGACACCAATCCGCAACTTTTCGCCGGAAACGATCCAGTAAACAGATCGCGAATTACAGAGTTACGTCCTGCTGACGTCGAATTATTGGTTTGAATGTAACTAAAAAATTTTACTTCATGGGGTTTGAGAGGGGAAAGAGAATGTGGAGATGTCAGTTACAGACGTAACATGCTCCATAGCCAAACACGTGAAGAAGGAGGAGGAGATGATGATGATGATGATGATGATGATGGTGATTGACAAGGAGGAGGTGCCAACTTCTTGTTGTTGTTGTTGTCGTCGTTGTTGTTGATGGTGATGGTGGTGATGATGATGATGATAATGATGATGACAATGGCTTGGGACAGGATCAAATAGCAGGATGAATGATGCTGATGATGATGATTCTGTGAACAATGTGGTAACATACACCTTCAGTTGAATTATTTGTACCAACAAATGCACTAAGACAGTTTTTTCACTGTTTTATTTATTATAAGGATGCCCCAATACGCATTTCGGCAATTATTCTGCCATCATCAGGGGGTATTTTAAGTGAGTTTTTACATAGACCAATTCTTTGGTTACATCATAACAGTGAGTCAGTATTTGTTACCACATCGTATAAAATGTTGTAAAATTAGTGGTATTGTTAAGCTGCTAAAAGTTATTAAGATTTTAAAAATTACAATAAAATCAAGTAGTATGTTATACTACCCTCTATAGTATAATTATTAATTAATGGCAGCATGGTCCTATTTTCAGCATGTATTCCAGTTATCTGTTGAAATATTAAAAATATATAGAATTAGGGTTATGATAACTGCTATTATTTACATTTGTGTGTGTGTTTTCGTTAGATTCCAAGTTGAGTTTGGACATACCTGTGTGTTATGTGTTGGTAAGACCTCCTTCCCTGCTGTCTGCGTGGTCAATGGTATTGATGTTGTGGTGTACTCTCCTGTTGTTACGTTACGCTGCCTGTAGGCTTGGTTGGGGTTGTTTATGAGTTTGAATAGTATGCTCGGTTCACCTAATTGTTGTTCAAACTCATAAACAACCCCAACCAAGCCTACAGCGCAGGCGTAACGTAACAACAGGAGAGTACACCACAACATCAATACCATTGACACGCAGACAGCAGGGAAGGAGGTCTTACCAGCACATAACACACAGGTATGTCCAAACTCAACTTGGAATCTAACGAAAAACACACACAAATGTAAATAATAGCAGTTATCATAACCCTAATTCTATATATTTTTAATATTTCAAAGATAACTGGAATACACGCTGAAAATAGGACCAGCTGCCATTAATTAATAATTATACTATAGAGGGTAGTATAACATACTACTTGATTTTATTGTAATTTTTAAAATTTTAATAATTTTTAGCAGCTTAACAATACCACTAATTTTACAAAATTTTATACGATGTGGTAACAAATACTGACTCACTGTTATGATGTAACCAAAGAATTGGTCTGTATAAAACTCACTTAAAATACCCCCTGATGATGGCAGAATAACTGCCGAAATGCGTATTGGGCATCCTTATAATAAAGAAAACAGTGAAAAAACTGTCTTAGTGCATTTGTTGGTACAAATAATTCAATTATAAAAAGATGCACGGTGAATATAAAGTGAAATACACCTTCAGGTTCCATACTACAGAATTTCTTGACATCTAAATAATTATCATTATTAAGAGAAGAATCTGCACTGTGGAAGCAGCCTGAAGGTTATTTAACTCATACTTTTAAACAAAATTTCAGTTACAGCCTTGCAGAAATCTCGCCCTGCCTCCACTACAAAACCCAGTCCTTTAATTCTGTATAGAGAAATAGTACATAATAGGTGCTTATGCTGAGAATCATAAGAAGCATATAAGTATATGCTGTGAGTGAATTGGAGAGTTTCTGTTGAGTTCAAAATGCAGTTTATCACTTGGTGCAGGAGCTGGTTTTCTGCCTCATACGTAGAGTCCTATTCATCAAATTGCTGATATGCATTAGGCTTTGTGGCATAGGTCAACAGAATTAGTTTTTAAGACTAGGCAGACACATTTTGGACTCTGTCTTTCTGAAGGTCTAGCATCAGAGATTTGTAAAAATTTTGGTCAGATTTTCACCACAGGCCTATCTAGGCTTTCCCACTGCATTGGTGGGTTCATAGTACTGTCATTAACAATCAGATTTCAAGGCAGTCATCATATAGACAACAGCCAAACAATTATTATGTACATAATAAATCACAGTGGAATAGATTCTGCTAAAAATGAAGAGAAGTAAACAGTGTCACATCCCAAAACCAGGAACCTCAGTTAACTGCTGTGAAAACCTCAAGACGCGCATAACCTAACCAACGCAGGAAAGGGAATGTGGATATAAAAACAAACCTGGAAAATAGTAAACTTTGTACTGTTGGCTGGAGTGATGTGTTTTCCCTTAAGCAATGGATGCTGAGTCCATTCACTGTCATAACACTAAAGAACATCATTTCACTCTGCTAATGATGATAATGACACTGTCAGTTTAATGACCAGCACAGCTAATGGGATTAACCTTCCATTGCATTGTGGGATGACATATTCAATAACATGAAATGTAAATGGCCAGATGCTGTATATTAGGAGACACAAAAGTTGAATATTCTGTATGTATAATCGTTCTGTATGGCACAGTGGGCCGAAACAAAAACACTTTGGCATTTTAACATCGTACTGTAGGTGTTACAAATTCCAAGAAAAATAAAGGCTGGGTTGTTAAAGAACTGTATCAGAGAACAACAAGAGAACAGGTTTTTATGTATGTATAACAGCTGAAGTTGAAAGTATCATAAAGCATGTAAGAACAATAATAATATTGCTATTACACAAATAATCAACAAAAATATATCATTATGTACAGTAAAAAGTATTCAGTTGCCTCTGAATCTGTGTTACTCTTCTAGCCCACAGGAATACTTTCTTGCAAATGCAGGCTTCCTCTGTTGTCTGGTCCTGATTTGCACATTCAGTGTATGTTACTTTTTTTTATTAAGTGATGTCCTGGCGGATATGAGGCCATACCCATTATTGAAAATCTGATTGTTTTAGTCAGTACTGATACATCCATGCAGATTTATATTTTTGTTGAATATTCAAAATCGCTGAGTGACTTTATGCCAAACAGTGGTGTGATATGTTGATATGTCTGCCCCTGCTTACCTCCGCATAACCCGAGTGTATCATACACTATGCGGACATGAATGTTTCCTACCATAACCTCTTCATTATTTTAGATTCTTATATCAGGTTATAAGTAGTCTCTGAATTTTCCAGTCTACCTTGCTAGAAGTGGGGGAGATACGTGTGAAGGTGAACATTACCTCATTCTTGATTAAACATTCATTTCACATATAAAATACAAAGTTCTAGGGATAAATTGTGATGTGTATGTAGTTGCTTCAGTCTGATTAGCTTTAAGAAATATGCACAGTTGGCTAATGTTCTTTACTAGAAAGTTACATTCTTAGAAGTCATATTTTGAGGCTATTTTTATACTCGTTGCTGAAGGAATTTAATTAGCGTCCTTTTCAAGATGTGTTAAAATATATTAAACACATTCCAACAAGAAGCTGACTATTTACATCCAGAAAACTTTTCCATAAATTTGTCAGTGTCTTGGCATGTCTGAGAAACAGTACCTTAAGAGTGAGCCTAATGCAGCCTACTGACAGAAACTGTGATTTTTAAAACTTTCTGTTTTCTCCATTTCAATCAAATCTGTACAGTGTCTAGTCTTTTCCATTTATATCATTGTCTGTAGACCATATTAGAATGTCTGGCAAGCCACATACTGTTTATTTGCCATAATTTGCCTATCACTGCTGAAAACATTTGTGGCAAACAAAATAGTAAGGCATATATAGCTCAAAGGTCATGGAGTCTACCTTGGATTTATGATATTTTTTCATCTGACACAACAAGTGAAGAAAAGTTTTCATGTGTTTTTGTCTTGCATTCCCAGGCGTAAATCAATTTCTGGTAACTGGAAAACAAACACAGGGTCGGCCATGCTGGAACAGATACAGATGACTGACCGCTACAAGATGTGGGTTGATGAAGTGTCAGAGCTTTTTGGGGGCCTTGATATCTGTGCACTGGAAATAATTGTTGCCAAAGATGGCCGTGAATTTATCATTGAAGTTAATGATAGTGCATTAAGCCTGATGGGTGATTCACAAGAAGAGGATCGACGTCACATTGCTGAACTTGTTGCCCACCGAATGCAGGTAAACTCAAAACTACATCTTATTTGTTAGTGTTGTGACTACAGTACAGAAAGAAATCTAATTATATAACAGTGATGACACATGTAACACAGTATCGGTATATTGTTTCAAGAATCCTATTTTGTGTACTTTTTAGATTGAGTTTTAATTTATTATTTTAGATCAGATCTAAAAAGAATTTTATGCAGTTTAAGACAATGTTTTAGAGAGAGAAACTTTTAAAAAATGTTATTCCCATGCTTGATATTGAATTAACTAACCTCTAAGGTGTTTATACAAAGTTTTAACATTGTAACATGTTTACTTAAATGTTACGGAATCATGTCACTTGCAGTTCTACTGTTTATTACTTTGGCATATGCCTATGCACTGCTTGTACACCCCTAGCTGATATGTGCTTTTATTATTAGGATACCTTGTGATGAATGTTTGTTCTAACAGACAGTTCGTGCTGTTATAAAATAAAAAATGTGAATATTTATATAGTTATTAATGGTAAATATTTGTTGAATAAATTGTTAAAGTAAGTGAAATCTGTACTGAAAATACAACATAATGGTAAATTAGTTTGATACCAGGTATGGCTTTAAGGTGCTTAATCTGCTGCCAGGCTTCTCGATTGAGACCTGTCATGATTATTGGTTGATTAACTTTGTTAAAATTAGTGAATGAATTAGAAGTTTGCTTTGTGGTACGATATTGTCATACTTCAAAGTTTCTCACATTTATCATACTGTTTGCTGTATTACAGTATACTTAAATAATGTGAGTATTAGGTACAATAGTGGAAAGACTGACATCTGTACTCATTGCATTTCTTCAGCAGGCTATACTCTTATGTTTCTCTGAAGTTAACTGGTCGCCCTAACTTTACTTAGTCACTGCTAACCAGTAGACACATTAAAAATATTGGAGACAAGATTAGCTGTATCTGTCACTCTTTCGTAGTATTGTTTAATATCACATTATCTGCCATTTATTCATATAATGTATTTTGCATGATTTAATAGTCCTCTTATCCCAATATCTAATGAGTCCTTAATTTTCAATGGATCATGTAAATTATGTACCTGTCTGAATGAATTGTATTCCCCTCAACCCTCAGCCTTTACCTCTGCCCACCTATCCATAGTGCATATTTGAATATCAGTGATTTCATTCTCACTCAAAAGATGAAGGTGACAAGCAGTATGAAGTGTGATTAACAAACTCATAGTGTGAAAAGTGTGAGTATGTAGTAACAGAAACCTTCAGAGATAACAGGTGCAGAAAGAAAGCTAAAGGTTCAAACAACATAAGATACTATTATCAAATCACTGAACTAAATTTAAATTAGCAAATGAAAAGCCTGATGGGGATATGTGGCAACAGGGACATTTTTTGGCTTGTGCTGATATAACGTATCAAATATTTGATTATATTTTGTCTGTCATGAGACCAAAGTTACAGTGCACAAGTACTGCATTCCATTAGCACCAAGTTTTAGTTTCTTAGAACCTAAATAGCAAAGTCAGTGTAGTGACAGAGCTGCTGGCTCGATGATGGGGTCTAGATTTCTGGCAGGGTCTGGGATATTTCTGTTTATGACTGCATCCAGTTTTGTTGTGAATAACTATGTTTATCCATACCAGATAATGACTTAAGCTCTTGTAAAAACCAAAGAAATATTTTCGTAAGTAATCCAGACCTGTTTTATTATCCTTTGCGTTCAGTTTTATAATGTGCTGTTGTATTTCATCTAACTTTTGGTGCTTGTACACACATTTCCCTCTTCTGTGTCTACTTCTTGATTTCTTACATAGGCTATTTTATTTTGCGTCTCTCTCTTTCTCTCTTCTAGCAATATTGCACGAGTATGCAAAATCGTAACACACCTCACCAGGTAAACACACCACAAGAAAAATGCTGATTTTAAAAGTGGCACTTACTTATATCACATCTGTACACACAGTTTTGTAGATAATTTAAAGTACACTATCAGTTTAGTTGTGATGACATTCACAGAAAAAGAATGACAGCAGTCACAGATCGTCATAATTTTATTTTGTGTTAGAGATTACTCTGATGTTGTAAAACATATTTTGTGTTCATATTTTAACCCTTTGCCACATCTAACACAACAGAACTCAGTAAAATTGAAAGTACCCTTCCATGCTTACGATATTATAGTGTAGCATCAAAAGGAAATCTGATACCTTTCTTTGGAGTTATTTAAAAAATTCCATACATACATGTACTGGGCAGGGGCACATCCAAGGGGCTGCTAGGCTGCAGCACCCCCCCCCCCCTCCAAATCGAAATTAACAAAAAAAACACAGATTTTGTATACACCATGATATGAAATGTTTTATGTGATTTACCCTTCAGCCAAAATCAGCAACTGAAATCAGCTAATGACTAGTACTTTTGAAGTTTGAAAAATAAAAAAAACTTTGGATGTCTTAGATGAAGTTAAATAAACCAAGAAGATTAGACCTTGTGATTTAAATTAGGTGAGTGAGTCATGGAACATGTAGTTATTTTTGTCTGTATGTATGTATGTAAATGCAGTTGCCATTGATGTTACAGTTATACTTAAAACATGATTTTTGTAACATAATTTTTAAATCAAACATAAATTTTGTATAGCCTCAGGGTCACCCCCACCCAAGGAAAAATTCTAGGTGTGCACCTGGTACAGGGTATGTAGCTTATGTTATCTCAAATGGTGGATGACTACTGCTGTTCAAATTCAACTAGATGTTACTGTGTGTGGGCTGATACCAGTTACTGGCTGGTATGTGTTGTGCTACAAAAGAGGGCACTTGGAAGTTCTGTTTGCTAACCTCCATTTCAGTGATTCAGTGTGTCTGTGCACACAAAATGAAAGGCATTGTTTTATATACATTCTATAATAACATGAAAGTGTAAAGATGATGATTTGAAGTGCCCAATGTCATGATGTCAGCCGTACATAAATTTTCTGAAGTAGCCCTTGGTGCCTTTAAAAGTACACCACAGGGTATGTGTACTCTGCTTTGAGAATGTTGCCCTAAGTAGAGCAGTTGTTTACACTGAATGTCACAGTAAATTTGTTAGCACTCTTGTTTCATATCTGGGAAGTCCTGGGTTCAGATCTCTGCCTACAGGATGGTTATCATTACTGAGGATGTCATGGTTTTCCAGGAAAAAAATTGCGAGGTGGCACCTCAGGTAAAGCCACGGCCGTTTCCTTTCACATCCGTACCCATTCGTTATACCCTGATTATCGAATAATTTGTATGTAATCTTAGCTCCTGGAAGTGGCATTATATACACTGTAAATAAATTAATGAAAAAGAACATCAGTTGTTTACCTCTAGACCCTCTTTACAAGTTAACACAGTTGTGTTATAGGAACACAATAATTGCCACTTGAGAAATCAGCATATACATGTTGCATTAGTGAGAGAATTAGTCCTGAGTGTCATAGAGTAGACAAGAACAGAATCGTAGCTGAGTTGGTGAGAGTGCCTATGTGAAGCCTATGATCTGTGTGCATGATGTCTGAAGTATATATGCTGGGAGTAAGGTGCTGCGTTTTTCTATTGTATACAGTATGTTTAAAAAATAAGATTCAGGGTTTCAGGCTAAGTAAAGAAAGTCATGTTAATTAGGATCCACAAAGGTTTGCCTGCTGAGGTACAGACAGTTGAAGTTTGCTAGTGACATATTTTTGGGGAGCCTATTAAAATCAAATTTAAAATTTAAAATGGCCTGTAACACTTTTCCCTGTGTACAGTTTTTTATTACATTCTTTATTGCATGACACCAAGTATTTGTTTAAAAATATTAGTACATTTTTTAAGTCATATTGAGCAAAAACGTAGATAAGAATAAACTTATAAGTAATTTGCAATTTACAATGACAGTGGTAATGGCGGTCATGTTATTTGGAATATAAGTTGCACAAGAATTTCAAGTTGCTCTGCCAGTGTTTATGTGACAATTGTCGTGTTTTAATTACTACTTGATAACAGGTAGTTAAGTTGGAATTTTGCTGTAGTAAGTAATCAGAAACATGGAAGGTGGTGTTATCTCCATTATGAGACTTCTCTCATTTTTCTTTTACTGTGGATGTTGGGTTATTAGGCAGAAAAGGTTTAAAATACATTCAATGAATGTGTAAGGTAAACAGACTTACACTACTCGGTGGAGAGTGAACACATTGAGAAAATCAAATTAAAAATGTAAGTTCCAGGTTCTACCATCAAGTCCAACATGTTTTTTCTTAATGCTATAATTCTTGTTTTTAAGTTAGGTTACAGTGTTTTTCTCCATTCCAAATGAGAAATTTTCTTTTTATTGTACGAAAAAGTTTTAATTTATCCAAGCTGAACATGCTTAGCATTTTTATCCATGAAAATAAAGTTGTAATAATTAAGTTTATCACTGTCTGAAATGAGATATCACGGTAATGCTTGCAGGCCTTCTGTCGCCCAGCTATGACGAAGACAATGTCACATTCTAGTGTGTCCAGCCAAGGAGGAGTGACCACACCAACTGATGAAAGGCCCTTGTCAGCACTGTCTGATGTGACAGGCATGGGCCCTCCTTCAGGATCCCCTGGCCTTCCACAACAAGCTGCAGTACGTAGGGATTCTCAAGGTATGGCTAAGAGACGCTATAGCCTGCAACCACAACGCATCGCCCTGCACTAAGTCACTGTGTTATAATGGAGTTGTAGAGCGGTGATTTTGCTATTGTAGAAGCTCATTTGTAGAAAAAATTTTAATTAGTTGCCATTTTTACATTTTTAAAGCTTATTATTTTTATTTGTTTTTGATATGTGTTCTTGCAGTAGCTTTGCAGGCTGCAATTTCCTGGAAAAGGTAAAACTTTAACCAGCATTCTAATTTTTATTGTTTATATCAGACTCTTAAGGGTATCTGGCTCACAATAGAACGTTTACTATATTCACTTCAGTCACTGGGGTGTTACTGTAGGTCAGTATTTTAGAAATTTTCTCATGGGGAAAGTAATTAAGTTATATTACATAATAAGATGTCCCTCAACATAATTTTGTATTTTATAAGTCAAGTTGGAATTTTATAACATATTTTCTTCGCACATTCATAACCTTTAATAGCATTAAAATGCAACAATTCGAGCACCATTTCAACACCTCACCATCTGATATACTCAGTAGTTGAATAATTGCTTCCTTGGTTAAAATGTCACAGAAAGTATGCCTATCTACTTTTTTTATACATATAACACACTAACAGTAATATATTGCATACATTCACTGTTAGATACAATTTCTGTGCAAATCACCTTTTATGACAGATGTTCCTTAATACATTGACTTGAATAACAATGGCATAATATTAATTTTTCAACTAAGAATTAATATAATTTTCTCAGTTTTGTTCCTAAGGATGCAGGATTATATAACCAGGAACAATGTGATTTATACAAGACACCTAGTACAATTATGGTAATTAAATAAAAAATAAATTTGTTGTCCATGCATCTGGTGTTTGAAAACAAGAAATTTACTCAGATTTGTGGTAGGAAAACCTATTTGATGGTACCTGCTTGAAAGAGCAAGCAGCAGATATGGATTTAATTTCACTTCAGTGATCTGAATATGATTACATACAAATTGCACATGCAGTAGCACCATTAAGAGTAAGTATAAATTTGTGTTCCAAAATTCAAAGGCAGTATTTCAAGTATTACTATTAGTAAGAAAGAGAGAATGAAAAGTGTTATTTTTTTATAACAACATTAAGGTTTGTGTCAGTATGCAGTTACAGTACATAAAAATACAAATTTTTACCTTAAACTCCAAAACTAGAGTACTGAAAAAATATGTAGGGTTACTATAAGAGTTCCAGATTTGTCTTGAGTTAAAGATAATATTAAAGTGTTCTTTTCCACATACAGTACAAAAATTTGACTCTTAAACAGACGGAAATTAACCATTTATATCCATAGAAGGAGAGGAATTTTGTGATGAGCTTAGCAACCTTTAGCTTCAAATGTCATAAGTTTTAAACCACGCTTGCTACTCCCAAAACAGAGGAAACTCAAGTTACTTGATTAAAATTTAAGTGACAGAATCAGTGTGCCTATGGTTTGGAAGACGTATCAAATTACTCCCAAGATAAAACTGTAGCAATAACTTACACCCATTATTTACCACAAACATCTAGTGAACAGACCCAGTTTGGTAGCATTGATTGAAGTCATATTTATATAATGCTTGAACAGAAGTGAGATTTGTGGTAAATTTTAGTGGACAGGTTGAAATGGTCTGTGATTGAAAGGGTGTAAGAGCTCTTCCACCTCCCCTTTCAGCATTACATGAAGATGCATAGAGATCTGTCTGTAGACTGCTTCATGTCCAAAATTTGATTTTGGCTGAATAGTGGAGAAGTTTGAAATAACTCTTTTACAACTGATTGTTTTTACAACTTCAACAAAACCTGCATGTTCCCAACAAATCAGTAAGTAAAATTCGTGTTTCAAATTTGGCAGAGTCTAAGTACGGAAGTATATGTCAAATTTGGGCTTCTCGTAACAATGAATGGGAAGATTATTATTTTCTTGGATATAATGCTTTGTATTTTGGTAGATACATACTACATAAAATAGCTTCCTAATAGAGGATTACCGTGTGATATGTGCTCATCTCATGATAGTGAGTACGAACATTAGTATTCAGGGGTATAACACCCTGAAGCTTGATGCATCAGACTAAATGTCATCGTATCCCAGAATGCAAGAAATATGTGACCACCATAAGATGGACAGTTGTGACATGGACTTTGTTAGAGCAGGTGAGATAGTGATATTTTACTTCACAGGTTTGACTCAAAAGCATTCAAATCTTACCAGTTATAAACACTGGCTCTGTATTCCTAACACTTATTACATATCTGATTAAATTAAATTAATCCAGCAGGTTGGTAAAACTATTAAGAGATTAATTTATTTGTCTGTGAGTATCAGATAGTAAATGTATTCTGTGAACATTAATTGTCCACAATTGAATGCGTCAAGTGATTTTCCACTACCTTCAGTCTGTGATATTGTCTCTTTCCCTCACCAATGTAAGCACCTGTAAACCTCTGAAGGCAAAAGCTTCTCCTGCTGAAACCATTGCTAGATATCCATTAGGTACACAGAGAATCCTGCATACTTTTAAAAGGCTGCTCCAAAAGGAAAATAGAAACAAGACATAAGGGAGCTAGAGGCAGAGCACTGGTAGTCAAAGACTGGTACAGCTATGACATTCAGACTTAATGTAATAACAGTGAGTAACAGATTCTCATAGTTAGTAAGATGCAAAGAGAAGAAATAAAATTACTTAAAACATACTGAAACATCAGTTGTAATTTTAACCTATGTAGTCATGCCACTCCCTCTCGATATACATCACTGAAGAAAAAGATATGTAGAAGGTAACTGTAGCTGACATATTTAACTTTGAAAATATCATAAAAGTGATAATGTTCATAGATTCTGATGACAGATACTGAGAAAACTTGTATTCAGATGTGGAGCTCTCTTGGAAAGTGGTGCTTGCATTATTTAATGCTATTTATGTCATTAAAGTAAGACATAATTTTCTTTTCTAACACACTTGAAAGGTTTTGGTAAAAAAAGGGAATGCAATTTGTGCATTAGACAAGTACAAGAATGATTTTTAATTGTTTACATTCGTACTGGTTGTAAGTATCAATCATTGCTGTCACAGAGATCACTAAAAACTTAAGCACATGGGTATTTTATGACCTCTATTGACACAGGAGAACAAAGAATTTGATCAGTATATTATTTTGCATTGAATATCAAACCATATATATAACAGAATATAAAATACTGCTTTTTGTATCTACAAATTTGAAAAAGATTCTGCCACTCAAAATGGTGCTATTCTGCATGCCCTTTACAGTAAGTTTCATCTGTGAATATGGAGAGGTTGTCTTTAAGACAGGACATCTCCATTGCATTATCGAGAGGTTATCATGTATGTGCTGGCGGTATGCTCAAACATAAATTACCTTTGCAGATTTGACCATAACTGTTTTATTTAATGTGCTGAATCTGTGTTGGAAACACAATGAGAGATTTGCATGTTATTTGTGTAGGATATGTACAGTGTATTTATTACATGTAACTGAAGACAACCTGCTCTTTGTTTGAATGATTTTGACTGAATTCCATATGTTTCAGTTAACATACAACAACCTGTTAGCAGTTTATCATCTTGCAAATGCAGTTATTATTAATTTTAAAATTACTAATGAATCAAAGAGCGAGTAAAGTAAGACTGCTATTTAAGTACTGAAGAATAATTGTAGACGGTGATTTGTAATTAGAATAGTGTGCGTTAAACTACTGCTTAACTGTTGCCACAGCTTTGGGTTTGTACATGTCTGAAATGCTTTTCATGTATTCTGTAATATAGCATGTTATGTAACTTATGTATGTGTATCATATTCCTGAGCTAAACACATTGGAGGTTTTCAAACCTCTACTGACAAAGTAATATGTAGAGTTAAACCTCTATATACTGTGGAGGTAAGTGGTTGGCTCCAGTTGCTTTACCCGCAGTGACATAGATCTTGGGATCCATTGTACTGGTGGGTGGATGGTCCTTACATCTGTCTGAATGTAATGGAGAGGAGGAAGATTCCTGTCCCTGCTAGGACATACACCTAATGGTGAGCCACCTTACTGATTCAGGTGCCCTGACTTATTTATTGGGCAGTTTGTGTTTGCTTTCCGCTGCTCTTTTTGGTGTATGTTCTAATGTACAGTGTTGGTTTATGATACTACCAGCACTTTACTTTCTCTCTATACATGTTACATAAATATCATTTTATTGGCCTTAAGCCATACCAATTGACGTTTTAGTCTCTCACCTTAATATCTTAGCCACTATCTTTAAACTCTGAACAAAGAACAAACTTAACATCTGTCAGTGATATCGTCCTGCCTGCAGAAGATACTAGCTGAAGAATGAAAATATCTGCTAAGTACAAGGGGGCTACACCTCATCTTGTGTCTAGATTAAATAACTGAAGATTTATTGACTGTATTAGTCTTAATGTTGGTGTTGAACTATAGCTCAGATATGTGTACACTAAAGTGAATTAGATTGTATTTATGTGCTGTATTTTGTCAAAAGATAAGAAGTGTCCCATAGTGGCTTCCTCATTTGAATCTTTAAATTCTTCCAGTTGCTAATAGCAAAGTGTGGCTAATAGGCCTATGTTAGTTATTTGTCACTTTGATCCTTGAAAATAAACTTTTTTATTAATGAGAGAATTTAATTGTGTGTAGTATTGAATCTTGATGAGTTTATTGATGTAATAAAGGATGTTTCATTCTCAGTAATTGTTCCGCATCAGTGGGCACTTCATTACATTAATTCTGCTCATATTAATGGCTATAATACTGCCTTGTTACCGTGGCAACTGTTACTGTGCATTAGAGGTTTACTAAAAGCATTCAGATCATGATCTCCCCACTGTCACCACAGCTTGGAAATTCATGAATTCAAACTGCTCAACTATAAATTATTTGTAGTTAAAGAGCAAATTAATATAATGATTAGGTATGGTAGCTAAAACCAACAAATGCACGTAAGTGTATGAAAGTATATTATAAACACAGTATACTCCTACATGTTTCAGCCACTCATGTGGCCATCCTCACGGAGGTGTTACAAAGGATGGACGCATTGAGATATTACAACTGTTTGTGAACCAGTGCACAGATCTAAAATACTAAGTATTAAAATACGTGGTTTAAAATACATATTTGAGTTTAAAATACAGATAAAAATTTTTTGATTAATTTTAGTGTTTAACGAATGATGTATGTAGTGAGTACAGAGTGGTTTGCCGAACTAGTAGCATCACCACTCCTTTGCTTGGATGGTGACATACTACATATTATCTGCATATATCATTCGTTACACACTAGAGTTAATCACAAATTTTTTATCTGTATTTTAAACTTTAATATGTACTTTAACCTACATATTTTTACAACGTAATACTTTAGATCTGTGCATTGGTTAACAAACTTTTGTAATATCTCGATGTATCCATTGTTTATAATGTACCTCCCTAAACATGTAGGAGGTATACTATGTTTATAATATACATATACACACATAATTTACCGTACATACACATAATTGCATTTGTTGGTTTTAGTTACCATATCTAATTGCACACTGCACGGTTATGGATCATTTACAATTAATATAACTGTGTTTAAATTGTTTAGCACATGCTATGAAACATACAGTCATTAACAGCTGTGTGTCATTTGGTGAATGACTCATTTATATAGTTACTAGTAAGAAATATCAAAAATAATCAGTTGGAACTCGGTGGCTTAAGAATTCAGACAATCTGAAGTTGGTTCAGGTCAACTCCAGTAAAATAGTTTTAGTTAACAAATGGGAGCTGTGAGTTATTATATCATTCATATGTGCAAAATAAATTAACAATTTGCAGAGCATTCCTTGTTGGTAATACAGTTTTAATGCAGATAGTGCAGCATATTTGGGAAACCTGCAGAAAAGACCACTTGGAAGACCTATGTATAGTTTGGAGGATAATATCCAAATGGCCCTTAAAGAAATAGGATGGTAGTGTGTGGACTGCGTTCATCTGGTTCAGGAAGGAGACAAGTGGTGGGCTGTTGTGAACACGGTAATGAACTTTCAAGTTCCGTAATATGCAGGGTATTTCTTAACCAGCTGATGAACTGTTTGCCTTTTAAGAAGGGTGCTGCCCCATTGAGTTAGTTAGTTAGTTACTTAACTTGAGACCACCAGTTGGTTTGAAACTTGCACACAGTTGCAGGAAGATGGATGTGTCAACTCTGGTCCTCTACATCCTTTAAAGTTATTAAAACCGGGATATTTTGTTCTGTAGATGTAGAGCAGTCTGTGCAGACCAAAAGTATGGTCTCACGGCATGATTTTTAATAATCTATTTTCTGACTCTGGAAAAAAAATGAGTTGTAAATACACTTTCTGCCAGGCCTGATTTGCTATGGTAGGCTATGGTTTTTTACTTTACTTAGCTAATAATATTATACATTTATTCTGTCCGTTTTAATTAGGAATTAATGTTGGGTATAACAGTGCGATACCAAAAGTTATTAGTTCTCTCCGTAATAACTTTTCTGCAAAGTCTCAAATCTCCATCTGCAGAGTCTCTTTTTCATTTCCCTAAGCAAGGCAGTTGCCATAGTTTGTCCTGGTGGATGCAGTGTTTCTGTGCAATTACACTTTTGTGCTGAAGGAACAATAAAATATGCTGTCTATAGTTACAAGTGGAAACAATAACTGCGGAAATTTTAACTTCTTTTATCACGGAATAATGTGCACATAAATTATATCTCAAGTATGAAGAAAGAAATAGGAAGACTATACAATTGTATTTTATTTTGCACATTATATATTACAAAAATTGTAGTATCATAATTTCATGAATTTCCAGGTAGTGAATATTCAAGTGATAGTACTAGAAGACTATGTAAATCTTTGTATATGTATCTTATGCATTCTGAGATATCAGTAACTCTTATACTGCCATTAAATGGCCTTCATTATTCCACCTTTCTACCTCATTTATATTTGATGTGCATTTACTTAAAAAACGAATACTGGGACCTTCAGGAAAGGTGTTCTATTTTTTCATAGTTCCACCTGCAAGATAATTTTAAATGCTACTACAATGTGGTCTCCATTATGTACAGATACAAAGGCTCTTATAGTCTGGAGAGGTTTTCAGCTGGAAGATGTTTTCATGAATATAAATTACCTTCCTTTTAGTACGGTTAACAGGGTAGTTCCATAGTTTAAAATGTTATGGTACATTTTGTACTTAACCAGTGAACAGCATGTAGAAGGTTTATTTCTAAGACAAATTGGTTCTCATATTTAATGACTTACATGATTTCACAGTAGATCAAAAATTGCTGCAGTGCAAGTATTGCCTGCACAATTGATCTGTTTTTTCAATTCTTTATGATAAATATCAAATTTTTCATGGTAGATTTTGCCTGGATTCTACAAATGAAATCACACATTCACTGCCGTCTTTCAGCGAGGACAGGACAATCATTTTTCGTTTCTGTGTAAATGCTGAATATGACTCCCCCACCCCAATCAGCATGCATGTACGTATTTCAGATGTTGCGGTATAATTCTCCAAGATGACTTAACTCTTGCTAGATGTACTTTTTCCTTGGTCAGAAAAAATGCTTTGAAATATACTTGGTGACTTATTAAACCCCACTTGCTTGTTTGTTTGTATGTGGACACATAATGAATGGATTGTCATATGTATTTCATATTTGGTTTTTTGCTAAAATTGTCAGCAACAGCCAATCATAGTCCATGTTTGGCAACTAGAAGACCGCGTATTTATAATGGCTGTATCCTATTCCTTAAGTTTCAAACGTGTCTGGTCAGCAACTTGATAATTTCATTACATACATTTTAATTTAATAAATGACCATGCACAAGAAAACTTGCGCCATATTAGAGATTGCAGACAGCCTTGCCCTGGAAACCACTGTAGTTAGAGAATTTACTGGAGGGCATCTGAAGACTGGTTGGCAAGTAACAATAGATCCAGTGACTTGTAGGCTGGTCAAAGCAGTATCTTCTTATAACTTTCATGCATCACTTTCCACACATTTAAGATGACACAGTTGAAAATATTAGTGATGAACAGCAATATGAACATGGCAATATCACATGAATAATACAAAAATTAAATCAGTATCTGTCCAAACACAGCTAAATTCTATTTATTATATAGAACTACAAGTTTCGACCTATTTCAGGTAATCCTCAGGTTCACAATTGGTTTTTAAAAACTTATTGAGGAACAAATATACATATGGAAGTCCATAAAACACAATTAAAATTATTAAAATTGTTACGGTCTTAAACAGGAAGAATACGTGTGGATAGAGGGTTCTACCACAACTGTTACAAATACTGTTACAAATACTGTTACAAATACTGCTACAGACCAATTGTCTTTAAGACATATGCTTTAAAGACCAATTGTGAACCTGAAGATGACCTGAGATAGGTCAAAACATGTTGTTCTATGTAATAAATGGAATTTAGTTGTGTTTGGGCAGATATTGATTTAATTTTTGTACCATTCAAAACACAATGGGGTGACATATGTTAAAATTAAAATTATTCACAAGAAAATATGGGTAATCCATTAAATAAATGTCATTATTATGCCACAAGTTTTAATATCCATATTTTTTTCATGAGATAACATATTCAGTCATGTCAGTGATTGATATATCAAGTGACAGAATTTATTTTTGGCACAGAGCATGATAATTTAGTAAAATGCCTCATTAATTCATGTGTTGTGTGTGTGTGTGTGTGTGTGTGTGTGTGTACCATGGAACCTTTGATTTAAACAGAGCTATAGCTCACCTTCTGTGAAGTACATCAAAATAGACAGAGTCATTTAATTCAAGAGTGGTGTGAACTTTTTCAGAATTTTTGTCAGTTTGAGGTGAAAATGCATCTTTCTTAAGGTGTTAGGTACAAAGTCTGACATGGTATGTAGTTGATGTTTCACATTACATAAGAAAGTGTTTCTCTGTTGGTCAATGAACAGCTTGAAGAGGTGTGTTGTTAAGGGACATGTGGTCCTTGAATTAGTGATAATACATTTTTTAAGTTGTAGGATGAACGGTTTTTGTTTTACTGTGTAAATACTAAGAGAATTTGTATCATCATTAGTGTACATTATTATGAACTGAAATGTTGAATGGGTACTCTTTAACAGAATGCAAAGTTTCTAACATAGAATTTACATGCATGTCTAAAGAGAAGGCTGGAATGTCACTAGACATCAATGCCATTTTCGGGTACCAGAGCTCCAGCAGATGAAACATAAAGTTACTTATAATTGGTCTCTGTAACTTTCTCATCATCTGGCAAATTTCAGTAGTATTTAATAACTGTCATCTCAATGTTTCATGCTAGTTCCTGTTAGTTATATGTATTCTTTGACTGAACAGAAATATGTGACGCTACAGATATTTTCTAGACTTCCACAAAAAGCACATGTTGCATTAGTTAATATGTAATTTTATATGTAAAATCAGGAAGTCACCAGCTGTCTGTGATGATTGTCTCGTAAACTCTGTAGCTTTTGAACCACATCATCTGTATCTTGTGTTAAACTAGCTTTTGAATTTGATTCCTTACTAACAGTTTACTAGTCCTGTGCAGCAACATCTTCCATGCTGAACCAACTGTGATAATGTCAAATGTGTTCTTCTTTATATACAAAGCAAATTCTAATTTACAATTAGAAATTCGTGATAACTGTCAATTTGTAATGAATAAGGAGTATGTGTAATTATTTGTTAGAGCCAGTAGCAAGGTTATATTTTTAACTGTGATGTTCATGAGATAACAGTTATTTTATGCTTGTAATAATTTATTGGAAGGAGTAGTTGGTGAATTATGAGGTTCATCCAGAGGTAGACATTCACCTTTGTACCTTAAAACTGTTCCTAGCTATTGACTTTAGTGCTTCAAGTCAAGTAATCACATTTATATTAATCACTTTTATAATGATGATTTCAATTACGTAGACAAGTGAATGCACTTTACAGATAACAAACAGCCTGTTCCACCCCCCACCCCCTCCCTACCAAATACTGTTCACAGCTTCAAAAATAATAAACTTTTGTACAGCTCGTTTGTTAAGTATGTTCAGTAAACGTTTGCTTGAAAAGAAGCACACTGATAGCTAAACCATTGCACATAAACATCATATGCATATTGCAGGCCATAATAACATAATGAAAGGTAAGGTTGTCCATAATATTAATCAGTCACTTTACACACATTATATACAGCTGTCTCGGTTAAAGTAAAATTAATTTCAATGAAAATCTGTTATCATCTGTTCTTACAGATGACAATTACAGTTACAGCTCTAAGTTACAGGAATTTAAGTTATTGCTACACTTAATGATTTATTGTGTACAGGTATGTATTTACACAAATATTTCAATTTCTTGAGCATTTTGTCTTTAAAATTACACATTAATTCTACTTTATTTTTCACTGATTAACTTAAACACAGTTTACACGTATTGCTATCATGTAGCGTATACATAAAAAAAAGTAATATTACCCGTTATAGGTCCTAGTTAAGGAATCAGTCACATTAAAAATGTCATGTTCTGCAGCAGTTACGCTACTGTTATCCTCATTCACTTCATTCTATTTCAGGCACATTCATCACTTTCTAAGCAGTACAAAATAAATAATAATATGCATTTCGTATTTACCTTTGACACTAGCATACTTTTCAGTCCAAGTATTAGGCCCAGTTCTGTTATGGGTTTTGTAAAGTAGAATCTCGGCATCTTTTCAGGTGTCTTTCAGGCGTCTTCTTCTTTTACTCTTTCTTCTTCTTCTTCTTCTTTCTTCTTCTCCTTCTTCTTCGTCTCCTCCTCCTCATCCTCCTTCCTTAGTCTTCTCCTCCTCCTCCTTCTTGGTTTACATTCTTGGAAGGTATCAGAGCTTACTCTTTCCAATTTATTATTCATAAAAATAAAACCCCAAGACATGAAATTTACAATTGTGTCATTATTTATTTATTGTATAGACAGAAAATTGTGTAATCTACAGTCTGTTTCATGAAACTTACTTCAGCTGCTGTTATAATAAAACTAATAACCTTACTATTGGACTCACCACTTAACTGGCTAATAACCAACTGACAGTAGGAGAAAGTGTGCCTGGCTGGTGCAGTTTTCTGTTTCTTATTTCTTTTTTTACATTATTAAATTGGAATCTGAAAACATAATTGGGAAGTGGCAACCTTTGGCTACAATTTTATGTGTGGTGGTAGGAACCACCAGCTTTTATTTAATGTTTTGGTCAAGTATACAGGGTCTTGATTAGTGATATATAGTTTGTAGTTGTTTGCTGCTTGCTGTTGCGGAAAGTGGAGAGCGGCAGGTGTACCGTTCTCTCCTTCCTTGTTATGTTGGGACGGCGGTGTGCCAATGATGGCCCGTGTGTTGGCTGCTGTTGCCGTACGTAGGCTACATGTCAGTACAGCGAGTGATGAGTGATGACCGCGAGGTGGGCGAGCGGAGCGCATAGTGGCGCGATCCCACCGGCCATGTCTGCCGCTTGTTGATCGTAGATGTACGTTGATGGAGTGAGTCATGCCCGTTGGTGGAATTGGGCTGATATTTATACCGGCCAGCGCCGGACTACCTGCATTGCGATTGGTGGGCTGTTGTAGCTGGTTTCTGCCCAATGCCGGACCACCTACACTGTGGTTGGCGTGCTGGTGTCACTTGATACAGTGGTGGGAGAGTTCCCACATATGTTTATAAAATCCAAATTTTTTATGAGGTAAGGGCCAACTTACCCACTCATAGCCCTCCCCCTTGATCTTCCTATATTTCATAGCTCAGGTCTTAAAAGGAATTTTAAAATTCTTTGTTTCCTCTCGCTGTCTCTTTGTATGCAGATATTTGTGTTTTATCACGGGTCTACAGCTCAGAACACATCATACCAGAAGAAGTGTTGCCTCGTTTTGTTTTCTTATTATACACATATATTATTTTATCTGACCATTATTTTTGTCACTTCCTGTGATTTTGCTATCATAGAAATCACCCTCCCACATACATGGAATAGCAGCAGGAATTTACAAATGATATTGGTCACATAAAATAATGAACCTGTAATAAGTAAGAGTATCTCAAAAATTAGATAAAATTATCAAACTGTTGAAAAATGTAAGTAGTAATTTATGTATATGTGAATTAGAACGGCACACAGGAGCAGTGAGCCTTATCTGACACCTGCCAATCTGACCCATAGCTACATTTTGTGTGACACTTTGTTTGCGTTTCATGCGTACTGCATGTGCACAGTTTTTAATGCCTCTTACACTAGTTACATATATGCACTGTTGCTAGGTGAAGGAATAGTTAATGTGAGTACCAAAACTGAATAAATTAAACTTTCATATCATGCTTCTGTCAGCACTTTAGTGAAGTCCAAAGGTTCTTTTACATATGCACAAGAGCCATAAGACTGTGGTTGCACATCACATTTTGTAACCTTGTAGTTGTATTACAATGAACAGTTGTTTACCCCACCCAAGCTGGACAGTCTCCTACTGTCAGTTGTTTGAGATTGCTTATTCATATATCCACCGCTGCTTTTTAGGGGATACAGTGTTCTCTAAAACAGCATTCTAGTACTTTTGTGCTTAGTGTTTTTGTATTTAAATCCTTTAGCTAGTAAACATAACCTGTACACTTCACGTCACGTTACTTAAATCACTTAATCTACTGGGTTTGTTATTTGTGTTGCAAGCACTACATTAATTTATTTACAGTACTAGAATGCTGCTTGTATAAACAACGTGTTTTTGAGTGTGAGTATTATGAGACTTTATGCTCATTCTTACTTCTTATCTAGTAGACCTATGGTCAGACTATACATTCTGGCAATGTGTTACATGTGGAAGTTATTGGAAAGTATGTTCAACTAATTTTTACAGAATATTATAATGATGCAACAGTGTGATTGTAACACTGGATTGGATTATTGTATAGAAACTTATGGAGTTATGTATCATTTTTCTAAACTAATGGTGTTTTAAGTCCATAACCTTAATACTGCATTAAAGGTATTTGTGATTTAAAATACAATCGGTATAAACTGTGGTATGCCACATATATGGTGGCCAGATTCGTTTTATATAAAGATTCAAAATACTGTTTTTGTTGTCACAATTTTTACAGTTTAGGGAGTGCTCTGTTAGACATTAACAATATTGTTGGGTCATAACTGAAGAACATTGATATTAACAACACACATATCACACAAGATGCATGGGAATGAATATATATACCTATGTAATTGATCTTGATTTTAGCACAAGTTTACAGATGGTTTTAAAAACAGTTTTACTTTTAAAATTTCTGTTATACCCTGAAATTCATTACTTTAGTAAATCCACCATTAGGTGCATTATTGTACTGAAACAATAAATTTGGCAGAAACATAGAATTCGTTGTAAGTCTTACAGTAATTCTTCCATTTGGAGTTTATAATAGGTACATATTCTTGATATCATAATGCATTAAGGCAGGGGTGAACAAATTTTTCAAAAATCTAGGAACCACCTCAAAGTTCTAGGCGCCAGTAGGGTGATGTGAAGCAAATTTTATACCGAGGACTCGTAAATATTGGGTGCCACCATACAAGTTTAGTTGCTGCAGTGACCTGGTTCCCAGGATATGTGCACCCCTGGGTTAAGAGGGTGTTTAAGTGTGCTGACATAGTACCTGGTTAGAGAAATTTGCACTTGTTACATTTGATATCCTCAGGTATTTGGACTCTTAAGATATGTCCTGTTAGTGATCTTCAGAACACAGTTTTTATGGAGTAGCACTAAGTAGTACAGTTATGTCTTCCTTGACCATACTGCCATATATTATATTAGAATAAAAGAGCCTTAGTTAAGTTAACGTAAATGTAAAAGTTTGCTCAGTGATTATAACGGTACTCATATTTGTCGCTGAGGAAAGTATGGGGAAGGAAATTTATTTGGACTTGAATCCATGCATGTAAGAGCAAAATGAAGATATTTTCAGAGTTTTCCTTTCTAAAATGAACAACTTCTGTATTTATACTTGTTTCACTGTTATTAATAGTTTCTAAGATGTACAGCATAACGGACAGTTGGACAGGTACTGTAAGTTATATATGTTAACAAAAGCTATGTTTTAATACAATCATTGAACAGAATCTGTGTAAAAATGGACGGGTGAACACTGTTGCATCATTGTTATGACAGTCATCATCAGCGTATTTATTATTTTCCTTCTAAATGGTCTCAAAAGTCGATTAGAACACAGATGAATGTGATATTAATTGTAAGTATGTTGTAACAAACTTATAAAGTCAAAAGATGTAATTTTATCAATTTCTGTGTGGTGGAAAATAAAATGTTATTTCACCTTCAGAAAACTGCTGTAATATAAAAGTATTATGAACTGTTAAGACCAGTGGCGGCCAGCGGCTCTTTATATTGACCAACTTCATTGAGTAGAGTCCTTCTGGAGAAGCTAACAGCCACCCAGCTGGTCAAGAAATTACTTGCCTTTTGTACAAATCAAAAGTTCATTACCGTGTTCACAAGAACCCGCCACTGGACCATAACCTTAGCCAATTGAACCAAGTCCATTCACTCATATACTACTTCTTTAATTTCAGTCTCAGTATTATCGTCCCATTTATGCCTAGAATATTCAGGTGCTCTGTTCCCTCCATATTTTCCAACCAAAATCCTGTATGCCTTTTATCTTTCCCATGAAGTGCCCATCTCACCCCCTTGATTTGATCATCCTAATAATATCTGGTGATACAAATCATGAAGTTCCTTGTGTCACAGTTTTCTCCAGGCTCCTGTTACTTCCACCCTTGTAGGTTCATATGTGTTCCTCAGCATCCAGTAATCCAGTATAATCTAAAACATTTAATAGGAGACACCAAGTGACACAGCTATCTAAATAACAGTTATAATTTCATATACTTCAATCTATATGCTTTTAACTGAGCACACAGGAACGCTGAAGATCCTGAGCCATATACTAGCAAGCAAACTGTCATTTTATCTGTTGTTATGTTATTTGTGAATGTAATTTTAATTTGTTATTGTCATTTCAATATATCTGAATTTTGAACCTTTCCAAAGGACTTATTTATATGTGTCCTGGATATTTGTTCCATTAATTTGATTTAAATCCTGAGTGACCCTGAATGGCTTCTGGTCTCATGGTTTTGTTTACTGTTTGCTAAAACGATACACAACATGTCTGAAATCTGGGAGTTACAACTACATATAGTTAAATGGCTTCATGAGAGCTTATTCATTTTATTAAACACTGAGCCCAAATATTTAATATCTAGGAAGCTGGTAAATTTGCACGTAGGTTCTCAGCAAGTAAATACAGTAGAACCCGGATAAGAAGTCCCCACATAAGTTTTCCCCTGTAAGAAGTCTGATTTTTAAAGTCCCGAAATCCTATTGCTTTTAATAAGCTTCCCTCTTAATAAGTCTTCCCGCTTAAGGAGTCCCTAATCCTCTGGTCCCTTGAAAGACATCTTAACAGGGTTCTACTGTAGTTCTATGATACCATTCTGCAAGGAATCCAGAGAAGTGTTCCTTGTGAGCGGCGGGTACAATATTAGTTTCAGCAGATGGAGCCTCACTGTTGTACTGATATGAGGAGTGACACAGAATGAACGCAGGAATTGACATTATAATAATTTCCAGTGGAATTACGAAATATAATTTATAGTGAGGATGCGTGAAGAATTCCTACAAATGATCCAAAACATCAGTCCTTTAATTAAAAAGTTACATAACAAACGGTTCCTACAGCAGTGTGTAGGTCCATGAGATGCAGTTTCATAATGTGTATATAATGAATATATGCTGTAACATAAACTTACTTTTCACTCTCTGATATTTTTTTTAATGATTATATTCAAAATAACGAGAAAACAAAGTAATGACACTCTAGAAGTTGATTTTGTAAGTTCACCATTGCCTGTCAGAAGCCTTGGTTGTTAGGGCTGTCTGCAGTTATTTTAATTTGAAGGTTTCCAGAAAAACATTTTTAATTTGCTTACTGTCACAGCAGAGAAAATAATATAAGAAAACTGAATAAACTTTAGTTTGTAAGTTGGTGTCAATTCTATTGCAGGAATCATAGGTGACTTCTGATTGTTACCTGACTTTAGCATACATTTGGTAACATAGACTGTGTGTCCTTCATATGCATCCTACACAGCCATTCATTCATTTCATTCATTTTTCCGTAAATCCTGCCGGGAGTACAAACTCATGTCACTTGCTGTCATAACAACTGTGTTAGAAATGTCAATTGATATTTTAATATTTATTGCATATATTTTAACTGTAGTTAAATTAACCTTTTCCAGGATGAAAAGATTACACTGGGAAAGCTAGTCATGTTGTATTGATGACTTAACATCAGAATAATTGTACAGTACAGTACACTGTCTTAAGCACTGAGTGTAATATAGTGTTGTTTATGTAGAAATTCACAGTTCATTATTCCATTTTTCACAGCTAGCTGTCAGTGCATGTGTAGTGATAAAGGCTTTCTACTGGCTGCTATTCTGCATTTGTTAGTGAATTACTTTGGCCTTTTAACTTGCAGCATGTAGCCATACTCTATGTATAATAATGTAGTAGTATATAGGTATACAGTTTTGCTTTCACTTTGTGTAATAGCGTTGATAAACTAGTGCAATGGCCAGATAGAATGACGAGGCATATGGTAAAATTGCGTTCTGTCATAAAGCTGTTTTTGCAGTTCAAAATTTCTATTTTCAGCATCTTGATTACTCAGTTTCATGGTGATAGTGAAGGACATAAATATGGTTAAACAAATACCACATAAATAACTGTGTTTTTAAAAACTTAAGTCATTTTACAGAGGTTGGGTGTAGCCCACATGTTTATTTTAACAAACATCTTGGCCAATAACATGTGGAAAATCACAATGAATACATGTATTTCCTAATTCAGAATAGCTCTTTCCGCTCTTTTTAATTATGTTTAACAACAATCATACAATTTAATTAGGTTAAACTTCAAGCATATTGTTTCCTTGCAACGTAAATAATCTACATAGAGCAAACAAGTAATGTAAAATACGATGCCCGCTCTTTGAAATACATTGTTTGTCATGCCTTTGCTATGCAATGCAAATTTGAACGTGAAGGCAGACAGAGTCTGGCCTGACTACAAGTGCTACTTCAGAAGCAAATAGCTTTCCTTTCATTTATAAACATGCAGTACTCAAAATTAAAAGTCAGTAAATATTTTAATATGTTTATGCATTCTTTACAAAAAATGTTTGAAATGACCTCACAATTGGATGTTCGGTCTATTTATGTGGATATTTCATATTAATAATACTTAATGGATTGTGACAAAATCTGGTATTCAGTGTCTACACTGAAGTTATTAGGCAAATTTCATTTTGGTTTGTATTCATATAGACAGCCCTTACTTTAGATGAAGCTTATGTTGAATGTGTTAATTAAATTGAAGTTTGTACAGAAAATCGACTCTTGACATAAGAATTGGATTTAAAACTTTTGATATATTTTTTGATATTGTAAATATTCATATAGACAGCCCTTACTTTAGATGAAGCTTATGTTGAATGTGTTAATTAAATTGAAGTTTGTACAGAAAATCGACTCTTGACATAAGTATTGGATTTAAAACTTTTGATATATTTTGATTATTGTAAATAATGAAATAGAAGAAAAAATAATTTTTTTTATACAGTATTTTATTTGGGATGATTAGCTTTTTGTAACTGTAGATTTGTGTCTACAGTAAATAAATGTCATTGCCAATGTGGTAATGGGGGGAAATAAAAGGGAATGAAAATGAGATTTGAGACTCCCCCAGTGTTGAATATTTAGATTGCAGTCTTCTGGTTTGTAACGTTGTGGAGCCTGATAAATGCTTATGCCTGCCAGTGTTCTGGAGAAACCTGCTGCCTCCACCTTCACTTCTGCTGTAAAGACGGAAGAAGCAGCTTTTTCGAAAACGTTGGTCAGCACCTACAAGGAACAATCTAGAAGACTAAAATCTGAGTACTTGAAAAAAGTATGTAGTTCACTGCAGCACATGCCTAAACTCAGTGCCTATAAGAGGTAGGGTGGAGTGATAAATGCAGAGAGCTGCATGGTATGTTAAACCACATCACCTGGCAAATATTTACCAATGTTTTGAAGGACTGAAGTCCAAAGGACTGTTTGACCCTAAAGATGAAAGCATTATGATCCTTCAGAATGGTTACTATTTATCAGTCAGTGTGGTGTAACATCCAAGAAGACTTGAATCTTCAGCAGCACCACTGTAAGAACCTCAAATCTCATGGCTACATGTTTATTTCATTTCAGTGCCTTATCATAAGAGTGGATTTTGCATGAGGGTGAAGCAAATATTTAGAAAAATACACATTGTTATTTTATTAAGTGCCACTCTTGCTGTGTTGCTCCCACTGTTTTGTTGTGTGTTGTGCAGCATCGCAGTCAAGCACAGTGAGCAGTGTGGGAAGTGGGGGGAGGCGAGCCACTGAGCCATCAGCTACCACAGAAACATCACGAGGACCCTCCATATTTGGTCGTCAGAGTTCTACTGAGCCATCAGCTACCACAGAAACATCACGAGGACCCTCCATATTTGGTCGTCAGAGTTCTACTGCTACTCAGAATGGAGAAGACACTGAGGATACCATGAAGAATCTAAGAAAAACGTTTGCTGGCATTTTTGGAGATATGTAGAGACGTTGTTAATACCATTTTTATATGTATATAATTTAGAATTGTTTGTAAAAAAAAGATGGAGAGAATTTAGGCTGATAATGGAACCCCTTCATGTATTGTTTTGTTATACCTGTGTTTTGATGGGACAATATTTCTGTTGTACTCTTAATGTAAGGTTTCAGCAAAGACAAATATTTGTTTTTCAGGATATGTTGCAAAGTGTAGTATATTATGACATCTGTGGGCACTCTCATGTTATGTGCTCTCCTGTAACATGTGGTGTACTGAGTTATGTTTTTGTATGTCAGTTTGAATTTATGAAAAAAAAAAAATGTACTGCATAGTCTTCATAATAAGTTTCAGGGCCAGATCTTGTCACTGAAACTGTTATGATGGCCCATGCGCTTTAGATTCTGGGAACTGCTTGATTGAAAATAGTGTATTTTATCTGCAGTCCTGTACTAGTTACATATATGCAGCACTGAAACCAATCACCAGAGCTTTCATTCCGTTATTGATATTTCAGTCCAGATTACACTTGAAAGACTTTTTTATTGGGCTTGTCATAGCCCATTTCTTTCACCAAAATGGCTCTGAATTCAAACTTACATGAATATCTGAATAGATACCTATTAAAATGCATACAAAAGATAACATCTCTACCTCCACATCCATTTAAAATCAAAAAGGAACATCACTGAGAAACTTACTAATTTGCTGTACCCCCAATTCATCTTGCAGGCAAGAAACATGGGGCAGTAAAACAATTTGTCCAGTGGGGTGTAGGTTCCCTTGCTTGCTGACAATTTAGATATTACAAGTCATAAATGATTCATGTAGTTCAATACAATACAGTAAAACCCCTTTTCAATGAATTGCTGGGGATTAGAATATGTTTCACTGAATCGAGGTCTTCATTAAGTGGAGGTTTTCAATTAATATGGAGATATTTTCGGGGCATGAAAAAATCGTCACTAAATCCGGGATTTCACTAAATGCGGGAACATTAAATCAGGGTTTTACTGTACATTCTTTAGACTAAATGGGAAGAAATGTATATTAACTTAGGAGAGCTGTGTTATCAGCCTGAGGGCTCCCTCTTTTTTTTTATTATTATTATTTGTTTTGTTAGGCTAATAATGGCCGTGAAATTGTTAGTGATGAATGTGTGCTAATAGGCAAACATGTTTCTCGTATCTGATAAAAGGACAGTGGTAATGAATTTCTTCTGGTGGATTAATTGCTTAGAGTGTTATATGCGATCAAAGCATTAAGAATGGTGGAAAACCGAAAAAGAAATATACTGAGTATAATGGCTCAGTATTCAGTACTCCTGTGTTATATTCTGGAGGTCTCAGGTTCAAGCCTTATCAACAGATAGGTTATCCTGTCTGAGGTTCATACTTCTCCCCACAGTTTCTGCTGTCAAGTTCTGAGGCAGTACCTTGAAATAGGCACTGTATTCCATATACTTTCCATTATGTCATTTACATTCACATGCCCCACTTGTCACTATATAACCTTAGCAGCTGAAAAACATCATTAATAATCAGTCAGTCAATAAAAAGTTAGTAAACCAATGGAATTGAAGTAAGAAGAAGAAAAGTGAAGTCATATTGAAACATATATTTAATGACACAAGTCAAAAAAATGTTCTCTCCCTCTACCATATTTTACCAGTATGGTCAACATTAATGTGAAACAGTCATTAATTTTACTCTGATGTCGTTGCCATATCATATGCTATATGAAATCGACATAGCCTTGATTTATATACGTTTATATTACATTGAATGTAGTGCCTGGTTTAGTCTCACCTTAAATGTTAAACTCTTTGTGGTCTTTGTTTACATGTTATGCATTCTCACTGAAAATTGGCTTAAAAAATTCTGTTGTTAATTATTTATTTGAAAATATTTCTTTGAATGTTGCAGTATATGAAACTACATTTCAGCCAAAAGCATATCTCATTTACATATTACAAGAGTCAGATGTATAGCACAAAGAAGACAGTTAAGAAACAGCCTCAGTAGATACAAAAAGTTCTGCCTGATGTTCTTAGGAATATGGGAGGCATTTGCTACTGATACTAAAATTTGCCAACTTCAGAGTAAACTGAAAGAGATATAGGTCCAGCATGAGGGTTCAGTGGTATGTATCCCGGTTGTGCATTAAAGCCAGTTACTCTTAATAAGTACTCCTGTTAACCCACATGTGTTTTGTGCTGATCATATCATAGGGTTTATCCTGCAGATATGTGTTTGATACAAAACATCTCATTCTGTGAGGGTCGGTCAGAAAATAAGTTTACAATGCATATATTGTGAGGTTGTTTATTTTTATTTCTAATAAGAACAGTTCATACTTAATTGTATTGCTGTCCCAATACTCATCCGTGCAAGGCATTTATCATATCTTATGACAAGCTTTTCTATTCCCTTTTGATGTTAAGTTATCAGCCATCATGTCATATCTGTTTGCACTTTGTGATCATCTTTAAATTTGTCACAGCCAAGGTTTCACTTCAGCGCTGTAAAGGGGATGATAATACTCAGCAATGAATTTTCCTAATACAGTCACAACCAGTGAAGGTTCTTCAGTTATGAAACTGTACACCAGATAAACGTATTTTCTGACTGAACCTAATATTAAATGTCATATATATTGCACAATAAGCCTCAAGGCTGCAGTGCGTCCGTAGCATCTGTTGCGGGGCCCTTCTAAAAAAAATGTCATATATTACTTTTCAGACAATGATTTTGCATGTATTTGTTCGAGGTTTCATAGTTATATTACACTGCAGTGCAGCAGTCATTGCAATAAAATGTGTAATGCTGCTACTTTGTATTTTGCAGTTCCAGGTTTCAAATCTCATCCTCAGTGACCAGCAGTCCTGAGATGTTTTGTGATTTTCCTCAGGCCCTACAGAAAATGACATTAGAGTACTTTGAAGTAGTGTATCTCTGCTTCCTTTTATGTCCTTTTCAATTGACTGTCCACTAATTTCCTATCATTCCAACACTATATAAGTTGAGCTACTGAAAATGTTAAATAAATCAGGAATAGTACACCCAAACACTGCACAGAGAGAGAAATACCATGTTTTGCTTATTAACATGTTTGTCACAATAATCCAGTCACAAAATTTCAGAATCTGATTATTTATAATTGTTAAAGAAGGAAGTCCATTGTCTCCTTATGAGTAGTATCCTACAACATACTCTGTTATAATATAACCATAACTCAAAAGGGCCTTCTGTTTTGGACAATAGTTGTGAGCTAGAGAGTTTTAGACATCTTTTTATGCTGGTAATAATTTCAAGATGATTCTCAAATACAGATGTTGAAAGCACATGTGGCATATATATGTATATACTCTTATATATTGACATTTCACATCCTAGATTGTGTCAGGCTTCCATGCCAGTATGCCTCAAAACAAAAGAAGAGAGATGTTAAATTTATCTTACTCTGGAAAAGAAATATTCAATACTAGGAGCTGAGAACATAATTGTAAAAGTTTTCAGCACGAGTGCCATATTTGTTAGCAAAAGAATTTTTCCTCTTCTTCTGTTATTACATTTTATTTTACATAGTACAGTAATAGTCTTGTCAGTAAAATTGGTTGTCGTGAATGTAAGCGTTATGAATGCCATCAGTTGCTGAAACTTCATTAACTGTTTGCTTAAGATAAATTTTATGTAAGTTAGCATTTTCCTCATATGTCTGAGCTAGCTTCTTCACAAAGTTAAGAAGTAAGTCCCAAGAATATTAATACAAAAACCAGAAATTTTGTAGCATATTCCAATTTTTCAGTGAAAAATTAATAAAAGATTAATGTCTTTTGAGATGTGATACTGTGTAATTTGGTAAACGGGTAGCAAATTTGGGGGGGGGGGGGACATTCTGCCTCCATCTTCAGAGTAAGGGAGTCCCTTATACCCTGAAGATGGAGGCACCATATTCCTCCACAGCACTGGTATCTGTCTACTGAGTTACATGGCGTCATATCTCAAAACATAACACTTTTCATAGTCATTCCTTCAGTTTCTTTTACATACTTTCCTTTCTCTGTAAACATTTCAAACATATTAACTGTACTTTCTTTTGACACGTAAAAAATTTCCATGCACAAGCAATAATTCTAGTGTCCTTTCACAATATATTTTTTTTCGAATTCTCCAAATATGAATAGAGAAAATAAATTACACACATCGATACTTTACCTTAAAATAATCTATATTCATGTACAACAAATTGTTTTGAGAGATTACACTGGTCGGCAAAGAGTACTGTATTGGTTTTAAATTACAATATACAATGTCAAATAATGAACAATGTCTCTATATACGGTATCCTAAATACAAAACAGTTCGTCATAAAAGACGTACTTTGTCTTCTTTTGCCTCTTATATTCGCCAGTTGGTGTCTCCCTTATAAGACTCCAGCAGTAGTCAACCAACATATTTGGACTCCATTTTCCACTGTACCTCTTTTCCATGTGGGAAATGCTTAGATGGAACCTTTTGCCTTGTTCATTGGAGAGGGCTTCCATGTTTTCAGTAAAAAAAAAATCCAAATGGAAATGCAGTAAATTAAGTTTCAATGACATGTTGCACCCCATAGCTCTCTTTGATGAAATTGGCTCTTGCATAATGTCACTGTAATTTTCTGCTTTTTCATTGCCTAGAATGTTCCTGCAGACGTTTTAAAATGCCTCCCAGGCCCTTCTTTCTGTAGCATTTAATTTTGTACTAAAGTCGTGGCCTTTGAATAGTTGTTTAATTTGAGGACCATCGAAAATTCCTTCTTTCATCTGAGCCTCACCTATTTTATGAAATTTTTGCCTTGAATAGGGAAACCCTTCACTTTCATTATCCATCACTTTCACAGACATTTTTATCCAATCGAGGTGGATATGCAATGGAGGTAAATAGATTTTTGACTGTCCACTAAAGCAGGATGTGCCACATTCTTCTGGCCTGGTGTTGTTTCTGAAGGGAGTGGCCAGTTTTTTATTCTGTAGTGGCAGTCCCTCACTCGGCTGTCCCATTCACATAAAAAGCAGCAGAATTTAGTGTGTCCACCATGCAGCCCAGTCAGCACTGCTATAACTTTTAGGTCAGCACATATATTCCACCGGTGTTCTTCATACCGTATTTTTTGCAGCAAAACCTGAAGATTCTCATACATGGGATAGAAGGATACTTATTTACATTGTGGAGTAACACTACCTTCAAGCTGGCCTGAGATGAATCAGTGAGAAGCCTCCATTGTTCATGGGTGTGTTCAAGTTGCAATTCTTCCATTAATTCTTTGATGTTACTGCAGTACACTAGATCGCCATCCATTGAGTAATACGTCGCTATGTTTGACTGCCTCTTCCTATAAAATTATACTTTTACAGCTTTTTCAAGAAGATTCCACTGCTTAAGCCGTGATCCAAGTAGCTGAGCCTTTGTTTTGGGGACGTCCAAATCTCGAACTAAATCGTTTAATTCTGCCTGAGTGATCAGACGTTGCTCTAAAGTATCACATGTTGAAAAGTCTGGGTCTGCATTCGTGCTGGGTGCTGTATCTTCTGGTGACACCTCTTCTGATTCTGAATCTGATTCAAGAGTATAAGATCCTTGTGGCTTGGGCACTGGCATTAAATCATGAAGAACAGCTCTTAAAGCGGAGGGTATGTTAGGATACTCTATTTTATGCTTGGAGAACGGGAGAAACCAGTGATCTTGGTCATGCAAAATAGCAGTCGTTTAAGTGATTTCGAGGCTCACGCCACACCATCGGAAAAGCAAAAGGCATTGATTGATGGGTACCTTTCAACCAGGCAGCGAAAATCCTTGGACATGAGCTGCAGCAAATCTTCAGCATCCAAACTTTATCTTGATCTCCGACCTTATAGCCAGGATACAGTTCATAAGCTTTTCTCACGAGTTGTGATAGTGGCTTCCTTTGTGATTTTAGTACCACTTCGCCACAAATGTAGCAAAGGCCTTTAGGCTTATTTTGGCAAGAATGTGACATGTTGCACACAAGAAAAATACTTCTCAAACATACAAGGAAACTGTCACTTTTGCACTGGTACAACACTCAGGATAGAGGGTGGAATCAAACTGAGGTTTTGAGACAGTTGATCACACCGACAAATTATCACACTGACATTTTATCATTTCATTTCATTTTATTCATTTTCCGTAAGTCCTGCCGGGAGTGCAAACTCATCACACCGACATTTTATTACAGCTACATTTGATTGCCCTGACATTTAATCACAGCAACAAATTATCACACTGCAAATTAAAGGGACTCTAAACAGCTGGAAGCAAGCCTTTCCAGTTTGACAGATAGTTTGAGACAATATTATGCTAGGGATTTAAGTGACTTAAATAAGTAAATATAAATGAACAACATAACAAACATCTGGGCCAGCCCCACATTTCGGTTTTTGGCCATTCAACAGTTATCAACTGGTATCATCCAAACGGAGGGTGATGTAAACATTTTATTTACACATTCGAGTTTGTGAACCTATTACCAATGAAAATCTATCAAAATTATTTCAGGGAGGAAATTGATGCCGACCAGTGTTGTTAATGGAGTTTCAGTGACAGCATTCTGTTACGCGAATCGTGCATGCTACTTGACTGCCTCCAGTGACTCTGTGTATTAAAACAATTAAGTATGCCCTTCTTTCTCATCAAACAAATTAATATTATTTAACAATTTAAAAAATGTGTATAAAAGATGTATTTATAGAGGCAATATTAATAGTATTTCAGAATAAAATGTCAGTAAATATTTTTTTTTAATTTCAAGTATCTTGGAAAGAGGTATGGGAAAAGCACACAGAATGTTAAAACTGATTTGAATAAATCCATGTCTTGGATTCAGTTTAGGCATGGAGGTTTTTAACTAGTAATAACATCTTGCTATTCCAGTGGCAAGATTAAGCTCTGTACATTTAACGTATTTCCATTTCATCAATACTGATTCCCTTCAAACATGCAGAGAATTTATTATACTCAGGAATGTTTTAGCTAAAACTAAAACTATCGTTCAAATAATTTTATGTTCTGTGTGTGTGGTAAATACAACTTTACTGAGTGCAATAATTATATTTCGGCAGGATAATTCCAAGGATTTAACATTGTGCATCACTGCATTTAAAGATAAATGTTGATGCTTGTCATGTCAGCTCTGGAACTTAGGCAGTTCTGACAGAAAAATTTACAGTTTCATGAAAATCTATGGAGCTTGTCTGATTTCCTGCATGAGTAAATACCAGTCATGCAGATTGTCTATCTACTGCATTTTAACTTCTATGAGGATATAATTACTACGTTAATTTAAATGAAATTATATTAAAAATAAATGTCTACTGGCAATTTACTCTGTACGTTCTTTGAAAGATTTGTGTCATGAAATTTACATCATGTATTACCTATATCATTGAAATAATGTTACTGATATTTGAAATTGTTACTTAATAACTGATGTGTGTATAAATGTTGATGTGTGATATATGAAAGCACTTAGATATCTAACACTGCTGCTGTCTCGACCTCCGTCACAGCTGATACTACCACATATTATATCTTATACGGTTGGCCCAAGGTCCTGAAACAATTGGTGCACTAGTCATATTTATATATAAAAGTTACTAATGATTTATGTATGATGTTATTACATGTAACTTTCCATATGTAGAGTTATGGATAAGATTAAGGATACAATATGCAGCCCACTTTGTCTGTGCCAAGGGCCCCTGACTGTGTAGATGCACCTGCCTGTCTGTCACTACTAACAATAATAACCTGATGTCCTACTACTCCATCATCACAGGGAGTCCATACTTACAAACCGAAATAATCAGTACACATTTTCCTCATACTCATAATAATAGTTTTATAAGATGTGGCTTCATTTGAAGAGTAGTAAAAGTAGTTTTCTAATTTTTAAACAAAAAATGAACACTGTGATATGTCTTAGTTTATATAAAACATAAATTATATTTTAAAATCTAGGTATTTACTACTGTTTTGGATTGAATGTGCTACATAAGACCACACCTAGATGTTAGCAGTAGAGTTTTTACCAAATATTTTAGTTATAAAATTGAGGAAACCAAATTTTTAATAGTATGTATGAATTATATTACTTTTGAGAGACAGCAGGATGCGACATTTTAGTGACTTGCAAGGACACCAAGAGATGCTGGAATAGTGGTATGTAGGGGGTCCGTATAACATCTGCCACTGTGCACCTATTATCACCACTCAGTCATTCGCCCTTGTCCTTCCAGAGAGAATGCCCTGAAAAGTAGCTAGCTGACACTGAATTTAAATAGGTGGTAGATTTTTCTTTAAAGGATAAAATGTAACAGTGTTATAACCAGTACTGGTCCCTCCTTAAAGTGCTGACAGCACTCTTGGCTAATTTATTTTCTGTTCCTGTTTTTACGTCATGATAAGAATATCAATTATGGATGTCTATTTAGTAGGGTTTTGTGAAAGAAAAACATGGTAAAGAAGGCACATTTCTTTTTACAACTGTGCAGTAACACAGAATCTTCTGTGATAATTTATAGTTGTATAAAGTGCAATGCATGTGTTGTCTTGAAACTTATTCAGAGAGCATATAACTGATTAATTTTCATGTATTAAATTATCAGAACTTTGTTATCAACTTGCATGTTGATAGCCCAAATTGAAGTGTACATGACAGTTAATGTAATTTGTTGAAATACACCTATTCGTTTGATATATAATTTTCCACATTGAAGAATGTTTTACTGTAATAGCTGCTTTTACATATGTTTGTATTGTTAATAGAGAAAAGTGAACTGTGACTGTCAAGTCTTGGGGTCACTTTTATTTTAAGACTTTAAAATTTTAATTTCTGTGTTTAGAAGTTTTGATTACTTGTAGCACTAAATTGAACACCAATAGTATATATGTCAGGAAACTGTCATTTATTGTTGGAATATCCTGGAAACATAGGTACTTGGTTTGCATCTTCTTGCTTGTTGAAATACATTGCTCACATCCATAAACAGATTGCATAATTTACAAAAGGTATAAGAACGGTGTGTAAGAATGTGTCACTTTCTCTCAGTAATTACTGCAAGGAATGAGGAAAGCTTGCAACTAATGCACAGCAGGCTTGAAATATCTACCAGGCTTTCACGTTGTCACTTCCACATTACCAATTTGATAAGGTTAATATATTGAAAAATGTACCATGTGATGTAGGAATTATTTTAAGATAGGGGTTTAAAGCAGTCTATTAAATGGATAAAAACAATTGTGATACAATTTACAAAACTTAAATTCAAGAAAAGAGGGATAATGTAATAACATGGTGACTATGCCATGGGCTGGACAACTGAGAAATGTTGTTCAATTTCTGGCACAGACAAGAGATTTCTCTTCTCCAAATTGTCCAGACCAGCTGTGCAGTCTACCCAGTTTCCTATTCAGTGGGCACCATGGGTTCTTCTCCCAGGGGAAGTAGCCAGGTGGGTGAAGCTGACCACTCACCTCAATCTCATGCAGATGTTAAGAATGAGGTATACTTTTAAATCCTCCATGTGCCTTCATGGCATGCACAGGGATAACTTTACTGCATCATTTAAAGAAAGTAATATTCAAAGATTCATTTGGTCTTATCTTTCAGCCTGCATCAAATTCAATGTGAAAATTTGAGTGTGATATTAAAACAGGTGGCAGCACTTGGGACTGTTCAGTGAGGAAAGTATTTCAATTTATGGGCAACTTGTGACATAACTTTTATTATTTACCAATAATTGCCTGTTCTGCTGAACAGTATTCTCGTTCTGACTTATCTCTTTTCTGGTATAATGTGAGAGGCATTTATACAGAGAATTTACTATACCAATTCCCCTTTCCACCAAGTAGACCTTAAAAAAAATTATACCCCACCACAGTTGTCCTGCAACCATTTAAAATGTGATTTTTCAAGATTTTTGATAGAGAATAAAAAACCCATAATAATCAACAGCAACTTTAATAACATAAATGTGAATGCATTATTGATCAGTACTTGTAGTGTGGTATACTAACTGTAACTATGAAGCATATGTTTACAATTACAGACATATTGTTGTTGGAACTGTAAAAAAAAATATTTGCTATTGATGTGTTTATGCAGGGCCAAATTTGCAATGTTGCATTTGCATTGTTGCATGAAGAATATTGTACGCCTTGAATGGAACCGTACTGCTATCAATATTGATGTCTCTGTAAATGGTGCATGTAAGCGAGTTATGAAATGTTAATCTAATTCAAGTGGCTATTTGAGCTGTCATATTTATACAGTGATTTTATTTTGACATGCTTAAGTCTGTTTTAAATTGTAAATATTCTTTTATTAGGCTGTGAGGTTACCAACTGTTTTGGTTTATTTGAATTTGCTTCAATATTGTGGACTCTCAGACGATTTTTGTCATTGAACACCACCATTGTGATTAGTTTGCGAAGTTCTTTATCTGAAATGTCTGACAGTATATCAAAAAACCTTCTGCAACAGTGTCTTCTGCACTTAACACTATATTGGGATTTTTCTCAGTACCCATTTTTATGTACAGTAGAACCAGGCTGTTATAATCATAAGCATTAGTAACCTGATCTGCCTTCATAAGCTGAGGTTAAACTTGATTGTTTTTAGTGCAATAAAGTGAGTGCACAGGACCTAAACATTATTGACATATGAAGAGTGAGTTGTTCTTCCGTGATTTCAGGCTTCTGCTGCAGTGTAAATGAGATTTTCGCTCTTCTGGGATCTTACACAGCATAGATTGGTAGTTGTGTACCATGTTGGACAGCTTGACCCTTGAAGATGGTTGTCCCGAAACGTCGGTGAATAACTACCCATCTACGCTGCGTAACATCCCAGAAGAGTGAAAATCTAAGTTGTTCATTGTGATCACTCTGGCACATACACAACATGTTAACTACAGTCACTTAAACAAATTGTCTCTTGATAACAACCTGCAACCTTCACAGCACTGTGTGAGTTGACCTTGCCCTCCTGTTTGTGTTTCTGTGCCGTGGATCTGAGAAATCTCCTTACATTCTGTTTCCACAATTACATGGTAGAGAAGTGTAAATACGATTAATAAATCATCTGTTAGTCATGTCACCCTGAAAATGCTAGTAGCAAACCAGCGTGTCATAATATGATGGCATTACCATTGAAGAACGTAATAAGAATATGTAAGACTCAGCAAATTATTGTTAAAGCTTTAACATACTGTCAGTTCCCTCTTTTGTGGTTCCTTTTGAGTCGGTACGTTATTTTTAAAATTCGTCGAAGAACTATACATATTTAATATGAAGAAGGCACATTTGTTCATTTGAAATGTGTATTTCTTGTCTATAGAACATAGTATTTTTTGTCTGACGTTTGTCATATAAAACACTGTACACCACTGGAGGAAAACTGAGCCTTACAGGGACTGTATGCTCTTGAATGATTTCACCTCGTACGGACTCAAGTATCCAAGCAGCAGGGTCTTCCTTTCCAACAAGCAATATTCAGATTATAAGGTCAAATGCTGGGCTCCTAGGAGGCATGAAGTCCGTTTTTGCTGTACGTTGTCAATTTTACTACCCTATGTTATAACAAATCTTTTGAAGATGAAATCACAAAACACTGTGTGAAGTTAAATAAAATGCTGGATTTAAAGAGTGACATTTCAGATATACGTTTTTTCTTCATGAACCATTTCGAACCACTTTCACTGTCTCTTTCAGACTCCTGTAACATTACTGAACATTGTTGTCATATTCTATATTTCCTAGAATTTAATCTCAACATAGAGACTTAGAGGCCTGAAGTTTTTCATGGTTTTATCCAGCCCTTCCAGGTAAAAATGATGGAACAATGCCGTTGAAAAGCTTTTACCACTACTTCCATGTCCATCCCAATTCGGAAATTGAAAACTGTATAACCTATGCAGCTTATAATTTGTCATTAAATGGAACCAAACGCATTTACTAAATCTTATAATCGTACGTATGCATGATATTTCTTTATCAACCAGTAGCCAAGAATTACATAGAGTAATGTATATTATTAAAGTAAACAAGATAGGCAATGTACATATAACGTAACATTGTGACGCGTTCACATAATTTTTATACCTCCTCGGCCATCGTAACTGCCTGACACCATTTCACTCATAGGGAGCGCTTTTATGGCGATTTAATGTCGCCAACAAAAATAAAACGTGCTTATGTCTTCAGATAGAGTGCCCGATATTTCTGCTTCATTTTAATCAAATTTGGTATTTCTCGAATATATTTTCATAAAAGTTCAAAATTTGAAATTTCGCGTAAATCCGCCCTCTGAGAGCCGCGGACAGACGGATGGACCACTGCAGTCGAAGAGAGCGCTTTTATGGCGATTTAATGTCGCCGGCAACAATAAAAAGTACTTAGGTCTTCATGTAACGTGCCTGATATTTTTGCCCAATTTTACCCAAATTTGGGTTTTCTTGGCAGATTTCATATCAAATTTCATGGAAATCCATCAAGTGAGAGCCGCGCTGTCACGTGCGCTCAGACGGATAGACGAACGGGCATGACTAAGACAACAGGCGCTTTTCGCGATTATGCGAATGCGCCTAAAAAGGTAGATGGTTCCATCAAATCCAAAACGTTATGTTTTATAATCACATACATTCTTTGTCCCATAATAAGCTATTCATACTTTGATGGCAGTAATGAATGAAACAGTGATTTCTATAAAAGACTGAAATTTTGTGTCCAAAAAAAAAGAGGACATGTGCGTGCAAAAGAGGACCTATAGTAGCCCAACATTACTCAACCAATTTCTAACTGCATTTTCTGTGAGCTGTGCCACTGCAATGTCTTTTCTGTACCAAAGTTTTGAAACAAAAGATTTGTAACTTAATTTGAAACTGTTTTAAAACTATAATTGGAAATTTGCTGTATATTGTGGACAAGAGAAAAATAACTGACAGAGGCACACAAAATTTCTTGTTCCAGAACCTTTGCTAAAGAGAACTGTGGATCTGTCAAGGCTTAATGCGAACCTCTTAAAATATCTATCATGTCTGGTAAGAGAACACTGTCACTCAAAAGGACACACATACAAATGGAACTAGTTGATGATTTCATTTATAGCAATACAGCCTCACATGTAATGTGCTACTGTCTGTCCTCTGTGAGCCTTGAGTATCAGCACTTCCAAGCTCAATTGTTAAACCCTAATGATTGTCATACAGTTCCAATCAGTAAATCGATGGAATTTATTCATGGTGCAGAATTTCCGGTTGGATAAACGATGGAGACACATGATAGACAATAAGTGGCTGCAGAATAAAGGCAGTCACATGCCCATTCCATTTTCTTCTATTCTAAAATGTTTACAGGCAGCATCCAAAACAGAACATTACTTTGTTTGGCTACTTTAACATGTGTATTATATGAAACTAAAATATTTACCCTGTTTTGAGTTTGTATACAGTGCTTAGTACTAGGTAGTGTCAGGTTTAAGAAAAATAAAAGGATAATGTGAAATATTTTTGGTTTCAGATAGCATTCAAACACTTGAAAGGTTCATACTTTTAACAATGTGAGTTTATGCACAAACACATACAATAACTCATACATAATTTATAATTTTTAAAACTGGAATGTTTTACAGTTATTTACAGTTATCAAAAATATATGCTAACTATTCATTACATAAACTTAATATTATTCATTCTGTACATTTTCTTTTCTATGTTTATTGTCCAACAAATGTACACTTTTATTCACTATTAATTGTGAAATACAGTCCTACATGTTTGAAACCTTATCCTGGTTCATCCTCAGGGACTTCAGTATTTTAAATTACACATATTTTACATCAATGGTACAATTGGTTAAAATAGTAAAAACTGTATAACATGAATTTTACAATTGAGTTATACACTGGTTAAGATGACAAAAAGTGAATAAATGTAGCAGCTGTTGTTTCGGTGTTACAAACCAAGTCTTACACAGGTTAAAATGTTAAAAGCTGAATAATCTTTGTTGTTATGATACCGTGTGTATTGGAGTTGGTAGGTTGACTATTGGGTGGTGAGAACAGTACTGTTCATCTTAACCAGTGTATAACTCAATTATAAAATTCATGTTATTCAGTTTTTACTATTTTAACCAATTGTACCATTGATGTAAAATATGGGTAATTTAAAATACTGAAGTCCCTGAGGATGAACCAGGATAAGGTTCGAAACATGTAGGACTGTATTTCACAATTAATAATGAATAAAAGTGTACATTCGTCGGACAATAAACATATTCATTACATAATTAAATACAAAACAAAAGAAGTCCAATATTAAATGTTACATATAAAGTTCAGTTAATCCTGATCAATTAATCTTGTGAAGAGATAATGGAATGAAATTTATATAAGCCTACATATTGTGAATATTCAATACTTTTCTCAACATACAAGTATATGTATGCATATAGATACTGTTCCAGTGTCCCTCTGCAAGATTTTCATTTTGACTCCTAAGATACAGTGGCAAAATAAACAAGGAAAATTTATATTATAGGTTGTGGATCCATTGCAGTGTTCAAGGAATTATTTCTGTACATTCCACCTTTTGCCAGTTCACTGCTAAACTTCTGAGACCTGGGATAGAAAATAGTGGGAGCTGTGTGAACAGTTGGTGGGTACCATCCATAGTCCAACGATGTTGTGCGATAAACCGGGTGTTCAGGAGGTCGTCGCTGACAGCCGTAACCATTGAACCAATCTGTGGATCATGATTACAGCACAAAATTGAATAACAGACCAGACACCAACTGTAGTGTGTAATGATTTTGAAGGTACTGATTTCTCTCAGATCTCTTTCCTGAGTTACCTACACCACCCACAACCCTGAGTTTCCTTCATAGAATTTACTTTATCTGTATTTAGGTTCTTTTCACAGAGAGCAAAAAATGAACATGTAAGTTGTGTCTCTTCATCTGCATGTTGCACCTCCAAAACTACTTTAGGGATTTTATAAACTTTATATTGGAAATTTACATTAAGAGTTGTTGAGGCCATTTAATTTTGATTCATACCAATTTAGTGTAACTCATACTTTACAGGTCTACTCATCCATTATCTTTGGAATGTACATTTCCAAGTTTTTTTTATTCCTGTTGGAACTGTCCTCGCAGGACACCAAGATTATCAGGGTAATGCAAAAGAGTTGCTGAGTTCAAACATGGTGGAGAGCTTGCTTCATGCAAACTCCATGTAAGTAATAAAATTCACAATGAAAGTTAGTATGCTTAGACACATAACTCCAGATTCGATGATGAGACTGCTTTATCAGCTTCTTGGTAAAGTTTTCACATTTAGAGAGAATTTGAAACCATGAGGCTAGTAGTCTGCCTATATGTATTAAACTTGCCAAAACATCAAGTTTCTTAGATGGAGTTTTCATTACAAAGAGGTTCATATTGTTAATTCAGAAGAAAAGTAACACAACTCCAAAAATGCATAACTGAACATGTGACACTCTTCTTCAATCACATGGTCATTATCCTGCTCAGAAGAACAGTGACACCAGTGTCTCCTCATGGCTAAGAGTCATAAGATCTGTGATACTTTTCCTGTTAAAACAAGTAAATTTTCACAGTTTTGGCAGCCTACTCTTTTACAGAACACATAAATTGCATTTTTTGAGTTGTGACACTTTTCTTCCAGACTAACGATATGTTGAGAATTTACAGTGTGTGGGCATGTCATCTTTATCGTACTGATCACCGCAGTGATTTTTATGTTATTTGTCTCGGGCCATTTTGTTGAGATATGTCATTATTGCACCATTGTGAATTATCAGGTGTTTACAGGTGTTACAGTTCCAACAAGCCATTGCAGACACACTCTTTTTAAAGTCTGCATGCAACCAGCACATACAGAGTGGTGGAATGGAGGTGCAATGAAGCATAGGAAGGCATACATCAGTGACTGGTGAGGTACAAAGTACAGGTGAGAGGGTGACATTGGTGTGGCAACTGTGGCAGTCAAATTTTAAATACTGGTGCTGGAGTATAAGGCATTATTTGGTATAATTGGTAGGTATACATTTATATTAATTCCTGCATTTTCTGCCATAGTGCACAATAATGATTTTCAAGTTTCATAACTTATTGCATTATTTCCACAAAAGGAAGCAGCTGGAATGAAATTTCTAACCTCAGCAGTGTTAGTTCCACTGTGTGGAGAAATGGTAAGAAACAGATTTCTTAGATTCTATCAGTACAACCAAGAGGAAGAAAGATGAAGAATCAATTGGTGGTATTCTTAGGACAACCAATCCTTTGTAATGATACTGTTATTTTTCCTCTCTGTTGGGAATTCTTAAAGTAAAATATCTGTGCTACCTATGCTTAAATCTGGAACTGGAAACAATAATTTAAAATCATGAACATAACAAGATCTGTCAAAGTGACTAGGTAAATTTCCTGTTCGGTAGAGATCTGATATCTTTTTGTGGTCAACAGAAATACCTGATCTTGAAGCCTGGTAGTGACAGGAAGCCATCTTTTTGTCTTTTTTGACACTTCTGTCATACAGTGTAGAACACCTGGAATAGATATCTGTATTTTAATGTGGTGGACATTAAATCTGTTATGACAGTGTCTCCATCACATTGGGACAGCAGTCCACATTAAGTCCAAAGTCACCAAGCACAGCAAAGCTAAACAAGAGAGGCAGTGTACGTATAACGTAACATTGAGGCATGTTCGTGTAACCGTTGTTGCTGTGGAGAAGCAATAAGTATTATATAGCCTGAGTGTGTGTGCAGCCTTAGTTATCCAGCATTCAATGTGCAAGCGCAGTATTATATTGTCATCTGTGGCCTCTCTGGCTCTATCATATCTCTCCACGTAATCTTATAAAAGTGGGCTGGGATAGCGTAGTCGGTATAGCGACTCGCTACGGACTAGACGGTCCGGGGATCGAATCCCGGTGGGGCGAGATTTTTCGCAGCCGTCCAGATCGGCCCTGGGGCCCACCCAGCCTCCTATACAATGGGTACCGGGTGTCTTCCCCGGGGGTAAAGCGGCCAGGGCGTGGAGTTGACCACCCACCCCCATCTAGTGCCAGGGTTAAAGAAAGAGTACAGCTATACTTCTACTCCCCCTCTGGGCCTTCATGGCCTGTTCTAGGGAGAACTTTACCTTTACCATCTCACAAACGGCACGATTTCCGGGGGGGGGGGGGGGGGGGGAGTATTGAACATAAAATGTGTGTTTTGATTTTCTCTACAACTTTTGTCTGAAACATTTCTCATTCTAAGAAGAACTTCGGCGAGATGTCGTAAATGTACATAGATTTTTATGTAAACTACCCGTAATTCTTGTCAGATTTTAATGAAACTTGAATTTTCTGAACAGATTTTCGAAAAATACTCAAGTGTCAAATTTCATGAAAATCCGTCCAGTGGGAGCCGAGTTGTTCCATGCGGGCGGACGTACGGCACAGGCAGGCAGACGGACAGACATGAAAATAGTTGCTTTTCGCAATTTTGCGAACGCAAACGAGTAGGCCTACATTGTATTTACACGTATCATGTTAGTAATCATTTTCCATCTGTAATTAAAAGTTTAAATCGCAATATATATAAGGGCATTATTTTATCTGTCAACCATCGCTAGTCACTTCCCGCCGACATGCTTAACTTACAATATCTCGACATGAATCAACGTAGTGTGTGTTAAGTGTGACACTTCCAGCACTTTATTTAAATACGGTGAATGAAAATCTATTATTCACTGCAATAGGTTGACCTGAAACGCGTGAACCCAGACTCACGACAAACTGGAACAGCGGAGAGTGCTGCGCTGTCTGCGATCACGCGCGAGGAACTGACGCGAGTGAACGGTAATGCGAGGTGTCAGATAAAATAATGTCCCTGTAAAAGTATTCAAGTCTGCATTAAAATAAGAGCTCTCATCTCGCCCATTGTTCCGTACTTCGGCATATGTATGAGGAGAAAAAAATGGGCAAGTGGGTGTTATTCTCCCAAAGCATCATCCCCAGTGGGAAGATATAATTGAGGTGCCACGCATTACCAATTTATAATTTGTAATCCCATCTGAAATCTCTCGGTCAGTGGCCAATAATCGCAAGTCCTGGAACTAGCGGTTCGACGAAGCTAGAAGCTATATCTTACGTTGAACACCTCTGGTCTTGCTCATCAAGATTGGCAGTGAATACTGACAGTACTTAACCGTTGGCAGTACGAAGTTAATAACAACAATTAGCGAGCGAAACGTCCGCAGAAGTACAGTATTTCCGCATCGACCATTATAAGTTGTTTTAATTAATATGTGAGAATATCATAAAGAGTTAAAGTCTGAATCTTCAAAGTACGAAATGTGATCAACAGTGTTATTCTTATTGTGTTCAATAAAATGTACACCAACATCAAATAACGCTGCACCGTAAAGCAGTGTCGTGCGCAATTGTTGAACCCACAGCCGTCGATTCGGGTAATTCTGTAGGACCGCTCTATCATGAACAAAGACACGGTTATACCTTAATTCCCTAGGAGACGAGAACGCCGTTCCACGTACATCGAGATCGGCTCAGTCTATTATCGAAGCAGCGCTCGGTTCCTCGCACAAAAGGACCGAAGATGAGGCCAGTCCCGACATACTCTACTCATTCCTAACCTATGCAGTAAGTGGAGGTGAGTGGACAGCTTCACGCCCCGGTTGCTTTACCCCCTTCCGATGCACCTCCAGTACCTATTGAATAGCAGGATGGGTGGGTGTCCCAGCTAGTTTAGATGTTTTAGAAAAGAGAAAAATCTCTTGCCCTGGCCGTGCATCGTGTCCAGTCCGTAGACAAATACTATAGTAGCAGTTTCATGAGAGTAAATATAATTTTATATTATTTAGATACAATTTCGTGTGTACAAAATGTTAAAAAATTATTAAAAACAACATACAGATTTGTACCTGTGTGAAGACTCGCCATCTCGACTGGTGTGAGAACCAACCTCAAATCTTTCATTGTCTCCGTGTATTGAAATGTCTTAAGAAGTTATCAAACACATGCTTTTAAAGACTGTGACGAAAGTTAATTGTTTAAAGTTACCTGAAAAATTTAATTCCAAGTGGTAATTTGTGGTAGGTGTGTTGATGAAAACGCTTCACGGTTTCCGTGGTTACGGTAGCACCGGGGTTGTAATTAAGTACGTCACATTTGGTATCCATAGCAACCACATGAAAATTTGAGATTGCAGCACCGGATGGCAGCGACCCGACATGGAATGAACGCCGGGACACATGCAGGTTACGTTGGTAAGAAGCGAAAAAAACAAAAGAAAATTGTGGCCGATTCTCGAGATCCTTTACAAATCTGTTGCCAAGATAAAGATAACACAATGTTTCATGAAACTTTGGAAGGAAAGTTAAAAAATACTCGCATTTTTAGTGACTTAGAAGTGAGGACACATCCCCGATTATGCTTAATGAATCGCAACATCGAAATTACGTTTATTGAAGATCGGCTTGATCTTGTTGATCCAATATCACAACTATTTCGAAATTTCTGCTATCGGTTAGTGCTTCGTTTCGACAGGTTGTCTAAAATATTTCAAAAGTAGTAATAAATATTAGCAAATAAGTATAATGAATAGTTGGTATATTCCAACAATGAATTATGGTAATAATGGAGAAAGGCTAAACCATAATCATCCTAATCCCCACAGTATACAACTGAGAAGTGATAACAACCATGAATCAGCGGTAGATGACAACGTCCAAGATTCACTGAGACGTTGTCGGAGTGTAGAACAAAATAGACTCTGGCGCCAATCACGGCAAGGAACTGAAAACCGTGCAAGAGGTAGATGCACGTGATGGATGCAAGTCGCAGATAACATGTGATTGGTCGCATTGCCGCACTTCGGCAATGATACCAATCACGTTCAAGAGAGAGCGTAACGTTCGCATGATTATGAATGTAATCCTATCACAAAAAAAAGTCAAGTGCTGTATGTCTGGTTGCTTAGACATGTGAAAGTTTGGTATTTGTGGATTACGAACGAAAAATCTTATTACCCCTTATTTGCCAATACATTATTACATGCACACAGAAATGTAGTAACCAGCTGTATTATGTAAACAACTTTTGGTTTCTATAGCAACACAAACGTGCCATCTTCCGTGTATTCAATTCTATCTGTCGGATATTCAGGGTACTAAAGGGAAGGAGATTTCTATTGCACCAGTGTATGGAAGTGAAGAATAAAGTGGGAAAGGTATAGGTTGTTGTAGGTATGAGTTGGAGTGTTGGTAAGAATTTTGTTTATTGTAAATATATGATCTGATTTAATGCTCAGTTTTTCATGGAAACATGTATGAGATAGTGCTGAGTGAGATAAAAGAAAGAGAAAGGTAACGCAATGGAAATGGAGGGCGTACATGTTTATCAACAAAGGCTTGTTGCTTTCTCTGCGGCCGTGCGTGTCTAACAGTATACAATTGTTCACTGTTTTTGCACCGATAGTATTTTTAGATGTAATTTATATGTCGTCCCTTTTTGTGCGACGAATTGTTTCCTGACTTTAAGCATATGCTTGTAACTGTGAATTTGAAGGCCGTAGTTTGTGCATTGTAAACGCAATCAGCTGAAATAAGTTTACTTTTTGTGCTCATTGAACGTAGTGAATGTTTAAACACATTTTAATATATATTTTTAAAATCATAGAATGGTGTTGTGTGTGTAATAAAGAAACGTTTTAGACAAACGTGTGTTTTGGCATACTAATTATGGAAATCAATTTTTTTTAAAGGACTTTATTATCAGAAAAGCAATGGAATGGAAGTAATGCCGTTGGTAAAATAGCACAAGCTGGGATCACTCGTGCCTCTGCTTTTGCACATTCAAGTTCAACATGCTTTGAAATTGATCGAGTCAACGGAAAAGACAGAGAAACGGGTGACTCAAAGGAAAGGCTACTTTCAGGTCCTTTCCAGGACCAAACAACGAAGCTCTTTATTGTTGACCTGCCAAGAAAACAATTTGATCTGCTAAGGTCAAGATACTTTGATCTGGCTGATTCTGTAGCTGATACTCACCAGCATGCAGCAAGAAGGAAAGCCAAGATTCTTGAAATTCCACCAAGGAAGTGTACGTGGAGTTGCCTTCAGTCCAAAGGTAGGTATAAGCATTTTTAAATATAACTATAGTATTGATGACAGCAACAGAAACATCTTACAATCCTGCTGTTCATTTGTTCTGTATGGCTTGAAACATATCTCCTGAGGGACAAGCAGGGATTGAGGGTGTGCGAGAACAAAGTGTTGCAGAGGAGAAATGAAGTAACAGAGGTTCAGAGAAAATTACATAAAAAAGTAACTTTGATGATTTTACTTCTTACCTATTTTGTTAGGGTTAGCTAAGAAGAAGAAATATAAATACAATAGGTTTTGGTAGTAATTGTCAACCCTCTGCCATTTAACGGAAAATATTTAAAAAAGTTAAAATTGTGCTTTGTACGTTGCTTCTAATTTGAAACAGAAAGAAAAGCATTAAAGGGAGGAAGTACAATTTATGGACTACATTCCATACATTCTTGCTTGCAGATGTACATTCTTTGTTGTTACGAAGAAAAGTAAACATTTTTTTAAGTTTGCCATTGAATATTTCTGAGGCAAAGATTACATTGATACTGTTATACTAAGCAGATACTTCAGATAGTTAAATAGTTTTGCTTGTTTACAAGGATCGTTACCTCTTCTGCTCGGGCGCATACGATGGCAAGGTAAATCTGTACTCGGCATTACGCATGGAGCTACTCATGTGCTATCAGATCACCACCATGACCCTGGCACGCAATGTCAATGCTGTTCGCTTCACATCGGATGGCTCCAGGGTGAGGGTCATGTCCACATTGAATAGAGGTCTTAATAGTCTGTACGTATCAATAAACCACCTTTCTTTTTAGTCCAGGTTACTGACTTTAACTTTTCATTCAGATCCACCATCTTAACATTAAATATTATAGAAGCAGAGTAAGGAAAATTTTGCATACTTGTGAAATCACTAGCATTTTCTATCAGTTTTACGTGCTTGCATGTCTGTAGGTGATTGAGATATAATATTCCCCCAACCCCAGATTTCAGACATATGAGTGTTCTCATTGCACTATGATTCATATAATTAGAATTCTGTATGTTTTTTCTCATTATTTCCAAATGAACAACTGAAGTTTAATATAGTTGGATGTTAAACCCACAAAGTTCTCATCAGTTTGTCTTTCTAGTAATACAGTGTGAAATTAACAATCCAGAATCATTGGGAAAATACTGGAGAAAGTAATTAGATTTTTGAAACTTTTTCATGATTTATCTCCCCTTTGAATCCCTCATAATCCCAATTTCTCTCTTGGCCCTCCTTTTTTTCATCTCACAATGCTCTTGTTGTGTTCATCTTCTCCACTGAGCATTTTTAGTCCACTGGCCATTTGTTTTGCTGTCATGGGATGTGTTCCACATTTAAAAATGTAATGACAGCAGATTGTAATTATTTGATACTGGAAAATCCCCTTTGGTTTCAATGTGCAATTTTGTAATTAGTAATAGTCAGGTAGCTGGTTTGATGCAGTGGTGAAGAAGACACAGTTTCAGGGCATTGTGACTTGTTTATACTTTACTGTTATATTTTTGATCTCCCTCATTGCATAATTTAAATGTAATTACTTATTATGAACCATGTGGTAGTGTTCATTTTGTATCTCTTAATGGATACTCTATTTTGGGGCAGAGAAAATTGTTTTTGTGTTCACATGGTTGTTTGGAGTCAACGCTTCAGATCTGAAGATACTGTTTGTAATGTGAGTCTGTGGCTTTACTTAAAACATTGACTACTGTGAAGTGTGTTTTTGAGCTACCTTCAGATTATGGTGACACAGCTATGAAAAATGATTACATTTTTGTTGGTCACAGTTGATCGATGTTGCTGTCATTCGGATTTGTGAAACAAGCTTTCCATTCAGAATATTTGTTATACTTTTGTTTCTGAAATATGGTGGATACTAACAGTTCCATTTTTCTGCATTATGCTGATGTGCCACTGGATAATCAGATCCCCACGTTTCAAAGAGATGTACTGCCTTTGTTCTTTCATGACTATTGAACCAGGATCTGATTACCCCATGATGCATTATGATGTCCCAAAAGAACAGAATCCTCAGCTATGCTGCTGTGAAAATCTCAAGTCTTACATGATGGATACTACTTAAATTTTGGAAATTCCTTGTTTGAATATTCTTCATTTATTGCAGACTACTAACAGGTTTTATAACTTACAGCCTTTTAAGTGGTAGGTGCCTGTATGGCATTAACACAGTGTCTTACAATTAAATGACAACTAATACTGAAAAAGAAATGTATGCTCAGTGTCACTAACTTTTGCTGGGTATTGTTACCATGAAAGTATTCACCTTATGGCTGTATATACACAGTCCAGTGATTCTGCCATTCCTGGACACGGCTGGAAATTGCTTTCCAAAAATCTTTCAGTAATGTCTTAACATCCCAGTGATCCGAAATGAGACCCATTAAAGATGCTTTCTAGTTTCTTGATCACGAAAAGGTGGGAGCAAATCGGTGAGTACATTATTTTTTTATACAGACATCACTGTATGTAAATGCTGTGTGGGAAGGTGCACATTCATATTGCAAAAATTAATCTGTTGGGCCACATTGTGTCTTGTTCACTGGAAGCACTGTGATAAATGACTAAAACCTTGAAGAGAGAATACTTGGATGATGGTTTTGAAGTGACAAATTTATGATGTATGATTCTGTTGATGATGAGCATGCTTTTGACATGTAACTTTGTGCTCGTTTGGTCTTGAGAGTCTCGGGACTTTTCTGTTAGTGAATCTGGTATTTTGAGTCTTATTTATGTAGTAAGATCTGATTGCAGAACCAGTCTTTTTTATGAAGAGCTCACATTCTTCCAGCAGTCTTGTAGATTTATATTTTAAAGGTGCCATTTAGTCACCTAATGGTCTGGGAGTAACACACTAACTTTTAGATTGTGATCTTGAGGTTTATGACGCTGTGTAGCCTGACAGGTGGTGGCCAGTGTTTGGGACAAATGTGTTGCCTCCATCTTCTTCACTTCTACATGGAAGATGGAGGCAGTAGGTTTCTCTCGAAACATGTATAACTGCCTACTGGACTACTTAATGTCGTGACCCAGAAGACCATGAACCAAATATTCACACACTTGTAGACCTCAGATCTCATCTTGGACTCCTTTGTCAGAGGAACTAGGTCTTACTTCAACAACAGCTGAAGGGAATATGGCACTTCCACACTCCTTTCTTATGTCTCTTTGAAAATCTCATGGCTATATGAGTGTGGGGAATACCAGGCACCATGGATTAGAGTTAACAGAATCTTGCTATGGGTTCTGCACCTCAGAAGTGGATGCCATTACCCTTGCCACTTGGCCTCTAGCCAGCAAGGTCAAATGGCATGAAGGAAAGAGAGGTGTATGTTAATAACAAGCTTTTTGCCAGACCAAGGAAAGAACATGATATTGTATTATAATAAATTGACATTTTGGTGTTTGTTTTCCTTTATCCGATCCTTCCACCATTTAGATTTTAGCTGCTACCACAGCTCGTCGACTGGCAGTGGTGGATGTGGAACGAGGGGAACAATTACTGGCATATGACAACTGTGCATTTAGTGGCAGAGATCGAACTGGCTTGGCTGCAGATCCAGTTTGTCCGAACATGGCTGTCTCTGTCGCTGTAAATGGCAAGGGCCTTACCCTCCTTGATCTCAGGATGCCTTTACCACTTGATTTTGTCTATGATGTAAGTTAAATAAGCCAGCATTTCATAATGTAAAAGTAAGTAAAAAATTGTCTGTTCACACCCCATTAAGGCATATGTGGGAATGGAGGTATGGGTCCATGCGTTCTTAATCTTGGCACTAGCTGGAAGTGAGTGGTTAGCTTACACCCCAGCTGCTTTAGCCTTGGGGAAAGTGCGTCACAGTACACATTGGACACTTAGTTGGCTCCAGACTCAGTCTGGATACTGTAGAGGAAAGAGAAACCTTTTAACACCGCGAGGAATTAAATCATGATTCCTTAGTCATCCAGCCCATAGTTTATTCGCTATACCAACTGTACTGCCCCAGTAGAATTTTCCATTTTCAGTTCACCCAATTGCTCAGTTTGGAGAGTACCTGTTAAGAAACAGAGACTTATCACTTTTTCCCTAGCATAGAATAAGATCATTCTTGCATGAATTGTATTGTGTGAGGTATCTGAAAATGCCAGATACTAAGATATCAGTCCATGTTTTTGATCAGATACTGCATTCTTCACACATTTTGCATGCATACTGTGCTGTGTTATTTACAGACTGGGGTGAACTTTATCAGATGCTAAAATGTTTATTCATTAAGGTAAAAATGTACTGAAATTGAAATTTATAAGATTTTACACTTAAATCACAAAAAGATTATTGTTGTATTGTTATATTTTCATGAACCTGGTACATTTTCTAGATGTTATGTGTGGATTGCATATCTGCTTATCTCTCTGCTTTGGTTTTCATCCATCTGTTGGCATGTTTCATCTCCTGAACTGCTTGGTAATTTTGAGTGGTATATTGTGTTGAAAATCTAACTGTAAGGTGTGAAACATATTTATAACGTACTGTGTTCTAATTGTAACTTAATTAAGGATTATACCATCATTGCCCAACTTATCAATGTCCTTTATTATTATGTACATATTACCTATTTCTACATGTTTCAGTCCTTTAGATCAGTGGTATTCAACCTGGGGTACGCATAGACTTCTTAGGGGGTACGTAAAATTAAAAAAAAATATATATTATTTCATGATAAACATTGAATAATTAGTGCCAGATTTAGGGTTAGCCACAAGAGACCCAGACGTAAGGACATGCGATTTGGGAGCGCCATTTTTTTTCTCTCTCTCTCCTTTATGCGATTCTTATCTGGGCGGCTAGTTTCATTTTATTCCACATAGTGCATATAATTTTGCTTTGCTGAAATACCTTTTTTCCTTTATTAATTTTTATATGATAGGCAATATTATATTTGTTATTTAGTAGCTTGATTTCCTTTTTCTCATTTAAAACTTGTTATTGAATACATTATTTTGGATGTAATTTATTTAATTTATTTTAGATCTAGATTATAGACTATGTATAACTTGAATTATGCACCAAAAACTTTGGGGTACAAAGTCGAAGAGAAATTAAATGTGGGGGTACGCGAATAAAAAAGGTTGAATACCACTGCTTTAGATTATCATGAGGGAAACATAATTAGAGTATGTCATTGAAAAGCACTGAACGTTTTGACATTGACACACACACAAACACACACACACTCATATACATACATACATGCATACATACATACACACACACACATACAATACTACATACATACATACATACATGCATATATAAAACAATAATTTACAGATTTACCATAACCAAGCAACTTAACACTAAACTATGAAATATAGATAGAATGTGGGTATATAACAAGGCTTCCTCTGAACACAACTGTTTGCTATTAAAAATTCTGTAAAATGCTTTTGAATTTGACTAGTGGTTATTCCAGTATCAGAGACATTATTGATTAATTTATTTGCCTTATTTAATGATGCTGTCAGTTGCTAAAATTATGTAGGGATTGAATTTATGATTTGTGGTACCTTTTTTATATTTGTATAATTTGTACATGTTTTCAGCCAGTATTTTTAATCATATATTTTACAGATACTGGTTATTTTTCTGTAACTGTAGTGTCTCAGTACATGAAACTCTTTCATGGTGGTGTAGTATAAGTCCTACTGCATCAGTATCCTTCTGTAGGGTGGTCATATTATATTGCTTTTGTAATGTGCTGATCATTGTGTAGCCTATGAATGCTCGGTGGATATTATGAATTTGCTGGTGCAGTTGTCGATGTGCATATTATTGATATACTGTTTTAACGTAAAAGAATACAGCTGCAAGCAGAATTAGTGTGTTTATTTTAAATGTCTGTGCTGATAGGTCAAAATTTTTATTCTGAGATAACACATAGAGTAATAGTCTGTAAGGAAGGTGTAGACAGTGGCAGTCTTATCATTGTATGGAGAATGTGAGAATGAGAAATGTTTTAAGTGCACTGTAGGTACTTGCAACAAATAAGCACATTTTGTGTAGTGCATATTTCAAGTCCTCTGCATTATCTTATTTATATGAAAATGTATTATACCTACATATAAATTGGTAGTTCTATGTTGTTCGATTATAACAGAAATTGAGCTGCAATGATAAATATAGTAGGAATGTGTCCTCCTCCTCCATCACAACCACCACCACCACCATAATCATCATGTACCATTTATGCTGTTTGTTGGCTAGTAAACAAAAAGTTTTAAGTCTGTTATCCTCCCATACCCTTCCCTTTTGAATTTCTTGGCAGCTTTTTCTTCTTTTCATGACATTTTCTTTTGTTGGATACACTGTCATGTTGTAAGTCATCTTGTAGGTCTTTCTCCTTAAGTTCTAATTCTAATATCCTTCGTTATTCAGGTGACAAAATGAAGAAGAATGAGATGGGTGGATGGATGGGGCATGTAGCACATATGGGCAGAGGAGAGGTGCATGCAGGGTTTTTGTGGGGAAGTGTGAGGGAAAGAGACCACTTGGAAGACCTGGGCATAGATTGGAGATCAGTATTAAAATGGATCATCAATAAGTGGGATATGGGCCCCCCCCCCCATATCCCACTTACTGATGATCCATTTTAATACCCCCCCCCCCCCCCCCCCCCAAGGTGCATGGACTGGATTGATCTTGCTCTGGAGAGGAACAGGTGGTGGGTTCTTGTGAATGTAATGAACCTTTGGGTTCTATATATTTGGGGGATTTCTTGACTAGCCGAGGACCTGTTAGCTTCTCAGGAAGGACTTTGCTCATGCACTATTAGTTTATTGTTAGTTTAGTGTTAGTTAGTAGTGTCAGTCAGTCAGTCTGATATTCTTAACGGTATCCTTGTTTAATCTATTTTACATGGCCAGTCCATTGTGGTCATTTAGGAACATATGTTACCAAATTTAATTCAATTCCATTTATTGTCAGTAATAAAAAATAGAGAAGTGGCTGATAGAGGCTCAGATATTGTTGTGAAATGTACTTGAAGTTGCTCAGTGTGGTAACATTTCCTCTTATTTTCAGGCAGAAGCTTTAAACTTCCCATACTAAAGAAACAAATGTTGTCTTGCCCACAGTTACATGGAAGTGTGATACGTGATCTGGCATTTATGCACCCGTCATGGCCCTGGGTGCGTGGGCAGCAGAGTGCACTTCTGACAGCTGGTGGTGATGGCACATGCAAAGTCTCTACATTAGATGGAAGGGTCCTTCATGCTTTTCAAGCTGGCCATCAGGTTAATACAGTTTGCCCAACACCTGAGCCATACAATATTGGTGCTGACGATGGATTTTACAGTGAGTGAAAAGTTTGGATTGATAAGCTTCTGTGTACTGTGGAGATGGGTGATTGTTGTATGCTTCAGAATAGTAAATAATTCCTTCTACTGTTGATAGTTTTATTCAGTTGCTGCTTCAGAGATTTCGAGAATGTTAGCTGGCTTAGATATTATAAAATAAACTTTCTTAGCAGTATACTCCAAATTTCTGATTAGGAAAGCTTTGAAAGGTACTTGATAAGAACAGGACAGTAGAGGAAGTGCTTCAAGTGAATTCTAACAGCAGAAGTATACAAATCAGTTATGATTGTAACCATTCATACACTGTTTTCCCTTTGGTTGATAATTTTTCACTCATACTGGTATTCAAGAAGAAATGGCATGAGATATTTTCTGCGTATTTGCTGCTATGCCTCCTTAGTGTATACTGGTTAATAGCATATCTGGTGTATCATTTATGTGAGGATTAAAAATAAATAAATCAATGATATTTTATTATGGAGGGTCACACATTAACTGTTATGTTGATGTGCATCATTTTACTGGCCCTGCCAGTGGTGAATATTTCTGTTGGAAATAAATTTTGTTAGTTAAAAGAAACCCATGTATTCATGTTATGTAAGAGATTTGTGTGTTCATATGCCTAATATCCGACATGTATTACTATTTAATTAATTTTCCAACAAAAACTAAGAATTTTTATGTCTAAACTACATGTATTATTGCATCTGATTTGAAACTTTTGTGGTGACTTCATGGGGTGATCAGCTGTATGATAGTGGAGTTAGTAGTAATTATTTCAAGGACTGTCCCTCTTTCATCGTCAGGTGTATGTTGGCCCCATATCAATGCTTAATGTTGAAAGGCAACTATTTTCGAAATATTGGATACCAGCCACATTTTCACATGGCTAATTGCCTGATAAGAATGTACTGAACATGTTCTACTGCTTTGCTTGTAGATAGCTGTTGAGTTGTATGCTTTTTATACAGGTGTAATAATGAGTGGTGGAGACATGGTATCAGCCTATGTCCCTGACACAGGCATACAGGAGCATTTGAAGGAACATCGTGATATGCAGGTTTGGAAACTCAGGTAGGTTATGTTATTGGTAGTAATGTTGGCAGTGCCATTTTAAATTATATAGAAGAATAAAATATGAATTGTAAACCTTAGAATATATTCTGACAAGGAAAGAAGTTGGAAATTTTAACACAGGACTGTACGAATTTGTTGGACAGTGTAACGTGACTGTGAATTTGTTCCACAGGGTTACAAAGGACTGTATTAATTTGTTGGACAGCATAACACAGGGCTATGTGAATTTGTTCCACAGAGTAACAAAGGACTGTATTAATTTGTTGAACAACATAACACAGGGCTATGCGAATTTGTTGGGCAGTGTAACACAGGGGTGTATGAATTTGTTGGGCAATGTCACAAAGGACACTTACGAGATCTTTGCTCCCCTGGTATGTTATGCAGTGTAGTTTGATAGGTATCGACATTTGGGGACAACCTATTGGTCCCATCTTCAAGGGTCAAGCAGTCCAAGGACACTATTTGCTGGTCATTGTAACACAGGACTGTATGAATTTATTGGATATTGTATGAGTATATTGGACAGTGTAACACAGGACTGTATTAATTTTTCAGATTAGAGAGCCACAGTCTGAAATATGGAAACTGTTTCATGAATAACTGTAAGTTTGGGCATGTTTTCATCCGTGGGTGATCTCACCATGTGATGGTCTGTTTTACCAATATTTTGGGGAAATCGGCAGTAAAGTAGATAACAGCACATCTGGGAATTTAGCAACTCAGTTTCTGAAGAGTTGGTAATAAACTGGTCCAGAAATTATTTAATTTTATGGAACCTGAAGTTCAATGTGTATTTCTGTATGGTTATTTAGGATGCCACCAGCTTATATGTTACTGTTGCCCTTTCTCCAAGTCTCCTAAGTGGAGTTTTCTCTTGGAGGTGTCCAGACCAAAATTCTTAATGTGTTTCTTATATCCCCATCTGTTCTCCTTGTCCTGCCCACTTTATCCATCTTGATTTGATTACTTAAACAGTAGAAGTTACAGAGCTCCTCGTTATGTAAGTCCCTATATCTTCTTTCCTGCTTTATTTTCAGACACACTCAATTTATGTCCGTCACACCCACTAAAATAATAGGTAAAATTGTGGTTGTATGAAAAGTTTAGAATATTGATAATAAGTGAAACAGTGATGGCGTATTTGCCTTAACATGCTATGAATAATTTTTCAGGTATACTTCAAATGGCAGCCAGTTGTATTCAGTATGTGATGGAGGGATTGTTAGGAGATATCGCCGGTATCCTGATCACCATGAATATTTAGGAGAGGTTTATCACCATAAAGGTGATATTCAGGACCTTGACATATCTCCCTATGATGAATGTATCCTTTATTATTATATTAGTGTTGCACATTTTTTTTGTGTGTGGTAATATAGCATGGACATGATGGTCTTGTTCAAATATGGCCTTATGTGAGAAAGGTCTCAGATTTGAGACCAGCTGGAACTAATGAGGGTTTCTGCTGACTTCTTTATAACAGAGTCAAAAGTTCTTGTGTAAGGAATAGCAGGTGCCCACCATGTTTCAACCTTTGTCTCCCATCATCATCTTTTTCTGCCGTCCTATTACTGGGATACAAATGGACAGTTTGGACACCTATTACTCACATTTAAAGTGGTTTCCTACCATCACCCTAGTCAGACAGGTAGAGACCAAGATGGACAGTAATCTTACAAGAGGTGCAAGACACTATCCCAATGGGTCAGGGTACTTTCTCGGAAGCTAATGGTTGCTCAGTGAAGGAATTCCCCTCCTTTCATGGGACCTGAAGATTTGTAAGATCCTTCCAATGGACTATGTCATGAGCCAGTTGAATCCAGGTTATTTGGTACTTGAAGATCTATTTTAAAGTTATGCTGTTATCTGTACCTGGTTCTAAATTATCTTAAGCCACAAAGAAACAAGCAGGTATACCGTATGGATCTGAATGAGAATGATGTAGATTATTCTGTGTTCTTTCCTTTATCATTCCTGATTATATACTGTTGAGTATGCCAAGAAGTATTCAAACACATGTTGGATTTACTTATCATCATCATCATCACAGTGCTAATGGTTAATCCCATGTGGTCAATAGTAATGACATGGCGGGTGCACAAACTTCTGAGGTGGGACTAACATAGGCACCAAATTATTTTGAGTCCTTATATGATGTTCGAATTGGGTCTTATTTGGTATGGAGCTAGATCATAAATGTAACTACAAATGCCACATGGAATATTGTTTGTCAGTTAAAAATTATGTGGCAACTGTGCAGATGATTTTTACTACTACTACTACTACTTACTACTACTACTACTACTACCACCACCAACAGCAACAACATATGTACAATTTCAAGCAATACAAAAGTCGACGACAAGAATTTGATTTCATGACCATCTACACGAGTCTAGCATGCCAGCCCATGAGCTAAATTGAATTTTATTTTGTGGATTTTAAATTTGTACTATCTAAATGACACCTTAACAACCCAAGATGTTTAGGACTGGAAGACTGCAATAGAAGAGTGGCTTCGTGAATCCTAACTGGCACTCTTGTTTTGTCTAAATACAGTGAAACCTCTATCCATCGTTTTTCAGGGGACCGGAAAATTTGAACGATACATACGGGAAATGATAGTACCGGGAAACCATTAAAAATTATAGATAAGAACAATTTAATGATAATTATTACTTCTTGCTGAGAAAATCTTTCATTGACGTTTGTTTTGAGCAAACTTTACTCCTCCTCAATTCAAAGTACGATTTTTTAAGGCCTAGAACACTTTCACGATCACTGTCACTCGTGCTGTGCGCATAAAAGAAAGATCTTACTTTCATCAGCGCTTCATGCGTCTCAGCAAAGCTCGGCACAACTTTGGGTTCGCCAGCTTCTTCTTCTCCTTCTTCCCGCTCCACACTCCTGGACGCCACGAGGCTCACACACAGCTCTTGCACTGTTTCTACACCACAGGTTGCCACGTGACTGTCCACAGAGACGTAGTCCTCGAATTTATCTTTGTTCATGCCACTGAACTTTTCCCAGTCTTGGCGGAAATCGTCGTCATCGTTGGTCAATACGACGTCACTATCGCCTGAAGATTGTCCCTGCACGTAACCAGCTTTCCGAAAACAATTTTTGATTGTCTGCTGGGTTACTTCTTGCAAGGCTGCCACAGTGTAGTGCAAAGCTTCCAACACGTTTATCTTCTTTTTCGTATCTTTGCCTGCATCCATTAAGCAAACAGCTGTTTGCACGAGGCGTTTTCTATAAAGCTGCTTATAACACTTTATTACCCCTAAATCAAGGGGCTGGAGCACACTTGTACAATTTGCCGGTACCGTATGACTTTTACATTTCTTAGAAACGATGTATCCTTTGGATGTGCGGCACAATTGTCCACAAAGAGGAGAATGTTCCTGTTTTGTGCACCCATACTTGCGTCTAATGAACGCAGAAATGAAGAAAAAATGTCTGTGGTCATCCACGCTTTATTGTTTGCGTGGTACTTGGTGGGTAATTTTTTTACATTCTTGAAACATAGCGGTTTCGGAGATTTTCCGCTAACAATCGGCACTTGTTTGTCAGTTCCATCACTGTTAACACAAAGTAAAACAGTAAGTCTGTCTTTACAGTTTTTCCCTCCATGACAAGACTCTCCTTTGAGAGCCAAGGTTCTATCAGGAAGCACGTTGTAGAAGAGCCCCGTCTCATCCGCGTTGTAAATATCACGTTCGTAGCCCTCCAACAAAGATGGCAGTCTTTCCAGCCACGCTTCCATGCTTTCGCTGTCCACTGCCGCACTTTCTCCGACTAACTTCTTGTATACTAGGCCATGCCGGTCCTTAAACCTCGCTATCCAGCCGTTGGATGCAGTGAAATTTTCTATATTCAGCTGCGCTGCAATCATCTTCGCCTTTCCACGATGAATGGTTCCATCAATTGGGATATCGACGCCCTTGCCTGCTGGTACCATGAGAAGAGTACTCTTTCCAACTCGGCGAATGTCGACTCCCTACCTATTTTCCTCTTCTTAGTGGCGTTACCACATTTTTCTGCCTGCTCTCGGATTTCGTCCTTCTTTGCGAATATGGAGTTTAGTGTGCTTGGAGCCAACCCAAGGCGTTTGGCAATGTCGACACGTTTCTCTCCAGGATTCTTCTCCACCTCTTCTACTATTTTCAATCGCTCATGCAGAGTTCTCACTTGCTTTTTAGGTTGGGACATGGTCCACGGATTTCAAAATAAATAGCAGGAATAAAATATAATGAAGTAATAAAAAGAGGAATGAATTAATAACAGAAATAAAATATTATAGGAAAAGGATAATAAAGGATGGAAATGATTAAACCAGGGTAACGTATGAAACTATGAAGCACACCAGAACGCACAGAACCACTTGCAATGAAGTAAAGCTCCACAACAGAGTTGCTAAGTCTTCATCTAGTCCAAAGAAAAGGATGGAGAGCAAAGAGTACAGAATGCACTCCATACTTTTTGATGGAGCCAATCCAGGTGGCACTAAGAAAGCAATGCACGCACAGCGCACTAAACCATCGCTTCAAATTTAAAAAAAAAACTCAGTACAGGAAAATGTTGCGTCAGGACCATGATTTTTCAACTATTGGTGCGGGAAAATGACAGTTCGAGGAACAATGGAGGCGGGAAAAAATAGTGTTATTTATATGGGGCTAATTTCGGGACCAAATAAGGCAGACGATACATGCGGGCCAACGACGGTAACGGGAACGATGGATAGAGGTTTCACTGTATATGTACATAATTAAGGATCTTAAATGTTATCATTTCTGCCACTTGCATGTGTTGACAGAAATAAATTAGCTTATATTTTGTTGGCATGAACCTTAACACATACACAGATATCATCACTGCATCTAAAGATCGTTCAGTTGGTGTGCTGCGCCTTGGCGCTCCAAACCACGGTTGGACAGAATACAGTGAGTTAACTTGATACCCTGATTGTTAATACAGTGCAGACATGCCTGGTGACAAGGAACAATCACGTCACGATACATTCCTAGTGCTGTTTAAGAGTTGGTCTCTGAATGACAGGTAGTGCAGAAGTTGTCCAATAACAAAATTCATACCTCAGTCCCCCCTCATAAAATGCAGTTAGGCAAGTAATATAAGCTACCAGTGAATGTATAATATTCAACAAGATCTTATTAATTAACTTAATAATTTAAATATCCTCAGTTTCATTGTTGTTACATTATTGTTTAATATCTGTTATTGGAAGTCTTGAATCACTTCTCAAGGCACAGAGAATGAGAGATCTTGCTGGATGTAACCTTCAGTAGATTTGTCAGGTCTTGTGCAAGCTGGGTTTTCAGATGTTTTTTGTGATGGATTAGTAATTGATATTGAAGTGTATTTTTTTGCTCGTGAGTATTGCAATATGCTGTTATTTTTAAGAGTGGATGTTTGATTGAAAATTTTAGCATACTTATCAAATCTTCTAGTTAATAATTTTGAATGGCCTTATCCAGGTGTTTTATTGAAGTTTATATAAATAATGTGGAAAATTAAGGATTTTTAACATTAACATTATTATTGAAAACATGGTGGCATTTAAAATATGAATTCAGAATGGGGAAGTTGTTTCATTTGCTGCTACTGGTAGTTTTACCATATTAGAAGGTTATAATAAAATATGTACATAAAACCAGAAATGGAATTGTGGTTAATAATTTAGTTCCTTACTTTACTTTCTGTAATAGTTGTTATCAACACCAGTGACTGTCAAGAGCAAGTTCTATGCTTGAGTTTCATGAGAGATGAATTATAGAATCTTCAGTTTTGAAAGATGCATTACAAGAGGATGATATACGTTTTTGTTGAGATTCATAGTACTGGTAGTGTTATGTAAAATTTTACTTTCTGTGCAGTGAACTCCGTATGATTGTAGGAAGTGTTTATTCAGCTTGTGTTTTATGTATATGTAGTATCTGTTACAGATTTGTATCATTTAATGTTATATATGGAGAATGTTAAAAGAGTGCATTCTGTAGTTACCATTATGATCAGCTTGACAATCATCATGTTTATTCTATTTCATTTTTAACTCTTCTGCGCCGGAATTAAATGCCTGGGGTGATATGAATGTGACGAGAATTTAAATGGCTACCACTTCTGTGATGTTATGGGAATCCTTATTACTCCAGCACTTAAAACGCACACTGCGTGCCAAGTACAATCAACTTCCGACACAAGGGTTAATCTGACCAGGTGTTGCAGCAGTAATTTTGTTTATGTATGTGAAAATTGTTGGATTTGAACTTGTGAGGTTTATTTTTTTAGAAATACAAATTTAATAGCCTTGTGTGCAAAATGTGATCCAAATCTAACAAGAATTTTTGCAGTCCATGAACACATTTGCAACAGTCAGGCCCTGCAGACCACAACAACCTGCATGTGTGTGGAGGAAGTTTGTAGGCAACAGTAAGAGGACTGCATTATAGGCATAATCATTCTGTAAGCATGTAGATTAAGTGTTTTGTTGTAAGGTAATGAGAGCCACGAAGAGATAATGATGTGAGAATATGTACATGCTGGAGAACAAAGCTGCAGACAGTGAGTGAACCTTGTTTAGGAAATATTGTATAGAATGAGCCATCATCTCATGAATTCTTTATATCTACACATCAAATTGGAGAAACATATTCTGATGTTGCGTACATTATGATTATAGATTTCACAGAGTGCAGAGTTACTCTTAACGTGATTTGGACTTTCAAGTGGATATTTTGTACAGTGATTTTTGCCCTTTACTTCCAGACATCCACTGGTTATGATGTTTACACATCTGAACTGAAGGTGTTGTTTTTATAATAAATTTAATATATTCATGTATGGAGGCAGAGACTGTGAAGTAAATTCATACTGTGGCATTTATCGGAATTGACTTAAGGAGAAAGGAATGTCTTCGTACCACTAGTGAGATCAAATTAGCCTGTATTATTACTAACACAGACCCTACACAGGAGAATTGTTATGATATGTTACATTAAAAGTGTCCCAATTTGTGTACATATATGTTAAATACATCTTATAGGAAACTTTTCAGGTACAATGCAATTAAATTCGAAACAATAAAATGTGAGTCGAAAGACATTTTCAGACTGGGCCACAGACTGTCACTCTGTGCAAGGAATATGATATTTAATGCACTGCGGAAGTGAGTTGGAAGAAATTTTTCGGGTCACCTATGAATGCTATGTCTCTTACTAGCATGTGTTACCTGTATAAATGGGGAACAATTTCTTCCTCATTTATTGTATGTGGAGATGGAACAAATCATTTTTAATATAAAGTATATATCCTGGCAAAGAAGTGGAATCATTTTGTAGGGTTATCTAATTGTATTTTCACTATTATTTTGACTAAATAATTTTTATATGAAAAGGTAAAGAGTTTTTAGATTTAAAAAAAAAAAAGAGTTTTTGGAAAACTTTAAAAAAAAATGCATCAGGCAGAGACTATAAACATGCCATAAACTATGAAAATGGTTGGACGTAACTTGCAGTGGATATTTTAAAATTTAGAGCAGTTGCAGAACATTTGATCATATGTTTCAGGCTGAGAATGCCTGTTTGACACTCACATCAGACTTAACAAACTTAAGGATATGCTTGCTCATTTGCCTCTTTAAATCGGTTTTGTGTTGTTCCAGGTACCATACATTGCATGGGTACGTAGTTATGTCTTTCTTATCACTGATAGTTTACTATTTCACCAAAAACTGTTTTATAAATTTATTTATTATCACAAAGTAATAATCTGTTAAGTACTAGTGTTGTCTGTTTAACTCATCTGTTGATGTCTTGTCCTGATGGTGCAACGTAACTGCATAATTGAAATGTGACATATAACTGTTGATGTGTTTCTGAAAGGTTTTGTTATTAACTTCAGATGAAACTCTTAAATTCAATAGTTGGCAATGGCAAGGTTTGTTTATATTGAATATAAGTCACATGTTAATGGTATGAATAAATGTAAATGAGTGAGGACAGGTGGAATTTGAGTTCATTCCATTTTTTTGTGAGGCATTGTGCTTCAAATTTTTATGCTTAGATGATACTGAGGTGGAGCTGCCAGTCACAAAGTATTCACTCCAGATGTTTACGTAAAATTGTACTCAAGACCTAACTTACAGTTCACTGTTTCATAAAGAAACATGTTTATAATGATAGGATATGAGCTGGACATTTGAGGAATTTGGGTTCATTTCATGGCAGGCAGAAGAGGTTTTCTCTTGAGAGATTTTAGGTTTCTACACCGTTGATGTTGAGGACTCTGGGCGTCCCGAATTTTACACTGTGTAGTGGGTAATTTAAATTACATGCTACACAGTGTAACATCCTCAGATTTTCTCTGCTGCAGTGTGTCCATGCTGCCTCTAGCACTGAACCAACCTTGGGTACAGTGGGTACTGGGGGCTCTTTCCGTGGGAGTAAAGTGCCCAGGCCAGGCTCTTTCCCCAGAAGTGAAGTGCCCAAGCTGTGATGCTGACCACTCACCTCCATCTAGTGCCAAGGTTAAAGATGTGTGCAGCTGTACCTCTGCTCCTCCAAATGCTTTTATATATCTTGGTGCTTAATTAAACATGGGAATAACAGTACCTTTACTTTACCATCTGAAAGTTGTTATTTGTTTAAAAATGGTTGAAATACCAGCTCATATGTTTTTACTTACAGCTTGTCTTGGCTTTTAATCCCCAGTTATTTTCAGGATGAAAAATTTTTACCTGTTGGCTTCTTAATGAGCTGTTATTTGATAAACATAACGGAAGTAGTTTGAAAAAACGCTTGAACAGTTATAGTCTGTTTGGTGATGGAATATGAACAGGAATTGCAGAATAAATTTTTAACATAATGTTAATTTCAAAATGTGGAATGTGCCAAGAAATGAAGGCGGTAAGTTCAGTTTACGTTTAGTTTCATCATTACGATCATCATATAGTTACTGGTTATGAAGTAAATCTTTGTCATAGTGGTAGAATTACAGTATTACTTCAGCCGCGTGTGTGTTATGGGACCAAAGTGAAAAACAACAGTATTTCACCATAAACATTGAATTTATATTAGAGGCATAAAAATTAAATGTGAACATGCATACATACATGATTCCAGTGTATTTGGAAATGTTTAAAAATGATTTAAAAACTTGAAGTGTCATTCCTAATTTCAAGCCCTGTCCAAAGTGACAGGAGCTGAAGAATGTTTGATGGCTGTTGAGAGTACATGTTGCTAGTCTGTACATACCTAAATAACCAGAATTTTGTTTATTAGTCTCAGACAATTTAACATAAAAATATATTTGTATAATTAATACTGAAATTTTCAACATCTTGTCATCCCAATATTTTGGCATTCAGTGAAGTTTGGTATGGATAAATTTTAATCTTTCACATCACTCTTGATGAAGGTTTGAGTGTTCCAGGATGTGGTAACATGTCGACTGGTAAACAGTTGCCAGCATTTCTCAAGAGCTTGCAACCTTCATAATCAGTGTCTTCTTACGCTAACCTATAGATAGAGACAGCACAATTCTCCAAAACGTTGGTAACAGTGTAGCAGTCAATATGGGATCATAGGCCAAAAGACCAAGTCTTGTTTGTAGTTGCATCTGTTGGTGACATTTACATGATAATTACACATCACATCATTAGGTACAATATTTTCATTACCAGTATTAAGATGAGTTTTGATCACATTTAATTATTATGCCTATAGTACATAATGTGTCCTTGAGTGTCATGTAAATGCCAGACTGAATTGAAACGTTTTAGAGAGCCTGTGTACAGAAATACTCATCTAATTTGGAAAGTATATAAGAATAAGGGGAGATATGTAACTGGTTATTTCATAAACAGTATTTTTATTGTCTTGTTGCATTGAAGGTGCTGTTCACAGTGAGTGCTGAACGTGCCACAGGTCCTCAGAATCTCAACTGACCCAACATAACACTATTTCGTAGGGGGCAGTAGGTACAAAATAAAATGATTTTTACCATAGAATAGCCAGTTTCTTGCACTTCATTACAGACCTGGAAAAAAAAAAGTTATAGCTTTAGCTAATAAGCATTTCTGAACATCTTTTTGAACAAGACTTGTGTTGTTGGTATTTCAGAAGAAAATGATGCCTCCATATGTAGGGTCAAAATGGTTAGGGTAAGACAGCAGTCTGCATATATAACCTGACCGCATTCTTACCCTGAAGATGGAGGTGGCACATTCCTCTGAAACATTGGTCTGACATTTCCATTCCATGCATGAAAGAGGTAGTATTTTGTACTCCATATTTTGCAGGTGGTTTTTGCTATTTTTCATATACTTTGGCCTTGTGTATACATCACAGATACAATTCTACTGCTGTGTGGCCAGTTCCACTACAAATATAACACTGCAGAGAATCTGAAACTGTTTGTCAAAATTTAAACTCATAAAGAGATCTGTAATTATGTAATATATAACTTTTTATGGTAAGCCATTTTTTTTTAGAAATGTTATAAAGCTGAACTGGAGCTTCATGTAAAGTATGAGTTATAGCTGACTGGTATGCACAAAAATGAAATTTGTCCAACTAGTTTCGGCGTGAACTTTAAGTACCAAACTTCACTGAGCATTGTAGTTGTGGAGTTGAAATTTGGACAGATATGATCTCTATTTTGCCTTTATTTTCTATACTTTTTGCAAAGACTGCATAAAGGGGTACTTGTGTATAAACTGGATGTCTGTTTAGGTGTGGGCTAGACCTGTCATTTTCACCCTCATGATCGTAATGTCATACATAGAGACACATCTGAAGTCACTCAGTTCTGGTTTTCAGGTACAGTTTACTGAAACAATAATTATTTTATAATTGATATGGACATCAAACATTTTTGTTGAATGGGACTGTATTTAATAATAATGATAGTCATAATACACTTACATTTATGTAAATTTAAACAACTGTAGCCCATTAATTTCAGTTATAGTTTTGTTGTAGTATAATGTATAAGTGGGAGTATGTTTCAATTGAAATCAGAATTTTGTTATGAGTATTCCAAGATGGAAACAGTTCTGTCCAACATGAAATGTTGTGTCATGAGCATTACTGAAAGTAGTTAAGAACAAGTGTGCAATTACACATCATAGCAATGTATCAACAAAATATTAAGTTAAATGCAGTCTTCTGTCTAACAATATTGTTCCAGTGGAGAATATTCCATGTGTGGTGGAAAACAGTCTGGTCAGTTAAGCTGTATCTATCAGAATGGTTTTCTGTCTGTCAAAACTTCTTGGCTGAGATCACTGAATTACACTTTCATGGCAAGTCTAGGGTTGTTATCTCAGAGGCTTTTCCAAGTCCATGTGCTTTTCATGTGAGGCAATATAGTTGGGGAATTGTTCTGTCTCTCGCCTGCCCCCCCCCCCCCCACACACACACACACACACACACACACGTGCAAGCACATACATGCATAACCAAAAACCTCTTCTTTACTGTATCACCACTTTCTTTGACCAAAACAAAAATATGAGCAAATGTTATAATTCTGCAGCGACATATACCAGAATTCTTATTGTTATTTGTTCTTGACAGGCAGGCTAGATAATAAGTGTATATATTTGTCTCCTTACAGGAGATTGCTAGAAGTAACAAGTAACTAGACACTTCACGACTTCCAGGCTTCCATTCTGCAAACCTTTATGTAATTCGAATTTTACATATGTCAGAATTTGGCCTCCTACCCACCAAACATATATACAATGTTAAGGAGTACATATGTGTGTGTGTGTACATGTTTACTGTTAATTGTATAACCATCTACTGAGATAGTAAGTGAAGCATAATTGTGTTAAACTTTGAAAATATTTGTCGGCACAATGAATAAGTCAATGGATATAATGTAATTAATTTAATGGAAAAGTGTATGTATCTTTAAGTTTATATAAGTCAGGGATTTGTAACCCAGGGAGTGTCTGATTTCCTGATCATGTCTGTCTCACTGTGCTTTCATTCCCATAAGGAAAAATTTGGTGCATGTTCCAGAGTTTTAATATTTAATTGTTATTTTTGGACAGTTTCATAAGTCTGAAATTGTGTATGTAGAGGTGTGTCTGCACTGTTTGTCATTGTAGCCTTCACAGAAGGGATTGTCCTAATGTAACAGGGAACAGAAGGAACTCAACACATTGAGACAGGCATGTTTATATTCAGTTGATTGGCCAGCAAATATTTAGCCAAGGTTAAGGAATGCATGGAGATATTACCTGTGTTGCCTCATGCCTTCACGACTTGTTGGTGCAAGACAACTTTATCTTGAGTACACAGGACGGTCATGAAGTCCCATATTGTTGTGTAATGTGTCATATCATTGGTCTCAAGGAGAAATCACTACTGTAGTTACATTCTAGACAGTTTTCAGAAATGTAAATTTTAATTTTTGTCACTTATGGGCAGTTGCATCTTTTTATACTTGTATGTCAGAGAATATAGAAACCAAAACATTGGTTTGTGGTGGAGGCTCATATCACATTGTGGCAGTTAAAAAATCATTAAATTAAAAATATTAAAAATGTCAGGTAATTACTTTTTCTGTTATGTCACCAATATATTGAGTTTGATTAGAATCGCTTTGGGACTTTGTGGGCACTCTGTATTTCTTATGGGCATTCTACATTTTATCATAATTACGAGTTAAATGAGATGTTGTGGGATGTATTGGCAACCTAGTAACCATTTATAACACTTTTGTGGGAAATTGAGTTCAAAGCAACAGCGTGAACAAACTTTTGGAACATAACCTCTGTGCAATTGTTACTTTGCCTTAACATACTGAAATTAATGTATATGAATAAGTTTGTCCAAGTAGTTAAATTGCTGCAAAATTGTGGTGTATGTTATTGTGCTTTTTCTGATTATTAGACGTGAAAGCTTTTGCATTATTTCTTATTGTTCAATGTGAGGCTAAATTTGATGTTGAGTGGCAGATTACTTTGCTGTAGTTTATTTTTCTAGTTAGATGGGAAGTAACTGAGAAGAGTGAGCCTTGAAAGCAGAAATTTTTTCAGTCATTTTCCTAGACTTCGGAATTTCCTTCCATTGTGAATTGTGTCTCGGTACTTTTGGATCAGACGTACTACAGAATATGCACAATCTAAATTAGGTGTTATTTTGGGTTTAAATAAGATTCTGTCTTGTAAAGGAAGGGCAGTCAAAAGTCTGTACATTTCCAGACTGTCTTCATAATTTTAATTGCCTCTATCTTATTTGTTGCTGTGTAAAGTTGAACGAAGTGAAATATTAACTTTTGCTCACAGAATGTTCATTTAGTAACATAGCCATTGTGATAAGTAAGATCTCTGTTGACATTTCTTGTAACTGTTAAGGCATGGGGCCGAAGTTAATTTTTGTCAGTCATCTTTTAAGTGACTGCTGTAACTATAATTGAAATAAATTTGATTTTGAAATAACTGTAGAATGTAACTGAACAGTATTCATTTTAAGGGCTCAGGTGTTTGTTCATTTCAGATATTTGTTTCTGTTATCTTACATCTATTGTGAACTGTTGCCTTTCAGTGTTTTCAGGTTGAATTGTTTGCAGCTGAAAAGTACCAGTGATGTTTTGAAAACAAGCTTTATTTCCTACATTGTGATACATGGCTGTAAAAATATTATGTTAGGCCTAGCTGTAAGTCTGGAGTTTTACTGCAGTCAGCGCAACCTTGTTTTAAACATTATCTTGGCTCAGTGGAGAGAGAGAGAGAGAGAGAGAGAGGTGTGTGTGTGTGTGTGTGTGTAGATATATTATGAAAAACAGTGGAAACTAATGGCACTGAGAATGAAAATTCCCTGCAGTCTTCTGTTTTAAATGAAAACTGTTTTATTTAACCCGTTCCAAGTTCTTTTAAAGAAACCTTCTGTTCAATAAATTCAGTTGCAGTGTATATTTCTGTCGGTGAAAAGCAATGAATAGATAGCTTTAACTGTTGAGAGGTGGCATGACATGTTTATGTTACGGATCTTCTCAAACACCAAATAAGTCATTACATGATAGGTCAGTTCTTGTATGCAAGATATGACATGTATATTATGGAAAGTGTTAAAACGGAGGTGAGGGAGGGCTGTCCCTCAAGAATTACAGTCAAAAATATCATCATGAGCTCTCCAAGGGAACTGATGTTAAAAACTGTTGTAAGTTTTCATGTCTCCGTGAACTTTCTTTGTTACCAATGTCATATAAATTTAGCAGTTAATATACTCCTTCACTTACTACTTGTACTGTGAAGTTGTCAGTCCAGCAGTTCATAATATGATGATTTTCGAAATGAATTTCATACTTTGGGAATCAAGGCTGTAACCTTATATGCATGAATTAGTTGTCTGAAGTATAAGTATTTGTGTACATAAGGGCAGGATGTGCATTTTGCATGTTTAGAAGTACCTCCACCAAATAATACTGGGAATTGAAATTATTATTGGGACACCAATTTGTTTATTACATTCATATCAAGAGAAAGTTTTCATTTAGGTTAAATATTTCTGTTTTCTGAAAGAAGAGAATCATTGAAATAGTTGCTTGCAGTTCCTGTAAATGTATTGGCTGAATGTCCATGTAGCCATCATTATGGACCTGTGAAACTTGTAGTGAAATGAGATTAGGGATCAAAGTCTTAAAATTACTTCCATTTACGCCCCAAAATGCTGTGAGTGACTAAACCAAATAAACAGAACACACAAGTGTAAAACACCACACAAAGATTAATAAGTATATTTGGAATTAGTCATTCAGCTCTGTAATGGGAAGTACCTACACTAGTGGTCACTGTGGTGACAACAGACCCCTAATGCTGACAGATCAGTAATAGGCATTTTAGCCTCTCCCACACTCTTGTGGGATATCCAAGCCACCAATGACTGATCCATAATACAGATAGATTCAATATGGCATGCTGATGCTAATGGAATACATGAGATTTCTCTTTGATACTCAGTGAAAGAGGAGTAAGTGGAATTTTGAGGATTGGTGATTTTATAAGCAATAAAAGCATGGAGCGTGTACGTTTGTCCTGTTTGAGACTCTAGAACAGACATGTTTGAGGAAGTACTGTTGTTTTAGGCGGCTAGAATAGCGTAGTCTGTATAGCTACTGGCTATTGGTATTGGTACTGTATACAGCTTTTAAATTTTATGGAGTATGTGACTGAAATACTACATAACATAATATGTCATACATAGTGAAGATGGCCATGTCAGTAGTCATTTTTCGTACATGATCATAATGTGTCCTTTTATTTTGTAGGGCATTTTTCCTTTGCATTGCTATAGTAATGACTCAGTTGCTTACTATCTTCTCTTCCTACAGTGTACATACCTTCAGTTGGCACATGTTGTTGCTGCTGGGCTTACCTCAGAACAGCCATGTGGCATTATCCCTCTTTCAAAAATATTTACTCTTTTGGGAGTACATTCCTAGCTTTAGCTGCCATCGACACTTTTTGAAATGGATAGAAAACATACGGTGGTGTGTGTACACTGCTTCCCCTCTTACTGGCTTGCCTCTTCACCCCTGTGCCAACAACTAGAAAGTAATCTGACACTTATATGTCTTCAAATGATACCAGCCTGGAGGTTGAAGCTGTACAGTTTAGGATCCAGAAATCCTGTCTCTTAATCAAAACTATAAGTCTGCTTACCTAATCACCATGGGCATGTTAACAGAGGTTGGTGGAAAGTATTTGTATGGAGCACAATGTGAGAAGGAATAAACAGATTTCATTAAGTGGCTGGTATATTCTGGTCTTCTAGGATATGATGCAATGTAGATGGTACCTACATATCAATCTGCATGGCATCATATCCCAGAAGGCAGCAATCTGTAATCCTGCATCTGGAGCAGTGACTGTTGTTGATATATTACATTTTGAACATCTGTAAGGGAGTTCACAAAATATAAAATAAACAGTACAGAGATCTGCGTTTTGTTTTATGGTAATTGAGTGATCACTGTAACTAAGCAAATCAAATGTATAATTAAAGATCATTAATATGTTAAAAATTGTTTATGTAATATTTCTTCTTGTGTTAAAAAGTACCAACATTGTAATGGTGCAAATCTCTGAAATTATGTTTGCACACTTTAAACTCTTGGAAAGGCCACCTGCTGGAACTTTTGTATGAACACAGATAGTACTGAGCTGTGATTTATACTGCTTTGGAAACAAAATTTTGGGAAGCATATTTGGACTCAAGAGAAATGAAGTGAAAAGAAAATGGAGGCATTGACATAAATAGGAACTAATTCATATTATTGCCACCAGTTATTTTTCTCAAGAAGAATGAGCTGCGTTGGATATGTAACATACAATACCTACTTCAGGAATACAAAGTGTTGGTCAGGAAACCTAAATTTAAGATTAAAGCAAGAATTTGTAATTGACAAGTCCTGGATAATGTTAAGTACTGTACTTAATTTGCACATGGCAGTAGGTGAAATTACTTCACATGTATTACACATATATATGCTAAAGTTTGGTAAGATTCCCTCCATTTGCATTTGATGAATCCTTGTTGATGACTTTCTTTTAACAGGTATGTCATATACAGATATATTTATTACCACTGTTTATAGTGATGACAAAATTACTGCATTCATGTAGCAATTTGGACTCTTATCCATATAAAAATAACATTTTACTTCTATGGAAGGGTTTTGCTGTTACACTTTATCAGTCACTGTATTGAGTATGTGATAGAGAAGGTTAAATGTTGCTTAATGTCATGTTCGTAAGTTGCATTGAATGTTTCTTTCTGGAAAGAAATGGTTGTGTCTTAAATATTAAACTTGCCATTCTTTATTTAATATTTTGTGAGATAGAATTAAATGATAATTTGTACGTGTGTGCGTGCAGGATGTGAATTTAAATTAATATAATCCAAATGTTCGGGGACATTATTTTGTCTGACAACTTGCATCATTCTTCACTCAGGTCATTTGGAATGCTCACAGGCAATGCAGCACTTGCTGCTATTCCAGTTTGCCATGAGCCAGAATTCACACATTTTAGTTAATGTTTAGTATTTGTTAGTATTAGGAACTTTCAATGTTTAAAAAATGTGTTCCAGATATTTTCCTTTGACTTGCAGACACATGTCATAGGTAACAAACATGTTGTTTGTTGCACATCGGTTTTGTGAGTTCAGCAAGGCAATAGTAAGTGAGTAGCAGCAGTTGTCAGATAAAATATATTCCTAGAGTATGTTAAATGAGTATTTAATGGATTTATAGGCCTTATGCATGGAAGTAGTGTTTAATAAATGAAGGTATTGGGAGCACAGCTGATTTTGGCTTGTGGGCTTGAGAATGGGAAGCAAAGAGCATGCTGGAACAGAAATTGTTTATGTGCAGTAACTTCAAAGTTAGTTACAGTTGTGGTGCTTGATATGTAGCACAAAGAAAGTTATCGTAAAGGAAAACAGTTAATTTCTCTACCTCTACACTGCAGTAACTTACCTCTACTTTATGTCAGTCATTTCATGCAAATTGTTCTAATCACAGGTTTAGGTGTTCATGTAGTAAAGCTGGAAGGCTGGTCATGCTACTTTAAATATGCATTGTCCAGGATATTTTAAGCAGCTCTGTTTCAAATGGACACTGTGCACTCTAGTGGACACAATAATCCAACATTGGACGTACAACTTCACTAACATTTTCGCTACAGTTGCCACTGTTGCTGCTGCTGCTTCTGTCAGTGCCTTTTGTCTAAATTATTACTTGTTCAGTAGTTTCTTCAGTTCCTCACAGCAAACTTTTCAATTGTTCTGACATGGTGACACAAACCCCTCCACTTTAGTTTTCAAAATTCTGACAACACAGTCGCTCTAAATCCTTTTTTACCTAATTTTCTTTCTTAAGCAAGGAAGGTAGGTGTACTACGCTGAGCTGTCTGTGTGTGCCTAGATGTCTATTCCCTCACATAAACTTTTGAACAAGCTGACCGATTTGCACCAAATTTGGTATAGACATTGTCACAGACAATCCCATACTCATATTTTCATTTTGCCATGCTCAGGAATAATAATGCAATGACTGTGGGAATTAGGGCATGGTAGACACTAGCCCCACTTATTACTGGATTATGAAGTGATGCAAGATAACATGTCTTTGAAAAATATACAAGTTTTGTTCAGGTAACTTATGTGGAATGTAAAATCACTGTGTGGTGGCCATGCAAAGGTTTTGTTCAGCTCTGTTTTATAGTGAACCGCTTCAGCTAGGTATGTGAACTTTGGTCCAGGATAACTTATGCACATGTTTTCAAATTGTCTAAGAAATACAGTTCCTAAGTCAGCAGTTTAAAACACTGGGACAGTGTGAAAGTTTGAAGTTACGTCCAACAGTTCTAACACAGTTGTGTAAGAAGTTCTTCACCATAATAAAACAGTATAACAGTAATAGTGGTGATGGTGGTGACAGCTGTTATACGTCCACTGAAGTTTCGTTTTGGTGTAGGTTGGGATGGTAAAGTGGAAGTCACAACCTGAAATCCCGTATAGTTTTGTTTGCTGTATTTTAATCAGATCATAGAGTTCAGTTTTGAACATGGAATCAGAAAAGGAAATGTTCCTCTTCATTAACCATGTGTTTATTTACACTTTTACTGCAGAATTTTGCTGAAGTTCCTCATATATATATTCATAAATGCTATTGATGATTTTTCAGCCCTAACAATTTAGATTTTTTGAACATATTATAGGTTGAATTGGCAGTGTATTAAATTACTAAAAGATCACAGTGGGTCAATTAGTCAAGTAGTCAAAGTAGTGTAATGTTTAATCATACAATTAAGAAGCACAGATTATACTGGCATTACCATGTGGATCTAAAAGGACAGAAAAGCTGTATTGTATTATTACTCATTGATAGGTTTGCAAGCTGAAAGGGAACAAAATCTCACTGGCTAAGAACTGCTGTGCTTACTACACATACTTTTAAAGTAAAGGAATAAATAAAAGTGTATTTTGCAAAATGTGTGTGAACAGACGGATACTGAACCTGCCACATTACTGAAATGGACCAGTAAATGAAATGATCTTACAGTGTTTTAGTACATATATTACAACCTCTACCGAAGAAAACTAGCAGGACTCATTTTGCTGTTTCTTCCAAACAGTGAATATGTTGGTGATGTTCTGATCATCCACAGAGTCTCTTTGTTAACAGATCTATGGATAGCAGTTTTTAGTACTATACATACAAGAGTAAATTTTTTGTTATATTATATAGTCAGAAATTATCTTCTGTTGTATTTTTCTGAATATTTACCACATCATCATAAACTTTGTATTGTTAGGTCATTAAGGCCCGTTCTTATTATCCCATGATAGTCTTGGTCTTTCCAGTATTGTTTTGGTTCTCCCAGGTCTCATCCCATCAGTTGATAATGGAATACCTGCTGTGGAATGCCATATTTTGCCATTCATTCCACATGATTCTGCAGTCATTATCCTTGTATCTGTTCTTATGCAGTGAAGTCTCAATTGGGACCAGTGAAACTGTCATGACCATTGGAATCTATTTTCAATTAAAAACTCTTATTTGATTGCAAGAATGTGTGAAATTCCAGTAATAAGAATATAAATGAACCTCATAAAGTGTAAAATGCATTGATGGTTGAAGGAGAGCCTCATTTCTTAAAGCATGACATCAGGCAACCTCGATAATGAAAGCCAGAGTTTGACCAGACTGAGAATGGTCTGCACAATAGCAGGAAGGTGGGGGAAGCCAACATGCTAGTTACATGGGCTAATCCCAATTCATTGGAACCTGTCACAAAAGGTTGGAAACAGTGGCATTACTTGTGCAGTACATGATCATGAAAGGGCAAAATCCCAAATTTTGAGGTTCACAAACAATGAGACTTGACTGTATTTTTATCTTTCAGTCATTCTCTGATGTCCAAATTTCTTTGGTTGTCTAATCTAGTAAATACTATTTGTGGTCTCAAGAAACATTTGAGATGTATATTTTGTGTCACGTACCAGTTTTCAAGCATGATAAAACAATTTGAGTGTTACATAAAGTAGAGGTTACAGCAGACCAATGCAAATGTAAATTAACATTGCCTGACAGCTTTTGGTGTAACCCCTTCCAGCACACACCAATTTGATCAGACTCCCTTCAGTAGCTTTTCTGCTGGAGTTTCAGAGACACTGTAATTCCCATTTTAAGTTGTGAAGTGGATGACAGCTGCACTTTGCACACACTGAAGTAATTACATTTATTAAATCTTTTGTCAATTCTGTGGAAACTTTAGTACTGGTTAGTCAATTGACTACAATAATTTTTATTCTTATGTGTTATTCTGGTAAATTTCTGTGAGAAGCGTGGTTTTCAGATATAATATTCTGATCACGGAGAATACCTTAACTGTGTAATTGTTGGGTGTAACAGAGATATGCTGATAGTGAGGCCTGTATAATGATGTTTTATCTCTTGTATGTTATAATCAGTATACTGATGGTAGGTTCAGTTCATGATAATCTTTCCATCCATTGTAGCATGGAACAAAGATTTTGTCACTGCTAAAAAATAAGGAACAGAAACTTACTATTGTCATGTTTTTTCAGGTTCCTTAAACTTCCATAATGTGCCTATGATTAACCTTTTCAACTTTTTATTAAGAGCAAAAATAGCTTGAGGATTATTCACTTTAAAAAACAGTTTATTTATTTATACCATAAAAATCATGTGCAATGTCTGTAATTTTTATCACTGAAATATTGTGATTAATGATTGTAATATAAAGGATAATTTTTAGAGTATACATTGTACTTTACTGTACTGCAATAATTACTGGTGAATTTATTTTTAAAGTATCTTACTTTCTGACAGTTAGAGTAAAAATTCTTTATCCTGCATACCCTAAGCTGAACTGTCATTCCCATTTTTCATTTAGTTCATTCTGTTCAGCTATCTGCAAGTAGATGGAAGTATTGGAGCCATGTGGATGGTTAGTCTACCTTGCCATGTACGTTTATTTACGTGAAATATAAATTAATTTGTTAATTAAATTAAAGTGTTTTGAACGATTATCTACCAGCGCCATGAAAGAACAATGAATAAATAATGTGGTGTTATATACAACTCTTAATTTCACGATTGTAATGTGGAATTGTTACTTTAAAATGTATGTTCAATAACTGTAGGTGTGTGTGCTTTTGTTCATAGTTGTTTAGTCTGTTGCTTCATGACGCCATTTCAGATGCAAAGATTATGTTGTATCCAATTAGATCCGTGATTGTGAACGATGAATCGGGAAGAAATGAGGAATGCAGGAAGGATATGGAAGGTGATCATGGACTACTTCATTTTCAGTTATGCCCCTGGAGGACTGAAGAGAATAAATCTATGAATACTCTCAGAATAACCCGTATTTAATCGTGAAACCGCATGCAAATCATGCATGTTACCGCATGCTTTCCGTAAGCCAATTTCATATGAGTGCACAGATCATCCACGTTTTCCCCTCTGTTTGGCTCGCTGGCTAGCTGCACAGAGCGACGATGGTGGCGCGATCGCAGTGTAGCCAGACAGCGTGACAAGTTTCATATCAACATACAAACATTGTCATGGCGCGGCTGTGGTAGTTCTGGATGTCTTCCCAATTCCACCTTCACCCTTATTTCAGTATGCCATAAGTCACTTTAATTCTGTGGATGCTGCGACTCTCCTGTCGAATTTATGTGGCAGTAGCGCTAGCTCGCTGCATTTGTTTTTGTGCAGTTCCAGGTAACTCCGCTTGTGGATGTGTGTTGTGTTACTAATGTGCCGGCAAACATGGTTAGAGCTATTTTGACGATTTTGTGACACGTATTTTTGGTGAGGTTTTTTGTACATACTGATTTATTAATATTTACGGTTATGTTCTGTGACGCGATTTCTTGATAAACGTAGGCGGTTCTTTTACTTTACCGGTATGTTAAATTGATGTTGACATTCTTGGACATGACTGATGTACGTGTATTACTTGTTCCGATCATCAAGCCGTGATGTATTTGGTTATAAGTAGTTACGTGCAGTGGCGTAGCTAGGTTTATTGGCGCCCGAAAGGAGTAATCGGAATGGTCGCCTCTAATAAAAATCACATATTTAAAATACCACAATACTTATTGAATTTCTCTTTGTTTGGCTCAATAACGTAAAATTTGTTGAGGGCAGAATATCAATTTTTTATTTGAAATATTGATATTGCCGCCCGAGGCGGTCGTACCACTCGCCCGCCTAGCTACGCCATTGGTTTAGTGTAGATATGAATGTGGCACTTCTTTCACGTTAATATTTTTAAAGCGTAACTTTTCTTTCTACAATTAGCATGGTATTGTACTACTTGAAATTGCTTGGGATTGTTGAAAAGCCCCAGGGGTGTAGCTACCATGTAGCAAGAGTATGCAAAGAATAGGGGCCCTCAGGCCCATCGCAAGAAATTGTTTTTATACTAACTGAACACACCACCTACTATTCGGGCGAATACGCTTCCGCGTCGCAAACTGTTTTGTTTATTTAAAAATTGTGTTGTTTGCAGGCGCAAAAAGGAAAGCTTAAAGTCTTGTAGATGAATAATTCAAAAAATTCCCAACACTTAATCCGTTTATTAATATACAAATTAACGATGTCGAACTGTTTTATTGGAATACCAAGTCTATGACAGTTTTATAAAAAGTGGTCATGTATCTCCCTGGTGTTACAGGGTTCATGGTAAGCTTTGCAGACGGGCCCACAAATCCTTGCTACACTACCCTGAAAATCCCTTGTAAATAGTTACAAAATTCGATTTTCGGACCAGTTGAATGGTCAGCCTTTATAAGCCATGTAGCGAAAATGTAAATCTTTCATGAATTCTGATTTTTAAAGCGCCAAACAAAAGTAATAATAGTGGAGATTTAAACTGATTAGCCTTAATGATCCATCTACGCCTATATAGGCTGGTAATATTAAAATGAAACTTGGATAAAGAGGACCAATTGTGGGATTTTGTGAACACTGTAATATACAGGGAGGTAAACTGAAAATCGAACCTAGACTTACGGCAAGCTTAGGCCTTACATTTTCTCATAAAATATACAACTACCGCGTGTTAGAGTAGGCGTTGGAAGTGACCTTTGTCAGCTCTCAGACATGTTTAACACCTGATGAACAGATTGTTAAACTCTGTTTGAAATTCTGGTCTAGAAATTGCCGACACTGCACGGCAAGTGCATGACTCACACTGCCTGCCAGTCTTAGCGTCGCCTGTACGGGGTGCAGTTCGTCGCTGTAGTCACACAGTCCAGTGTGCTGTCTGTAGCAGTGTAACTGAAATTTGTTTTGTATGCAGTACAGTACAACGCAGAGGATTGTGTTTGCGGAAACATATACAAGGAAAACTGTCGTAGGAAATTTAGAATACGGTTTCCTAGTATTTCAGTTCCTTCGAAATCGAGGATGCCTGAGAGTTGGAGGAGGTCATTTCCAGAACATGCGGTGAGTTATCTATCTATCTATCTATATATATATATATATATATATATATATATAATATGCGAACGTGTAAGGCCGTTGACTTTGCCGTCTGTCTGGGTTTGGTTGTCAGATGAATTCCCTGTACTTGGAAGCTGTCAACTTTTAACAAAATTAGTTGGGCATAATTATTAAATAATTATTTTAAAGTCGCGTGGTCGTCGTATTGTACTATGATCATTTCCAACATCGATCCGACAAGAGTACGAGTAATATATTTGTAACGCTTTGTCCTGTAATGATTAATTAAAGTTAACTCTAGTGGTTGCCCTTTTGTTTTGATGTCATATAGTGTGTGATTTAAATTTTCTCAGTCATTTTATTATGGTGAAAGACGACAAGGCATTTCAAATACACCATTGGACCCTTCGTGTAACTGAATTCAGAGGTTAGTACTGAATGAAAACGTAGCAGTAAATCTAAACTTTTGGTCAGTAGCCTATCGAAATCATTGTGGTTCGTACGATGATTTTATTTGGTGCGTTAAATCATTTCCGTCGCGTGAACAAGCTGCCTGGTTATGAATGAGGCAAAGTTGTCCCTGTTCATGCGATGAAGGCATGTGAGGGAGTGAAGGAATAGCGCCACTCATTCCTAACCTAGTGACCTACGGATTCCAAATGAATAACTAACTGACAGAAAAACTCAAGAGTTCCTATTTTCTTTTGTTTTTGTATTTCTTTCTAATAGCACACGATTTTTATTCAAAAACCAAAATATGCGGATTCATACAAGCCTACAGATAATTCATAAGTGTCCGTTTGTCCATCCGTAATTTTCTAAGGCACTTACAGAGATAATTACCATCTTCCAACGCAACTTGATGGTTTAGCTTCAAGAGCTTATTCCTGAGATTATTTCTAGTCACAAGTATCACATAACAGATGTTCGATTCTCAATTGTTACGGATTTCTTGTTCCTTGAGGTAAAGGTAAAGTTGTCCCTGTGCCCGCGACGAAGGCATGTGGGGTGAGTGGAGTACTTTACTCGTTCTTACTCTCGCCAGTAGATGGCAGTGGTCAGCTTGACGCCGCGGCGCTTTGTCTCCGGAGAAGAGCCCGGGTAGTCATTAAGTAGGAGTCTAGGCTAGATAATCTGTGAGTCTAGGTGAGTCCTAGAACCGGTCTGGACGTTTTGTACAGGAGAAAAAATCGCCCATGCCGGAAATAGAGCCATGGTTCCTCGGTCGTGCAGCCCATAGTCTAGTCACTATGTCGACTACGTTGTCCCCGTTCCATTATTGTATCATTGCCTGGATGTTAAGAGAACGTTAGGCGTATGCAGTTTTTATTGCTGAATTTACAGTAAATGTCCGTGCTTACGAGGGAATCTTAAGGATCTGAATGTTTTTTGCACCGACCTGTGCATTGATATATCACAGGACATTCGTATTACTTACAGCCCTGTATAACTAAAGGACACACATTTGACTAGTACACATTAATGTTCGCTTTATTTTGTTTTGCTTATTGGTTTTCTGTTCCTTCCCATCTTACTCCATCAGCACAGAGAGACAGGCGGCAAATAAAGTCCCGTATCATAGCAATCGCCAGATTAGGGTTACAGACAAGTGAGTCATGCTGCTTTGTTTACGAGGTAGATCCCTCTGCCACATGCCAGCAAAAGTGTGCTGCTCTGGTACCGTGGTGTTGATAACCTGACGTGCAGTTTAAGCAAATTGAGACAGGTGTTTCAACAGACGAATGGCAGATGTTTAAATACGAACTATACTTTATGAATAATGTATAGGCCTGCACACGTAATACTAACCGTTTCAAACATACGTAACAAATTTGACGTGAAATATCTGAACTGTAAGGAAATATTCTACCGACAGGTGTTCTATTATTGAATTAGTAAATAAATGAGTCAGGAGACACGAGAGCATTTTGAAAGAATTAAGCGTATAGTGTTTTGTAGAAAAAATACTATTGTTTAAGAATACGCTACTGTATTTATTAAGAACGGAAGTATGCATTAATTAATCTTCAAGTCCCGTATGAACACTCCAATAATTTAAACGTCACATCATAGGGATCCCCAGACAGCTTGGTGTTGTGTCCCGCTCACGATATTTGTGCACACTTTAGTCGTAATAAGCCTGGCAGTCTGAGATGCGCTAGTACAGTAAAACCGTGCGACTTCTGCGGGCAACGTCTGTAGCATCAGACGCAGTTATTGATACAGTTAGTGACTGTGGAGTTTGCACTTGACCTTGACAGTTGTTTGCGCTGCGGAAAGCTGACCGTCCTTTGCTTGTGACCAGTAACCGATGTGTTCCAGTTAAAAATACATTTGGCTGAAGTGCAGTCGCGTTTTTTGCGTGTAAAATAATACACTTATTTTCTGTAGTGTTCTGTGTGTTTAGAACTGTGCATAAATAAACGAAACCCAAACAAATTGCTACCGGTAGAAGGTGAAGGTAATGTTCACTCTATAACCTGCCATAAAGGCACAAAGGGGGAGTAGAGGTATAGCTCCACTCTTTCTTTAACCTTGGTGGTAGATGGGGGTGGGTAGTTAACGCCACGCCCCGGCCATTTCACCCCCAGCAATGGCCCGGTGCCCGTTATATAGGAGTCTGGGTGGGCCCCAGAGCCGGTCTAGACAATTGCCACCAGTATTTGTTTAAAAAAGCTATGTCATGCAGTAACAGACACTCATGTTTTCGACAGGATCTATATATTTCACTCGACAGTCGTCGCGAGTGTTAAGGGACTCTACCTACGCTGTGCAGATCAACTGCATTCTCTTGAGTAAGGCACTGCAGTTTGTTTTGGCTCGTTACTGCGGCTGCCTCACGGTGTCCATTGCAACGACAGATCTTTGGACCGCATAGTTATGGTCGTGTGACAAGCCCGATTTATTTCGTACTCGTGATGTGTAATTTTCGGCTTTGGGTGTTTAACCGGGTCTTGTGCTGAAGCTCTTTAAACGTTTTGTCGTATATTGTTGTCACCATCTTCAGACCAATTGAGTTGTAACGAAAAATGATTGGCTAAGTAGCGCTATGTGTCTTACAGTAGGTTGTTCGTGTGTTACGGAACTGCGCTGTCAGTAGCTAAGATTGTGTAGTGTCGATGGTAAATTAATGCAGTGTGGTTGTGGAGCGTTGGTGGGATGGTACAGACAGGGGAAAACCGAAGTAGCATACTCGGAGAAAAACTTGTCCTAGTGCCACTTTGTCCACCACAAATCACACACGAACCTCACAATCGAACCCTAAGTGTGTCGAAGATAAATTACGTGAAGAACAAAATGGATACAGAAGAGGACCCTGATTAGTGATATTTTTAACCTGCATTCCGTAACAAATTTACTGACTTTAACGAAACTTAGAACGAAGTAGGTCTCTCCAACATCGTCCTTTTCAGTTTTCCTGCAGTCAGTAAGAACAGTATGGCGGACGCGCGAATTTTAAAAGTGCGAGCGAATCTAAAAGCAGTTTAGGGCCCTGAAGTGGCATATAGTAAAAGATCTGGAACAACGTATATATGTAATATTTATTGAGATAATATTTTTGTAAGACTTAAAATACGAATGTGGCAGTATTGCGAAATTTTTCCGTAACTGCTAGAATGGCTACTTTACCTGGAGTAGCTGAAGCACCTTGGCCTGTTGCGTCCGACACTGCAGCAGCTACTGTCCCGTGCTCAAGAGAATGCAGTTTACCACACTCGCGAGGACGGCTGGGCGAAACATACGATCCTGTCAAAAACATGAGTCTCTATCACTGAATGACCTTTCTACTGGTCGCCATCTGTTAGGTGTTTCGTTTTTAACAAGCCTAAAGTCAAATTTATGCACAGCTCTAATCACATAGAACACTACAAAAAATAACTGTATTATCTTACACACACAGAACACGCCTGCACTTCTGCCCAATGTATTTTTAACTGGAATACATCGGTTACTGGTGACAAGGGAGGGTCGGCTTTCCCCAGCGCAGGCAAATACCAAGGTCAACTGCAGACTCCTAAGTCAGTCTCAGTACGTGCAGCAATTTCATGGTTTTAATCCCAAGTATGAAATTTTTTTCTTGCGTGGTGAAGGGCCCCGCAGCAGATACTACGGACGCACCGCACCCTTAAGGCTTCTTGTGCAACCCTGTGATGAAGATGAGCAGTTTTTTTTTACCAAGTTTTACAATTAATGGAGCACAAGTGGAATGAAATTGACAGGGGAAAACCGACAACTCGGAGAAAAACCTGTCCTAGTGCCACTTTGACCACCACAAATCTCACAAGTATGAAATTTCGAAGACAATGTCCGGTGGAAGTCGCGCTGTTCTGTGCGGATAGACTGACGAGGCAAATTGCGAATGCTCCTGAAAAGGGGCGACGTCTAATGAAAATGCGATATTTTCAAATCTCCTGTTGACTGGTAAATATTTTAGCTAGTCATATAAAGACAAAGCTCCATACGCCACACAGTTCCCTTCTACGGCTGTCACCTGATTACGGGTCACAGTTTTGGACGTCCCTTTTATAGATTACACAGCCAGGTGATACTGCATGCAGCAAATGGTGGTATTCCTACGATTAGGATGACCTTGGAGTCTTATTTACAACATATAAGCTTATTGAAGTAGTTAAATTTTTTCTTGTTGCATTTACTTGTTGGTATTAAATTGCTGACGGGGTATGGAAACTGATGCATAGACCCCAATAATAATGGACAAAGTACAATGGAGTCCCGATTATCCGACTTTCTGTTTATCCGAGTTTCGGTTTAGTTAGAATGATGTATTATATTTATCCACTTTTATTTTACATTCTTTATATTTTATCAACAATGAAATCAGTTTGTAACGGAATGTGTTAAAATTCCCACCATCATCGCATGTGTACATTTTTATTGTCTGCATTTATGTGTGTGCATTGTTTCTTGTCGACATTTTATGTAAGTGATCATTATTTTTTTCTTATGCTTTCATTGCTGTATTCGATTACAAGGGTGGAGTTGTGCTTTATTTTGTTGATGGAAGTAGCTGATTTATCGTGAATCAGTGATTTCTTTCATTGACGCGTCAAGTGGAAAGAAGAAGAAAGTGGGGTTTTTTCCATGAAAGAAATAGTTGAAGCGTTACAAATATTAGATAAAAGAGAATTGTGCAAAATGTAGTAGAACGTGGCGTGGACCTTGTATACGTTGGTAACTGGAAGAGGAAAGAAACGAAAGTGAAAATTGGTATTCTGCCAGAACTTCAGATAAAGATTTGAGGAAAAGAAGGAAGAAAAGATTATAAAAATGAATACGAAAAGGTCAGTGAAGCTTTGTCTTGTGTTTACGCAACAAGGAGAGAAATGTAAACCCATAATTGGACCTCTTCCACAAGAAAAAGCTCTTGAGTTTTTACAAGGCGTTTAATGAAAGTGAATCAGGCTGATAGGTCGCAGGAAGAAACGTTATGGAGAGAGGCAGCCCAGCGTCTGTGGAGAAATATTATCGGCAGCTTCGGAATTATTTTCGATATTTACAGAACATCAGTTTCTTATAAACAGTGAAGGTTTATCATATGAATAGCTCTACAATTGTGATGAAACTGGCTTAAATTTTAAATTTCTTCCATCAAAAACTCGGATTTCCCGCGAAGTAAAATCAGCCCCTGGCTGGCTCTAAAACAAGCAAAGAACGACCGACGATTTGGCCTGCTCGAAAGCCTCACGTAATGATGAACTAGAACTTGTAATGTCCATAAATTCTCGTGTCTTCGAAATACAGCTCCAACAGCAATTCCACTTGGTAGTAGCCAAAAGACAGTGTGGGTGGACTCAGCAACTTTTTGAAGCTCAGTTTTCACTGAAGTCATCCCTGCAATAGATATTTTTAAATAAAAAACATGACAAGGAAATCAATTATTATACTTCAGTTTTTCTCTGTCAGTATCATTCCACCGGCGCTCCATATTCATTCATTCGTCTGTCATCGACGCTATAGAATCTCAGCAATTGACGGCGTCGTTAAATAACACACTCAGAAAATGCATATTATGTAGATCTGTGTGTGGCTGTGAATCCATCAGTCCACATATTTCATTTTCGAGACAATTTTACTAACTTTGATCAAGTTTGGTAAGACGATCTGCACTAAAACTTTGGAGTGTATGAATTATGTTCATGTCGAGTCAGCATACCTCTTCAAGAATTAGTCTCTTATATGTGATTATTTTTCAGCGTAGTTGCTATTTCAACAAAGCCATAACATTGATATTCTGTAAGAGGTTACGATGTACTTTCTGAACTATCTTCTGAAATACTCGAATCGTGGTTTGAATCCTCTTGGGCGGATGGATGTGTGTCTGCATATTTTGTGCGTTTGCCTTGCGACTGCCGTATCATTCGTCCGAAGTGTTCTACCGAATATCTACCAACAGTATTTATAAAACCAGAATGCGGAAGGCAATGGAAGGCCTGTAGCGCCATACAGATAACTGGGTATACAGCTACAACTAATTGGCGCTGATACGGTGTAAAAACTGCAGTTGGAAAGGGGGAGCCGTTGTAGGAGCGTAGGAAATGCTTTCGTTGCTATCGCTGCCGCATACAGTGGGCACAATTCCGGTTGGCATAAGCAAACACAAGTGATACGGATCCAGCTGTGGCAGTTGCTTCGAACGAAATGCACAGCCAACATCGTGTTTTCAGCATTCTACAGTGTGGCGAAATTAGAAAGAGGTGGTTTATTTCCGTAATGTGATCAGTGAGAAGAGTTAGACTAGGAAGATACAAATATATTACATCTACTGATTTTGAAGTCAAGGGTAATGTATTTACAGATTTTATTATAATGATGTAAGTGTATTTTTCACCCTAATCCATATTTCCTACGTCGCTGTAGACGTATTTAAAATTTTGTATTGTTCATACCGTGCATTGTCGCTAATCAAAACGCACATTACTCAAACCAACAAAATACACTCTTATTATTGTTAGGTGTTCTATATTACAATATCTGTAGACTAATCCAACATGTTTCGATCCCTCCTCGGATTATCATCAGGGATTCGTTTAAAAGTAAGAATTGCACAAAGAGAACTAACAATATATGTACATGTTAGAAAGATATAAAATGTATAAAAATGATCCGTTAGCTGCAGGCGATTTCGTAGTGGATCCCTGGTCTACTGCAAATTAATATTAAAACATAAAGTTAATTAAAATATAAATATGAACATGTATAACAATTTAAAGTACATGAATGTACAAAGTGCATTTAAAAACTTTTTGTCGCAGAACGATTGTTGCAGTAACTAATAAAATGCATACCTGTGTACTGGAGATTGGCTGTTTATGTGCGGATGTATGAGACAGTACTGAAGCTCGGTTGGTTCTGTAATTCTTACTTTTACACGAATCCCTGATGATGATCCCAGGAGGGATTGAAACGTGTTGGTTTAGCCTACAGATGTTGTAATATAGAACATCTAAAAATAATAAAAGTGCATTTTGTTTGTTTGAGTATTGTGTGTATTTAAAATTGTTTGTAATTGTTTGATAAATTTGGCAGTTGTTACGACGCAATGTTAAGTTTGTCCTTTATTGTTAACAGTTGCACACCTATATATTCGAAGGTGGCTATAGTTTCGGTGTGTAACATAACATATTGCCGAAGTTTCGCAGATCCTTGCTGTCTCTATTCTGAAGGGGACTTTTATATTTTTACTTGATATAACCTGATATGTATATATTAACTAAAATTAAATGTCACTTCTGATTTGGAACAAAAGACTGGACTTTGGTGTAATTTAGTTATGGACGTTGTCCTTCTTGTCGTGTTAAAATGAAACACACGTTTCGGGGACAGGCCTCTTGCCCCCAGAATAGCCTTACCTATCGGGCCCAACTGAATACTGTGTAAGTGTTGACCCTATTTTTAGCCCGAGGAAGGGAACCAATCCTGTCCCCGAAAGTTATTGTTTTTATTTTAACACGGGTCGGTGCAAAAGTCCGTGAAGTAAATGGTTCCAAATGTGATACTCCATCGTAAAAATTCTACAGGACAACTGAGTCTTTATTGTAGAGATATTTATTGCACTGTGCGCGTTATTTTAGTTTGAATGACGTATATTTTTCAAGATTATATACATGTTAATGTAGTAAATATAATCTGTTAACTTGTTCGCACTAGAATTTAGCAACTTATTGTAAACGTTAATATTTATAGGTAGTGTGTGGGTCATTTAATTTTGCTGTATCAACTGCAATTAAGACGCATTACACGTTGTTTTTAAATTCTTCGGTGTTTAAACGTAAATTGATATATGACGGTAAAAAAGTCATTTAATCCATTAACCCACACTTTTTCTTGTCATATTCCCGCAGTATGAATAGGCTACTGTTTACTTTGAAAATGTACAAAATTTTTCCAACTTTTTTTGCCACAGAAGTTTTAGGTACAAAATATTGTTTCTTCTTCACAAAATTTGAACCTCACTCTAACGCCATCTTAACAAAATGATGTTGTCAGCTTTGTTATTCGTTTCTTTATATGAGAAGAGATAATCAGTGCCGATGGCGTCTAACACCACGGAACATGGACTTCTTCACAAGCTGAAAGTTGTGTAGCTGCTCAAAACTTCCCGCGCTTTTTGCTGAACCCGAAGTTTCGTTGCGTTAATAACAACCTTCCCGTGGACCATATTCCCAGCCAAGTGAATCTAATCCACATCGTCACAAACTACGTATTTACAATCAGTTTTGTTATCATCATTTTTCTGCGCCTCCCTCTCCTAAGAGGTCTATCAACTTCCTGTTTCCCGATTAGAATTTTGTATTTCTTTATGTTGCCCACGTGTCTTACATTCCCCGCCCCTCTTACGATCAGTCATTTACTAACTTACGGATTTCTCTCTTCGCCAAAGCGCCCGAACCGGCTCTGGGATACACCGAGCCTCCTGTTCTATGGGTTTCGGGGACGCTTCCCCGGTGAACTGACCACTCACCTCTCATCTAAAGCCGAGAGTAAGAAATGGAGATATACTTTCAGTTTCCCATATGCCTTCATAGCGGGCACAAGAACGGGTTTGATTTTTTACCATTACCTGATTTGACAGATTTATCCATCCACCCTCAGTCCCATTTGTACCCTAAAGTTAGTACCATTTTAATATTATTCCCTTAGTCCTAGGCCGCTAAAGTGGTTTATGCGCTTCGGATTTTCCGATTACACTTTTGCATGAACTTCTTATCTTCCCAGTGTGTGTTACATGCCCTGTCAGTCTCATTCTCCTTTATGTAATCAACCTACTAGTATTTGATACAGTACAGATTATTAATTCCTTGCCATGTAATTTTCTCAATCCAGCTGTCACTTCGTCTCTCTCAGATCAAAATATTTCTGTATTCCTCATCACCTTTTTCCCAAACGCCCGCAGTCAACACGAAGTTTGAATTTTCATAGTGGTGAATAATGCTGTTTTAGACATTTGATTTAAAAAATCCTGTAATTTTGCACGTGGTTATCAACATTCCTGAGACGTCTGCCCTCTACCCTGAAGATGGAGGCAGCAAGTTTCTCCGAAGCCTTTTAACCGCCCACGAAACTAAATGGAGTCATTGCCGGCAGATCACTATCTAATAATCCCCCTTATCAGTATTCTTCTTTTAGGGTAAAGAAAATCGTGTTTCATACACATGTGAAAGAGCATATAATATATATTCGACCATTTTATTCTGTACGCTTTTAGATTCGAAGAAGAAAGATAAGGAACTCTGAACTGAAGAGCAGTAAGCATTTTCCGAATTCAAATTGTCCTCTACTTTCTTATGCTAGGGTACTTTTTACGGACAGTGTACTGCACAGAAAGTTGCGTAGTGATTTTGCACGGCACTCGAAATTTCATCAGGCACCAACCTGTACTTTCAAACCTCGTTTTCTAACTGTCCTGTAGACAGTATATTCATTGCGCATGTTAACGTATCACATTCGTTGGCGTTGTCGTGTAACCGTAAATGTTTAATCCCACACAGCTCTGACTTCTGTCTCAGACTGTCATTACTTCATGTTACCTAAAGAACTATCCTCTCTGTCTAGACATATGACATGCCAAGAGACAAAAGCAATTTGAAGGAATTGATGTACAGTCGGAAGTGATTTGTGGGCTGAAGATTCCATTCTTCTTGAATGTGTTATTATATAATGTCATAGGTAGCCTGCTGTCTGCATCTTCAGGGTAGTCCAAGAATTTGTGGACTATCAAAATTTGATCCTGTATGTTGCAATGTCGTCAATTTGAAAGTAGTATAACCGAACTTTGCTGGTTACTATTTTATTATTAATTTGATATACATTAAATTAATAGACTGTTCTCTTCCAAAAGGTTAACTTTGTTTATTTTATTACAACACAACGTCAGCACAAAACCATCCGTCTACTCTTTTCCTTTTACTCCCGCCAACTGACTCGGGACACCTGGTCCCTTGTCGTTGCTGCTATATTTAGACGAGTGGAAGGGGAGAGCCGAACTGCTCCAACAATACGAGCATTTAATAATGTTTCAATAATGTTCGGCTACAGTAGTTGTTACAAAAATTATATTCACACTCCCATTAAAGTAAATACTAAATAATTAAAGTTCGATTTGTTTTAAAGATATGTGTTGATGGTCTCTTGATATCGCCCACATATGTTCCTGGGAGAGAAATGTACTACGTAGTTACAGGATTACTTAGCGAAAAGAAAAGCTTTTGGGTTCTTTATTTTATTTTCTTTCATTTTATCTCAGATTATTATAATAATTAGCTTCTCCATTAGAGAAATTAATTCACGAAACCTCAGAATTCCGTGGATCACCTTTTTTGAATCACTTCTCTGGTAGGCCTGTGTGGTACAGGTCTACTATAAGAATGGTACTCAGAGAGTGGCTTCATGTGCTGCGCGACGTTTGTGTAAGTTTCCGGCTGTCTCTGACACTGTTAAGTCCAAGTGGCAGGCGCACCGGAAGGCAGGAAGTCTTCCAGTCCTGAACTAGAAGTACAGAAGAAAACCACAGAGCAATCAGAATAACCGACTTCCAGGAAATTCTGAACGGTATAATAAAACTTTCTTAAAACTGAATTCTAAGAATCTGTTCAATTTTTAGGCGTCTTTGCAAAATTGCGAAAAGCGACTATTAGCTTCATCATGTCTGTCCGTCTGTCTGTCGTCGTAAAACAACTCTGCTCCCACTGGAGAGAAAATTCAAGTTTCATTAAAATCTGACAAGAATAACGTGTACTTTACATTAAGACCTATTTACGTTTATGACTATCTCTGAATTCTTCTTAGAATGAGAAATATTTCATACAAAAGTTGTAGAGAAAATCAAAACACACACTTTATGTTCCATAACTTTTCCACTATGTAATACTTGCTGCTTTTGCACGGCAACAGTTGTTACGCAAAGGCGCCTCAATGATACGTATACGTACTTTGCCTCTCTTGTTACGTTTCCGCTTTGCTTCTTCGTACATAAATGCACACTTCAGCCTTACAATTCAGATCACGCCATAGAAGTACATTCCATAAATTTAAACTTCGCAGATCTTGAACGATAATTAGTTGCAGTATCTTTTTTCTCCTCTTTGCAAGTGTCCTTTGAATTTTTCTGAGCATATTCTTTCAAAATCCAGCTTAATTATTTCCACTTTTTCCAATTTTCTAGACAGCATATGGCAGAACAAAATGATGTGACAAAAGGCCAGAATATTCAAGCACAGTATGTTTCTTTAAATAATTTCTTTTAATTTTTTGTCCTTAAATATTTTACTTATATTAGAGATAATTTTACATTGTGCGTCACCACATATTCCTGGATCCCAAAATATTTTTGGCTAAGGTAATATTGTTGTTCTGCTTTTTATTTGTGCAGGTTTTACTGTGCTGTAGAATAAGGAATGAGCATGCTTGTAGCTTTCTGTGTAAAGCGATTTAAGCGAGGTGCCTTATCACAATTAAAAGAAGTCACTTTGTCTTGAGTTTTTCCCTTCAAGGAGGCGGCCTGGATAGTGGTAGTCGGTATGGGGACTCGCAACGGGCTGGACGGTTCGGATTTCGACCCCCGGTGGGGGCGAGGCTTTCCGCACCCGTCCAGACCGGCCCCACGGCCAACTCACCCTCCTGTACGATAGGTGTCTCTTCCCCGGGAATAAAGCGGCCGGGGCGTGACATTAACCAAACACTTCCATCTAGCGCCGAGGTGAAGGAAATAATCCTGCTATCTCTGGACCTTCATGGCCCTATTCTAGGGAGCACTTTACCTTTAGTTTCTTATTTATTTTGGAGAGGGGACATTTATAGTTGAATGTAAAACCTACTCATTAGCTATATAACAGTTCAGTGTGATAAAGATAAATTTTTGCGTCACTTTCTTTGCTTTACAATATAAATACCTCTTAACATGATCCTTTCATAGAAGATAAGTCCGACAAAACGTTACTTATGATTATGCTGTCAATAATGTGTGAACTAATTAATAAGTTTATGAACTTAATATTATTCATTCCGTACATTTTAACTCTATATTTAAAGTCCGACAAATGCACAATTTAATCACATTGTGTAATTTCACTGTCCTACATGTTTCGAACCCTTAATTTGGGTTCATCTTCAGGGACTCATCTCAAATCACACACTATTACACCAACTGGCACAATTTGTTTTGTATTTAAGCAAAAAATCTGAAATTGGAAAGACTGGCTGACAGCGGGGATCAGTTATATAATTCTGCCAACAGTGCTGTGTATTAGCAAATATATGTGGCCTATGTTTTATTTATTTTGTAAAATTTTTTACGCTTTTTTACGTTTCGATTTTTTAATTAAGGCCGCGTACTAGAGAAACAATGCTTGGCGTACCAATAGTGGTACGCCTACCACAGTTTGAGAAACCATGTCTTAAGCTGTTCTGTCAAAAATTCGCGGCAGGAAACAGGGAACTGGCAGGATTTACATTTGTGTACGCGTGCGTGTGTACTAGAAGATAAGGTAAATGCCACTTTGACGAAATTACGTAATACCGGTAGTTTAAATAATAAAATACAGCCTTGGACACTGCATAGGCTACAAATTAATGCCTTTACTTGAAAAATAAAGTTGTCAAGGTTGTGTCTGTTTTTATAACTAAGTGGGAGCTCTCTCCAAAGTGTTTATACGTAATTTATGGTCTCCTATTTTAATATCACATGTTGCCGAGAAATTACGATGTCGAATACTGTCACCGATACCATATTGGAAAAGGACAAAACTACGAGTATCTGCTTCTTTAAATATGTGTATAGGCTGTCTTTTTACCTTAGATTTCCATAAGCGGGTAGTGTCCTGGCGTCTTTTCTGAGTATGTGTGGCACAGTTGGAAAGGGGGCGGGGCTTTAACAAAACACTCTGATAACATGTAACAAGGCTTTGTCTAACACTGGAATGACTGGTGATTTTTTTTTTTGTTTCTGTGACATGTTGAGCCTTTTGTAGTTGAAACTAGTGTACAGTAGTTACATTCAGGGTTGAAAAGAGGCAGTTAGACAAAAGAATTACTAGAGTAGCAGATGAAAGATAAATTCATGGCACAAGGGACAAACACTATTTCGAGCAGGGGAGCATTAATTTTTAGAGGGTTCCTAGGCTGCGCACCCCCCTCTCCCGCTCGTCCTCTTGATAAGAATAATGTGAAGGTGAAAAATGTTGAATGGTAAAAAGTAGTGGCTTGAGATTATGGCCCCAAACCTTTTATTTACAGGTTTATATTAAAATACATAGTTTGGAAAGATAATTTATGACCTTTAGGGCTAAAAACGGTTTAGTTTTGAAAAATTTAAATCAGGAGAGCTGCATGAGAAGTGTGCGTTAACAAACTTTGTTATTCGTACTCTGCATATTCTTACAATTAATACATCAACCAACACATGAACATAATAAAATACAATTCAAGACAAGTACAAAACTCCTACATGTTTCGGCACCGGGGTGCCATCATCAGGGAGTTATTTAGAACAAAGAAGTAAAATTCCAACACGCTAATCTAGGTATTTTATCGCCCTAAATGAATGATTAAAATATTAAAATTCTAAAACAAATGAAGTTTATAAGCATAAAACACAATGTTGTGATATTAAAAGTGAGCCGTTCCAGGTACAATATCGTAGTTGTTTATGTTATGTATGGAATATGCATACAAACATTTGTTTCGATCACATGTGATCCACACCGCCCGACACGACACACTTCACACGCTCCATCTGGACGAGATCTCTTCGGATCACATAAGACCGAGAGATCAGAGTGACTCATATTTCGCCTCGCTGAAAATGAACCTTCGGTTCCTATTAAATGGGAGTGATTCTGGGCCCCGAAATCGATCTGGATGTTGTGGAAAAGGAAATTCCTGAATTGAACCTCGGCCATATAATCTCTTACGAGTTGCTTTAATAAATTTCGTAGCCCAGAATGAGTTAGCTACCGCATATTTCTCTTCTTTCAGGTGCCGTAAAGAGCAATGTAACATGATGGCAAGAGGATAAGACGGAGTCTGCAGTTTCATTGTCGATTTCTTTGTGAGTGAGTGAGTGAGTGAGTGAGTGATGTTGTGAAATACGTGGATCAAATATGTGAATAAGTTATGTTGTGAAATAAGAAATATGATTTATTTGCTGAATGCTTTAACAATATGGGGAAAAGACGAGACATGGCAACTATCCAACTAGAAGAGTTAAGACGTTTGAATCATGCCGTGTTCGGGCACGTGGTTATAGCTAGACAGTCGACTTCAGAAATCAAAGAAGCGTCCATGTTCACCGAAAAGCCTACACCTGAAAAGAGGAAATTGGAGAAAGCAAAGTCCGACGAGGCAGTGGTATTGCAAAAACAATCGGGTTACCAGAAATCACGATTTTTTTCTTCGGAGTTACAGGAACAAAAACGTAGAACCGCAAATCATTTTAAATGTGGTGAAAATCACTTGAAACATGGCCAAAACGACAGAAATACTTTAAACAGAAATTGGCATTCGGCAGAACTTCCTACAATGGTAGAACAGCGAAAAGTGGCTTATGACTGCTTCGATCGTACACCAGATCCGCTGACAATAAAGGCGTCTGTAAATGGACAGCGAAATATGCATGTTTCTCTGTCAAAGAATTCTTCTCTTGCCGCATCGCTTTCAAGTGAAGCTTTGCCTAATGGCAACCGACATTTGCCACTTTCTAACCGAAAATCACTTTCATTTTATGGATCCCCGTCGCTGTCCCGTGAATCCTCAATTGAAGAAGAGACTGAAGTGAATGGTAACAGCATATCAAGTGCAAATTGCGAAAAACCAAAAAATGAATGTGAGAAAAACAGCCGGCTTCGTGTGTGTCAGTTAGTGGACGAACTTCTGTTGGACATTTATGGGAAGTGGTATGGTAACGGGCCTGGACTGTCCTTCAGCAGACGTCGCCATTCAGCCAATAGCAGTGCCCAGGAGTCTGATTGTTGCAGCACATCTGGAGCCTCATGGTCTAGTAAAACCCAAACTCCCCACTTTGTCAAACGCATGAATGATTCCCTGCAGCGGCCAAGGCTGAGAAACAAAAGTAAGTAATTGATACATATTGATCAGCTTAATTTTCGTACCATTTTCTTAGTACTTCCTCAACTTTCAAGGATTAATCCTCTGACTTATCCCAATACGGAATTATTTCTGAATATATGAATCTCTAAACATTATATTATTATTCATTGTAAGGGTAAACCACTTATTTGGAATTTTTTTAAATACACGTCTTGGAAATCGATCGAGGTTGTTTCATAATAACACTAAAATAGATATTAAAAATTGCACTATGGGGATATGAATTGATCCAGTGTTATTAAACGTTTTGAGGTTTCGGGTTTCCTTGCTGGAGAATTGTTTTCTTTTGCTTCATTTTATTTCCTTGTTCTACAAATGTATCGGTGCAACATTAACAGAAAAGTGCATAATATTTCTGTTGTTTGTTGGTCAGGTATCCCGGAACTTGAAGCGTTATTAGCAACTCTGCGCTCCGACGTTCATTACGCTGGCTCGCTTTTAGTAAGAGAGCTGAAGCGTCGTGACGCTCTGATATCGAGACGCGAAAAGCAGAATGACGTGATCACAGCGTTTCTACAGGCTCTATCTGAAAAGAGGAGTAAGTATTAATTTCTACTTCCAATACATAAAGTTATCACAAAGCACACACACACACACACACTTAAGCAGATGTATTAGATTCTGAAAACAAATAGGCCTCTGTGTACTGATAGTTACTCAGGAGTAGATCTTTGGTCTTGACAGCGTGATTACGGCTCCCTTATCTCAAGGCGAACCTTGCAGAGAAAGCAAATATATCTTTAAAAAATTCATCTCCTGTCCCCTTCCACTTGTAGCCATTTGCTAGGTGTTCATTTTATCAAAAGCCTAGAGTCAAATTTATGCATAGCTTGAACCAGATAGAAAACAACGTAATGTAATAATAGTCTATTAATTAGCCCACAAAAACCACAGCTGCATTTCAGCGCTATGTATTTTTAACTCTAATAAATCGGTTGCTGGTCGCTAATATCAAAAGGTCCGAATTGCCTCTGCGAAACAACGGCCAACGTGAAAATCGTTCTCCTGGTGAAACAACAATACTTGCTGTGTTTTAGAAATTGTGGTCACCTTTGAAATGCTTTTTACTTTCGGCTTAATATTCCAATATCTCTACCATAGGTAGAAGCATTCCCATAAATTCTTCTACGAAGGTGCTATCTGTAATATCATCACAAGCTCTTGTCTTCGAGTGATTCCAAATGAAAACCTTCGATTGAAAATTCTAGCTTCGGAAACAAAAAATTAGACGGAACCAAATGTTACAACTACGGTGGTTGTACCTACACACGTATTCTTTCCTCGGCCCAACATCATGTTATGGATTTTTTAGAATGCCTACCGTCACAATGAAAAATTCACTGAACCGGCCAAATATTAGGACTTTTCAAGGAATCAAGAGATGCAATCTTTTCAAAATGTTAAGGTAGTGTGTTTGATTGCCTATTTATTTTAGAGGGATGTATTCATAATGGATTAGTCATTTTATATAAAGACAGTAGACATCATGTTTTTGTTATTTGACTTTTAACATTCGCTCTTTCTTCGGCCTCAGTACACGGGACTTTCCCGTTAAACCCGTGAACGTTTCTTTTCTTAGTCCTAGAGGAAGATAACATTTCATCACATCTCTGTAATTTATAACATGTGATCTTTCCTACAGTATTGCTTAAGTGTCTGAAAAATTACTTTTGCAACTTTATCACGAATAAAGGAAACATTCTGGTAATAAAACTTTTACTGTTATTACAAAAATCTCAATCCTAACGACATTTTGACACAAAAGTCCCGAACCATGTTACTACGCAACCCAACTCTCTACGGTGTTGCCATTTAGTCTACAATGTACAATTCGTAGCATCGGAGGGTTAAGCTGCATTTGAAGGGCTATGTTTTCAATTCCTCTATACGAAGCTCGAGATTTCGACCTCTGCTTTCGTAGGTGTTAGGTTAGGGGAATATCATAATACACTAAACCAGAAGTGCACAAATCCTGGGCGCTTGGTCGCCTAGGCGACGAAATTTTCTGCGGTGGCACGTGATATTTTCATCCCAATTAGTGTGTTCTTTCATTAAGACAGGAATATATATCAGTTTACATGCACTGAGCAGAAAGCACCAGATAACAGAGAGGCTTGCATGTCACTCCAGAACTGTGGGTCCTCAATATGGAACTTGCTTTATGTCACCCTCCGAGAATTTGGACGTGGCTTCTAGATTTGTCGACAATTGTTGGACCTCTGCACTAAAATTCATATTGTAGAACATTATTACTATCAACCATCAATAATACGGAAGCGGTCGCGAGAGTATTACACACGAACACACTCGCAAATACCATCGCTGGTGCTAGTGATTTTAGAATTATGTAAGAAATGTCCTGAGTTTCAATCTCAGTCCGGAGTCCAGATACCCTTACTGAAGTATTTGTGATTTTCTTCAGTTTTACCGGAAAATGCTGAAATAGTATCGCAAAATACGCGGGGGTATCACTCATATCTTTTCCGATTCGTCATTTACAGTAATCTTGTTTTAACGTGTGGCGTTGACAAGGTGTCATTAAATAAAGAAATAACCAGGCGGACGTAAATCGACTGATCGTCGAATCTTGTTCTCTGTTTTCAACTGTCTGTGAGAATCCATATACCGGGATGAAAAGCAATTGTTAGATGGTGGAAGGTTTATTTTGTTTGTTTATTCATAGGTGATTGAATCGCGTCATGAAACTTGTGCTTTAAACAGAGGAAGTAATTTATTATGTCCCTGTGCATTGCATGGTTACGATAAATATTCTCCCTGTATTTGTATCGAATTTCATCTGCAGAACATATCTCATAAAGTTAGTCCTATTCGTGTATGAATTACCGCTAACAAAGCTGATACTTAGTTTCGTTAACTCGGCATTCATGCCGATGGTATTCTGTTGTTTTTCGTCTACCTCCTAGGATAATTTGCTTCATTTAATGTGGATTTTTTAACGTTAGTAAAAATATTTTGTGTTACGAGATGGTACCTTAAGCGATTCTGTATACCTTTCGTGTGTGGAGAGAGGTAGTAACATCTATATAGATACAAGCACAACCTTTGAAATGCAGGCTTACCTGCTGTCAGTTTCATACCGCCAACGTTACGTAAGTCACTCGCTTCACAAAATATGTTTTTTTGCTTCCTTCACTGTTTTTTAAGACCCTCGCTTTTGCTTCGATTACGTCTCTGTGCAAGTCCGGTACTCTTCACTCTGTACAGTTTTCACTGAAGTCGAAATAAAAAATATGCAAGCACACTTAATAAGCTCAGAATAACCAGGGCGGGGTGTTGTGAACACGGTAATGAACATCTGTTTTTCTTAAGCACAGTTAAACTTTTGTGCAGCCGCGCGACTACTGAAGAGGTAGTGGTTCGATTTCCTATAGAAACAAGTGATTTCTCTGTCTTTCAAAGCGTCCACACCGGCTGTGGTGTACAACCAGCCCCATATTCAAAGGGTACTGGGGTTCTTTACGGGGTTAAAGTGGCTGTGGCGTGAATCTGACTACTCACCTTAATATAATATCGAGATTAAGAATGTGTGGAGCTCTACCTTCACTCCCCATATGCCTTTGTGACGTGGTGCTTAATTCAGCACAGGGGCTACCTCTATCACTTCGGTAGAAAATTACACCTAACATTAAATTGAGTCACAAGAAAATAGGTTCTGATATTGTGAAATGTATTAATCTGGCTCAGGATCCTCTGGTCTGTCTTTAATGTTTTACGGTTATATTACCAATGCTGTCAGTAGGTCAGTACGCAGCGTTGAAGGGCAAGGTGGTTAATTAATGGTAGATTGTAAAGGGTGTGGAAGGAAGTGATCGTGACTTTTTCAAATACCACCCCGACATTTATCTTGAGGTACTGAGGAAAACCATGAAAATCCTGATTCATTATAATCTGTGCTTCGGCTGAGGCGTACCATAGGTATAGAGGTCGGTCTGGAAACAGAGGAGCCTTCCGCCAGAAATGGTATGGATCCGAATGATCTTCAGAATTCTAGCACTTGAAATGGAAAACCTCATAAAGAAATCTCAGTTACGATAGTCGAGATTCAAACTCGTATTCCTCTGAGCAGAAAGCAGGATAAGTAACTGTTACGTTGCATAGTTATGTCCAGTCCTGTGTTGTTCTTAGTCTCACTCCAGTTGGTGCCACATACAGGTACAAAGTCTTATAACTGATGCATCATTCACCATGCACTTCAACATGTACGAGTAATTCAGTAAAGAACATCACAGTACACAATACGTGGTGTAGAACAAACCTGACTCTGATCTTTCCTACATGTTTCGGCCAGGCTGGGCGATCGTATTAATACATTTCTGAAACATAGATAATAGTACGTGTCTCAATTAAAAATTATTTTTAATTTGCAGTATAAATTAACCTCTTACACCATTTTTTATTATTTGGCATGTACGTACAACTTGCCTTTTCTTAACTCTTCATTTTTATCTACTGGCTGATTGCTACACACAATGTTACGTTCCACATTATGTTCCATTTTCTCGTGACCACAGTGCACAAGTTATTGTAATATACCCTCAAGACAGGCACAAGAAAGTATATTTTTTTGACTGAAGACTTCAACTACTTCAGCATTATTCTTCGAAAGTCTCCCCCCCCCCCCAACTAAGATAGGTTGCCTCACTTCTACGTTTTTATTAGCAGCGTCGTAATTTGAAACCCCGGTATATGAATAACTGGATAATTACAGATTCCATGTGAAGACATACCTACATTATATATAAAAGTTTCTTTGATATCGCACAGAGAACACGGCGTGATTCTATTTGTCACAAAAATCGACGAATGTTATACCTACAGGGAAATAATGACTGTTGATTGTGAGAATCATATGACATTCATAAATCGTGTGAGCAAATTGCTGGTCTTTACTATTAAAGCAGGCGTTACATAAACTAATCACGTTGTTTTACAGGGTAAATTGAGTTCGAAAATAGGTAGAGCTCCCGTTTTTGAAAACCAAAAATCGGGACACTTAATGACATTCAGACGGCATTTAGACACAACGAAACAAGCAGAGAAATTTATTGATATTTTTACAAGGAGATAGCTCATAAAAACTATGGCACAGAAAAGAACATTGAAATAATAATAATAACACTCAAACTTAGACTGCTCACGTACGGAACTTTCTTCAACTCTCCGTTCCTCAACCTTCGCAGTCTCACAACGTCCCACTTTCCCCTCCCACTCTTATTCCTTCCTCTCAGTGGCTTGTTGATGGCTGTCCTACTCCTATAATGTTTTTTTTTTTTCCCTCTGTGAGACATTAAAAATTTTCGTGCTTGTTGTCAGAAGTGTCTTATTTTTATGACTTGAAAATCCCTGGATATTTCGTGTCCCGAATCGAATTTTTCGGGACACCGGGACAGAAATCTTAAAGCCCATAAAACCGGGATTGTCGCGGGAAAACTGGGACGAATGGGATTCCTAACAAAGGGGTAAATTTTGAAGGATCTCTATAATTATATATTAACATTGCTGCAAGTGATCGACACGTGCTAATGACCATGTAACACAACACAGCGGTTACTGACGTTACAGCGATAAGCACTGCGCAGTTATCGGCCCTCGTCTTACCTCGGTCGATTTACATAAACGTTAATGATACATCAGTCAGTCCACTTGCTGACTGCTGGCTGTACGTATATTTGACGTTAGTAGGACACAAACCGTAACAGCCGTGTGGTACAGTAGCACTGACATGTCTTCACAAATGTGTATATAAACGTGCAATTAATTTCGTACAGCAGCATTCTTCTTGAGAATCAAGTAAAAAAATTTTCCCGTTACTTTTAGGAGTCGAATAATATTATTGAGTTGACAACAGCACGGTGAAGGACCTTTTCCGAATACACGTTCTGCCTCACCGAACTAGGTGCATCTTTATCGATGCCATCCCATTGTCAGACATGAACAGCAGAAAGGAAGCACAGACCGTCAGTCACAACTAAAGTTTTATCAGTTGTAAAGCTTGCTTTATGTTTCGGCTTATGTGAAAAGCCGTCATCAGGCAATTAAAAATTCATAAAGATAGATAACTTAAATACAACTCGTTAGAGTTGAGATCTCAGCTCTCTGTAAAGTATCATTCTAACGGGTTGTATTTAAATTATGTTTCTTCAAGTATTTTTAATTGTCTGATAATGGCTTTTCACATAAGCCGAAAGATGTAGCAAACGATACAACTTATAAAACTTTAGTTGTGAATGACGGTCTGTGCTTCCTGTCTGCTGAACTAGGTGCAGTTCCCAGTGTTTGAAGTAAAGTTGTTGTTAAGACAGGTTTTATAAAGTTCTATTTTCTTTATGTAGGATACTTTTATTTTAATTTTTTCTGTGTCAATTTTTCATTTTTAGGATTTCGAAGAGAAAGAGAATTCTTCTTCGGAACATTATTAGGGAGCAGTTAGCGTCTGTGTAGCGATTACGTCAGAAAATTCTATAGCTAACTGGCTGGTTTCGTGAAACTCTGAAATCCCGCATCTTTATGAAAAATTTAACCTTTTTGAGCGTTCGAAGTTTTATGTTAGTGGAATTTCGCACGTTGAAGTCTGGTTTCTATTCCACGGTATTTAATGCGATAAAAACTGAAGCAATATCCCAAAGGTTCCCTATTCATACTCTTGATTTTTGTGTATTGTGACAGAATATTATTTTGAAGATAAAAGCCTGTCAATCAATATGTAACGCATTATAGAATCATGTATTCTAGTTTCTGAAATACTGAACCATATTTTAGTTTGTCATCACATGGAAACTGTTGATATACATACTGAAGTAACCCAATGAGAGACTCCTGACGGGGAAAATGATAAGTTGTATTGTTGGAAGCGATTTAAACACAACGATAGCTCGGTGAGATAGGACTGTGTAGAGCAAACTGACAGCTGCATTAATCTCGAACATTTAAATAGGCTGCTCTTCATGTTGTGTAGGCCTGTGTTTCACGAGACAGCACAGGGTTGGTGGAAGACTGAATGGTTTGCTCGGGATGTTTCGTTTCGTTTTGTCACGCTCTTGTGCCTGTAATCCAGTTTATTGCTGAACTACAGATTTTAAATTCGCTGTAATCAATCTTTCCAGAGTGACAATCAGACCTGCCTATGAACTTGAATGTTGAACTGGGCGAGCAATCCTTATCTAGACAGGGAATGTTCGCCATTTTAAATTAATGCTACTAAACCCGGGGTCTAACGTTTCATCAATCTTCCGTGTCTGTTTTCAGTCTGGTGTGATATGACAACGCCTTGACATCAGGTTTTAGAAATTGTAGTGCTCTGTATTGTTTTCCCTTTTTTATCTTCAGTTGATTTTTATTTAAGTCGACATAGGAAGCTATGAATAGTATATTAAAAGTAATTAGTCCGATTTTTAAATGTCCCTAAACTCGTACAAATATTTTAGTTAGTGTTATTGCTGCCTCGTATACAAATCAGTTTTGTGGGCATATACAAAGAAGCACTGGTGTAGCTAGGGATTTTTGGCGCCCGGGGCGAGTAATCACAATGGCCGCCCCCAAAAGAAGTCACGCTGTAATATCTATATATTAATACAGTAATATTTGTTTGCGACATCATCATCTACTGAACTACCGAACACATCTTTTCGCGATAGACATTTTTAAAAATATCATGATTCGGCATTGAAAGCAATCTGCCTTTTTATTAATTCCTTTTCAAAAAATTATTTTTTAACAGAAAAGGTAAGGATAAAAAATTCCAGTGCTGCTTCAAGAGCAGGCCAAGAGAAGCGAATATATTTCGTGTACTTCCCTTGGCCTCCACTTGACGCAGGACTGCCAATTTAAACGCTTTTCTCATATTTACTCTTGCTAGGAAACGTTTTTTATATACGTTGCTACGAGAGAAATTACATAGTATCAAGCATTAGTAAGTTCAATTTTTAATGTTTATTAAGATTAAGATGCTGTAATGTTTATTGATTAAATATTTTACTCTTTCTATGTGAAAATTATTACCACGGGTACATCTAGTGTCCTAAATTTCAGTCTCGACTGTCACATCATCGTCGGGATGCTGTAAATCTGAATGCTAGGTATGCTGAACTGAGGGTCTCAGAAAGTTTGAACAAATCCTTTTATTGCGGTAATCCGTACTATCAATGGGAGTTGTAGGTCCAGTAACTTACTTCACTATATTTCTCTTCTCCCTGGTTCATTTAACTACACCAGTTTCATACTGAACGTTGCGGTGGATGAAGGTGATATTCGCACTTTTATTCTTGAAGGCTTATTTCTGATTTCTGCAAGGAAGAGGTTTTTGTGGCTGAGTATTTGTGATTTTACTCAGTTTCATTTGGCCCAAATCAAGGCAGTCTTTTGAATTAAGTAATATAACCTCCCTTCGAACATGATTTCGTATTAAAATTCATAATTCATTACGTAACCGACCTTGGTAATCATCGAAGGAGACATAATATTGGAGAATAGGCTTAAGTATTGTATCCCTTCCGCACAACAAGGGGGTCGGACTATGAATAAGCTTCTGCGTTTAATCCTTCATCTTTGTAATTTAAATATTACTCGTAGTTTCTTTGTTCGTGTATGTATGATTTGTTCTGTATTTTGAAAGCGGGATAAGATGTGCCATCGAGCAATGCGTCGATAGAGAGTTGGGGCCGTGCCAAGATTGCAGGAGTGTAGAGAATTATGTCATATTGATCACAGGAAAGAGGGCACTGTATTAAGAATAAGGATTGTTAGCCGTCAGAAAGGCTGTCGCACTGGGCGAGAAATAGACTGTTCGGATAGGAGTGCGAGAGTCATTGCTACCCTTTCAGACTTAAGTTATGTTTGTAGACAGATGCTTCTCTGAACTACATACGAATAGAAACGACGCACACATACATACATACATAAGAACATATACACACATATACAACCATAATACATTCATACATACACACATGCATACACACATATAGGTACACATATGCATTACATACATGCATACGCACATACACACATACAATACGTACAATACACATACATACATACATACATACATGTATAATACATAAGTACATACGTACGTAAGTATATATATACTACACACATACATACAACATACATACAATCATACATAATACACATACACTACATACATACACATACATACATACATACACACATACATACATACACATACATACACACGTACATACACACACATACAATACATAGCATTCGTTCATTCATTCATTCATTCATTCACTCATCCTTTCATTCATTCATCATCATCATTCATTCATTCACTCATTCATTCATTCACTCATTCATTCATTCATTCATTCACTCATTCATTCATTCCCTGGATTCAGAAGTTATCTGAGTGACTGTAGGATGTGGAATAAATCATAAACATACAAAATATGCAGAATTAGTACTATTGAGAATAATACAGATATTTTATATAAAGTGTTATGAATCATTTTTAAACACCAGAAATTCTTCAACAGAGTAAAGTCAGTGTCTGTTTTGTACATAGGCTTGTTATTCGGTGTAGGCCTATTTGTACTTTAGGAGACTATCAGACACACTAATGGGTATAAATATATTGACATATAGGCCTACCGTAATTTGCCATTTGTGTCGCATCTTCAGGGAAATATAAATAAATCACCCCATTCGACTTTATGACTTATTAATTGAAATATTTCTTGAATAAAATATGAATGTAACAGTTAAGTTCCAAGTCTTACTGTGTTGTAGTTGACTTAAAGATAAATGTACTTGTATTTGTATTACGTTGTAAGTTAGAATCACATAGCTTGATATTTATGGTTATCAGTAAATGTATGTTTTGATTTTAAAAACATTAAGGCGGTGCAGTTAAACATTCACATATATATAACGAAGTATATATATATATATATATATATATATATACAGGGCATACACAAAAGAATGGTGCGGTTTCAAAAGTGAATAAAACATTTATGTCTCAATTACACGGGCACAACATACACCGTCAGCGGCGGCAACTGTCCAAGTTTCTCATGCGCTACCAGCAGTTCGCTTCATGCTTACTGCGTGGCCGCGGGGCCAGTTTCTCAATCGTGTTCTTCCACAGCGCTGGATCGGACGTGCTGCTGCAAATGGAGACAAGAACCTTCTCCCTTGGCCACCCCGTTCGCCAGATCTTACACCGTGCGATTTCTTTCTTTGGGGGTTCGTTAAAGACAGCGTTTATGTACCACCATTGCCCACGTCCATCCATGAAATTCGTGATCGGATAACGCATGCACTGCAGGCCATTACAGCGGACATGCTACACCGGGTCTGGGATGAGTTTGATTACCGTGTGGATGTGTGTCATGTGACCCAGGGTGCACACATTGAAGGATTGTAATTACCAAATGAGAAACTTGGACAGTTGCCGCCGCTGATGATGTATGTTGTGCCCGTGTGTAAGGTGAGAAATAAATTTTTTATTCACTTTTGAAACTGCACCATTCTTTTGTGTATGCCCTATATATTTATGCCCTGTATATTCTAAATTCAGTCTAAAGTAAACAACGGCATAAAGTTCAAAGCATTACCATGTGTGGCAGCGGCATAGGACTGTAAGTTGAAATGCTATCAGTCGGGCCTCTTCTGAATAAGCGATCACGTTTTTGTTGACCAACTGGTAATGCTACTGAAATAAAGTTTATAATCTACCAAAAGCCGATCCCAGTGGCCGCGCGGTCTAAGGCGTGGGTCTTCGGCCGCTCGCTTACTAGGATCGTGGGTTCGAATCCCACCGGGGGCATGGATGTCTGTCTCTTGTGAGTGTTGTGTGTTGTCAGGTAGAGGTCTCTGCGACGAGCTGGTCCCTCGTCCAGAGGAGTCCTACCGACTGTGGTGTGTCTCAAGTGTGTGTGATCATGAAACCTCGACGAAACGAGGAGGCCCAGGCCCATATAGGGCTGTCGAGCTATAGGGAAAAAAAACTGCCAAAAGTTACTCACTTAGGGAAATTCCTTTCATTAGCTAACACACGTTTGTCACTGTTCAGTTTTACCGAATTTCTGCGTACAGTTGTTTATTTTACAATGAAGTTTTCCGTGGTTTATTGGACCAAATGAAGAGTAAGACTTCGAGGCCAGAGGTAAATATACTAACGTAAACACTATGGTTAGTACATCTCAGCAAGTGAAATATCATATGGCTGACATATAGTAGTCAGTGCAATCAATAGTAGTACCCAATTGTGCATGCGCGTTTATGGTGCGTTTGCGCAGCAGATATATAACTTCCAACAGCAGCATCGTACCACTGTACAGTGTAGCATGTTTGTACCCCTGCACAGCAGGCAAGCCCGTAAAGCTAACAATCAACCCCATCGTGGCACATCCCATCGTGTTCGTACTTGCCATCTTTAGTTACGTGGTTAGTTACGTGACGTGTTCTGTTAATATAAGGCGATAAACTGTTTCGACCATACGAAACAGAAAGGATGGATTTTGGGACAGAAAGGGAGCAGTACGCATAAGGTGTAAATGACGTCACGTGTGCAACTAATGTGCGTGAAATGAGGACTTGCTTGTTGTGTTACGTTCCTAGAAAGGTATCGACAAGAAGGACTGCAAATGTGTATTTCGATGACGTGTTTGTTTTCAAGCCGCGCGCATGAGTACGTGTACAGACACTCGTGTTGCATGGCATATTGCAAGTAGTTGTCGTGATTTTCTGCCTGCCAAAAGCTGGTTGTTGTTTCAACTGTTTATTTCTAACCTTTCTCTTTATGCTACATTAGTCACTTCCATTATAAGGTGTTAGTTTTAAAATCACACATTATCAACTTCTGTTATCCTCTGAAAATTGTATTAAATTCACATTATATATTTCCTTTATTTTAAAATGCCAAATTTATTTTCGGCTTTGAATCACGTTTAGGTACGAGATAAGCAGCGTATCTGACACACAGTTCCGGCATAGCACGTGGGCAGTGCGTTGTATACGTTTCGTTACAGCGTCTGACCGAAAACGTGATCATACAGGCCTGTGATATTTGGCGAATTGTTCTGCTAATGATCTTGATGCGATGTCTCATGTATATTGCTAATGTTAAGCCCTACGTGTATATAAGTACAGTAAAATGCCTATAAGCCAGTTTTCTCCTTTCACGTTCAGCAGAGTTGTGTCAAAAGTGGCTGACACGCATTGACGCTTAAAATTATTTTTCCTGTGGGAAGTATAAAAATATATCGTAAACCAAATTTTTCGCACCAGCATGCTAGGTAATAGGATTGAACATCGGTACTCCAAAATTATTTAATAAATATGCATTTTCTTGCATTCATAATATTGTCTTCGTATGTAGCTGCTGCTTGCTTTTTAATTGGTTCGTGCCGCGTGTTTATAAAGGTTTAAAATATAAGGGGGAACTCTACCCTGTTCTTTTCAATTTGAAGTGAATTTGTTTGTAAGAATCTGTATTATGACCTAATTTTAGCAAAAATTATATACCGATACTCTTTACCGGTATCATTAACAAATACTTTTCATCGCAAATATAATATAGCCACTGGTTTATAAGACATGACTTTTAATTTACGCTTCTCTTTCTTTAGCAAATCGTCAGTTGTATCGTGCTATGAGTGTTCAGTAGTCTGTCGTTACTGTCATAGTTACAGGAAAAAGGTGGTGCAAAAAAAAAATATATGACATTTTGCAAAACGAAGAACTTCGTGCCGGTAGTCCAAGAAAGCCTAACATATGGTAGATTTAAATTTATACTTGACTGCGCTGAAAGTGAATTGTTATGTCAAAATGGGAATTATGTGAATTTGAAAAACAGCAAAATGAAATGTTGCATGAAGTTGTGTGACTTTATAAAGTTTATCCGCGTATACAAGTAATTCCAATTGCATCTATATTAACTTTGTTTTTGTAACTGTGTTAAGTGTACCACACTTCTATATTGGGGTAACCGATGCTTGTATAGTGTCCGATTTAGTAATAAATATAAGCAGGTCATTTGGTACATATTGATTTGCCGTTTAAAATTTTTTACGTGCCAGATTTTTAAAATGCGTGATGGTAGGTCTATGATTGCTTACGTCATACATATACGCCTACAAAGAGAATAAAAAATCTTCAATGACATTAAAAATAATTTTGTATTCTAAAATTATGCGTATGTACCTCGGCATCCATAGTTGCGTCGTTAGTAATCTGAAAAAAAGATATAACTGGTAAGGCGTTAATATATCACACTTTGATAAGAGGTCGAAAATAATGGTCCTTTAATTTAGTCGGTATATAACCTTTCAGAAAATGTATACAAATCAATGCAGGCTCGTCCGCACTCCTTATCACCTGCTTATCAATGGACTACATAATGGTGGGTGAAGCCAGTTCTCTTGTGAAGTGAGTGTCCCGAATGTGTTTCACATGGGCATGAACTCTTCGAAGGTTTCATTGCTACTCGAGGTTACAGCTGTAACTGTAACGTCCTTACACTGGAAAATAGTTTTTTTATACGAATATTTTCTCTTCTCTTTTAAAATGTATTAAATAAGAAAACCTGAAATGAAAATTAGTTTCATTGGAATTTTTGTTCCTAAATTTGGAGTATTGTTTTTCGTAAGAAACATTTGTTTTGGAGTTTTATATATAGCCAGTTATTTTTTATTGAAAAGAGTTTTATGTGTAATATCCGATTCGTCACCCGATACGTGATTATTAACTTTACTAACTCTCGATTTTTTATTGATGTCTAGAGGCAAATTCATTTTGTTTTGCTTCAGAGTTCTCGTAACGTGCACTGGATTTGGTTTTGTAAGTCTTGTGTCTTGCATAATTCCCTTTAAAACTGTAGCTCTCACAGTAAGAACAGATTCTATTCCGGATTTCGTTGTGGCAAAACTTAATGTAATTTGTAGGTTTCAAAGCTGTGACTATAATTACACTATTTCGCGTAGAACACAATTCGTACAACCACGCACTCTGTAATTTTGGAATGTGAATAATTTGCTTATTTTTGCTAATTATTTTTATAATATTTTAAGTGCCTTCAAGAGTTTACATTTAATTTCCGGAACATTTTATTTCTCTTAAAAGTTTTACGTTCTAAAGAAAGATCGTTGTTCCTTTCGATTATGACGTTTTGTTGTTAGTAGTAAACTAATTAACATTCATTGATAAGCTTGTGAAATTCATGTGATTTGTAGATACGGAATGCAAATAAGTGTCAGGATGATATGCAAAGAAGAGACCTCGTTATGGTGGTCGTAGTGTCATGCGTGTACAGTCGTGTTAAATACTAATCGCGCAATGTTCCTGCACGGATGAGTGGTTTTCTGAATTCCCTGAAGAACCTCGCATCTGGGGCATCTGCAGGAGGTGGCAGTACGAAACAACAAGGTGAGTACACCAGGCTGCATTTACTGTGATTTGCATTGAGAAAGCAGACACTGCTGGCATTCAATACCTGCAAGTGAAGAAGGGGCGCAAAATGGAAATCCCAACATATGGATGCCAGAATCTCAAAATAGTTCAGTTTTTGCCTTCCCTATTTTCGGTCGAGTAGGAAGAATCAAGATGATTAAATGTCTTTATCTTGAAGCATAATTCACAAGTCCAAAAGCGCCTGTTTCTAAAATACGCGTAGTGACAAATATAAACGGGATAAAAATGACTTTACAGCAGGCAGTCATATTAAACAATCTGTAAAACTTTCCAGCCGAATACTAACAGGTTTTCCATTTATAACCTACGTAGACAGGGAACTTGAAGCTACCCAGAGACTACTGTATGGGATTGTGATATGATTCCTACAAAGAAATAATCTCATGTTGGATAAATATCTTCTAGCTTTCATTAGGGCGTGAGGTTTTATACGTTATTTGTGTTAATTGTATAAAGTTACCGCATGTTGGTGAGGTCGGTTTCGTCTTATGTACTCGTGTTTTATATACGGTAACGTATATCCATCTAATTCGGACACTAGATTAAGTAGTTTTGTATGAGTCAATTCAAACACTAAGTAAAATAATCTTGTATGATTAGTCGGACACTAAATGAAGTAACCTTGTGTGATTAAAGTCGGACACTAGGTGAAATAATCCTTATTATTAAAGCTGGATACTAGATGAAATAATATATTATGAATAAAATCGGACAGGAGTAATCTTGTGTGATTAAAGTTGGGCACTAGATGCAGTAGTTGTTTATGACCATATTCGGGCACTATGTGAAATAATCTTGTATGATTACAGTCGGGAACTAGAAGAAGTAATTTTTATGGGTAAAGTCGGACACTAGATAATATAATTTTTTATGATTAAAGCTGAACACTAGATAAGGAATCTTGTGTGATTAAATTTGTACACTAGGTGCAGTAATTTTTTATGATTAAATTTGGACGCTAGATGAAATAATCATATATTATTACGGTCGGACACTAGATGAAGTAACCTTTCATGGTTAAAGTCGGCACTAAATAAAATAATCTTGTAATATCAAAGCTGGACACTAGATGCTGTAATTTTGTACGATGAAATTCGGACACTATAAATAATCATAAATGCGTGAAGTCAGACACTGAGTCAGTTTTAATATTTCAGAGAAATAAATAAAACATTAGTAGGTTTAGAGCTCGCCTGTCTAGCCAGACCTCGTGAGTAATGATGCGCATTGACCTGCCTTGCGATCTGTATGTATTATTTACAGCCTGTCTTTTCATTGTGTCTACAATCACGAAGTAGGACATGCAATCCAGATGATAAATGCGACAAACTTTATTAGCTGAGAGCATCATCGAAATCGAACAGATAAAAGAACCACAGCATGTCACTCCAGCCAATTAAGAGCAACACTACCAAATCTTTATGCTCACATTTTTCATATTTTCCGCTACAGTACAAAAACATCTATAAGATTATTCTACGGTAATTTGTGATATTGGCCTAGGCCATTTTCTTGTCTTTGACAATCATGGTTGACTGGATAACACCTCCGTTTCGTATGCGGATAAGTCCTTGGTTCAAATGTTGGGCCCAGAAAACCAGTGTCTGAGAGATGTAGTGGTTTTATTCAGTCCTTCGAGGCAAATTCCGAAACGTTTCTTAAAACAGGCCACGGTAATATTGTCTCATATCCATTTCGATTCATAATTCACACGTTATTTACCATTCACCATTCTATCCTAGATTGAAAAGTGGCGTTAAACAAACTAATAATTATTTGTTTGTAAATTAACAGAGAGACCTACTGGCATTTAAGAGAAAGTTGGTTGGTGACATGTAGCCCTACGTCCTAATTTCCGTCAGTTGCTTCATTCGAGTAGAACTTCAAAATAAGCCACAGCCCCTTTTACTTGCAGCTGCCCTATTCAGAATCTACATTGTTTCAATATTATCAGAATATTCACTGTTACCTGATTGAACATAAAATTACTTTTCTTAAACAATGAACCCTCAAAATATTTGACACTACTTTTTCGGTGAGGAAACTGTCCTTCACGGGGCCAGTATATGCCCAGAATGCAGGAAGATATTACAGTCTTACAGTACCTCATTCGACGACACATACATTAGCAGTGTATGACTAACCAGAATAACATACCGCCTCAGAAGTTTTACCTGTAAGTGGTACGGCTTTAATTTTACAGGCTTAGCGATAAACAAGTAGCGTGTGGAAAAGTGAAAATGGCTCGTGCATAATGGTAGGAAAACGGGCGTATGTGCTTATAAATATGTAAAATTTCAGAATGTCTGAGTAGTCATATTTATCTTTTTGTGTAGTGTGATATCTGGGTATTGATCGTCTCTTGGTGGAAATGTTTTTAAAGATCTGCTGTATTATTTAATGTTCATCGCCTAACTTTCGAAGAATTATCCTATTATCTAATAACATGCCAAACGTCACCTCGGGTATGCCGGAGAAGTTGCTGTAAAGCAAAGACCTACTGATTTATATGAACAGTCCAGTTCGCAGAATGTTGGGTAATTAAATTGTGGTTATTCTTTACTGTGTATTTTTCTTCAGTTATATTTTAAAAACTATGTCGTTTTATACTTTTAAATTTATTTTACGTTTGGTCGCATTTAGACAATAAGAGTCATATTTAAGCTGTAAATTACATTCCTCTCTACTTAAGAAATTGTCTTTAGATAGATATTTTTTGTCGTGTTTCTGAATTCAGTGAGATCGAGTTAATTCCGTGTATTAATTTGTTTGTAAACCATAAAAATTTGCCGATTACTACGTAGTTCAAAATTTCTATGAAATAAATGGCGACAAACAGGCTCGTAATTACACATGTTATTGTAATGTAAACAAAATTGATAACGTAAATATCATTTTGTGTAAATTGAAAAATGAAAGTAATAAGAGTGTGGCATTATGAAGGTGATGCTTTCTTAATGATTCATCCACAGTATCACTTTTACACAACTAGATCCACCAATAAAGAACTGGGGTTAAATAACGGTAAGCATAACGCGATTTATAATGCTTGCCTTCAGAATTCTAAGGGTTGTTTTTTCATTCCGATGATTAATTAACAAACCAAATTTATTATACATGGCTTTCTTTAAACAGTTATTAATATTGCAATTTCAGTACATTTCTTGCATATGTGAAACCCGAAAATACATTACCTTATTCACAAAAATCCACCATGACCACGTTTGGACAAGTCGAAAAACATTTACAAGCCGTTTGCCGTGGGCCGATTTTGTCTATAGTGATGCTACAGATAACAATTTTCATTTTATTATCGGTTAGTGATAGTGCCAGGCAGGTAGAAGAAATGCGGACAGAAATTATCACTCATGTGTCAAACATCACTAAAAATACTAGCCTCATTTGTTGAAGCTATATTTTCCTAAAAATGATAATGATTGCGTAAAAATTTCCTATTGCACGTGTTTTATGTGAATAAAATCTCTCGTGTTTTCTTACTGATGTGATATATCAAAACAAGCGTTGTGTCGTGTTTTGTTACTGATCTGATATATCAAAACAAGTGTTGTGTGTTTTTGCCTGTTTTGTGTTACTGATGTGATATATCAAAACAAGTGTTGTGTTCCGTTGTGTTTTGTTACTGATGTGATATATCAAAACAAGTGTTGTGCCGTGTGTCTATCATCAAACAAGTGTTTTGTGTTTGTAAGAAACATGGATTTCACTGTGACGCAACAATTGCTGTTCGTTTTCGTGTGTGTCTTTTTATATTGATATGTGTCGTGTGTTATGAATAGTCGGGCGGCACTTTAATAAAATTGGTCCTTTGTTTTATTTATGCGTGAAGCGGCCTTTTCCTTATCAAACTTGCGTTGTTCTTGTAAATTTGTTACAGGCCTCCGCGTTAGACATTAGCAAATTACCGCCTGAAGAGACCTGTGAAAAATGTTTCCAATTTTATGGACATTGGTTGAACTGCTAACAGGGGCTTTAGCAGGCTACGTCTATTATTTTTAATGTTATCGGCCTAAAAATATGTTTAATGTTTGTCTTCATAAAATTTAGGCTTATGCGAGTCTATGAAAGTGTCTGTTTTCAAATCGAATAGTATTTTAAAACTTGACACTACTTGATTATAGTTTGTGAAATTGGTGATTTATAGGTCTATGCTGAATGTCACAGATATTAACGTGCTTGTGTTTTCTGTAATTCTCTTTGTCTAAGCTTTCTGTACTCCCGTATAACGTTAACAACTCTTCCCCTGTGATAATTAATGAAATATGTATGTATAATAAATTAAATTTAAATCTAAAACTAACAGACACGTGTATGAGTATACACGTGTGCTGCAGTTAAATTCTCTGTCAAGGCACGGGAAATTTACCCGCGTCAAGATAAATGGATCTGAAATGATTGATGTGGTTATTGGACTAACACGTATGCGTACTTTACAAATTCGCCATACTAGTTTTTCTTCACTTACTTAACGATATTTTTAATGTTCCTGTTCATGTAACGTCAAATTATGTTACTCAACAGTGAATTCGATGGGACATTGTAAGAAACGGCCATGACGTAGATCCACTATATCGGAATTTGCCTGGAATCTTCACGTGTTCTCAGGATAGCTGGTAAACGAATCCTGTCAGGATAGCTGGTAAACGTTTCTGTCAGGATAGCTGGTAAACGAATCCTGTCAGGATAGCTGGTAAACGAGGCCAGATTTGAAACCAGGGTCTCCTGAATGAGAAGCAGGACTGGTACACACCAGAAGGCAACATTCAGTAACATTCACTGTCATTTAAAATATTAATATACGCTTGACCCTGTTCTATGTATGAAAGCTGCATTTGTAAGGCAAAAATCATAGATCTCTTCCAGTTCAAACAAGCATTGGGAATGTTTACTTATGAATTAAAATGTACAACTGAGACATTTCCGCCTGTCATTGGCGTCCGTACGTCAAAACGCATGCTACGGGTTCATCGCAGCCTTTTGAGGTTGCGTGAGATGAAGGTGTAAACGTAGGTCCAATCAGCTTTATGACCAGGATGTGTTGCAGTAGGTCTGTCAACGTGCCTCGCAGCTTTGATTTAAATTTATGAAATTAGTAAAATATTTGCCATTCCGACATTGTTTTATTTTTCAATCTTTTATTTAGTATTTTTTTGTTCTAACTATATTTTTCAGGAGTACGTAATTCTATCAATATGTGGACGCAAGCTCGAATATTTTACTGTTGAAAGTTGTGATAATTAAAATTTATGTACACCCACAGACAGACTTTCAAAGTCACGTGGTAAATCACATGAGGGGAGCCCGGAACAAAACAATCAAAATACCTTAAGGGTGCCTGAACAAAGGGCTGATTAATAATCGACTGAAGGCGAAACGAAACCCAATACAGAAGGTTGAAAATTTTATCACGAGGCTATAATTCAGTCATAAGTTTAAAAACAGTAAATTCTTTCTACTTTTTTAATTAGCAAAATACAAAGACAATATAACGCTAAATATTACATTTATTAGTTTCCTATATGCAAAAGTATGAATGAGAAAACTGGTTCTGTTTTACCTAAATCTTACTGACATTTTAACATTTCTACATCAACACGACAGTATTTGTAAATAAATCCTTATAATTTCCTTTCTCGAAATTTTCCACGCTCAACACTGGGGATCCGATGGATTGCTTCTTGCTCAAAACGTGTTTATAAACTAACAGAAACATATTTCACATGCTCATTAAAACTTTTTGAACTATTATCTACTTAAAAACATGCCACTGAACTCGTGGGAAAACTCTAGAAAAGTGTGAATTGCTCTCAGTCATATGATAAGTTGTTTTGTTCTGCTTTATCTATAGGCCAGTACTTTTGCATAGCGTATGTTTCAATATATGGTTCTTTACCATAGGGGTACGTGACATTTTGAAATTTAACTAGGCTACGTGCTGGACAGTCAGGGGTTCGATCCCGATAGGGACAAGACATTTTCTCGTCTCCAGAAATAATCCACACCCCCTCTGGCGACCACCCAGTCTCCTACGCAATGGGTACCGCTGTTGTTTCCAGAGGTAAATCGGTTGGAGCGTGAAGTTAGGCAGTCACGTCCATCTAGTGCCGTGGTTAAGAATGAGTGGAGCTATACATATCTACTTTCCCTGTATGCCTTCATGGCGTGGACAGTGACAACTTTACCGTTGCCTTTAACAGAAGTCGAAGACGCTTTATCCTGTACATCGGAATAAAGATAAAAATGTGAGCGCAATGGGGTCGATGACAGGATATTGAAAGGCACACAGCTATTTGCTCACGAACTCCAAGGACTGAACTAATATCCCATCCGAGTCACTTTTCAATTAACTGCCTTAGAATTAATATTTACTCTCCTCCAAGTAATATTATGAACTTCTTTTGTTCAAGCTTCGTGTCTCATGGGACTCCTTGTGGTTATTTGTAACGATCTGCGACATAGCAAGGAGCAAGAGCACATTTCGTAAAGCTAATTCCAATTGAACAGACTTTCTGTTCTGCAAATATTATTATTAAGTTCACGTACTGTGACTTTATAAACCCACAATAAAAGAAAACACAGTTTATATATTGACATACTTAGAGCTCTATTGAAGGTGGTCAAAGAATCGATATTTTTTCCAGTCTTAAATTTATATTGCTTGCATGTCATACGTAACAGACTTTTGTTACAGGAAGTGCAACAAATATGAAATGTGAATTACAGTTTAACACTTTTAACCCAGTATAAATTATGGTGGAGTTAACATTGTAATTGGTATCCCATATTTATCACGCTTCCCCTGGAGACAAAAAAATTCTGAGAAATTTTTCGGTTGAAGGCTAGAAATTTATAAAAAAATTGATGTATTTTAGCTAGGCCTATATATATGGCATATTTCAGTTATGTACTAATTAGTAATCAGTCTGTGTGTGCGTTTGTTCTTTGTATGTTGTATATGAAACGAATGTTCAGCAATGGCATACATTTGGTCTGATAAATTACATTACTGCTGCAATGTTTGTATTATACAGAATAAAAAATATCTGAGTAAAATTTGTAATTTATTACAGGCTTCCAGTAAGGAAGAATTTGTTTATTAGTGTAACGGTTAGCTGTTGTGTAAAATAGTTTAATTTAAAAGAAACTATATCGTAAGCTAGTATGCAAATAAATTGCGTCAGCGCATTATTAAGTAGGCCAAATCCTTTTGATTTAATCATGTACAGTACTTAAAGGAAAAAAGAAACGTGGCTGATAAGTAATGACGCTTTGGAGCACCAGTGGAATGACATCGACAGGAGAAAACCGACAACTCGGAGAAAAACCTGTCCCAGTGCCACTTTGTCCACCACAAATCTCACATGGACTTGACCTGGGACCGAACCCCGGGCCTCCGTGGTGAGAGACCGGCGACTAACCGCCTGAGCCATGGCACGGCCGTAATGAGACTTTCTATAATACAGCGGTGTTAATAGCGTTACATAAATATTTCAAAGCTGGACGCATTTATCAGGGCATATTACAATTAATTTTATGAAGTAGTATCGCAGATTAAATTTGCGCAAGTGAAGGATCCGACCTTCTAGCAATGGATTATATGCACTTAACGACATAGGAGAGTACCGGAGGCTGCCACTGAATATTTATAACTTGTGTCCTTATTAAAGAGATCTCGGTCCCTAGGCTCTGACGGAATACCAGCTAGCTATCTGGCGTGGAGTTACCGTTAGGCTGTCTAGGATATGAGGCAATTCAACCTTCCCAGTTCACAGTCTGTCAACTTTTTCCTCCCAATTTGAAAATAAGTTCCGATCAGTGTAACATTTGTAGAACCTTCGCATGTTGTTTTAACATGCGAAGGTTCTTCACCATTCTGGACATACCTGTAGTCTGAAGTACAAAACTTTCGGATGTTCGGAACTCTCGCTGAGAAGTTTGTCTTCAGGCCATTTCTTTTGACCGCCCTAGAAGTTTTATTTTCCGATGCAAAAAGGACAAGAAAGTAATATAAAATTATATTACAACTGGAAAACCTCTTTCCAAATTCCCCTCGTTGTTTAGTAAATATTTTTGTGTATACGTTTTCCCTTACAAATGGAAGGTAAATTGAATCGGTGTGGCAACTTTCCTTTAAACTCTTGCTTCTCACGTTGGTGCCTGAACCACTTTCTGCTGTATTTTCAGAAAACATTTTCTGTTATCTGATACGGCTAGTTATTATGTAAAAGTTACCAAGCAAGTTAGTGTAAGGGCAACGAAGCGAACTTTTATTCCGAAGGTACCCAGTTCAAATTTTAGTCTGAATATCAGCTGTCTTTTCAGGCTATTATATCTCGAAAGAGGCCACGACTGCCTCCTACCCTGTCCTTAAATGTTCATCACGCATGGCCATTTCTCCATCTCAGTCGACGCACATACTCGTATTAACTAATTAAGACTTCAACCAAATTATGCACTTAATAAAATATAAGACTCCTACATGTTTTGGCACGGGGTGGCATCATCAGAGAGTTATTTAGAATAAAGAAATACAACGCCAACACGCTAATCATTAGCATGTGTATACGGACTATTGGACAGATATATAATTTAAAGTTTTCACGGCGACTAAATTCTATAAAATATTCTCGGACTAGCAACCGCGTCAGGTGGTTGAATGGCGAGGAAACCAACATTTCAAGGACCATCTCTGTCCTCGTCATCAGGGAACTGAATCAGTTCCCTGACGACGAGGACAGAGTTAGTAAAAAAATGTCTAACTACAAAGTTACTTTTCATGACTTTAAATCAGTGATGTTGTGCAACCGTGCGCGCAAAGTAATGGAGTCCCTGTTTTGAGAATAAAAGAATAACTACAACACTTGCGTTAAAATAATTCTGTCACAGTTGTTCAGAGAAGTGACAGAAACAGCACATACCATTATTTCAAAACCATTTTTTCAGTGATTGGATTATAAGAGATGTATAAAGAAATGTTGATAATCAGTAGATGTTATACCCAAATTATTGAACTAATTTAATTATAAAGGTGACTCCTACATGTTTCGGCACCTTCTGTGTCCATCTTCAGGGAGTACACATTGCACAAATGTTATGTATGGTTATAACTCGTAGGAGTTACTTTGAAAATTGAATTAGTGCAATGAGTTGGAAATAAAATGTACTCATATTATATATATATATATATATTACACGGAAGATGTACAACATTAAATTTTAAAACGATTCATAAATTACGAATTGCAGCTTTCTGGATAGCCATATTAAATACGTACTATGATTATTTTTGATGGGGACACCAAAGACAGGGTTTATGTGAAAAATCCACTTTCTTTGCACGAATTTAAATATATTATTTGACGAGAAATTTGTAATATATCAAGACAGGGGTCATCGTTTGTGTATATTTATTTGTCGTGAGGACGCTTAGAAGTTAAGAGTTCGGTATTTCGAGACTTTTGTTTGTGAAGGGCCCCGCAGCAGATGCTACGGACGCACTGCAGCCTTAAGGCTTATTGTGCAACCCCATGAGGAAGATGATTACTGCTTTTTTCGTTTTTCCGAGTAATGGAGCCAGGTGGAATGAAATTGACAAGGGAAAACCGAAGTACTCGGGGGAAAAACCTGTCCCAGTGCCACTTTGTCCGCCAAAAATCCCACATGGACTGACCCGGGATATTTTTTTTTTTTTTGCCTGTCCGGGGTTTTTCCCCTTTGATCCATTTTTGTACTGTTTTAGATCCTTTCGTCCTTCATGTCAATTTACGTTCCATGCTACCGTCCTTACAACAAACACAACACAAACATCCATGCCCCCGGTGGGATTTTTTTTTTTTTTTTTTTAATTCCGGGTTTTCCCCTTTGATCCATTTGTACTGTTAAATCCTTTTGTCCTGTATGTCACTTTACGGTTCATGCTACCGTCCATACATCAAACACAACACAAACATCCATGCCCCCGGTGGGATTTTTTTTTTTTTTTTTTGTATTAATTCCTGGGTTTTCCCCTTTGATCCATTTGTACTGTTGAAGTCCTTTTTGTCCTGCATGTCACCTTATGTTTCATGCTATCGTCCATACATCTAACACAACACAAACATCCATGCCCCCGGTGGGATTCGAACCCACGATCCTAGTAAGCGAGCGGCCGAAGACCCACGCCTTAGACCGCACGGCCACTGGGATCGGCACCAGATCGAACCCGGGCCTCCGCGGTGAGAGGCCGGCGACTAACCGCCTGAGCCATGGCACGGCCATATTTCGAGACTTGCCTATGAAATACTGCGTTAAAACACAGGATCTAATTTTCCGGCGCATGCTGGCGTCCTGTGCGATAATGCTTACGTGACAGCTGCCGTGCTGAGGGACACAATACCATGTAGCCTGCTTACTGTATAACGGGCAACCCATATCTGAACGTCGTAAATTAAAACTTACAGACAGGATGGTAGACGTTGTATAAATGAACATTTTAATTGTGTAGTCTAGTTTGGCTTGCTTTTGAGCTACACCGCTTAGTATGACCAAAGTTGAGAGTTAGATAATTTAGCAGCATTTCACAAGCTTTTGTTTAAATGTTGTCCACATTTAACTCTCATTTATTCACAGTGTGTGTCTCTGTAATAAAATTTGTCAGTGGCTTTACTCCATTGCCAGCAGCATAGTTTAGTCCATTGCCGCGAGACTTTGAATAGAAGAAATATTATATAAAATTAAATGTGGAAACTTATAATCAAGTCATTATTTTTGCCACTGTATGACAAAAAACTTCTGTTTGAAACTTGGAAGCAAAAATCATTAGCAGTTAAGTAGCAGATTATGTTTATGTTGGTGTTAGGACAGTGACTGTGAAAGTATTTCACTCCGCTTCATTTTTGGACAGTCTGCTAAGAAAAATAAATGTCTACTTTTGTGTTTGAGTAACTCGTTAAAGTTATTCCTTACACACCCGCACACACAGGTTAAGGTGGGTAGGTTTCTGAGGAAGTCTGTTAATCTGTTGGGACACCATTAGGTATACAAAATTTAGAAACCCCTCTATTTCCTTAAGCTTTTAAAGTTTTTATTTTTAAACAAAAGCCTAATCTTTCTGCTGGACAAAAATTTTATATTTTATACAATAAAAGACGTTTTTAAAAACAGATGTACTCCTATTATAATTGTGGTTCTCTTTTCTAATTCTAGTGTAGGGTAAAGAGACAAATATCTCAAATGTATCGCGAGCAACAGAAATTCGAGAATCTCTATTTGAGACACACCACATTTGCTATTTGTGGCGATACATTGCATATTGAACGGTCACTGATTTAAGCTCGGATGAGAATTATATTTATTCTGAAGAAGCTTGTATTGACGTGCGTTAAACAAAGTAATCTGCTTTATTAAAAGCATGTGTTGTTTGAATGTAATGTAATTGGTGAGTTAATCTGTTGAAATCCTGCATGGTATTTACCCAATATGAAGGACTGAGTTCCGGTATGTATTCGAACGTGTTAAGAGTTCCGATGTACAAACTTCATTGGAGATTATTCCTGCTTCCGTGCAAGGTAATCAACTTTGATACCTTGATTCGTATGGTACTCGATACCGTCTTTAGGATCGTCGTTTTACCATATGTTCTATCATATACATGTGTTTGCATCACTTTTTCTGTGAAGCTACAGCCCAAATTTGGCGAATTCCGCCTCTTTTGAGGTTTCTAGATCAAACACAATTAGAGGCACACCTGGTATAACTCCTCTGAACGAGTGATTAGCTCGTCGCAGAGGCCACAAATTCTTTACTTTACATGCCTTTTTGTCTTCTTTTTTAATTAAATAGGCTATAAATTATTATAAGTATACTGTGCACGCACACACAAGTTTATTGTAGACTAAAATTTAAAGGAAATTAATTAAAACGACGAACGATTATTAAATGTGTCATATCTTGTGATTTATAAATAATGTATCAATATAAATTAGTCAAAATTGTTAGTAAGTGTAACAGTTACTTCTTTCTTTTCTGTTTTTAATGACCATTAATTTTTCTGTATTATTCAGCCTGCCTTAATGTAAATGTTATCACTATAGTTTTTCACACTTCTATGACTGTATACTCTTTCACTGCAAGTTGGTTCTAAGGTGGGGGCAGTTCTTCTATCTCGTGGTTTTTCTTGTGCTTGCTAGTGATATACTCTGCCACAGTACGTGACGCAAAAGTATATAATTTATTTCTTGAATTGATTTATCTCGAATTTACACGGTCGTTCTTGCGTATTTATAATCTAGGCGATCAGGAGCTTCCCTGCTTTTATGGAAACCGAAATTCAATCATTGTACACGTAGAGAATTCGCCGTGGAAAGCTACCTCAGTTGATAGTGAAACTACCTCAGTTGATAGTGAAACTACCTCAGTTGATAGTGAAACTACCTCAGTTGATAGTGAAACTACCTCAGTTGATAATGTTCATTTGATACAATTAACAAAATTTTTTTCTGCAAGCTGCTCTGACATTCGGATGTCAGGTTCTCGTAGGTATGGTGCGGGGGTCTTTGCCGTCTTCTGGAATATGTTGATGTGTAGTCTGGTGAAGATTATCAACTTCTCGGAGGAAGCGCCTGCCACCATTCTTATTCTTCGTCACTGCAGATGTAGGCAATCCTAAGCAAAGTTCGTAAATTTCTACCAAACTGCAAGGCGTCACATTGCAGAATACACTATTCTTGATTGTGATACCACTACTATCTTACCACGTGCCATTTTCCACCCACAGTTTAGAACGTAGTCTACTAGTGCGTGTTCTAGATCACTCCGGGTATAAGTGTTACGTCTCCTAGTGTTGCTTCATGAAGATAAAACCTTGTTGCAAGAGGTGTCCACGTTGTTTCCCTTTTCACTTACTTTGCATACTACCTTATCTTCTACGAATACGAAATAGGCGATCTTCCATACCAAATAACACATTAGTGGAACAAGCATCGGCATTGTTAGCTGTCCTATGTGTTTGAAATTTTGTTTGAAACCTTGAGATGACAGAACGTAAGTCAAAGCCTCCACTTTCAGTGAGAGAAGGAAAACTCGTGGGTTTGTCACATTACTCAGGCAGATAAGAGTACAGGAATTCGAATAAGTGGAAAATAAATTTTCAGTAAATTTAGTCTAAGGAATTTAGGTTCATAGCAGTTAAATGTATTTTCTTCTGTGTTAATTTTTTTTAAATGTGGTACACTAAGCAGCCCGATCACACTAACAGTACCATGCAAAACGTGCAGACATGAGCTAAATATGAGCCCTTCTTCATATGGGGCGTTTCCCGGGTTCTAATTTCTACCATAATCCAGCTAGACTGAGTCCGAAACTTAAAATAGGCAACAAACATTGCTCCTCTGTCCTTTTCAGTTCTTCAGAATACCAAGTTAGTTACAATGACTTCCGTTGAATTTCTGTTTTGTTCGGTCAGATATTCTCATCATGCCTTCTGCCACTTACACTCGTTGCCGAAACTGCATTTCCAGTTGAGCAACTCTCTTAACGGTGTCCTGTCAAGTTAATCCTAAGTTCAGGTCATTCAGAAGCAGCTGGATTTTAATAAGAAAGATACCCCAGTGTATGACTCTGGATTGACATGAGTAACATCTTTGTGAGAAGGAACTCCAGCTGAGCTCTGATCTCCTGTTCCCGTTGCAAATTACGTTACCTTTGGTTATAGCTGATTTATAATAATCATTGAAAATTATCTTCGAATGTAGACATAAACTAATTGCGCGGCGTGCAGCCTGTATTTAGAAGCCAATAGCTGATGAGAAAGTACGAGTTTTATCCGGAACCTGAAGGTTTCTTACCCTTCATAAACATAAGATCATCAAATAAACGCCAGCTGACTTAAATTATTATGTTTTAATTTTATCCCGACATTGATCGGTTCTAGGATCATCACCAAGGCTATTCACGTGACATAGTAAAATTGAAATAAAACTGTATCAATTTTCTTTTTCATCTATTTTGTGTGGTCTTTAATGAAAACAAATGTTTGTACTATCAAAATATCTTGTACATATTTTAGCAGTTTAATATGCAGCAATACGCCCTCTGTTAGCTTACACAGTAAGTTAAATTCTTTCATACTTTCTTCTATTTATGGAACAGGTATTCCATAACCGTAAGAATTTTCAGCGAGATTATAACACGTTGCATAACCTTTCCTTATTGCATTTGCTTTGGTTTATTGGTCTTAACTAATGCTTTTTCCTTATTTGTTTGAAAATAAATATCAGAAGGCATATTGCCGGATTTTAAAGTGATCACAAATGTATTGCAGGTAATTTAATAGCGTATGTGGTTGTTTATGTAAATAGTGACAACTAATTATGAAAAATTAAATGTATACAATTTTACCTAAACTTCAGTAGCTCGCTAATTGTTGTGTATTGCAGTTACTGATAGTCCTAGGACTAAAACCTATAGGGCTAAAATTACAATAAAATTATTATCACAGCTAGTGTTGTAGTTGATACTCTTTAACTTATTTGTTCTGTCACTACAATGGTAGAATGCACAGTCTGCTTTCATTGTTCAGAACTGTCTTCCACCTGATTTAGTGCACACATGGACACGTTTGGTCATGGACTGTCGCATCTTTAAAGGTCCTGGGGTGGTTGCGCATGGTTTGACAGTATAAAAAAGGCGTTTGTGAAATGTCTCTTAATTTTCACCTGGAGCTGAATACACTAGGGTTTTAAGTGTTCCCACACACAAAAATCTAAAGGACTGAGGTCAAAACGTTGTTGGGCTGTACCTCTAAAATAATTATTTGGGGGCATATATAGTTATGAACTATTTTCTTTGTTCTGGTGTGGGGAATTCACTCCTGAAATTTGTCCAAGCATTTTATATACACCTTGTTTATTCTGTCTACGGCAGTTCACCGTGTCAGAGACATAGTTCGTGTTCTTTTAACATCGCTGTGTTTTTTTCTTTTCCTACATTTATTTCTACAATCATAGAGCTATTAGTGATTTTGGCCATAATACTTGGAATTTAATTTTCGTGGTGAAAGTGAAGTTTTCTAAGAGAATATTCGTACCAAAATATGCGCAAACGACAAGCTTGTAATCAAGAACACCTTGCGACACAGAGGGAGACGTTGCTTGCAGAAATATTCATAAGCCTAGCTGATTAGTTTATGCGGCTATGCAGTTCTTCCCGTGCGAAATGAGTCAGGTAATTTGCATGTAACATGCCGAAATTTATAAGAATTTGAATGGACATTATTTTGTCGTATCGTTACTGCCATTTGTCTAATTTCTCTCGACAATATGGAAGATAACACTGCTATTACTTGACAGTAAATATTACATAAAGCTGGCAAACATTATGAAGCATTAAAATTTATGTTTGTTATGTACATAGTTTCAGAAAACGCTAAAAGTTTGTGTGGGGTATTCTTGCTACTTCAAGTTATGTTGATAAAATATTTACTTTCAGAATAGATGTACTGAATAGTAGATTACCATTCTTGTTTGTAGTATGCTAGTTGAATACAGTTTTTATAAAATTTGGCACTACAAATTCAAAATTATATGTCATATAGATATTTTGTCATCTTTAAATTTTTTAAAGTCATAGATTCTGATACTTCCTTCAGGAGTATTTGTAGTGATAATATACCAAGCCACGAGGAAGAAAGGAAAAGTTATCCCACTGACAGAAGTAGAGGTCAGAAATGAAAAGAGTTAAAGCCTTAAAGCCTAGCGGTTACTTTGTCAACCACCAAGTTTAACATTTAATAATCCTGAATTCTGGCTACAGAGTGTATTTCTGTGTTTTGTGTAGTTCTCAGAACAAAAAACGTTTACGTGTTTATAAAAAAAATTAGCTGATTGGTTTTTATAACCGAGATTGAATGTGTTTACTGCGCGGTACGAACAGAATCGTTTAATATAATTCAGCTTAATATTAGTCTTTAAAGTGATAAAAGCCTTTTAGCCAGGACAGAGTGATTACACCACGTGTCCTCAGGTGTTGAGGCTCACAGATTATTTTAATTTTGGGACTCTGCACTTTCTAGTTTTTATATAAGTTTGCTAAGCCCCTCTAAGTATTACACACTTTATTTTTGAAAACTAATGCTATTGAAATTTGATATGACTTTCCTTTACCAAACCGAAAAGACACTCGAGCTGACACGTCGACATGGTTTTCCTAGTACTGTCTTAATTTTATTTATTTTGTACAAGTAGCTTAATTTATGCCGATTCGTCACATTTGTAGAGCACTTCATATGATAAATATATATTCGTATTATAAGAGACTGAAGCTCTTCTCTAAATTTTTAGAATTATTTCTTATCTGCCGATTTCTCCACAAATTTTGAACTGCCACACTCCATAACGATTTTTTCTCCCCCAGCGATCTATCCAGCCTGTATTATTTGTGAAGTTTGATTCTTCTTCATTAAGCACTTTGAGAAAAATCAGTGCGCTTTTGTCTCTTGATTGTGTGAACCACGAAAATAAAGCTTTATTCAGTTCTTCATATTCAAATTGTGTTCGCCATCTTTCTTTCAGGTGTTCATTTGTAGTTCTTGCAGAATACTAGTTTTTAAATTCGCTTCTTTATCGCTTCCAATCACTAACGGTAACACGGCCAACGCCATGTTATTCTGCCACTTTTTGCACAGTTTAGCTTTTCTCTAGTGTTCGTAACTCTTCAAGTTTTTTTTTAATGGAAACAACAACTTTGCTTTCCAGTTGACATGCTAATAAAAATCACTATAATAAATTAGAAACTTCCATCAACAAATTAAAGCACAACTGCACTCCTGTAATCGAAACCAGTAACGAATTACATTAAAGCGAATATCAATGAATACTTACGTAGAACGAAGTAAACTCACAAACGCAGACAATTAAAATGTTGACACTGGAACGTAATGGCAAGTGTAATTTATTCGTTGCATTCTGAATTGTTTTTCATAAAATGTAATGACTGTTGTACGCTGAATACCCAATAATGTACTAATATAGACTTTTGACGACACGGCCTGATGGGTAGGAATGAATGTCGAATAACCGAAGTTTCGATAGAGACGGCGAATAGGGACATTTTTTAAATACCAAAAATTACAATTTTAAATCTTTATTAGCCGTTGAAGACAGAATACCGCTCTGGGGTTTATGTTAAATAGGTAAGATGTTAATTACTTATATTGATTTAACTTTAATTGGCAACAGCACATAGAGCAATGCACTGTGGGGAAAGTATACATATCAGTTATAGTCAATTTATCATGCTGCGTGTATCGCAAATGCGTTTGGAGTTAACTGAAGTGATTTTGCATCAAGCGTAATCACTCCCAGTACACAGTGGCTTGACATTATTATTATATTTAACGACGTTTTATCTGACAAATGGAAAAGCCCGTGATTGACTTCCAGGAAATTTGTGAAGATGTCGCCTTTTAGGATTATTAATCCTTTGGTGCCTGGTGGTTAACATATATGCCATCAGCTTTAACGTTAAACAAGATAGACAATATAAGTACAACGTTGCATTGTGGCGCGTTCGCCTAGATATTGTTGCTATGGAAAGGCAACAGTACATTTCCTTCTTATTGTTGTTGGCCTAGATAGCTCTTAACAATATAAATGTGTTTGTTGCTGCCGTGAAGATGCAACAATGGTTACCCTTTGCACTTTTGTCAAGCTACAAATTATTTCGTACTGCTGTTAACAATAATAAGTATTAAACATTATGATTGTGTGTCTGTATTCTTGCCTTAGTTATCCGGCATGTAAATCGCATCTTTTCTACACCGTAGTATACTGTGTTATCTGTGGCCTGTATGACTGTACAATATTTTTCCACATTATTTCATAAATGGTGCAATTTTCGGAAAAGGTATTGAATATAAAATGTGTGTTTTGATTTGTCTGAAATATTTCCACATTCTAAGAAGAATTCAGCGAGATACTATCATAAATGTTCCTGGGTCTTCATGTAATGTACCCGTTATTCTTGTCAAATTTGAACGAAACTTGAATTTTCTCGACAGATTTTCGAAAAATACTCACATATCAAATTTAAAGAAAATCCGTCCAGTGGGAGCAGAATTGTTCCATGCGGACAGACAGACAGACAGACATGACGAAGCTAATAGTCGCTTTTCGCAATTTGCCAAAGTGCCTAAAAGTGCCCACACAGCGTGTTTATGTGTTTTGAGTGGATCTGAGAACAAAGAGCGAGTATTTCCCTATAGACCTTTAAGTGACTGACTTTTATATCCGAGGAGCCGAGTGTTTACTACGTGGTTCAAACTTAGTATTTAAATTTAATAGCTTTAATTTTCATATTTAAATGGCTAAAGCTTAGACGAGATGTTTCCATGCTTAAATCGGATGGTTTGTTTGAGGTCACTGACATCATGTGTTGAAACTACGCTTGTGTCGATTTTATCTTGTTTCGAAACATAATTTTAACACAGCGTTTGGTTTACCAAAATTAACATAAAGTATGTGTGCTAGAATGATAACTGATGAATAATTACTTCTGCTAAAGTAGTGCAGTCATTAAACCTTTTGCTTATACATGAAAGATAAGGACATTCCAATCCCGTCCGTGCCAGTCTGTCGTTATCGCAAGGACAGGTTAACAAGAAATCCCAAATTAGCTTTTATGAGTTTCTAACATGACGTGCATGGAAATAAGGTATAATAGGAAGGGTCTGTCTCTCTGCAAGTGTACGTGTTTAAACTCCGAAAATACTCGCACTGAATGCACTTAGGTTAAATTTCATATTTGTGATGTGCATTTAAGTTTGTCAGGGTTATATATGTTAGCCTAAAGATATGCACTTGGAGATAATTTGTGTGTTTTAGTATTACACATTATTTTCACTTGCATGTTTCGGCTCATCTAAGTCATAATCAGGGAGAACCAAGTATGTGTTCAATTGTAATTCCTGTCTATAAGAATGTACTACAGTACATATATTTTTTGCATGAAACATTACTGTATTTCTTGAATTTTTGTAATTATACGAATCCATTCCCGTTAAGTTAGAATTGTGATGTGTATCGTGTAAGTAAAGACACATGGGGAGTTCGGTCTTACAGTAAGATGTATCTTAGAGACCTATGTTTCGAGGATTAGAGGTGGTTGGGAATAGTTCAGGGTAGCTTCCTTAGATCAAGCCGCCTAAATATGACCAAGAATATATGATTTTTAAGACTGAAGTCTGTGATATAGGAAAGTAGGCTTAAAGTTTCCACAAGTAGCTCATCTTGGCTTTGTCTAATCTAATAAGCCCACAACTAAAATCTTCATTATTTGAATTTTATGAAAGCTTTTTACGTTTTCGCCCAAGTTTCGCTTCCATATGTGCGTTAAGTCGCAAAATATTTTTACACAATTCCGCGGGCAAGGAAATGTTTGTCGTAGTTCATGCCATAGTTTTCTCGTGCTTCTGTGTTTTTATTATTACGTGTTTTTCTCTCGCATCAAAATTTTAATTGATTCTAATTCCACCACTTGCAAATCGATTATGAGGCCCAACAGTGACACTTTGTTAAAGTTGTCAATTTAAAATTTTGTGGCATCAGTGAACTACGTCACAAGCTTTGATCACCAGAGGGTAAACTAATTATGTACCACATGTGGCTTTCATCATGTAGGACTAAACGTCAAACCAGGCTAGCTTCCTCAATTTGATGTGCGTCATTTTGCTCAAATTGTATACCTCTCCTAATAATTCATAATTGGGTTAGGGAAAAAATATCGCCGTGTTTAATTAGGCGCCACGCAATGAAAAAGGTTGGGGCTGGAGTTGTAGGTCCACTCATTCTAAACCTCGGTGCTAATGTGTTGTTTGTGGTCAGCTTTAATCCCGATCGCTGTACAGCGTGGAGAAAGCAACTTTCGTCCAACTGCCAGAGAATTTAATCATCTGACGAATACGGCATTCATGAAAATGCTACGAATGTAACATCACCGATGAGCACTCAACCTTCGTACTATTCAGTTTCTTTCCCTCAGTAACCACAGACATCGCGGCCGTCCAAGCCTCTGAAGTTGACTCGAGAATAAGGCCTCTTAATATAAGGTTCTGATATTTTAGTGTTTTAATAGATAGTTCAAAGCATGTAACTAAACTTTTGAAATTAATTCTAATGCATCGGAATAATTTAATATGAAAACATGTCTACCCAAGGAAATATAAATATATTAGGCGCATTTGTAAAATGGTGAAAAGCGACTATTAACTTCGTAATGTCTGTCCGTCTGCCCGCATGGAACAACTCGGCTCCCACTGGACGGATTTTCATTTAATTTGATATTTGAGGATTTTTCGAAACCCTGTCGAGAAGTTTCAAGTTCCATTAAAATCTGACAAGAATAACGGGTACTTTACATTAAGACCTATGTACATTTATGGTAGTATCTCGCTGAATTCCTCTTATAATGATAAATATTTCAGACAAAAGTTGTAAAGAAAATCAAAACACACATTTTGCATTCAATAACTTTTTTTCCCCCAAAAATCGTGCCTTTTGTAAGATAGTGTGGAAAAATGACAATATAATACGGCACATGCGCTTTGCATGCTGGATAACTAAAGTTACAGACACGTACAATATGTAATACTTATAGGTTTTCCACGACAACAATGGTTACTCGAACGCGCCTCAATATTACATTATGCGTACATTGCCTCTCTTGTTTAACTTTCTTTCTGACGATAGGTGTGCCGTAAGATTTTAAAATTGCTATGAGGTTAAAACATAAGCCTGTAGACTGTATAAAGGAACTTCATGTGGTGATGATGATGATGATGATGATGATGATGATAATAATAATAATATACTAGGCAATGTACGCATAACGTAACTTTGTGGCTCGTTTGTGTAACCTTTGTTGCAATGCAAATGCAAGAATGCATTCTCTGTGTATTGTTGAGCTACATATCACGGTCAACAATATAAAACTAGTGTTACACAGCAAAGCTTTTGTGGCGAATTTACGTCACCGGCAAAAATAAAAAGTACTTAGGTCTTCGTGTAAAATTCTGGATATTTTTGTCCGATTTTAAACAATTAGGATTTTCTCCGCAGATTTTCATCAAAGTCCTCAATATTAAATTTTACAGAAATCCGTCTAGTGGGAGGTGCTCTGATATATGCGGACAGACGGACAGACAGATGAACATGAATTTAATAGGCGCTTTTCGCGACTATACGAACGCGCCTAAAAATGACGACGGTGCAACAGTTGAGGTTATGGAAAATTTTACATAGTTGGTATGAATATTAAGTCGAATTTGTACTACTGTGGTTATAAAATTTTCAATCTATTAATTTGTTATTACTTCTAGCCTCATCAAATTTCTTAAAAGACTCGACGTATGTGATAATTTGTTATCTTAATTTCTTGTTTTTCTTGTAGATCGAAAATACAGTCTTTCTTGAGGCTGTAAATGAAACTAGTTTCATTCTTTAGAAGGAAAAATTTCTCCTTTCGAAGTACAAACGAATTTGATTGTTAAAAGGAAAATGCTTTCCTGCAATACTCAGATCCATGGACAGACATCACTGATCTTTACATACATTTCTGTCTACCGAATTTGATATGCTGATTTTATTTTATAATTTTTTGCTTTGTTGCTTAGGTATTAAAAAATATCAACCCAGCAACTGCTTGGAATGGTATTCTCCTTTGAAGATTTATAGCCAACTGACTTTTATGGAGCCTGAAAACTTATCGTCTCGTTAAAAAAACAACTAATCCTGCTTTGTGCTTGTTGAAGTCAATCCAAGCCTTCACATTGTATATTTTATAAGAATCGTTGTAGTAGAAATGCAGAAGGGTTCTCTAACTTTTATTTTTCCATCATGTCCTACATCATTTTCATTCTTCGTCTATCATTTATTTTGTCATCTCTTTCTCCTTTTCTGCTGGTGCCCTTTGCATTGTGAATACCTACCGCATCATCTTTGTAGATAGATTTTATTTTTCTACTCCTTCTCCCTCATTTTTTCTTCTTCTTTTCTATATTTACATTCTTAATTTATGTACAGGTTCTTTACCAAGTTATCAACCTCCACTCTTGGCATATGTACTGAGCTAAATGAATCTAGTCTGCATCCTCCAATCCATTTTATTTTCTTCTCATCTGTGCTTGGTCTCATTCAGATTCATTAAGAATACATTGTATGAATTATCTCCCACGCTTGCTACGTGCCCTCCCATCTCATCAGCTTTGACTTGATCACCATAATGCCCATGTACCTGAATATATGGCGACCCTGCATATAAAACGACCCCCCTTTCAGGACCTTCAATTTTCAGGGAAATACTAATACAGAGAAGATGTTACACTTTGTAGGCGATTACGTATAAGGCGCCCCGTCGTTTTGCAGGTAATGAATTGGAAGAAACGTGTGTTCTCATTTTCTCAGCCCTCTCAATCTATTTTAAAGTTTTAAATTTATAACGCTATATTATTATTATTATTATTATATTATCATCACGACCACCATCATTATCTATGTAGGTATAATGATTTATGTAAATATCTAAATACAGATATGAAGCTATATACAAAAGGAAAAACAATCCCATTACAGGCCTGGAGAGGCCCTGAGGGTTCCAGGAGGTTGAGGTTGCCAGAGTTTCTAGACAGTCGTCGCATGAAAGTGGTAAGGTTGTCAGCCTAACGCACCGGCCGCCTTTACCCCCAGAAAATATTCCTGGTACTCATTTCTGTTAGAGGCTAAGTCGACCCCAGGGCCATAGTGCGGCCCGAAGGATTATGTCAATGAAAAATTGAAACTATATATACAGGGCATACACAAAAGAATGGTGCGGTTTCAAAAGTGAATAAAAAATTTATTTCTTACCTTACACGGGCACAACATACACCGTCAGCGGCGGCAACTGTCCAAGTTTCTCATTTGGTAATTACAATCCTTCAATGTGTGCACCCTGGGTCACACGACACACATCCACACGGTAATCAAACTCATCCCAGACCCGGTGTAGCATGTCCGCTGTAATGGCCTGCAGTGCATGCGTTATCCGATCACGAATTTCATGGATGGACGTGGGCAATGGTGGTACATAAACGCTGTCTTTAACGAACCCCCAAAGAAAGAAATCGCACGGTGTAAGATCTGGCGAACGGGGTGGCCAAGGGAGAAGGTTCACTGCACTGTAATCACAGATCTGGACACCTCAAAACGGAGCACACAGAAAGCCTTCTCCTGCTGCAACGCCATCTTTGAAACTGGCCCCGCGGCCACGCAGTAAGCATGAGAAGCGAACTGCTGGTAGCGAATGAGAAACTTGGACAGTTGCCGCCGCTGACGGTGTATGTTGTGCCCGTGTAATGTGAGACATAAATTTGTTATTCACTTTTGAAACCGTACCATTCTTTTGTGTATGCCCTGTATTTTTTAAATTATTCCAACAACTTTCTGTCCTAAGACCTTTATAGTTTACAAAGACTTACGTGGTCGGCTCACAGAAGAATACTGTAGGATTTAAGTTCAATCGCCATCTTATTTTACAGTATTCTACTTTCAGTTAAAACAAAAATTAACACCTTATATTTCTGAATATGATCGTGAATTCCTAGTGGATAGGACTTTATCAGATGCTTATATGTCATTTGCCTTACAAATATGGGCCTGTATTCATACTGAATTATTTTGATCTTTAATTGCTTTCAAGTATGTTGGTTTTTCAAAATATCTGTTTTCTTACTTTCTATTCAACGCATCTTGATCCGTAGCAATATTGCCTCAAAAACGTGCGTCCTTTTTTCTCTGTGGCATGTCCATTTTTACCACGAGCTTTTCTGTTCATTCTTGTTGTGTTCCAAACGTCAACAATTTGCCCATATCCAACAGGGCTGAACTTTTATGTGATCTGTGCAAAGTGTGCTGAGAAAGCTCAGGGCGATGGGCTATGTACCAGAGCTGCTAAATGCATAGACTAATAATACACTTCTAAATATTCCCTATTTATTTGGGATTTAAGAAATCGGAAATTTCGCATGATATATTCGCACATTTCCGGAGACAAGAAGACATTTTCAGGAATCGAGGAAGAGATAGAGACAAGCTCGACAGCAGGTAGTGTAGACTCATATCAAGTAGACTGTCTTAACGAAGGCAGTCTTTGACACTGTCGCGCGCGCATACGAGATGCGATCCATCGCCCGACCTCTTGCTTCGTACAGTAAAGGAATCATGATTGTCCCAGACAACAAGGGAATAGAGATCACAACGTACCGTGCGCAGCTGTTCAACTAAGTTATACCGTCCCTGGAATCGGAGTCGACATTGAAATCAAATCTAGGCGGTAACCTTTCACGGGACAGATAAGAGACTGGACCATTACATGTTTTATGCTCACACTAATATGGATGCCCTAGCAGCTGAAATGGGGAAGTGCGTATGGGAAATGGAGAGCGCGTCACTTGGCAGAGCAATAAAATTGCTCGATCTTGTAACAGGAGCAGCTGTAGTGTGTTTCTTTTGAAACTTACCACCTTCCCTCCGCCACGAGTCTTCATAGACGACGGCCATGTTGATCAGGAGATGGCCGATAGGATAAGATACGTAACGAAATATCTAGAAGACTGAAAGCCTTACATCACTCTTCAAGCAATTAGGCGAACGAAGTTTCGTAACTACTTTCTTCCATAATTCGATGGAAAGTTTCCTCATCATTTTTCGTCCTCAATAGGTCTGTGAGTGTGTTTTTGACTGCTGTTATAGTGTAATATTCTCTTGTCAACTTCTTTACAACCAACGAAGGTTATAGTTATGATCTATTACTTCCCTGTTATTTCTATAGCCTGTCTTCTTTGCCTTTTTTTAAAAATTGCTTTGTATTTTCAATGACGTTCTTCGGTGCCTATATGTTGTTATTATATTTGCATTAATTTTACATTTTACGCCGTTCTGATCTTCCTTCTTTGTACTATGTGAGCCTCTTTACAGCCCACAAACTTTCTTTTTAATCTTCATATTGTCTTATTTCTCTCGCGCGCATTTACATGCTTTAAATTTAAGATTTTATTCTTAATAGAATTGCATTCCTTTTGTCTGCTAGGCATCATGTCACATCAGTGTTTTAATATCCGTCTTTTGGTAGTATATCTTATACTTTTAAGCCCAAAAATTCTACGTAGCTAATGCACTTCTCCCCAGTGATGCTGAAACTACTACCACTACTACTACTGCTACTACTACTACTACTACTACTACTACTACTACTACTACTACTACTACCACTAATACTACTACTACCACCAATACTACTACTACTACTAATAATAATAATAATACTGGTACTATTACTACCACCACCGCCGCCGCCACCGTTCTAGCGACGCCTACATTAAGTAGGAGTCAAAATTTCAATAACGGTCCATTTCAATTCAAATTGACGTAGCCATAATTCGTCGACTAGTCTGAATATTTATTGCTGTTTGTAGCACATCTGAAAGTAATTCCTGTCTTTGTTTCTACTTCTTGTGGGTTTCGGTAATTTCCATCTACTCACGTAAAAGAAGGTAAAAATAAAGATCGCCTCGTAACATAACAGTGAAGATACAGAGAAGGAGTAGGGTATAGGTGCACGCGTGTTTTACCTCGGCGGTAGATGTGGGTGAGTGGTCAACGCCAGGCCCCAGCCGCTTTACCACCGAATAAGGCCCAATACCCATCTTACTGGAAGCTGGGTGGGCCCTAGGGCGGTCTCTGCGGGTGTGGAAAAGAGAAAATTCGTTGAACACACTGAGATTCGAACCCTGAACCTTTCTATCCCGGCCCCTATGAAAAGGAACGTGTGTTTTTAGCAATGTCAGAAAAATTGCACATTTCGTAAATATTTTATTCCTAATAAGTCTCACGGGATATTGTCCGATTGTTTATTTTTTGATGATATAGTGTCCTACGATAGGCACTGTCACGGAATTCCGTTGGATAGACTAAAGAAACCCATGATGAAATTCTCCGATCGTAATTCGAAACAAGTACCCACCTAATCTGATTGAGACCAGTTATGTTGTGCAGTCCCTTTTGATGTCTTCAAAAAGAGAGCGTTGTTATGCAGGTGGTAAAGCATGCATCAAGAGCAAGGCCTTGAACAGCCATTTTGGCTCTATGTAAGACGACCTGAAAACAAAAACAGAAAAGTTTATCGTTTATTGTTCTATAAACAAGAGTGTAATTGTATAGGTTTACTTAATTTCAGTACAGACGCCTTTCAATTGCGTTATTTCTCGATTTTACTATCTGATTGGCCCTACTTTTTATTTACTGCGTACACGGAGCGCACTTATGAATCGAACTTACTCTTTAAGTTTCGGCCCGACTTGGTTGGGGAGTATCCGACTCTTCTGTCGAGTCTACATTCGATAAATACGTCACCATATTATTACAGACTGTGGAGAGGCTCTACATGAAAATAACCGCGAGGGAGTGGAACATCTCCGAATGAGTCTATCTGAGTGGCTCACAATGCCATTCTGACGAATTTGTATTTGTGTTTGTTTAGGCTGTCGATTCCAGTGGCCGCACGGTGTAAGGCCTGGGTCTGCGGCCACACGCTTACTGGAATTGCCGGTTCGAATCCCGCCAGGGGCTTGGATGTCTGTCTCTTGAGATTCTTGTGTGTTGTCAGGTAGAGGTCTCTTCGTCGGGCTGATCACCCGTCCCGAGGAGTCCTACCGAATGTGGTGTGTCTGAGTGTGATCGTGAAAACTCGATAAAGAGGAGGCCCTGGCCTACTAGGGGGCTGTTGCGCCATGGAAAAGAAAAAAGTTTAGGCTGCTACCTGAAGTGATAATATTGGATGAGGTGCTTGTAATGCCTCTGTGCTATTTTAAGGTCTCAGTGCTTTACTTCCGGTAGTAAATATTGAAAATACGTAACGTCTTTCAGAAATGTTACAAAGCTGTGTGTGGTTTTATGCGCCGTTGCAAGGTTACTAAGACGTGCGATTTTTTGCCCCCTTTATGTTAAGTATTCACCTAATTGAAAAGCGTTTAAAAGGAAATTGCACCTCTGAGTGTGAGTTACGTTTCTATTTTGTTCGGTGAGCGCTTGTCGATAGAACTCATCTTCGATTTCAGTTTCATGTAGGATAGAGGTTTTTTGGAGAGAAAAGGAAACAAAATTAAATTCGCCCTAAAATGTTTAGTGTGGACTTCCAATGCCATATTTAATCGAAATCTTTGATGTGCCTTGGAAGACCAAACTTGTCGATATGCACAATCGTCCCATTGTCTGTTTATCGTAAACATATTAGACAATAGCGCATAAAGTAACGCTGACAGTAGGCAACGTCCTTTGTGTCTGGAATCCCATGAACCTTTAACCGGACCATGCCATAACTCAGGCGGTTAATCGCTGGCCCTTCATCACAGAGGTCCATTCCATATAGGATCTATGGTGGTCAAAGTGGCACTTGGACAGGTTTTTCTCATAGTACTTCGGTTTTCCTCTGTCAGTATTATTCCATTAATGCCACATACTCATTCTTTCATGTACCATCGACGCTATATAATCTTAACAACAGACAACATCGTTAAATTTTACACTAAAAAACATTAGTCGCCATAAATGTTTAGATAAAATATTTTCATTCCAGTGTGTAGGCAGTGAAATATTCTCAGCCGTTAGCTGTTGGCTGATTGTAATGTATGTCACTGCAGCCCCAGGCAGCTTGGCGACTCGCCAACCTTCTCAAGTCCCGGCGTCCGTGTGACCCGCCACACAATTTTTTATCGATTCATAACCCCCTTTTCGTCCCCTCATCACTGATACAAGACTCATATCTCTGTTGAAGGCAATTTGGTTTTGACTCCTAAACCCCATACATGAACACATGCTGTAGGTAAAATCGGCATATATCTAGGCGTCAGTCATCCAAAAAGGAAAGCAATGGCCTATACTGGTAACCACATTATCCGGACGTGATAGTGACCTTTAGTTTTTCGCGAAACAAAGCTTTGAATGCAAGCCCTGTTCTAAACCTACTTTCTTGACTCATAAGGAAAGATAAACTGATAATGATGCCGACGTTTGCATAGATAGGATACGCCCCTATTTGTAACTTTTCTCATACACTCTCAATTCTCACTTTGTAATTTCTAATTTTCGTCAAAGAACTCTCATCTAACAACCCCTTATTTTGTACGTTCTTCGGTTTCTAATACATGTTTCCGTGCCATATTATATGGCTGGCATTTAACCAACATATATGCCCTCCTAATTCCCAAAGTAGCTTCTAAGAATCGCGCTCCATGTATTATATTTCGGGTTAGGGGCAGTAAAGGTCAAAGCAGGGGATCGCACAGTTACACGATAGGAGCCTATACGCCTACAGACGAAGAAACCGCAGTGTTTCGTTGAAAGCTACAAACAGACGAATATGTGTGTAAAGATTATTGCAGTAAATGTTCATTCTGTAGTCTGTCTTACGACAGGTCCGTAGCCTCTTCCAAAGCGAGTTCTCCATTGACTGCGATGTAGTGCTTCCTCTTTCAATTTCCAGTATCTTCTCTTTTCCTTAAGGTCATCCAGTAGCTGCTTACGTCTTATCCCTCGTCTTCCCGTCATTTCTATCTTTCCTTCTAACTTTCCTTCAATCACGTGTTTCAGAAGGCAGTTTCTGCGCAAGATGTGACCAATCGAGTTAGCCTTTCTTCTTTTTATTGTATGTAGGATATTCCTGTCCTCTTTGAATCTGTGTAATACTTCTTCATTTCTCACGCGATCGGTCCAACTGATCTTATCCATTCTTCTCCAGCACCACATTTCAAAACTTTCCAGATACTTCTGATCCATTTTCCGAAGTGTCCAAGTTTTAGCACCATACAAAGCTATGCTCCAAATGTAGCATTTTACTAGTTTCTTCCTTAAATTTAAGTCCAGTTTGCTGGTGAAAAGATTGTTCTTCTTGTTGAATGCTGCTTTTGCCATGGCAATTATGGATTTAATTTCACGTGTACACCTTGCATCATTTGTTATCATGCTGCCTAAATAATTGAAATATTCCACATTCTCCAATTGTTTTTGATCTATCATAATTTTCATTGGGGATGGTTGCCTTGAGATTCTCATTACCTTAGTTTTTTTCACATTCATTTCCATTCCATAGCATCTTCCAATTTCAATTAGTCTATCAACCATGCCCTGTATCACGTGCAGTAAAAGTAATCATAATATAATATAAGCTGAGGGCGAGTGGTGCGGCCGCTCTGGGCAGCACAGTCAAAAGGGCGGAAAAATTGGCGAAAATGGATATCTTAAAAAATTTTTATTTTTTGCCGTCAACAAATTTTATATTATTATTCAAAATAAAAGTAACTTCAGTGCGTTACTGTGATTGTTTAAAGTGTATAATTTGTGTTGGGCGGCCATTTAAATCACTCGCCCCGGGCACCAAAAAACGTCGGTACGCAACTGGACTGATGTTTATTTACGGTTTCATTGCTCGCCGATTTAAGAACGCGTATTTAGTAGTCATACCTCGGGGTTCGGTACCAAAGGTTGCCACAGAATCGAAGCCCATAAAGGTGATGTAAAGTCTCAGATGTTCTGGTATAAGACGCTGTGTTGTTGGATGAGTGCTTCCCGGCGTTTTCAAGGAACGTAGTGCCCTCATCTTCAAGGATCAAGACGTCGGCAACCACTCAACCTAGGACACAACTTCGCAACCTCAACAACACCTTTATGAGAACCTCTAGTCTCGCTACAATGGTATCAGTTGTACTTTAGTGTAAAGACAACCATCATCTGAGGAAGGAGCTCAAGTAATCTTCTGTGCAGATATTTTATAAACCACTGACAATGTTCAAAGTTTGATTTCAGGCTTCCGCCGCGATGTTGATGTAATCTGTGGTCTTTTGGGTGATTACACGGCGTCGTGTAGTAATTATTTACCACACGACGCCGTGTAATCACCCAAAAGACCACAGATTACAATGTTCAAAGTGATTGCGATATTTTACATATGTCATGCGGCGAGCGGATGGTTGAAACTGAATAACCCTGAATATCTTTGTGTTTTAGGCGCATTAGCAAAGCAGTTGAAAAAAGCCTGCTATTAGCCGCATCGTGTCTGTCCGTCCGTCTGCCAGTCCGAATGGAATACCAAGACTCCAACCTGAGAGAATTTCGTGAGATTTCTTATTTAGTATTTATCCTTACTATCTATTAGCAAACCGGTCGGCACATTTTCTCTAGAATTTAAATTTGTGACGATGGATTCAGTAAAACTCCTTGCGCATCCCGAGCTATGCATCTTTTAGTTTTCTTTTTACTCGAGCCTGATAACGGAAATTAAAATTCTCAGAGCCCGCACAAACTGTTTCACGAGCGTCGCTCAGAAAGTCGATGGGTAGACGAATGTATATGTGCGTCCAGGACAAAAGGCGTGAGTGACATGCTGTGAACTGGGAGTGGAGCTGGCCGGAATTTGCTGATTATTTTAGTTTGTATGAAATGCCGATAGATGTTGCTCAGTATCACAACTTATAAAATAACCTCACTATCACACTTACCGATTAGTTTACGTCTTTTGTGGCATTTCTAGCTCTAAGTGGACAGGACACTTCCTGAATTTCAACGTACATTTTGAGTCCTCTAAAATGGCTCGTGGAAATAAGGACTAACACGACAGAAGTGTGTGTGCATTTGGAACCATTTTGTTTGTCTCATCGTCATAGCTCTTGAGAAATGTTGTTGATTTTAAAATCATGCATTTCGTGCAGTTTATTACAGCAACTCAAGTAGGGTAATCACCAAATATAGCCGTGTTATTGCACATCTTTTTTACAAGATAGAAGCCTTTCGACTTAAATAATTTATTGTCAATATTCTTTGATTTCTTACCTACATTGATCACAAGCTAATGTTTTATGGGAATGAAAGGATATAAAGGTCATTTATACTTACAGGTTTTAAATTTCAATAATTAAAATATAAGTAAGACAACTACACTCGATATCTAATTAGAAAAAGTAACATACGTCTTAATATGTTTAAATATTGATACTTAAAATTGATCAATTAAGTCTAAATGTTTTTTACTCCATTGTATATGTTTATATTTTAAATTGACCATATAAACATTGACTAGGATTCAGAGTAGGTAGAAAATAAGAAAAGATACTAATGACTTGCCTAAGTCAAAAGCATATGTGTACCTGCAAGAATGATGTGTGATAAAAAGCTGTATTTGTGATTTCTTGAATTCCTCTAGGTGGCTGTAATCGAATGAGCAGGGAGTTTGCATATTTCCGGCTTCCGTAACTGTGTTATTGCCTTTAATATTCTTTAGTGAATTTCCATCTGAGTAATGACACTTTCAAAATGTCAAACACAAAGATCATTATGTAAAATGTGTTAAGCCTATGTAAAGTAGACTACATGCAACCCGCAACTGGAATTCAGGTCACAGGCTTTCAGTTCGTCAGATAGTTTGCACAGACCCAAAGTATTCGTCTTTACACTGAGTCTTGGCAAATGCGGGATCAGGGACGAAGCCCCAAATCAAGACCGGTGTTATGACAACGTGCAGGGCCTAGCTGCCGATAGGGGTTAGATAAACGTGAAGCATTGATGGAATATTAATTGACAGGTAAAACCCGTAGTATTCGGAGATAAATCTATATACCTATGCCATGGCACATGACATTTCCTCTTGGTTGAACCAGCGTCTCCGTAGGAAAAATCTGAGCCAAACCTCGTAAGCTATGAAATGATCTTCTGGGCCTTTCTTTTTTGAGAAAGCTTTATTCGAGATGTAATACTTCTGTAACATTTATTAAATACTTGTATTCATTAAATACGTTTAGCGAAAGTCATTGTTTAGTATTTCGTACTCCTGCTTTTGTATTTCAGGAATCACTGGATCTAACCTTACGCTTCTATGTAGCCCCTCCAGGCTAATACTGGAGATGTGTGTTCGAAAAATTTACATTTTCTATCTCAGTTCTTTCAAGTTATTGTTCATAATCATCTTGTCACTTCTCTTTCGACGCTGTTGGACCTCAGAAAAGGGAGCGAAAAACGCTTTTAGATGGAATTCCAAGAGTACAATTTAGGAAATGTTTCTGTAGAAATGTCATTAGGTGGAAACTTATAATTTGTATTTTCCGTGATTTCAGGCTTCTGCCTCGATGTTGCTGAGATCTGTGCTCTCCTGGGATTTTACGAAGCGTCTTCTTGGACTTCTTTTCCCTTGAAGATGGGACTGATACGTTGTCCCGAAACGTCGGTGAAGGATTACCACTCGACGCTGCGTAATATCACAGAAGTGCACAGATCTTATAATTTGCATTATTCACAAAATATTGCCTTTTGCGATCCAATCCGTACTTTTCTAAAATATTTATCGAAACCCCATTTTAATATTATCCGTCTATTTATGCTGAGCTCTCCCAAATGGTCTCCACCTTTGAAGCCTTCCAACCACAAATTGTGAACATTTCTCTTCCTTCCTATGAAAACTTCTATTTAAGACTAAGGCCGCGCGAACGTTTTTCTCCTTTACTTTTGTTGCTCGTACACTAACGTGACATCTGCTATGTCACTGTCACGTCCGTTCACAGAAGGCAAGGAAATTACTCGTGTGGGCGAAACCCAATTCGTAATGTGATTCTTCAATCCTAGATGGTTGTGATAAATACAGGTTTGAACATGCCTCTTTGCTCCAGTTTAATTGCCTGAGGTAATGCTTTGTTATCTCTGTATATGATCTGCTGAAAAACAAAGTGGTGCAAGTCATGTTTTCAACATTTGGAGAAATTAACACAACTTTTCTTGCCTGTCAAAAACTCATACATACAGCACGTTTTTGTTATACGGTGTATGTTGCATAACAGGGAAGTCCCAGGTGCAGCTGCTAAGTTGAAAATTCGAACACATTATTCCAGGCTGTAGTGAAATTGGAGGGTGCAGTTTTGCTTTAAAATGCTAATGATCACTAAATTGTCACGAAAATAAATTAAATTTGTAAGGAGTATAATATACCAACAGATTTCACCTCCACAAACAAAGGTAACTACATGTTCAAAGTAAAACAAAGCTGAAAGATTCATTTGCGAATGTTGGAAATTTCATATTTGTCTTTTTAACGGAAATTTGTCGACGCTTCTCGACTCTGGTGAAACCCATTCAGATACAACTAACAAATTCGTGAAGTCTTCTTGCATTTACGATTTCTCACCGTGATTTATCTTCATAATAGAGACTGTGTTCTCTGCGAGGTACGAGCTGAGACTGAAGAAACATTTGAGCATCGAGTATGATCGATTCTAAACATCGAATATTCACGTTTAAGAAATATCAACTGTAAATATCGCCGCCTACGAGATCTTGATGATGATGTATGGTAAATTAGTTGCTAAAATACAAAGAAATCTTACAGCGTGTGTTAACATACCGTTTTACTCGAAGCTGTTCAGAAATTTGACATCTAGGAGCAATAGCAGAGCGATTGCTCCAGAGGCGTTAAGCTCAGCACACATTAAAGTGGCTACATACCTCAAAAATATTGTCGTTTTCTTAGTTATGGCATCACGTACTCTGGTAGGTGGTCACGAACGTTATGGTAGAACATACTGCCTCCATCCTCGAGGTATACTGAATCTTCACTTCCGCTGAAAACTCGAATTATGTGTATTGTTGTCAATAAACATACTTGCAGTTTTCTTCCTGAAACATACTTGACCTGAACAGGAACATTCTTGTATTACGAAGTGAGGATTCAAACAAAAGGTATTTTATCTTACGGGAGTGGGGGTGTCTACAGACGGAGACAAAGTTGCACTTAGCAGTAGGCCTACTAAATACAATTGCCCAAAAGTATTACCTCCAGCTTTAGATGTCCTCACGTGTATCTCGATCTCTGCCCAAGTCTTGTACTGTAACGGCTTACTGATCTCGCACAGACAATACATCTGCTGTGTTTTGAAGTCTTTATTTCCTTCTTTGTTCCTGCAGGTCAGGACACACGAATTCGCTTCAGTGTAATGCCCTACCCGGGGGACAGTGGATTCACACAATGGCACGACGCTATGAAGATGGTGGCACGGTTACCGGGAGGCATCCCTCAGGAGTTCAGGAGAAGGGTATGTAAAACTATACTGAGAACATGGCAGGAAACCCGAAGGATAGTAGGGTTGACGACGCCCAACGCTTTGCCTCCAATTCATACTGCTGTGTATTTCCCTCCCTACTTACATGTGATATACCAACCAGCCCAAAGCACTTGTCCCAAGTGAAGGTTGTAATTGGATTATGTTCTCATGTGGCCCTTCGGTTCGTTTTCAGTCATGGCCTCTCCGATCTCTTACTTCCGATTCTCTCTGTCCCTTGCTGTCGCCTTCCAGTTCCGTGTCTGGACCAAATCTACGGCTTCCCTCCAAACAGCATCCTCCCTTCTACTCCAAGGCTTTCCCACGGGCCCTCTTTTTCCAAACCATCGTCCCATTACTTTGTTTGGGATACGAGAATCATCCATCCATACTATGTGGTTAGCCAACTCTAGTCTCTTCAGGCGTAAAAATATTTGAAATGCCACATTAGTGGTCAAGTTGTTAAAATCTCCTCATTGTCTCTAATTCTCTACACTCTACATTGGCCCTAATATTTTTCTGAGATTTTCCTTTCAAAGGACTCGATCATGTTAAAGACTTTCTGGTAGAGCTTGACGTGGTTATTGCCGTCGTCATTTGTATGTACAAAGTGGTTAGATGACGAGAGGCGACCATCATGTCTGGCAGTCTTCTGTTTTATAAAACAAGTCTCTAAATTATTTTAAATATGGAGAGAAATTACGAGTACTTCCCCTGTGTACACACTCATACAATATGACAAAAGGCGAACATAAAATGAAAAAGAAACGTCAAAATCCACTATTCTTAATACCTTAAGTGATACAAAATCGAGCAACTTTACTTCGAATGTGTCTACTTGCAAAGTGCACAAACCTCTCATCGTTGTATGTCTTCTGTTGTGCCAAATATAGACATCATTTCGAAGAGTTCTGTAGTGTCGCAGCGTCTGACGTTATAGCCACTTCGTTCACATGCTGTAGATTGTTGCAGTTTTACAGCCACAATAACCTCGCCTTACAATCGTAGGCTGTCTTGATAATAATGTGGTATAAAGGGCCAAGACTGGAGATTGTTGTCTGTGTCTGACAATCAGGAGGATGAGTTGTGGATTTTATCGATGTTCAGACTGTAGCATTTCTCATAGTACTGTAATTAATACTTTAGGCATTCACATTTCTTATTATTAACGCAGTTTTAATTTTGATTTAAATTGGCCATACATATCAGATTTGTTATTTATAACACGCTGACAAGAACTGAAAACTGAATTAAATTATTTAAATCAAAAGGTTGTCGTAACCTGTATCTTTTAATTAAACTTGTTTTATACTTATTTATCATGAGCTGTTCATCATAATTTAGGGCATCATTATTCCCAATTTCACTTTCAAACACAATAATGTGTAGGGAGGCATAAAACCTAGTTACGCATTGCAGGCAATATTGCTGGGTAAGCATTTAAATTACAGCTCCGTATATAACGTAACGCCGTAAGAGCAAATGTATATGGGTTATAGGCTACTAACTATTCTTTGTTTTCGTAATAATTTTCTTAGGTCATCCATTAATGTCAATTAATGGGTCTCAGTATTTACTTATAAACTGGCTTAAGATGTCTTCTAGTTGCAAGGTGAGGTAAATATATCTTAATTATTACTTTATATTAGTCATTTACCTTGCAATTTAACCGATTAATCCTTTAAAGGTAAAAAATAACCCAAATTGTATAGGGATATTAATTTATCCGACAACTCACATCACTACATCACTCGGAACGTTTTACTTGACTGCAGACAAGACAGTGCTCGCCGCTACTTCAATTTGCCGTGAGTGGGGTTCTGCGCATTTTAGTTCACTGAATTACAGTCAATATCAATTTTTTCTTTACTCGCCATGTTTTCTTTCGGCTCTCAGACGCGTGTCACATCCATCATCTTATGTTAAAGTTTTGCTAGTTAAGCGAGCCTACAGGAAGTGACTAGTGGCAGTTGTCAGATAAAACAACGTCTCTGTATCTGAATATTCACTTAGTACCTCGCACTTAACACACCACGTCTCTATTACACAAACCAGTCAGTTAATTCTGTAGAGGAAAGTGGCCTGTGTTCGTTCTGACATTCATGAGCACACAAAAACCTATATTCTGTGGGCAGAAAGTAGAATTCTTGAATATTACACCTGGCAGTTTATGAAGTAATCACACCGCTTTAAAATGCTGATATTAGTTTTCTATGTCATCTATTTCTGTATGAAAGAAAAGACAGGATGCAGACTGGACACCTAGAGTTCTTTTTCTTTTTGTAATAGAGATAGGATATTTCCGATCACTGCTCGAGATCTGGCTCAGGATAGGGACAAGTGGCAGGCGCTTTTGAATGCGGTTATGAACCTTCGGGTTCCATAAAATGTGGGGAATTTCTTGACTAGCTGAGGACCTGTTATCTTCTCAGGAATGACTCTGCTCCATGGAGTTACTTAGTTATCTGGTTAGTTAGTTAGATCTTTTTTTAGAAAGTTTCCAATGACCATGCAGCCTCCCGTTTCATGAGTACCGAAGGCCAAAGGTCGTCAGAACATGAAGTTTAACATTGCCTCCAACTAATACATAATGCATGGAGCTTTAACCCATATCCTGTGTACAGGCACACCTCCTTGTCCTGGTAATAGAAATTACTCTACTTTTGCCTGAGTCACGTATTAATTAAATCTCCGGGAAGTCTCACAAAAATATCTTGCACTTAAGGTACTCTTATGTTGCCGAAACCAAAAAGAGTTTTGCAATATCTTGATGAGACGAATGGCGGAAAAATATGAAAGTTTGAAAAGGAAGCCTATTCTACTTTATGTATTATTATGTCATGTGCATAAGTAGATCGACTAAAACATGGAAAGGGGAGAATTTAAAATTTGGTGTTAATCTACAGCAATGCGGTCTGATTTTACACACTAACACGGACCAGTTATGGCATCGCGGCTAGGCTGCGGGCTGGATAACCGGATGATTGAAATTCGATTCCCGACAAGAGCGGACATTTTTCTTTTTGTCGACGCATCCTGACCGTCTCTGGGCCCTCCCAACCCACTATCCAAGTGTTGCCAAAGGCTCCTTCCTGACGGAATGAACTGCCGCGACATGACCCTTCTCAGTCACCTAACATATTGCCCGAAGTTAGGAAAGATTGAAGTTGTACCTCAATGGCAAACTAGGCCTACATAGTGGTCATCCTTGCTAACCCTCTACTCTAACATAGACTACGTGCTAAATCATAGGTTCAACCGAAATATTGTTAACAAGACACAGATATCAGCGTTCAAACTCAACGTGTTCTGTTCAATTTGTACTTGTGTATGTGTACACATGTAAATATGTATGTATGTATGTTTGTGTTCTGTATTCTGCGGTTGCTTTGCAAAGATTATGGTTAAACCAGGCATCCCATTTCATTAGCAGGGGGTTCGCAGCAGGATATTGTAGGATGTCTGAATCAGCCAATCACATAACGTATCAATGATCTGCTTACGGAAATCCTAATTTCCACCCACACTCATATCAAACAGAACTTCAGGTTAGAACTTGTACCACGTGTGTGATGTTATGATAAAATGGAAGAGACGTTTGCACGATGCGGTAATGTAACATAATGGAAGGGGCGATATTTGGAAGCTTATCAGTTTGCTGTTTCGAGAGAGATACAGAGAGGTGGACTGGAGTTTTACCACGCTGTGACGTTTTGCCTTTCATTAAATTATGAAGTGATAGGACGACAGTTGCTTACATTTGCAATCGATGCAGATTCTGTGTTGCCTTTTGATATTTTGAAACTTTTGTACTTTATGCAGCAAGAGTGGTAAAGACACGTTAACTATATTCCTTTCACAACATCTGGCTCCTACATAAGAGGATGAGGAAAAACAATGAGAGTACGGTTTTCGCAGAGCAGGACATATTTGTTTCAGTTCCCTCACAGTAAACAGTGAGGGCTGTTTATATGTACTTAAAGGATAACAATGTGTGCCGTCATAGTTTTTCTTCCCTTTGTTCAGAAAGAGTAACAAAACTCGCCAGTGTTAAAACAGTCGAAAGCTGTTTGCCTTTCATGCTTGCACGATATAGAGGTCTTTCTTTAATAAAATGAACATGGCGGTAACCTATCAGGCTGGCAAAGCGGCAGCGCATCTAGCTTATTTTCTGTTGCATTATTCATCGACAGTAAGACCACCTGTCTGGACTGCAATACCTCATGGTTTTACCCAATCCGTCCTCTTAAATGTCGGAGTTAGTATATAACGCACTTGTGCGTCCGTAATGAAATGTACATAACCACCCGTAACGGAGAGCGGGCCGCCACCGTGACAGCTCAGGTTTAATCAGAAGGTAAAAAGGTAAAGCAATCCCATTACAGGCCAGGACAGACCCTTAGGGTTCCAGGAGGTTGAGGCGCCCAGATTTCTAGACAGTCGGCACAGGAAGGTGGTAAGGCGCTCAGCCCTACGCACCGGCCGCCTTAACCACCACGAAATATTTCTGGTACTCATTTCTGTTAGAGGCTGATTCGACCCCAGGGCCATATTGGGACCGAAAGGATTATGTCAATGAAAAATTCCAATTACACCATCGGGAATCGAACCCGCGACCTTTAATCGGAAGGTAGTCCCAAGAAAGAAAAGACTGCGTTTATTATTATTATTATTATTACCATCCTTTCTTATTTTTCAAGGCTAAATAAGGTTTAAAGCTGGTAATCCTTATTTAATTACCTATAAACTAATTAAACATTGCTTGTGCTTTTGAACTATATTATATTTTTACATCTGCGAATTCTATATACCTTAATTTTGTCATGGTTAGCAGCAGGAGTAATTCTCCGTTTGTAAGAATACCTTAAATGTCTACGTGATTGGACCCCTAATATGGATGTGTGCGAAGTTTACTTATCAGAAAAATGCAAATAAATTTAGGAATGCCTACAGAGTTGGTTAATTTGCGTGTAGAATTATGTAATGGCGCGCAACTCCATGTGAGATTCAACGGTTGAGCATTGTATCTATTCCGTTTTCAATAGTTTGTTGCACGATATGAAGCAACTCGGACAATAACGATGGGCATTTTAGCCTCAGTGATGTCTGTAAGCACGATGTAATGAATACAGCAAACTGGACGCTTGTGAAAACTGGATGCAGAGAAGCGATCGGCGAACAACTGTTGTCGGATTTTCGGTTGATGTTTGTGCTGTCACTGTAGCTAAGCTTAATCCCAGACTAAATGACAGAAAATGTACGCGTTTTCTATTTCCCGGGAAACGCTCGTCATATCCAGTCTCAAAGTCCGATATTATTGAAAGTTAAGGCATCAAAGCAACATGCTTCTGACTACCGTTGTGATAAGGCAGTGTTCAACACAACTGCCAACATTAAAGAACGAATGTTCGTTATTTTAGGTTTGTGTTTCAGTGATAGCTTCCATTTGTTATTTTAGTAAAGATGTAGGCAATCTCGATCACTTGTATTGATTTGCTTTTATACAGTGTATTTTAAATGGAGATTCTTTTTGAAAAGAAACCTTAGCACCGCAACCAACCACACATTGAAATTTTATTCCAGTGATACAGTATTCTTTGATTCTTACCTTCTTAAACTTATCACACTGACATTTCTTGACCAGACGGTAATGAACCACTTGATCAAAAGTGTGTTTGTTCTTTTGGAACCCGACGGTTCTTAGAGCCTCTATTACAAAAGCCCTCCATTGGTGCCTATTCTGGGCCTGTTCAATTTATACCTCCATAACGTATTGCCCCAAGATATATGTCAACATTCCCCTTTGCGTGTACGCCTCTCGAGCGGTTGTACGGAAATTACTTCTCCTTCATCCGTGGGTGCAACTCTAAAACTCCCTCAGTGTAATTACTTTACAGTATCACGTGAACAGAATCTGTTCGGTAATGTCTACTCCTTAGTCGCTTCCTCTGTCTTCCAATCTCATATGTAAAGATATCCTTCTGAAATCAACGCGTGAAAGTCCACATAGACCTGCATTTGATAACAGCTGGTCCAGAGTGTAGACTTCTGCGAATTCGTCCAGTGTAAATCAGTTGTTGTAGCTCAACTTTAATTTCTCGTGTTTATCGTTGGATTTCTGAAAATCCTAAACTCAAAATTAGCAGGCTGTTTTTTATACGCCAGTGAGATTAAACAGAATGAGCATCTTAAATTCATAAATTGATGAGTTGTTATTAGGAGGGTTATGGGATTAAAGCAGAATAAGATGTGAGGAATGTTAGCATGCATGGGAAAGATTATAAGTGCATAAAATAATTAATTTGAAGAACATCTAGGTTTAGATGTGAGGATAATATTAAAACGGATCTTAAGGAATACGTGTGCAGTTGTGGGTTGAATTTATCCATCTGACAATATAGCCCCGTGGCTGGCTATTATAAGGAGGATGATAAACGCGCCTGTTAAAAGCTTTGTACAAAGTATCTTCCAGTGAATTAATAAATTCTGTATGAACACATCTAAAGGTAGGACTATTTTGGACGACGACGGATCAGAAATAAACGTACGCAACAACTTTCAGTATAGAACTAAAGTAGCAAGTTTCAACGAAATCTGTTGAATAGTTTTACGAATGGCACATGGTCTGCACATGCAAAACGTAGTGTGTTAAATTTCAACGCATACGATTGAAAGGGTTCATAAAGTCGGTGTGCTCATATGATCTCTCAATTCTTACAAGCCTTCAATTGGCGCATTGTATAGACAGAAGGCATAATAAAGTAAATGTTCGTCGTACCGTGCAACTCATTTACTCAGTAAAGCCGGGATTAGACGGCGCGCGACTCGTCGAGTGACGTGACGTCACTTGCTCGGCCAACAGATCGGAACAGAAAAGACAATCTGGCTACACGACGCGGCGCAGCTCGGCAAATGGCGGACCAGCGGCCTTGCTCGGGTAGGTTCGGCTCGGCTTGTAGAATAAGTCGTGTTGTTCTATGAACTTAAAAATGTCCTCGTTTGACCACTCCATTCTAGCCAATACCAATTGTGGGACAGAAAATCTCACTCTTCGCGCACCCCGACAGCAGAAAACAAAGACCAGACCTAAGTGTATACAGGCTTGGGCGAGACTGGCTTGGCGCGTAGACTGCAAGCGCCGTGTAGCCGCAAAAGCTGCCCGCGCCGAGTCCCTTTGAGGATCGTGAAAAAACCGCTTCTGAGGCGATCCAACGAGCCTCGCTCCACCAATCACACGCCGCGCCGCGCCAGGCCGGTTACACGGCGCGTTTGAATACGATTCCTTGTCAATGACGTCAGTTATGACGTAAAACGAGCCGAGCCACTCGCCTTCTAATCCCGGCTTAATACAAATGACTATAGCTGTGACGACAGCGATTTGACAGACAAGCGTGACAATTAGCAAACTGCCTCGCTGATCGTAAGAGCACAGAAACAGTTCATAGCGTAGGTTATTCCACATTTAGCTTTAGAGAGAAAACTGTAATTAGTGGATTTGTAGAAGTAGTATAAAAGACTGTGTATGACAACAGGAGGCTTGATTTTGTCTTTCACATATACCAACAAATGCACATAACAGAATTAGAAACCAAACATAAGCTGGTACCTTTCTACATGTTTCGGCGATAAATCGCCAATATAGGTGAAGACATCAACTTCCTGTTCGGTGCTGTGACACGCTATATTTGCGACGATATCACTTGCCTTGCCATTACCCTTCCACAACTTCTTTTACAGGATGTGGCACTATTAGTGATGTAATTTACGTTTCAACAAATGCGAACGTAAAGTTACGTGCCCTTGAGTTTATATCCCACAAATTTACTTGCGTGTTTCCGTTCTTCTGAGATGTGATGTCTAGTCAATGGGTGATCGGATACCGACGTCTCGAGGCAGGGTAGTGGCCTCATTTTAAGGGTCGAAATGTCCAAGAATATATTTGGACCTTTCGACCTGTGAAGAATGGTAGCCTTTATTTTGTTACTTGTGTTTTTTTTTCTTTTTTTGTGAGAGGAGAAGAAATGCTTATAAAAATTTTCGAGAAATCTCACGCTCTGGGTCCTTGCACATCATTTTGTCTAACAAGGTTTTAGAGTTACTGAATTCAGGTACGTGTGACATTTTAAATTCCGACAAAATATGACTTCCTCTTCCCCTTCTTCTTCTTTCCCGTAACGGACATGCAGTGTATTCATCCTAGCTTGTCCCACCTGAAAATTAATTCTGAGGCAACGCATAATTTCCGCACGCGGTAGAGCAACCTGACACGGTCCTTCAGCCATGATGAGAAAATAAGCACCAAGCGGACAAAAGCCCGTGAGGCGATGGGGACTCGAAATGGAACAGCGACGGTATTAGGACAGCTATTGATTAGATTTATTTTGTACTCGACCAATTAAAGGAAAAAGTATGAGTTGAATGAAACAGTACTTCGTTTATTTATAGATTCAAAGCATATTTGATTGAATATTGAATAACATAATTTAATTAAAATGTGTACTGCAGGTAAATGAATTTACGATGTTCATTGAGCCAACACAATTTTACAATCCCACTGCTATTTCGTTTTGCTTTAGAACGTTCTGTGTGGCAAAGTAATGGGGAACTGAAACATTTTAAATTGAAATTATTAAATCTATACTTTTTTTATTATTTCATTGGGCTAGAACAAAAAATACGTACGCGATTACTGTCAGGAATTTTAAAGTTTATTGTTTTGCTGTAACTTTTTGTGTGAAACGAAGCCAAATTGCGATAATGTCAGAATGATGAAGCAAAGCTCTTTGTAACCGATGGCCTTCTTCATGTGCATTGAGGCATTATGCCTACGTGAAACAGAACGCCATCCATTCTTAAACTGTGTCCATGCACATTCCATATTCACCTTTACATCTCCTCTGACATTCTATGTTATAGGTTCGTGATATCGCCTATAATGTTGCTTCCTTCAAATAATACTAATAATTATTATTATTATCTTCTTAGTGTAAGCTACATGTCGATTATATGTGATATTCTCACATCTTAAGTGAAACTGGTGTTTCAGGTAAAGGACCCTTAACATCTCCTACCTTCTATATATTCTCACTGGCAGCTTGAGACGAGATGACAGGTTCCCCAGGCTTACAGTTTTCCCACTAGAATTACACTTAGAAGCTGACGGTATTAATTACAACGTCGGAAGTAATCAGGGACGTTTAAGTGAATTAGAATTTACTGTAACTTATTGATCACAAACTACGACATGAGTTTCAAAATTCAGATATACTCTCCTCCCTCATCTGACGTGAATACTTCCATCGTAATACAGAATGCATATTGATTTTGAAAACAATGTAGTTTAATAATTACGTTATTGATTACTGCAAATTTTTAGTCTTTTGTCTTTAATTTTCCATGGCTTCTTAAGCTACTTTACTCATGTTTTGTCGAGGGTTGGGCATAAACCTTCGAAATTATGAAAAGAGTTTTCTTTCAAAAATAAATTTCAGGGAACAGTTACAAAAAATATGATAGGAATACAAATCAATTCATATATACATACTAGAAGCAAATTGATACTAACAATTACTCTATATTCTTATGACACAAAAACCTTTCTAACGAAAGATTTCGTCTAACGCAAGCTTTATATTTTTTACTTAATTGTTAGCCCTTGGATATTATGGCCGTTACTAAATTGTGGATTATGAATCCGATTTAAAATATCCGAAGCATTACCAGACATGTATTCTACATCACTCTCTTCGACATTAAAATTGCAGTGACTTTTCTAACAAGTTCAGGTACCTAAAATAATACCGAATCTGTGCATTATGTTTTGAAAGAAATAAGCAGGCAATCTCCAGTATGTTTATCTTTCTACCCTGGATACAATTTCCATAATTCTGCTTTAGAGAGGAAAACTCTTGCGCTCGGTATAGAAATATTTTCTTTCTGCAAAAAGGATCCCAGTGAATGTCAAGGAAAAAGTGAACTTTGTCCAGTCTGTTGGCATTGTCTTAATTATGAGGCTTAGTAAAGAGAAGTGAATAACTTAGTTTTAACACCCTATAACTGCAATTGATTAATTAGTGTAAACTTCGGCGCGAGCTTCATTTCTTTTACTCTTATGTTTCATGTTAACACAGATTACAGAAATTTGTTCGTAAATTTGAGTAACTAATGGAAGTTGAGATAGAAATAAAATGTTTAATTTAATGTTATATAAGTAGTTTATTTTCCGTTAAAATGAAAGAAATTAAAATCTTTACCACAATATAATACCCTATTTTGGAACTCTTTGCCACAAAATAGTACCGTATGTTCTTTTCGGAGAAATATTAACACTGCATTTAGTTCAGTTACTTTGAATCAAAATTTCTAATTGTTTTAGTCTCACCTAAAGCAGAGATTATGCTGCACAGATATCACGTAATAAAATCTGCTAACACAATTCAGTGTAAATACGTTAATTAGAAATCTTAGTCGAAAATCTCTCAGCAGTTTCTGATTTGAATCATACGCATGAACAGATAACAGACATCTCCAGTGCGTATATAAGTTTATTCACACCAACTACATATATTCATTCTATGTACTCCTACAGTACAGAGCACTTGACAGTGCAGAGATATCACGTAGCGAATAACTTCAGGTCTTCACCCCAGAAAACTGCAAGTTGTTACGTAAAAAATGTTTGTAAACAGACAATTACATATATGTTTTATATCCAAATATTTTATGTAACAACACAACGGGTTTTATTGGATTTTATAACTATGGCTGTAATATATGTGCATGTATATATGTGTATCTATTTTACCATTCAATGACAAGCTGCATGCTGCGTAGGTCTATAGAAGAGGACTTCCTGATAATGGCTGAGATTGTCAGCCGAAATATGTAGGAGTATATAGAATGAATGTATGTAATTGGTGTGCAGTAGTTGGTATAAATAAACTTATATATGCATAACAACTGCACGGAATATATATAATATCAAGTATATCTCCAGTATGGGTTTCTTAATACGAACGACTCGAGTATATAATAATAGCCTGTGATGAGAGCGTCGTTAAATAAACAGTAAATAAATAAGCAAAAGCATAAACCAGTAAGCTAGTAAATGAATAACAGAGACATTTAAAACCATGAGCTTGCTTTTCTTCTGCAGTTGTGGCTGACAGTAGCCGAGAAGCATCTGCAGTCCCGGGGTGTAGATTGGAGCCATGCGGAGAGGCTCTGTTTCAACGAATGGAGCAACCCCGATGACGATGAACTGGGGGTGCAGATTGTCAAGGTGAGTTCCTTGATTGCTTTTAAATTGCCAAGTGACTGCGCAGAGGTGCTATTTCTCTGTTGATCTTATAACTGATCGTTGCTGGTTACTTTTTAATTTGATATACACCAAATTACAAGACTGTTCGTTTCAAAGGTTTAACTTTATTTCTCCATTATAACAAAACAAACGTCAGCACAATACCATTCGTCTACTCCTTTCCTTTACTGAACGCCAACTGGCGCGGGACACCTGGTCCCTTCTTCTTCCTACTATATATAGAAGAGTGGGGAGGGAGAGCCGAACTGCTCCAATAATGTTCGGTTACAATCTTAATTAGCGTTATTTCGAAGATGATGTAAACAATTTGTCATGCCGTCAAACCTTAGTCTTAGCCAGTACATAAGTGCATTAAGACGAATGAAGCATTATTATTAGGCTGTTATATTGAGTGAGGTAAACATCTTACGTATTGTTAAATTGGTCACATTAAGCAAATTTGCTTACCACTATATGAGTTTATTTCTTAATTAACCCTCCGCCTGAAAACACATGTGTGTCGAAAGGAATTATGTAAAACCACATTTTGCCATCAAAGTGTGACTAATTGAGGTAATGGAAAACATTAAGTTATTTTATCCTACTAATGTGGCAAATCCATACATCAATACGACGTTTTTAGCTTACTGACAATTAGAAACAATTTTTTTTTCCGGTTCCAAGAATCTCTTAATCTTCTGGAATTGATTCGATGTGAAAATGTTACTAAACGAAGTAAGTCAGAAATCACAAACTACAAATATAAATACATTAACGATATCCATGTAGCATAAACCAATTGCCGCTCTGCTACTTAAAACGTTACCCAGTGTTCATGGAAAGCGAAAATTTGTTAGTGTGTTCACAAGAGCCAGCAGCTGTTCCCTCTCCTGAGCCATTTGACTCCACCTTCTTCTGCCTTCTTCGAGACCCGTTTTAGCCCTACGAACCATAATCAAGGTATAAACATATAGTATGTACCTCACAGTAAACACGCTGCTTCCCCATCAGACACCAGCCGGTTATTTTGCCACTTAGCGAAATAGGCGCACGATATTGTGCTAACTGTATCAAATACACGTGTTCATTCTGTGAGGAACATGCAAACATTGTTAGTGCTGAAATAGGCATTCCATGTAGCAGCCACTATGTTTTAAATTATCAATATTTTCTTCCAAATTATATTTAAATACAGCAAGTAAATAAGTGGTTTCAAAGGCCATCTCAAAGTCGGAAGCTCTGTGTAGCATTTCAGAAGATGAAAATTTTAGCTTGCTTTCGTTTCTTAAAAGGAGGAACGAAAATAGACGGGTAATAAAGCCTATGGAAATAGCATATATATATATATATTTTTTTATTTATTTCGACAGTTATGATTGATGAACCTTCAATAACAAGAAATTAAACGTGTACCAAGGTTTTTTTTTACTTTATTATACCTTCACTAAACACAGCCCCAGTGTTTCGGTAATCCACCATACCGTCTTGTCTCCCACCCCTCCCCATTCTTTAAGTACCAATGCCTAATCCACCGTGAAGTGCACAGCATAAATTCTGATTTTCTACGAGTTCTCTTTGGAGCCGGGATAGCGTAGACGGCATAGTAACTGCGCTAACTGCTGGACGATCTGGGGTTCGAATTCCAGCAGAAGCAAGAGATTTTCTCTCCTCCAAAATGCCCACACTGTCTCTGCAGCCCAACCAGCCTCCTGTGCAATTGGTACTGGGCGTTCTTTCCCCGGGGTAAACCGGCCGCTTCGAAAAGTCGACCACTGATCTCCATCTAGTGCCGAGAGCAAGAATCAGTGGAGGTATACCTCCACTCCCTCTATATGCCTTCATGACGTGTACAGGGACAATTTTTGTTTGTCTTTCGCAAGTTATTTTTAACCTTAATGTCCATTTATTGCAAAAGAAATCTACTATGGATAGAGTTAAACTACAGCATAAATATTACGCTACGCATAAAGAATTTTTAATTATAGTTCATTAAGTATATTACAATATTGATGTTACATATATATATATATATATATATATGTTACTGTCAGAGAGTAAAGGTAAAGCAATCCCATTACGGGCCTGGACAGGCCCTTAGGGTTCCAGGAGGTTGAGTCTCCCTGATTTCTAGACAGTCGGCACATGAAGGTGGTAAGGTTGTCAGCCCTACGCACCGGCCACCTTTACCCCCCAGGAAATATTCCTGGTACTCATTTCTGTTAGAGGCTGAGTCGACCCCAGGGCCATAGTGCGACCGAAAGGATTATGTGTCGAACCCGCAACCTTCCGGCTTGTAGCGCAGTGCCTCAACCAACTGCGCCACCGCGTGCCCCCTTACTGTCAGAGTAGGTTACTAAAAGCGGAGAAGTTTGGGGAACGGCAGCGGACAGAGTCCACATTGCTGACGGGTTAAGGGGAGGGAGGGGTACACTTTTAGACTTGGAACCTTGGAATTTATTGTCAGTTACTTAGGATATATTAATAACAGTGACGTACATAAAGACCCGCAGACCCCGCGGGGCTTGGGTCCCTAGACCTATAGAATACTAAAATTTTTTTGGGTTCTTTCGGACTGGATTTTATTCTTCTAGCAGAAAGCAGTATTCTGATATATCTGGGAGTAACTTCGCTAATAATTATAGGGGGGGGGGGGGCCGACCGGTTATCTACGTCACTGATTAATAGATGTACACAATATTTAATATTAATTAATGTTCAAGTCGATTTGGTCACATTAATATTTAACTTTATAATTATTTTGTTAGAGATTGATATTTAAGTGCTAAACTACAGGAATTTTTAAAAGTATGAATCATCACGTTTCCTTATAATTCGCACACATTATGCAATGTAAACAGGTAGCATTTTTGGAACAATGGTTGTTGGATTGTAAGGAGGTACTGCTAGAGACCTAGTTTTATACAGGTTACTTTCAATTTATTGTTTGTAAAAGGGTACTATATCATGTCGCTGTCAAATACACGAACAATGTCAGAAAACTATCAGCTAAATGCATAAGATGCCACATTGTTCACAGCACTAGGACACAGTCTTGTGTCAGCAAAGGCGGATAGCGTCACTGTGTGTTCTATTTAATTATCTCCACAGCTTGCAGCTGCCTTTCCGTTCTTTGTTAGACTACAAACACCGCTCGGTCGTTCCTTCCATCCACATTTTCGCGACCACTCATCCGAACTTTTCGCTTCCAGCTAGCTGTAGCAACCCACACTCGACCAAACGAGTATAGTCTATCTCTGACGTCAGGCGCTTCAATTTAAAAAAAAAAATGTCGTTTTGAATAGGACGGTAAATTTTTAACCAGGCGCAAGGCGCGTTCACAAATGACACCTGAATGGAAATTAAATTTTAGATTATTCAGTACAAATATTAAGCCTCCTAGGTGTGGTTTTAAAACAAAATCTGTCGAAACTTCTCAGTCTGAAGAGTTAGGTGTTTAGCGACAGTTGACCGGAAATTACTTAACTGCGGCTGAAATTTTGTGATACATACTGCTGACGGAGAGGGAAGAAGACGAAACCTTAGTTGAGACAGTGGAGCACAATACAACAAGACTCTCTTTGGCGGCATTAAAAGCGTCATCACTCGTCATCATCATAAGCAGTGGTACAATTGTGTTATTCATTAAGCCACACAAACTCTTGCTGTGTCGCACCATTTTTCAGCGGTCTTACCAAAACTTTCATGCTCCTACGCTTTTATGCTACAGGCCTAATTTGTTTCGATAGTCAAAATAGGAAATATTATGTAATAAGTTATCATTGAGGCGCTTTCGAATGTTTGCGCCCAGGACACTTCTCAAATGGCCACACCATTATGCCAGTGTGGTCGTGCTTTTTGTGCACATATTATAGAATGTTATTAATACAATTGCGTTTTGCTATTAATTATCCTGTCTTTGTAGAACTTGTTTGTATGTCTACTTGACCTTTTTAAATTTATGGGTTTTACATTACCTCAAGTGTTCACCCGTTCCAAATATTTTGTAATTGCTTATCAAAACCAATATTTTCTACATAATCTGTAGGTATATTCATAATATATCTCCATACCAAATTTTATATTTCTAGATATTATGTAAATCACATGAAGAAATAAGGCATATTTTTGTGGTTTATTATCGACCATTATGGATTATTATCGATTAATATTTTTATAGAATACTACCGACGGCAACCGTGGGAGCGCTAGTCACCAGAGTAGTCATGAGTGTACTTATGTCTTCATGCAAAGTGTCTTATTATTTTTGTCCGATTCCAAAAGAAGCGAATTTTCTCGACCGATTAATGAATGACCCCATACGAAATTTTAGGAAAATACGTCCAGCGGGAGCCGAGTTCGATGCGGACAGAAGAACAGATGTGACCATGTTTGCAGCCACTTTTCGCAACTCTGGGAACGCGCTCAGATCTGAAGTCTATCCTCATTTTCCAGATGCACTGGTTTCAGACATTTGCCACTCATACCTCATATTTCAAGAGAGAAAACTTGCAAAATAAGCGTAAACACAGATATCCCTCAACAACGGTAACAATAACAATCTCTGTACGGAGCAGTGTCCTTCTTGAAAAGCTGATAGTTTCTCAACTATTCAAATAATCCCTGCATTTTGTGGAACCCGAATGTTAATAATCGTGATCACAACAGCCTACCAACTGTTCCTGTCAAGAGCCAGGTCCACCCAGGCAAATCCCCCATCCTATTTCTCGAAGTCCATTTTAATATCTTCCTATCCATGCCTCGCTATTCCACGTGGTCTCATTTGTCAGGCCTTCCCAACAAAACTCTGAAAACATCTCTCCTGTCCCCAATACACGCCACTTGCCACGTCCATCTTGTTCTTCTTGAGTCGATCATTTGCGTAAAATTTGGTAAGGAAAACACACGAGTGTGAAACTCCTCATTATGCATTTTGCTGCAGTTTCCAGTTACCTCGACCCTCTTAGGCATAAATATCTTCCTCAAACACCCTCAGCCTCTGTTCTTCCCTCATTGTGAGAGACCAGGTTCCACACTCCTATAAAACAACAGAAAAATTATATTCTGTGTATTTTAATATTTTCAATACATTATTATTATAATTGTTATTATTGTACGCTAGTTACATTACGAAGAAGTGTAGGATATTTGATTTATAATTAGAATTTGACATTCGTTTCTCGTCTTGCTCCTTTTTTCAAAACACTTTTTAAAAATTTTGAAGCTGTACGTTACGCGCTCTGTTTTCCAGCAATGATGCCATAAAATATGGAGATTAATTAACATCCTTCTTCGTAGGTATGTGTGAGCTTAAACCTCCATATCACTTTGTTCTATTTTCGCGGGAAATCTGTGATCAGGTTCTACTCTAGACCGAAAAGTTTATAACTAATTTTTTTATCCTAGATAGTAAATTGTGTTCTTGTAATATCTTTATGATGTCAAAGTCTGTTCATGTTCACATTTAAAGACAATAATTGCTTCAAAATTTGATGTCATGAGGTCCATGAGCGACGTCAGCTTAAAAGGTTTTTTTTAAACGCAATTTAAAGCATAAAACTTCTACAGTGTAAAAACCTTTCATGGCTACTACTTTGCTGGAGAATTTAACACAATGACCAAGCGAGCCGCATAATTCGCGGCAAGAAAGAGTGGAAAGTTCCATTTGAGCTGTTTGCGACTTTTCGTTCGCCATTGGCCACAATGTTACTTGCTGTCGCTGTAGATGCAAGTGTGTTAAGTTACACCACAAGTGCATGTCACAAGGTTAGAACTTTATTTTCCTATTCACTATTTAAAAAAAAATATTTTAAATGAAATTTATATATATAATATATATATGGGTAACTGATATTTCATAATCAGAGTTTTTGCCCCGTCATCTTTATAAGGGCAACAGATAATTTAGATTTGATCTTCATATAAGGTAGATGTTGTGTTGGACCGATATGAATGAAAGTTAAATTTGCGCTACATCGTTTATTGTAGATCCACATTATACATTCATTCAGTATTCTCGGAAATTATACGTGTAGACTATTATGAGTTCGTTTTATGAAATTCGTGCAAAGAACGCATTCACATAAGCAGTTTAACTGATTAAATAAGTCCGTCTTACAAAACTGCTTGAAGGGTTTTTTTTAACATAAACAGCTACACGGCGTCAAAGGGCCGCTTTCTAAGGACAGCACCATGCCCCCCATAACTCTGCAATTCCACTGTGTAACGTACGTGTATTGCCGTGCACTTCTTCCTCCCTATTCATCCTAAAAACGGTGACTACCCTGTAATCCGAAAAGTTACAAGAGCTTCAGTGCTTATCACAACATTTTTTTCTGTGTTTTGCACACGTTGGTAGCCTCAAGGATTTTATGTTTTTTCACTTTTACTTCTTTACCTCATTGCAACTTCCCAGAAAATTGATTTCACTGGGTGTCTTCCATATACACTAATTTATGTCCGTTTCAGTGACATATGTAAATATCATACTCTGTCTCTCTAAGGAAAGTATACATTGTGACAGTCTGCTGTGTTATTTAACTCTTTTACGTAGAAGAGTCTGTTTGCCCTGAAAAACAATGTAATCTGTACGAGACATCAGGCTGCCGCCGCAGTGTAGTTGAGACCTTAGATACTCTGGGATGTTACGCGGCGTAGGTTCATAGTTGGCTAACGACGCTTCGGGACAACCTGGAGGTCCCATCTTTAGGAGTCTAGCAGTTCGTTCTACTTGAGTATCGCAGAAAAACGAAGGCCTCAAATCTAATCCAGTCACATTAAAAATAAAATAGCATTGTAATTCCCAGTATATGTGGCAGTAAAACACTAAATTTGACGCTTCTTTTTGCCGTCGTATAAATTTCAGAGTGTTTGTGATATGCAGTATTCGCTCTGAGTAGCATTAGAGCGTGACCTGAATGCAAAAAACACTGTCTGCACTGTTTTTCTCTACTTCCCATTTCCTCTTGAGCTAATTATGGTTAAAAAGTTTGTGGAAAATTCAATTAGTACCCATCTGTTCGAAATTGTAAAGGGCACTTTTTTTAGCGTATCTGCTGTGTAATTAAAGTAAAACAATTAACATTATTTTTTCGACAGCAGGAAAGTGAAACTTCGTAAAGCATTGCTCGCGGTTTGTACTTCAACATTTCAACATGACGCTACAACTTTGGACAGAATTGCAACAAAGCAGATTCAGTGCCGCGCACGATACGACTAGCATTTCCTGATGCCATATTAGCTCCTTCCGGTTGTATCCTACACAATATTTAGCCTATATTAATCTGTAATAAATGTACGTATCGATGCGTTACAAGTCTGTCATCAAACATGACTTCTTCCTGTATGTACCAGCATGATACAATTGTTGTAACATTCTAAGCATTTACGGGGAATAGAAGAGGGCAGGATCGCCAGCCGTGTGTCAGAGATGATTTAGTTCTTGGCGCCCACGAGGACTTCAAAATAAAGTAACTTCTCAATTCCTCACTGCCGGTCGCAAAGCACATTGTGATTTTCGCTCTATGCACCAACTGTTAGTCCAGAATTGAAAAGTTTTAATGCCTGTACTGGCTTTTGGCGTCACACTAATTGGGGGGTTTGGTGTAAGAAATAAATAATAAGAGATATTGTGTTCAGTAGTTTGGCACAACCGATAATGCTCTTTACTTATATTAGGAAGGTGGCGGGTTCGAACTGTGGCCGGGACTTGGACTATCTTGACTGAGACAGTCCCTGATTTTCCCTACTCCAGTGGTGTAGACTAGGTTCCCGCGGTTCCAGCTACACCGGGAAGCCGTGGTTTATACGTGCCCAAGATGTACAAAATACTATAGGGCCTAAATATCGTGGGTTCTTTCGGACTGCCTTCCATCCTTCTGGCTGCATTCTGGGCCCCTATTACGAGACGTGGGAGTAACTTAGCTAATAATTATTTGGGGCCTCCAATTATCCGGTTGCGAGGTACCTCCTACCGGTTATCTATGGCACTGTCTTAGTCTCTTCAGGCAAACACCGGAACGCTACTTCAAATTGGATCACGACCACTTCCATGTTATGTTATTTCCAAATCATTATGCACTACCAGCTGATCACTTTACCCCCAACAGTCTGTGTTACTGACAGAATATTGAAATAAACTGCAAGCACATGAGACATTTTCCAAGGAAAAGACTTATTATTATTCGGTTAATTTTTTTTTGGTCAGGCCGAGTAGATGAAAGTAATGCTTGAAAATGTTTTAGCGCGAGAACACAATTTTCAAACCCCCTCCTCATCTCAGTATTTCAGCTCACGTCTTTATTTTCGGCTAATTCAATCTGTGCACGTTATAAATTAATAATTTTCTTAAGCTTTACTGTCGCCTACTAACGTTTGGCGACCTCTCGTCTAGGGATATCGAAATTGAATATTTTTCATTATCAAAATAGGTTAATTCTAAAATCACCTTTCGGAACCGTCCATTGCATATGATAAAACAATGCCATTCATATGGCATCACTCTTATTTAAGGGGGAGGGAATTTACAGTTAAGCATGGTGTGTTAAGTCATAGTTTATTTCAATTAACATCGTCTTATGACACCAGTACCACTCCCTTCCTAGTTTATATTAATAATATATGGTAAAAACTCTATGCAACCTTCGTACTTATTAACGTGCCTGTTTTCATGTGTTGTGTATTGTTGAATTGCAGAATATTAAAAGTTATAAAAGCAGTTAAAATCGTTCATTGTCACCATAAATATTCGTCAGGTGTAGTTCACGGATTACTGTTTTGTACATTTTGTCTTACAGATTCTCCCTATTACCAACTCATAAGCAGAGTCCTTGACAGCTGATAGTTGTTCAGCCAGTAAAGAAATTCCTCGTCTTTTAAGGAACACAAAAATTAATTGCCTTATTTACAAAAACTCGCCACTGAAGCCTATCATGAACCAATTAAATACAGTGATACCTCGGCTAACGAGTGACCCTGCTAACGAATTTTTCGGCTAATGAAGATTTTTTTCGCTGTTTTTCGGACTCGGCTAACGAATATGGATTCGGCTAACGAATGTTTTAGTGGATGCTCGCGCTAACATAAAGCAGCAAACATGAACGGTCGGGCCGTTCCAGGAGCTTATCTTTTCCGTCTGTATGTGTGTGACAAAGAAATGAGCTGACCACATCACATAGGGGAGACCCACCAACCAAAAAAAGTAAGCGACAAACCCAAGGGAAGCAGAAAGTTGCTCACCTTTCGGCTAACGAAGATTTCGGCTAACGAATGTGATTCCGGAACGAATTATCTTCGTTAGCCGAGGTATCACTGTACAGCCCTTTTTCCTCAAGACAGGCCAGCATTTTAATGGTAATCTCTCACCATGCTTATGGCTTTCAAATGTTAATTTCTCTTGATGTTTTTCGACTAAAACACCATAATTTCTATATTTATCATCAACCCCATGCGTACTGAATGTCACATAGACATAATTCTTCCTTGCATCCTTTGCCCTTTTTATATAGCAGCTGGAGAGTAGGCCTCCAGATTGTGAAGTTCCTGAAGAGCAATTTTATTGTCACCGATGTGAGAACTTCAAACCTCAGACATAAAAATCTTCAGCCTCCTTTTGCTTCTCGTTTAGATCCAGAAGTTCTCCATCGTAGTCTGTTTTCAGATACTGTTACTGAGTCTTTGGACAATAGTTGTTTAACCTCTGAAGCACAGCGCTAAGGCATGTGCCACCTGCATAAACAAACAACACTGCATTTTTCCCATCGAATGTATTAATCATTTCTTATGATCATCGGAATATCTATTAAAATCATTGTTATTTTGTACTTGTTTTTCCACGTGTTTCTTTTTTTTTCATTTTTGTTACTTTTACTTAATATAACGCATATTCTTCCTATGTTTCTCTTCGATATTTTCCGGCTTAAATATTCTTTTCTTTTTACCTTTAGTATTTTGCATCTTAAATATTATGTAGTGATTATAAAGTTGGACAATGTTTTTGTTTAATTAATAAATATTTTTTTAAACATAAGAATTAAAGTTAAAAGAATTTTTCGAGAAAGACAGGCGGCCGCGGGACGGAAAATAAAATTTAAATTACATTGGGCCATGGTCGGCGATGCAGTGGGCTAGTCGACTCTGAAGGCTGTCAAGGAGATGGAAGTCTGAGCTTGGTTCTTATATGGAATTAAAAATGTTCATAAATTGTGTTACTTTATGGATATAACATTTATTTTTCTTTTACATATAAAACGTTTACCATGTATACGACCACAGAAAGAACTCGTGCTACGATATAGCTCTGATAGTGAGTGACAGTCACCGCTGACTCTTTGGCGGCAGCCCCCATATAAACGCAAGCGGATACAGTGCCACGTCAGATAATCCACTCCTGTGTGTGTCATCTTTTATAAAGTATTGTGCCAGGGTCGCAGGGGTTTTCATATTTTTTACATTGCCTTTACTTTCCGATATGTAGTCTAATATACATAAAATGTATCCTGACAAGTACGTGACATATTAGAACGCCCTGTAACTGGCATATGTGTCAGAGCTAATCTCTGCTTTAGAAACTTATCGGTAAGCCTTTAAAGTAGTGAAGATAAATGTCCCACATGACTTGACATTTTAAAAAATCTCCATTTTGAGCGCACATTATATTTATGTATTTTGTATATTCCTCACAATAAACAGCGATTACTTCCCTAAAAAACAGTGGTTTAAAATGGACAGCAATTTGTTTTCTATGGAATATATATTGGATTTTTAAATATTGTGTAGATAAACCTCACGCTTCAAAGGTTACAGGCTATCTGAACACGTATAATTCCTATGCAATAGAAACGACTCTTAGTTGTTCGTAAAATCATATTACCTACCTCCAATAAATGTACATAAGGTCAAACTGTCATCTAAAACTGTCCCCATGCGTAATTAAGAACTACTGAATAAAGGCATATGGGAGTGCAGATATAGCTTCACTCATTCTTAACTTCGGCATTAGTTGAAGATGAGTGTTTAGCTTCAATCGCCGGCCGCTTTACACGCCGAGAAATTGCCCCTGCCACACATTGAATAGGAGGCCGCGTAGGTTCCAGAAGCTGGAGGCTTTCGAGAGGAGGAGAAATTCTTGTACTAACTGCCTAAGCTCAAGTACTGAAGCATCACACCGCGGAGAATTGTGGCAAACGGAGTTTAGATCCGCGTTTTCTTACTAGTAGTATAGGAAGTAGATGGACTTTGATGGACGGCTTCTCTCTTCGATCGCTTTACTTCCGGGGAAAGGGCTGCCGGTAATTACTCGTCAGGAGGCTCATTGGAACCCAGCGTCAGTTTAGATTCGACGGCGAAAAGAATAATCCCTGTTCCTGTAGGGACTCGAACCCCGGTAGTCCAGTCTATAATTAGTAACTATGTTGACAGATCTACCCCACCTAAATTCCTTGCCTAAAAAAGATAGAGAAAACTGGTGTAGTGTCAACATTTCTTGACCTGTAGTCGGCTGGTCCCAGGTTCGAATCTCATTCGGAGTTTCGGAGCTGTTTTTACTCAGGCTGCTCTGGCGTTCCTTGTTTTCTACAGGCGACTGCTGTGACAGTACTTTGAAACAGGCCGCTACTATCTCTTGCCTATCTTCCTATCTGATTGGCGCTGTATAACCCTTGCAGTTAGAATAAGTCGTTATTTAGACAAATGAAATGAAGGTTCAATAGAAAAATAATATTTGAACCTAAGGAACAGAAAGTGATAGCAGATTTAGAAAACTGTATAATGACGAGCTTCGTAATGTCTACAAGTCAAGACAGGTGAGGTGGACGGGAAATATAGCATGCATGGAAGAAATTAAGATATTCTAGAATTCTGAAGGATAATAGACCCATCACAACTTCGGGGACTGTGATTGGAAGAGGGCGTAACACTGAATCGGATTTTAAGGAATAGGTTCCGAGGATGTGCAGTGGATTAATTGCAATTAGATATGGTCTAGGCGCGGAGTCTGTTGAACACGGTAATGAGCTTAAAAAGGTGGGGAATTTTATGGCCAGCTAAATGACTGTCAGATTTTAAAAAAGTACGGGATTCATTAAGTTATTTAGTTCAGTCTTCAGTTACACTGCACATTCTAACTTAGCCAACAGCGCCTAGGCTACCTTCTGTCCAGCGCGTTGAGAAGTTTTGGGACATCGCTGGTACAGCCTGGGTTTCTTCCCCTTGCGATTTCCACACTAGGGGCCTCTGAAAAAGACGATAGCAGTTAGGCGCTAAAAAGCAACAGGTTGTGGGCGTGGTCTACGAAATTCTAATAAATAAATCCAGGGCTTGGCAATTAAATCGAATGAATAACACAGTGTCCAGGCTGATTTCGTGTGACAGTCAAATAGAGCTTGGGGTATATTTTGTTTACGTGTAGCTTTTGTGCATGTGAAGCTACGCGCATTTTGGATATGTACTTTAGGTGGAGATGATTTGCCAGCTTCATGCATTTATGTGTTTAGGAGATCATAAATAACTGCGAATCTTTGTATAAAGTGAACACCGCATTGCAGTGAATGTCTCCCGTACTTCGTATTCAAGAAGTCCAAGATTTTGCACTCCGGATGAGACTGACAGACCTGATGGAGGTTCTTCGTGGTTCACGTGAGACCCCTCTGGTCAGATATCGAGTTAGCGCCTTCAACTACGCTACGATTATTACCTTCGACACCCTTTCCATTTAATAATTTACATATTTATAATTCGATAACGTACAGGTTATATCTCTGAAACGCGTCGTTACCTATTTCAAGAAAGATCCTTTTTACTGTACACTCCGATTTTGTGGCAACCTCAGTGGTATGGGTTGTAGCACTTTACATTCGAAGGTTATTTCTTTTAATTTATTAAAATTGATTAGTTAACATAATGTTTAATTTTGCAGTAACTTATTTTTTTTCACCATGCCACAGTTGAGCTGGTGGCGATAAATCATAAAATTGGGTAACTCAAAGAAGAGGAAAAGACGAGCGCATTAGAAATTCTCGAAAGAAATAATATTTTTAATTAATTAGGAACAGTAAGTGTCTTCCTCGAATTTATTTGGTTTCTGTGCCTTCTTTGCGCGAATTGCACGAAATGAGCGCGTAGGAACGTCGTGTCCCTCTGTCAGCATATTTAATCCGTAACGCTTTTGAAGGGATATGGTAAACTTTTTTATTTTGGGTAAAAGTTAAAAATGTACGTTGAGTTTAATCAAATTGCACAGAAATTGCTCAATACAAAAAAGTCATACAACTTAAAAGGTAGGCCTGTATATTAAAAGCTACAACATATACTCGAAACATTTTTCAATGTGGTGAAAATTAAAAGAAAGACAACGAAAATATTTTGTGATCATCTGTTGGCAGAATTTATCCAAGCAGGTGGTAAAACATTCAAACTTATACAGTTACAATAAAAAAAATCATTGCCTTAGCAGTGGAAGGTATTCATTACTGATGCTTACTTATAAGGGGGATGGTGAAACATTATAATCATTATAAGGGCAGGACTATATTATTTTGATTAATTACGTGTAAAATTTTATCCTTCATTTTTTCTCGTAGGGTTAACTCCAAATGCGCATTTTAAAATTGTACTAGTAGTAGTAGTAGTAGTAGTAGTAGTAGTAGTAGTAGTAGTAGTAGTAGTAGTAGTTAGTAGTAGTAGTAGTAGTAGTGTAGTTAGTATGTTTTGACCTTTACACAGTGGTACTGTTACGGATTCCGTCAAAGTTGAATCAGATCGCGACGTTTCCATGCAACCTACTGTCCTCATATTCAAGGGTCAATGCAGACACAACGCCACCTCGAACCGTCGGAATCCGATCACCCATTGAAGCAGTGCCGTATTCCAGAAGAACAATAGCAATACAATATATTTGTTGTGTCACAAGCACATATTACCAAGGACTGCGGCTGCTAAAGCTAAGTTTGCTCCAGTACACATCCTTTACATTAATTGTTAAGACCTATACAGACAGAATATGGTATTTATTGATAAACATGTTTAAGTTTATTTCCAATTTGAGTACACCTTCCTTGTCGCTATGAACCTCTTGTCCTTTAACTATCTTTAGGACGACTGTGACATAAAGTGAGTTGGGGGGATATATTATAGCCTTAAGATGTCTCATTGAGATCTGTGTGTGCCGGTGAATGATTACGAGTAATATGCTAACGCGCATGTTTGCTTTCTTTGAACACAAAATAGAAAACACGCATTAAGTTGCTTTGTAAATCTTAAATGATATTCTTTCGAATTTCTGACAACTTTTCATCACCTTGCGATTTTTTCCCCGTATGTTAAGAGTTAAAAGCGAAAGTTAATTTTCGCCTTATAGAAAATTATAATCGTAATATTCCTACAATGCCCAAAATGTTTGCATTTTTACAAGTTCTTGGCAAGGGTATTAATACCGGTTTCAAATAGATGAACAGGCCAAACACTGACACAAACATCTCACAAGTAACTAGGGCTGTAAAACTCGAAGGCTCATCAATATAGCCTACACCAAAGCCTGCGATTGACAAAAATTTTGATTCAGAACATTTGAGTCTTCAGCAACGCCGTTGTGAGACTCTCCAATTGAAAATTCTGAGCCCTTTAAATTACGTGTATAGCCTCACAAAAGTTGTTCGCTAAGGCCAGTTTTAATATCTACCTATATCTCTCGGTCTTAGAAGTGAATAAGTGAATGTTACTCCAACGCACGTCACACACCTTGCTCATCCAGAACTGATGCACACCACACAAACTGGGCTATAAATGTAAATCACATACGGGTATCATGACGTAGTGTCCACCATTCCCATTTTATAATTTGCGTCCCTCCTAGATAAAAATATTAATAGTTTTGTACAATGAAACGAAATTTATGCTTTGTGGATTGGACCGACTATTCTGCCGGAGTCAAACATGTCTCAGTTCCAGTCAGTAGGAGTTACGAAAATTTCTGTCCGATCATATTTAACATGTGTTAGGCTTGTCACATAACAAAAGCCGCGTAACCTTAACTAAAGTTCATAGGTCTTATCTTTGTGAAGTTCACACATCAGAATTTAATGACCTTTTAAATGCTGTATCAGGTAAATAACAGCTTGAGCATAGTGTCTTCCACCTCTTTAATCTGGTAACTGCTCGGTTTCTCAGATAGCCTTTGATGTTTTTGAAGACCCGAGCAAGCATTCTCAAAGCCAGCTGGTGTAACTAATTGCATGACAGAGTCAGTCTTGAGAAGCTAATCGTCTGTCTGCACCTCAAGATATTTCTCGTACTTTTAGAACCCGAAGGCGCGTTTTCGTATTCACAAGAACCTCTCACGTTTTCTTATCTTCGACTAGATAAATCCAGTCCACAGTCCTCCATTCTCTTTCCTCATTATCTCTTTAAATGTTATCCTTATTTCTACGCGTAAAACTTCCAAGAGGTCTCTTCCTTTCAGATTTACATGTAAATATTTGATGTATATTTGTTTATCTCATTTGTCCCATTCTTGCTTCGTGGCTCCCCAATCTCATCCACTTTGGTCTTCTCGCTATAACAATTTTTGGTGCAAAGTACAAATTATGAAGTTTATCTTTCTATGGTTTTCTTCGCTCTGTTCTTCTCCTGTAGGCACCGACATTCTTCTCGGTTATCCCCTTTTGAAAAAACCCATCCAGTTTAAAAAAGGAACAAGTTTCACACCCGTACACAAAATCGGGTAAAATTCTAATTTTTTATAATGTGATTCTGACCGTTTTAGAAGGCGGCAGAGAGATACAAGTTTCTAAATTCATTCGTAGTAAACATATCCGAATTTAATAGCCGTATAACCTCTTCGTGAATGCAGTTCTGTGGGTTGATAGTGAACAAAATTTCAATGATTCGTTTACAGCTTTACGTCTTCTATCTAGAAACCGCGAAGGAAGTGGTTCGGGGTTATTTTCGTAACATTTTATTTTCATAAAATGCAAGCATTCCTAATGTCGTGTTTGTATCAGTTGCAGCAGCTAGAACCAAATCACAATATAAATGTAACCAATCTGCTGAATATGAGTAAAGTTCATATAGATGGGCGTGACAAGCAGGCCCTAAGGGATAAAAACTGCATTGATGAAAAATCTGAGAGAAATCCGGGGAATGCAAATCTGTTCAGAACATTTTGTATGGGCGTGAAACGTGGTCTCTGGCATTAAGGAAGGACTACATGTCTTCGCCCATCTCAACTTCCTTGATTTGATCGCCTCAATAATATTTGGTAAAAGTGAAAATTGTAAAGGTCCTTATTATGAAATGTGGTCCATTTTCGTCTTGGGTCCTCCACCTTAAGTACAAAGAATATTATCTCTATGTATAACCCAAATAATAATGTTCGTAAATAAATAGAGTAAATGGCCGATATTATGATGAATGGTAATTAATTTCAAATGAATCATAGGTTACTAATTACGATAGTATTCAGTACAAAGGAAGAGTGGGGGCAAAATAAAGGAGAAAAACGTTTTGGAAGGAGAACGAATCGGCCGTTGGCGTGTTTTTGTTGTGACAAAAATGCATTATGCCTGCGGAAAATGGGGCCTTTAATTTTCAACTGCTTCGAAGAAAGGCCTTTTGTGGTTTATTTCACGACGCTGTCAACAACTCGGACTGTATAGACTACAATGCTATGATGACTGTTGAAAGATGGGTCGGAAAATATATTGAAGAAAGCTGTCGTGGCCTGAGATTCAATGCTAGGTTTTGCTTGAAGGGGCTGAGGAAAATCAAGAATATTTTTAAATTATGATAGACGATGATCGAACCTACATGGAACCAGGCTTCTTACGACTACAAGCCCAAACCTACCACTACTCCAGCCCATTAGGTGTGAGGAAATTAACAACCGAACCTCACTACAGTGAATAGTTTTCGAGGCTTGCTTTTAGTGACAACTGTTAATGGACCCCAGTACACTGTAAGACACTGGTTACACTGCAGTATGGTAACATGGATTGAACTTCTTGTTTCTCAGGACCTCCATCGGACAGGCTGTTCTTTGTTTTGCGGGGCAGCCGCTGAAGAGAACCAGGCGCTACTCAAACGAGTGCTTCTGGCTTACGCACGCTGGAACAAGGCAGTTGGCTACTGCCAGGGTTTCAACATGCTGGCAGCTCTCATCCTACAAGTAATGGATCGCTCAGAGAGCGACTCTGTCAAGGCAAGTAGCGAAACCTCACTCAACAACAGCGGATTTCAAGTACCGCATTCATTCATTCATTCATTCATTCATTCATTTTGTAGTCTGTCTTACGACAGGTCCATAACGTCTTCCAAAGCGAGTTCGCTACAAAGAGCGAGCTAGTGCTTCCGCTTTCAATTTCCAGTATTCTGTCTTTTCCTAACATCATCCAGTAGCTGCTTACGTCTTATTCCTCGTCTTCCTTTCACTTCTATCTTTCCCTCTATCTTTCTTTCAATAACGTGTTTTAGAAGGCAGTTCATACGCAAGATGTGACCAATTCAATTAGGCTTCCTTCTTTTTATTGTATCGGATATTCCTCTTCTCCTTGATTCTATATATCCATTTATATCTAGTTTTGCCAATGACCATATTTGGCTTTATATATCCGCGGTTTTTAATTTGTGTACACATGGAAACAACCTGTTATTTCCCGCATCGAAACATCCACATTTTCTAGCGGCGTGGCTGTAGTGGCATTCGAAACCAGTTTCTAACCTCAAGATTTTCGTTGTGATACATCTGTTGGGCCATACTTTGGATTTTATTTTTATGCTTGTATAACCCATATTTCACATAAGCCAAAAGGAATAAGAAAGGTTGGGAGACAGGTGAAACAATAGAAGGTCCAGTCTGTGAATGTGGAGATAAAAGAGACCGAATTGTGTAATTAAGCTCTGATGACACTGATAGATATATTGTTACGTATTTCCTATGATTAAAGGAGGAAGAAGTATTGGTGAGTGCTAAGCGTGGCTACCGTTCCCATAGCTGTCTATTTCCTACCTACCATGCCTTGGTCTTGGCAACTGAGGTTTTGCTACCTGCTACGCTTTTCAGGAAAATAAACCTGGGTTTGGCAAGGTATCGCTTTGTTAAGAAGTTTACTGATCCACTATTCCGTCTCCCGGAAACCGTCTAAGTGTTGCTTGTCTGTTACATCCAGACACCGACATATGCGTCACAGGTGTAAGGCGGGGCTAGCGCCAAATTCATATCAAAAGTTCTTATCAGAACTCAGTGATGCCAAACACCTTATTTTCTGCTAACTCCCAGGCATGGACCTTTCCTTTTGTTTGAGGGAAGAATTGTTAAATATGACTATTATTTCAATGGTAAAAGTAATTGTTAATAAGCGGTACCGGAAATAAAATACAATTTTATGTTCCCTTGTCGATATCTTCCTCTGGCCAACCATACTTTTCGTTTGGACAGCCTTTATTTCCACCTGTTTTAAATAGTTTTTTAAGATAATATTTCAGTATTCTAAGGCATGAAAAGCAATGTAAAATGGAATGAAACGAAGTAGGAAATACAAGCATAGCGTAAATATTATGGAGCGTTTTTTTCTTGCCTCTGTCTTAAGGGTTTACACGTTACCCGGCTGGATTATTGAATTGTTTCTTGGTTTGGTCTACTGTAATTTAAGGAAAATAATTGTCTAATCTGAAGCGGATCACAACTGTGGTATTTTCCCCATAGTATAGGCTAAAAACGCTTCCTTCATTATTCACTAATCACAGTATCATTCGGTGACGTCATGGACCTTTAATGTGAGTACTTGAAAGCTCGACAAGCATTGTCAAATATACCAAGCATAACCAATAAACATTTAGCTCCTTTCATGGCTATTGAACCAAGTGAACATGTAGCTTGTTTCTCTGATGAAGCAGGGTATGTAGACTCACATTACTAGAATATAGGAACCGTGACTCAAGTACGAGCAACTCAAGACATGACAGATGCGAAGCCTGAAGATTAACATAGCCAGAAGCAAAAGGATTCATTCTTGCCTATACGTAATTCACAGTCCTTGACTTATAGCATGGAAATTATGTTTGTTGATTGACTGGTCCATTGATCGATCGTTGATTTAAGCATAATTTTGATTTGCTAGCTTAGTCAGTATATTGGCTGGGCTACGGGCTGAACGATCCGGGGGTTGAACCCCGGTAGGTTCAAGAGATTTATCTGTTTTTTTATAACGTCCAGACCGGGTCTGGACTCCAACCACCTTCCTATTCAATGGGTATCGGGGGCTCTATCGCATGAGTTAAAGCGGCTGGGACGTGAGGCTGACCACTCACCTCCATCTAGTGCCGAGGTTAAGCATTAGTGGAGCTGTAACTGCACTCTCCCTATATGCCTTTGTGGCGTAAATATGTACGAATTTACTTTTTCTGCTGTTGCTGATATGCTGTATATGTATTAACGTCAACTTTTGTCGACTAGACACATCTGTTATTGACAGCGAATTAAAAAAAATCTACATATAGTACTGGAAGTAAAGTGCAAAATTACTGTCCTGAAATAAACGAAAAAAAATTGCGTTCTGTCACCACAAGATTAATGAATGCAATAAATCATTTTATATTATGGATGAATAATGTCACAGCCACTCGTCATGTGTTCTAAGTACGCTGTCACGTAAACTGTGTAAAAGTATACTTCTCTAATCATCTCTGTAGTGCCTCCGACTATGCAAGTGAGTCATTACGACGTTGAAAATAACAGGCCTGCCTAATTTTCTGTAAAGCACGGCATTGTTCGTAAATGAAACTCGACAGTAAAACGTTCAACGTAGTACCATATTCATGTGTTTATATAATTAATTTCTTTCTTTTCCCGTTTCCTTTTGACGTGAATACGTCTTTAAATTCGGTCCGGTGTAGGGGGTCTCTACGAAAACTCTAGCGACCAAAAAAATGGCAAGATTTGTCGCGCCTATATCTCGTAAACTATAAATGATAATGTAATGATTTAAATTTTGTTGGATAGAGGGTTGATGTCCGTATCTAAAATGGTGGGTAATGGGGGTGTGCAGCGGTGAGGGGGGAGGGGTAGCGCTTGCGCGTTAACACTGTAAATGGCGACGCCACGCGGCGTTTGGGCAGTGTAACTTTGGATTGCGAAGAGATAGGACGTTGAAATTGGTGTCGATGTGTAGAGAATAACAGGCTCTACAATATTATTTAGCAATAATAACCGATAGAATAAAATTTGTAAAGTTATAAGCCGATAAGTGTGCTGAGTTGAAGAAACTTTTCATAATGTCGAAAAATTGCAAAGGAAATATGAACAGAAATGTAAGAAACGTATATCATTGGAAAGGAAAATTCAAAATGAATCAGAAAAGCCCAAATTGACTAATGCCGAACGATGCAGATTGTATAGAGAGCGTAAGAAAGCCGAGCGCGTCAACGCCGGCGCGAGTACTTCGAGTGCGCCGCTACTATGCCATATGTATCTTACTTCTCCTGTCATCGGCCTTTGATAAATAAAATTATACTTCACTTATAACCACCAAGACTTTATTCATTTACATCTTACCCTTCCTCTAATAACACAAAGACGGATTCACGCCTTAAACGATTGCGGTTGTGTCCCCGTACACAAGCCACGAATTTTTTTTGAGGAGAATATATGGACTTAAGCGGTCACCATTCTGTGTGTGTGTGTGTGTGTGTGTGTGTGTGTGTGTGTGTGTGTGTGCCTGTGTTTCAACTTCTGCACGAGGTTGCCGATTTTCATAAAATTTGATATACCTGTTCTTCCCTTTGAAAGCCACTCCAGCGTCGTACTTCGTAATTTCTTACAGTGAATAATAACAAGATGGACGACCCGCGAACACGTGAGATGGACGCGACACTTAATGCAGGATTATAAAATTATGTATAGTTATAGATACGCATTGGGTGTACAGCGTTTGTTAAGGTAATATTTTCGTAGAGTGTAAAATAGCAATAATGAAGCAGCAGGAAAAATATCTCTAGCTTTCGGTGTTATGTTTATAAAGAACCAACCACTGTATCTGAACGCGTGCAACTTGAAGATGTCGCAAATACACCTACAAGTTATATAAGGGTTATTGTTTGTCAATAAATAATTATAAATATGGCGACGGTGCGAAACTTTGAGATTATATATCTGACAAATTTAAGGTACAGTCTGTAATATTTAGTAATTACTTAGTTACAAAAATTAATTAAAAAAATAACAATGTTAATAGAACTGATATGTGTAATTATTTGAAAAATTATAATCTATGTAAGAGGATAACATTTTATATATGTCCTGAAGCTTTCACGGCGACAAAATGCAATTATATCTTGTCGGGCTGACAGGCGTCTCAGGTTGTTTAAATCGGCCAACGTTTCGGAGACCGACTCTTTCTCCCAAATCATGGCTCTTGATAAGATTGGACATCCAGGCTGTCTGGAATATATAGCAGTACGAGGTCGGGGCTCGTGAAAGGACGCGAGCCGATAAGGATTAGTGCTTGGAGTCAATAGATTGCTGTGCTTGGCCTTTCTTCTCTCTGGGTGCATCGTTTCCCTGTTTTAGTAACTTGGTTATGGGTTGCCACGCTCGACTTATCTTGAAGCCCTCTCGCTTTTTAAGTTGTTTGGATGTAAACGTGTTTCTGTTACATGGTAACGCGACTGTGAGCTCGAGAACATTTTTATTGTAATATATATTATGATTTTTTATCACACTAAAATTCTGCAGAATGTAATTCTTGCCTAAGACCATTGCGAAAACTTACATCATAAGTTGAAATATCTATTTAATGCCGTGCGTACTGTCGCTAAAAATAAGATGGCTGTAACATGAAATATTATTTCCCAAAGTCTGTGCAGCTTTCTAATACAGTAATCTAACACATAGTGGAAAGCAACGAGAAAATGATATCTGAGAAGGAAAGGGCATTTACTATGCATGTATAATATAATACACGCATGCAAATTGTAATTATTTTCGGTTTCTCCGCTAATATTCGAAAGATATTAGAGTAAGATCATATTTAACCTTAGGGGGTTACGTTCCCGAAAATCGCAGTTTATGGCGAAACGACGTAGAATGGAGCACGTTGTCCGTAAGAACTAATTAAATAAGCACCAATTAAAATACTCGGGTAAACAAGCGTTAATTCGATTCCGCACAACGTTCATCCAATCTTTGACATCTAAAATTTGTTATCGTTAAAGCAAAAGGTTTTTCGGAGCAACGTTAAAAAAGAAGTGCCTGTATTTAAGATCAGAGTATTATTTTAGCACCGGCTTGCAATCGGTAATTGGAGTATATCTGTTCTTTTTATTTGTGATTCAGTATTTAACATTAGCTCCAGAATTTGTGTAGACGCTTATTGGTAACCACCTAACAGTGTTTATGGCACTGTGCTGTCTATAACTTCTCTTAGTCACAACGCCATAACATGCAGCTTAAGCAGCTGCTCTGAAAAATTAATTTATTGATTTAACACCGAGGGCGCCATAGTGATATTTATAGCACAGACCTCGATTTTGGTAATGCATATTTTACACAGTCGCATAAACCTCATTGATTTTATCGCACACAGCATTATAAAATGGGTAATGTGTCTGGCCTTTTTATGGTTCTTCGCTTGATCTCCATAGGAAAATGCTATTATATTTTGTTACGATTATGTAGCATGTAAAATGTTATTATCACGAAAAGAAGGTACAGATTGTAAGGCTGAAAGCGTCATAAATGCGAGATATTACGAGCCCGAAAGACTGTGTTCTTTTTGGAATAGATTTATTGGTTTATTGATTCTTCGATTACTTAACTACATGAGATATTATAGTCGGTATAGTGAGTAGGCTGGACGATTGAAGAATTGTAGTTCGATTCCCGACAGAGGCAAGAGATGTGTCATTGAAACCCACCCAACTTCTCATTCAGTATGTCTTGAGAGCCCTTTCTCCGAGGATAAAGCGGCTGGGGTGTGAAGCTCATCACCCACCTCCAAGCTCTGAGGTTAAGAATGAGTGGAACTATATATCTGCTCCCCCCCCCCCCCCCCCCCCAATACGTCCATTACGTACATAGGGGCAACTTTATTTTTACCTTTAGTTTCATCCATAGAAGACGGAACATGAAAATTAAGGGTAAGGGAGTAGAATTTGAAAGAAGTCTGCTGATGCCTACTTCTATGTAATTTCCCGAAATTCACCTGGGCAATGTGATGAAATTTTCGAAAACTTCAGATGCAGTAACCAGTAAGCGGCCGAAATTCGAACCGGGCACGTTCCGCAAACAAAACTAAAGAATTACCACGGCCCCGAACTGCTCGATTATTTGCCTAGACAGACTGTGCAAAAGCAAGAAAACTTCGAGCCCAAATTTAAACCGATTACTTCCAGAGTACGAAGCAAGAATAAGCCACTACGTCTGTAGTGTCATCATACACACGCCTGACTCAGCTATATTAACTACCTAGCTTCCTAGTAATGGCGTATGAAAGCTTAGCGACGATAAACCACAGCCCGTCATTGGACAGGTCGATTCACATGTCATACTAGAGAGAGATCCTTTAATCCTTTCCCCGAGCTTAGGAAAATATGATGCTGGCTTGCTCAAGGAAGCCGGCTCCCCTATTCCCCCTGTCATCGGCGCTGGAACTTCAAACGGGCCCTCAATAATGTATGAGAAATAGAGAGAAGGTGCTTAGCGCATGTGAGAAATGTAGACTGTTGAACGGACTGTCTTCATTTGCAACAATTTTTGACGTGAATACGTCTTTAAATTTGCTTCCGTAGTGGGAGCCAATTCAGAAAACTGATGATAACAAAATCGGGGGATACAGTTTGGCATTGCAGCTACATATCTATCATCTACATCCACAATGTAATTACACCACTCGATAGTTAAAGGATCAAAGAATTCATAACGTTGCGTGGGGACTGTGACGCATCGCGCGCGGCGGAGGGGGAAGCGCCGCCGTTTTCAGGTCCTTTCGTCGCGTCACATACTTCCCGTTTAGTATACACTTTGACTCGGCGAAGCGACGACGCTCGTTTCACTTTCAATTTACAGCTGTCCTCAATATTTATCGATTGCGTATACAAAACATGAGTGTGGAATACTTATGGTGAATATATATGGTGTTAAACTTAAAAATTAAGAAAACTGAATACAATGTCGGCCTATACTCGTCAAAAAGCCAAATCGAAATATATAAATCGAATAAGGTTGGAAAAGGCTTCTCAACAGCAATCCAGTGATACCCATAAAACACCATATGATAGAGTGAAGCGGTGCCGGGAACGTAAAACAATGAGGGCGTCCGAGCGGCTAAACGACTGCGCAGGTATATCTGACGCTGGGGCGGCCGAGCCTATGCAAGTCGATGATGTAATCGCTGCTGTATCAACGCCGGGCTGTACAGACATCGGTTGTGTGCGATCCCCGCCCGTTAACGTACACGTATTCACGTAAAACACACGGCCGTATCCCCGACACAGCCACACCTAATTTTTCAAGTATCTTATGTGTCATGAAAAGAAAATATTGCCGAAGGTTTTGTAAAAAATGTCCCCGTCAGCAGTGCCGTGTAAAAGGACAGTATCCAAGAATAGTGGACAAACTTCGAAAGAGAGTCAATACTCTACAAAAGTAAAATACAAAAATTGTGTTTTTATCGGATGAGCTAATATTTACGTTAAGTAGGGATGTAAACATAAAAAGCAAATACCACTGACATTCCAAAAATCTTGTAGTTTATGTAATTCCCTTGCGGAGTACGGTTTGCAGTTGGGAAGCGCACAAAGCCATAAAGCGTACGTTTTTCGAAGAAAGAAATTCCGACAATTGGATTGAATTTATTTTCAACAGTTATTCTGAAAATTAACAGAAGAAGAGAAGATGTAGAAGAATTCAGTTTCTATGCAAGAATCGAAGGAAAATTTTCGTAGAAATGATTGGTAATATTTCAAGACAAGAGCTTTGTCTTATGTCGAGAAACGTTGTCACCAGTTGTTTAGAAGCTGGAAATTAGCACTTCGAGATTGTTATAAGAAATAAGGTGGGTTGAACTCTGACCAGCTTGTTTATTCACAATGATTAATCGTCGCTTTGCTTACGCATTTCCTTTACAGTATGAATATTAGCTGATAATCTTGTTTGTAGGGGGCGAGATTGTGATACTTGTGCTTGTTACTGACTTTCAAGTGGACAGTTGCGTGGCTGCTATACAGATAGCCTTGAATTGAAGGGAATGAAGAAACTCTGACTTCATATAGGCCTGTCTCAAACAGCACACACCGATTCACTATTATGGCCGTAAGGATGATTTTGTATGTATAGAAGCCAGGTCAATGCCCTCATGAATGTCATTGAAAAGCAACATCATTACACTGTCGTTTAAGTTTTATATTGTGACGGAAAAAATATAAAGTCTAAGAATAATAATAGTGTATGAATGCTGTTGGGCACATATACGTGGTGTAATACGTAACCAAATACTTAACCCTTTAAACCCTATCTGTCACTTCGTGTACCACCAGGTTTTAACATTCCAAAATTCTACGTTCTGCCCACACAGTGTATTAACTTTTATTTTGTATAACCGAGATGGAGAGTGTTTACTGTGCGGTACGAAACGGGTCTGCAGGTTGCACTTCTTCCTTAAAGGGTTAAGTAACATTAATAATCTTGGGTCAAGTTACTGAAATTGTCTCTATAAGAACATCTTTAACTTCATTTTTAGAATAGAAGCAAACACTGGTTTTAAACTGAGGAATAGTTAGGGGTGTATTTAACATGGTTTAATAACTGAATACGTATTAAATGTAACAAGCTTTTATATTTTTTATCCGTATATTTAACGATCGCCGATCCCAGTGGTCGTGCGGTCTAAGGCTTGGGTCTTCGGCCGCTCGCTGACTAGGATCGTGGGTTCGAATCCCACCGGGGGCATGGATGTCTGTCTCTTGTGAGTGTTGTGTGTTGTCAGGTAGAGGTCTCTGCGACGAGCTGGTCCCTCGTCCAGAGGAGTCCTACCGACTGTGGTGTGTCTCAAAGTATGTGACCATGAAACCTCGACGAAACGAGGAGGCCCAGGCCCATATAGGGCTGTTGAGCCATACAAAAAAAAAATATTTACGATCTCCCAGAAGATGGATGGTCGCGACCGTAAAATTTCGGAGACATAATGCGCACCTGATATACACAACTTGATGTGTACTATGATCCCAGTACACGGTTAGAAGTGAAATATTTAGTTCTCCATTCCAGTTCTACTGTCCCGCGAAGAAGTGAATATTCCAAGTGTGCTGCGAACACCTAAAGTTTAAAAACCACTGCGCTAACCCCATTGAGGCGATCTTTCCATAAGATGGCGTTCATCAGGAAGGCAATCACTCTACTGTAAGAGACGGTTGTACTTTGTGTTGTGGAGGCTGGATTTGCGTCCGTCGTGAGATAGAAGATATACTCTGAAACTTGATCTCCAGGGTCCATTAGATCGAGCAGATAGCTGTACTCTTACAACAGTAGTTCTGGAAGGATGTAAGCCTATCAAAATGTCGCATACTGACAATGGGATGTGGGATGAGAAAGTGGCTCATGAAATTTAAAGATAATCACAAGACCTCAAAATGATAGTATTAGGTTAGAGCCTAAAGCTTGAATGAGAATAATATAGCCGGTGAGAGGGGACAAGACCAAATAAAAATTAGAAAAAATATGTCACAAGACACATTACATTTCCAGTTACTTCCTGTCTTGTAGCAGGGGGAGCCGTCGTCTGGCGTCTGTCAAAAAATGATCTGTTGTTCTGGGGCACAGATTTCATCAAATGGGCAGTGTTACTGTAATGTTCTTACGGTGAACCAATCGTTGTCACAGACGTTTAGAGCAAGGATGTAGTTAATTGGTTATTTACTTAATGAGATACGAGGTAATTAACCAAGTTAGTATGTTAGATCCTGCCCAGTGGTTTTAGAGATGCTAAGGATTCGATTCCTGCTACCGAGTGTAGTTAATTTTACTAATACTACTACTGCTAATACTAATACTAATAGGCCTAGTAGTGCTACAGTATAACAGCCCAATTTCGGGCCCTAACCTACTCGGTTTTGCTTCCCAAAATTTTCCGTTCTGATGCTGATCGTCTCCATCCTGCGGTCTCTATCAGTTTTCTGGCTTCTGTGATCACCGCAACTATCCACATGTCCTTTGGCTTTCCTACTGATCGACTAATAGGGCTCACAATATCGGTCAACATTTTAATACCGGTTTGTCGTTGGTTTTAATTTATGAAGCCGATTATTTTTTTCAATAAATTTTGATGACAATTAGGCGCAATGACGAAGGAAAGAACCAAGTAATTACTTCAATTCATATTTTAAATCAAAGGTAAAGGTAAAGCAACCCCATTACAGGCCTCGACAGGCCCTTAGGTTTCCAGGAGGTTGAGGCTCTGAGATTTCTAGATAATCGGCACTTGAAGGTGATAAGGTTGTCAACCTTATGCAACGGCCGCCTTTACCCCCCAGGAAATATTCCTGGTACTGATTTCTGTTAGAGGCTGAGTCGACCCCAGGGCCATAGTGGGACCGAAAGGATTATGTCAATGAAAAATTCCAACGACACCACCGGGAATCGAACCTGCAACATTACGGCTTGTAGCGCAGTGCAAACAAAATATTTTTAGATTTTTATAACACAATAATCTCTGAAATTATTAATTAACATACAATATTTACTGTTTCTTTTGTGTGCAACAAACTGTCGAGTACACCAGATCTGAGTTTCATGACAATTTCAGGTTTCTGTTAGATTTGTATTGTGTATAACAATCCCTCAGTTGCAAATTCAGTAATATTAATGATTTGTTGTTGTCGATTTTATAACCTTTATATGAATTAATCATAAACAATTATTTTTCAAATTAGTGCCGAAAACCGGTATTTTGTTTTATCAATAACGGTATTTGAATACCGTGATCCCGGTATTCAGGATCCCGGGATCACGGTATTGTAAACTCTAACGACTACCGTATATTTTTCCTTCTCAGAAGTTCCTTGGAGTTTTTGATCCATCCATCTATCCTGCAGATGTGTTCAGCCCATTTCAGTCTTCTGAGTTTAATATGTGTTACCACATTTATATCCTTACATTAACCATAGATTTCATTATTATAGCCGATTTTCCATTGATAATTTTCCTGTATTGGCCCATCTATTCTAAGTATTTTCCGTTCAAAGACTTCAAGTATCATGTCCAACTTCTTGGACATTGTCCAAGTTCCGTTTGCAAAGAATAAAATGCTTCTGATCATGGTTTTATATATTCTTATATTAGTGTTCCTATGAAATGGGCGTTAGCTAGCTATCTGATATCTACTTTGACAGTAAATTAGATAGTTTTCTGTCTACTTTGCTGGTTTGTTGATTATACATGAAAATTGAAACATAATCCAAAACAATTTATTTCGCTTTTGAGTTTCATGCAAATGTTAAATTTTGTAATAGAATAATCTAACTTATTTCTTATTTAACATAAAAGTAAATGTACAGTTGCCTCTGTAAATTAGTATCCCTCCATTAGAGGCATAGAGGAAAAGTCCCACACATCCTTAAGCATCGGTACTTGTCTGCTTTACACCCAAACAAAGTGCTCTCAGCATAGAAGCAAAGTCTGTAGAAAAGTAACTGAATCTGTCAGAGCCATTCTCATTTTTGGAATTCTTGTTAGCTGCTACTCGAGAGTTTCTGGTTAGATGAGTACTTTTTTTGTCGCCCTTCGCTAATTAGTTGTTTGTGTGACAGGTAGGGCTGTTTATAGCGTCGAGTGGAAGAAATAAATACTAAAGAGCTGTGAGGACGTCTGTATTTTCTTGATGAAAGCTGCATGCCTCTGGGAAGACTCTTTTTTAATATAAGAAAGTTTCCGTAGCGAGAGCAGTGGATTGTGTCGTCCATATCGTTTGCGTTTTAAATTTATGACAAGTGTAATTGCAGCTTTAGACTACACAAACGCAGTTGTATAACACTTTTCTTAGACTTCAGCAAAATAAAGTCAGACGAACCTCAGGAAAGTCTGGGAAATGTGGCATCCAACTTTCAATAGAACGAAATACAAGTAAATATTTCCGGCCTGGTTTAACGTAATAAAGCGTGATAGATACCAAGCATCAAAGAAGGGAAAGAGTAAATGATGAGAATAAAGGAAGAAATACGAGCAGAAAGAAAAGTTGAAGATAAAAAAATAAAGAAATAAAGAAAACGAGACGGAGAAGAGAGAGAGAGAGAGAGAGAGAGAGAGAGAGAGAGAGAGAGAGAGAGAGAGAAGAAACATCTACCTAAAAGAAGAAAGGAAAGGGTCCGAAGAAAGGGAAAAGCAAATGTTCCGCTAGTGTAGGATACAGTGAATTCAAATGACGCGCAGTGAACTCAGTTTTCTTCCACTGGCATATATTGCTGAGTGCATTTGTCGCAGTTCTTCAGCACACAAAGTCCTAACTTGAGAGAATTGAGGGGCACGTAGATGTTTTACGGAAGCACACAAAGTGTAGCAGGGTCAGTGTTACCCCACTAAAATAAAGTTGAATGAAATTATTAATCAAATAAGATAAAAATATGTCAAATTATATAGTCTCTAAAAACATACAAATAATTCGTCAATACTCATAATAGATGTCCGTAACGAGACAGAATTAAACGTGTTAGTGACAGACTCGGCCAAGAGGAGCGAACGCCTATTAGCTGAAGACACGTCTAATTTATTTTAGCATTGTTATGTGTTCTTTCCAGCCCCAGTACCTCATTACACAGTGAACGTCTTGGTGTGTTCCACTGGTTTATAACCTCTTTTGTATATGTTGGTAGAGTTCGCTTCTGATCTTCTCCAGTTCTTAGAAATAATCACTAGATGTATGCTGTGCAATGCAGACACCACACAAGAAATATACTTGTGCTGTACCTGGAAATGGAAATGCAGCCATATTTTGGTCTATGTAATGGAAATATAACCTAATATAACATCACAATTTTATCACGACCATTTAGAATTGAATGGTAAAAAACAATAAGGTAAAGTTGTTCCTCTCCACGCGACGAAAGTATATCGGAAGGGCAAAGGTATGGCTCCACTCATTCTAAACCTCAACACTAGATACAGGGAGCAGAACTGTAGGACCTTCACACATATGCCACATTTATAAATAAAAAATGCCAATTTCTTTTAAAGTAAGACGTCTTACGGGTCGAAGTTTCAAGTATTCTGAGCTATTGTGCTGTGTCAAATGGCAAATAGTTATCTGCGTTTCGGGGGAGCATATTGTCCATATTCAGGGCCTAGCAGTCTAAGAAGATAGAGACAGTACGCTCCACAAAAACGTCGCTAAATATTTGTAAGTCCAAGAGGCGTAACATCTCAGAAGACACAGATCCTCATCAACACCGATGTGAGAATCTCAAATTTCTCATCTTACAAGTCCACAAATTACTGAACATTGAAGTAAAAGAAGCACCCAAATTTCTTAAGCTGAATGGCATAGTAAGAAATGAAAGGATTTACTAAGGTAAAATTATGTTTCTTAAACTATTCTAAATACATTTTCGCTGTGAAAGTTAACATTGACAAATATAAATTTGAAGAATAGGGAGAGAAAGCGTTCCAGAATGTTTCCCCAGGAAGTGAACGGAGTGGAATAGCCGTTTCACCAACGTCTACACACGTCACTTTACATGGAGCGACCTGCTGTGTCATGATACCGTACTTCAGAGCTCGTTTGGTGTCAGATTCTTATGAAAAGGTATTATCCATTACCTTCCGTCATATTACAGCTCAGAGAGAACGCTGTACCGTCTCACTCTTCCCGTAGAGTAACCGTGATGTATGGGCGCTACCAGCTAACTTCCCCTGAAAAATTACTAATACTGCTGACACTATTAGTATATCGCAAGTAGGTGCAGTCGTCCGCATTAATGCCCCTGCTGGTCTATTTCTTGTGACGTCACACCAAACAAAATGGGCTCCGAAGTGTGAAAACATTTTCTCCTCTTCTCTCTAACGCAGAACTTCTAATGCTGGAAAAAAGGAGATGTGTAAGATAGATTAGAGATTTAATATACCAGAAATAAATAAGTTAGAAAATTTTGACATAATGTAACAATTCTACCACCTTCCCTCACTATGGTCTTATTGGCTTGGTAACCTTAAAACTTACAGTAAATATTTATTGGGTTAAAATAAGTTCGCAGTCCTGAGAGTCTGCGTACATAAATTTGTCTGATAAAAGCTCCAAGTTTCTCGGCGTCGCCATCTTTGTAGTTGTTCCGTATATACAATATTTCCTTTATAAATTACACAATAGCAAATTTTTCTTCATACAAAATTTCGTATTCCTGACCATAATGGGCCATTAGTTTTCGCAGACAAAAGTTAAAGGTAACTACTCCTTGTTGCCAACATTAAAGCATACGAGACAGTGAAGGTATAATTCCACTCCTTAATTTCAGCATTAAACAGAAATAAGTAGTTAGCTTCACTCCTCAGTCCTTTTACCCCGGTGGAAAGAGCCTCTTGTACCCAGTCTGTCAGGCTCTCAATGCAAATGTCAGGATACAATTACCACTTCCTTCCACATCCACCCAGGTAATCAGGCAATAATCATTCCAAGCATGGTCTAAGCTACTGATGGAATCATTAAGTAAATCATAAATAAGCTAATTATTTTATTAACTTATTTATCAAATTAAATAAATAGACCAACCAATGCACTATTTGACCACTTTAATGTTGTGTCTTTCTTATACACCATCAAAATCAACACCCACAACAAGAGGAACTACAGCACCAAACAAATAGCAGTAAAACACCGAATCAACCTGGAGCTGAAACATCTATACAACAAGCAGGCTGCCCTGAATCTGCAATTATACAAAACACACCTGGAATGCGCGAACTACTGGCAAAATACACGTTGGGTGTATAAGAAAGACACTACATTAAAGTGGTCAAATAGTGCATTGGTTGGTCTATTTATTTAATTTAATTCATAGAAATGGACGGTGATAATAGTGTGAAATTTAACTGATTTATGATTAATTAATTAGTAAAGGAATTTTAATGCTAGTAGAGAACTTCATTCCATTCCATGTTGCCTGTTATGAGCATTTTACTGTGTGCATAATTTACTAAGTTTATAAGAGAGGGTTCATTGACTAATAGTTTTAGTGGTGGGTGGCTTAACCACCCCCCCCCCTCCCTTTGCCCTTAGGCTTTGTCACCAGTGGGCCATATTAGTCCATTTATTGAGTGGATGTCTGAATGAGTGACCAGTTGATTTTTGGGCTTAACAGCCCATTCACTTTTCAGGGCCATGCAAAACTTTGGTCAAATGAAAAAACTTATTTCTAACTATCTTATAGGTAATGATCTACCTGATTGAGGGAGTTCTGCCAGAGAGCTACTTTGCTAACAATCTACGTGGATTGTCTGTTGACATGGCTGTGTTCAGGGACCTTCTGAGACTAAGACTGCCAACACTGTCCCGACACCTTGAGCAACTCCAGCATGATGCCAGGGACAGTGCTACGGGTAAGTTCAAATACATGTAGTAATGACTGCGAATGGTGACACAGGAGGAATGTCACAGAAGCAGGTATTGATGTTAAGGTAATATTCTGACATTGCTCACAGGAAATAATAATGATCATGAAGAACCTCTATCATAATAAGAATTTTACTGGTGAGATTCAAGCTGGGCACCTCCCTAGTTCAAAGCATATACACTACCACTCTTGCATTCCAGTTACAATTTTAGTTCTAACAAATGCAGAAAAGCATGTTCATCATTCACTATAAAATAATTAATATGTAGAAACATATATGGTAATAATATCTATTGAATATTCTTACAACACTTTTAATTCTCACATGTGAGAATTTTGTGTGTGTCATATTGTTTCATTTTAGCAGGTAATGGGGATTCTTATTTGAGTTCAGTTATGTATTATGTAAAAATCATTTCTGGCTTGCAAATGTTTTGTAACATTGAATGATGGGATGAATATGCAAAGCATGAACTGGAAAAGATACGAAAGCAATCATCACCTGTTTAAGGCAGTGTCAAAGAATTTGCCGAGAGGGACTGAGTAAAATAACGAAACTTCAGGATAGTCAATCTCAAGGCTCATGTTCGAACTCAGAACATTCTATATGTGAAGCAGAAGGTCTAAATACTTTACTGCAATGTATGGCATATGGTGAACAATGGATAAAAAACTGGGCACTCATGCATTATTTTCCTCCCACTGGAAAATTCTGATTAATTTTTTTACAGTAAGGAAGGAAGCAATATTTTTTACACATACGAAACTCTTTATTTTAAAAATCATATTAGGGAAATTAATTTGTTTCAAACTTCAAAGAAAATTTGATGTAAAACTTAAAAAGAATGAGAATGCAAGTTTTTGTATAGTCCTTGAAAAGAAACGTTCAAGAAATAAGTGAATTTCAAATTTCAAAGAAAATTGTTATAGGACACTGCTGAAAAAAATCTTGAAAAGAGCTACAGTCTTTTATTTTGTGGCAGGAAATACTACACAACGACCAAACATCTAGTAGTGACTTTAACAATAGCACTGGTGGAAGTAGTAGTGGTATTTATAAATGGATCATTTCAGGAACAAGTTATGAGCCTCCTCTAACCAATGTGTTCACAATGCAGTGGTTCCTTACACTGTTCTCCAACTGTCTGCCACAATCAACGGTGCTTCGTGTGTGGGACCTCATATTTCTAGAGGGCAATGAGGTATTGCTGAGGACAGCACTGGCAATTTGGGATGGGCTGGCGGAGTAAGTCACGGATTGTATTAGGTTTGAGGTTCTTAGCAGTGACAACAATGAATGCTGTATTTTGGAATGTGGTGTTATGTAGTCTGGTAGCTAGTTACTCTCTTTAGCTTTTACTACCACCAAAAGAGTATACCCCACAGAAACAGAACATTTTCTCTTTTCTTCTTTTGCAGTCGCATCATGGCTGTTAATAGTGCTGATGAGTTTTACAGCATTATGGGTGTGCTTACTCGAGAGATGCTGGAGTTTGGTCTTATGGATACAAATAATTTAATCAAGGTATGCCTCAAACTTATTCAAAATCTCCAAAAATAATTTTGTCATCTCTGCTGGAAGAAGATGAAGGTTAAAGGGCATAAGCCTTGTCCAAAGTATAATCATGATGGCAAAATTTTAAGAATATCATTCAATCCTGACGACAGAAACAAAATCTTTGCAGATTAAACGACACTCCCAAGAGATTTCACCTTCTTAAAGAAAATGTAGAAATATGACCACTTTATCAGATTCTCTTGGGAAGGGCTGAGGAAAAAACTGATGTGATCAGAACATATCTTCCTTGAATGTCAACTGAAAAACAGAAATTTGTATGACCTAATGAATGTGAATATATCAATTAAACTACTGAATTATTATAATCTGCGGATTCAAGTCTTCTGGAATGTGATGCTGCATTGCTGATTGAGTCACATTCCAGAAGGCTTGAATTTACAGCAATGCCACTGTGAAAATCTCAAATCTGTACATTTTTAGAGAGTAATGGTTTCCTGAGCAAGAATACATGAATGGTTAGAAGGATGGATAGACAGACAGGTGCATAGGAGGTAGACCGATAGAAAGATGGACTGATATGTAGAAGGATGGACAAATGGATTGATGAGTGAATGCATGGATAGATGGATGGATGGATGAATAGATAGATAGAGATGTACAGATAAGTACAGATAACTCTCATGTTTGTTGTAAAGCATAAGGATATATTTACAATAAATGTTGAATTGCATAAAATAAATACCCGCCAAAAATTGTATTTTCATGTTCCTTCAGTAAGTTTAACTAAAGTTCAAAAAGGAGTTTATTATTCTGGTATTACATTATTCAACTCCTTACCCCTCAATATCAAGAAATTTGCACATGACATTAATAAATTTAAACATGAATTGAGAAATTTTCTTATGGAAAACTCTTTTTATTCTGTTGAAGAGTATATTGATAGGAATAATAAATTTGATCTTCGTGTTTCCCAGTAATTACAGTTTGTATTTCAGTTTACATTCATCAGTTCTTTTATATATATATTTTAATTGTTATTTATCTTATGTTAAGACAAATTTTATGTAATATGTTAATGTAATCTACTGACAATTTCCATATCCAATGGTTATGTACCAGAATGGATCGATGAATGCTAATAAATGAATGAATGAATGAAAGTAAATTGAGGTAGTGATAAATAGATGCATAGATAAATAGATGCAAATATACACAGATAGAGAGATTGATGGTTATACAGCATAGATCAGTGGATGGATAGATAAATAGATGGATTGCTTGAGGGATGAATTGATGGATGGATAGATAGATGTGTTCATGTATTGACAGATGAATGAATTCATGGTTAGTTGGATGGTCATTTGGATAGTTACTTGGTTGAATGGATGGTGGAATGGTCTGATGTGTGGTTGAGTGTTTAGATAGATGGATGTACGGATAGATGGATAAGTGGATGGATAGATGGGTGGTTTTTGGAGTGCATAAGTAAATGCAGCTATGGATGGATTGTTGGGTAGTTGGATAGAATGAAGACTGAATAGGTGTATAAATATGTGGTTCAATGGATGGATGGCTGGATAGATATATGGATTCATGGAAGGGTCAATGCATGGATGGGTGGATGGTTGGGTGCTTGCGTGGAATGATTGGTCATTCTGTGGATACATGAATTGCTTGATGGATGGATGAATGGATCCATTGATGAGTGGATGGAAGGATGGACAGATGAAGAGGTAGATGAATGGGTAAGTGGATGGATAGATGAATAGATGGATAATTGGATGAAGGGATAGGTGAATAGATGTATAGAAGGATGGATGGTGGCTGGGATAGTATAGTTGGTATAATGACTCGCTACGGGCCAGATAGTCTGAGGATTGAGTCCCAGTGGGAGTGAGAATGTCCGTACATGTTTAGACCAGCCCTGGGGCCCACCCAGCCTCCTGTACAATGGGTACAGGGTCTGTTTCCTGGGGGCGAAGCGGCCAGGGCATGGCGTTGACCTCCCACACCCCATCCAGCGCCAAGGTTAAAGAAAGAGTAGAGCTATACTTCTACTCCTCCTGTGGGCCTTCATGGCATGTTCTAAGATGAACTTTACCTTTACTTCAAGGCTGGATGGTTGTATGTGTAGCTGGATTGACCGGTAGATGGATAGAAGGATGTATGGATGGATAAATGGCTGGAGAAATTGATGGATGGAGGAATGGAAGATTATGTAGTAGGAAATTCAGATGTAGGTACATTAGGATTTGCAGAAAATAAATAATCTCATGATCTGCACAAATGTACTTTCAGGCATGAAAGGACCATACTTTCAATTGCAAACCCCTGGAATTAATGTGATGAAGCCAAAATTGAGAAATCGTGGTGTAATAGATATATATATATTTGAAGAACTGTAATTTGTTTGCTGCTTTGCAGACAATTGTGACAATTGCACCATTCCCATTTCCGGAGTTGCCAGAGCTGAGGGACAAATATCTGTACAATATTACACCCTGGACACAAACTGTGTCAACAGCTGCACGCCGGGGTCTTAGGTTATTCTACTCTGATGACGACGACGATGATGGTACAGATGAAGACGATGAGAAAATAGCTGTTGCAGCAGCCTATGGTATAGCTGCAGTCTTCAGGTCCCCACGAAGAAGAGGTACACTCCAGTTACTAAATATATAGGCCTATATATAAGTTTCAGTTATCTTTCTCCCTTGTCATACTCTAAGATTTTAGAAGTTGTTGTTGTATAAATGATGCTGATAATCCCACATTTTCTTTTGCCTCTTTGAGTAGCAGCATTTCTCTTCTAACTTGTATGAACAGTTAATGATGCTGTGTAATAAGACAAAGCATTTCCCATTTCAGCGTCTCCATCATTTTTTCATTAGTATGTTTAGGATCTTACAAGATATTAGTGAAACAGCAACTTCAGATATAAAGTAGTTATTTATTACAAGTTAAAGGCTGCTCTGGAAAACAAATGTTACAGAGGCAGAAGGCTTAACAATAGGGTCAAATTTAATAACTACCATGTTACCTATCGGAGCCAGGATAACATAGTTTGTATAGCAACTAGTTACGGGCTGTACAATCCTGTGTTCGAACCCGGCAGGGGGCAACAGATTTTTCTCTTCTCAAACATATCAAGACCGGTCCTGAAGCCCACGCATCCTCCTGTTCAATGGGAACTAGAGTTCTTTCTTAGAGCATGATGTGGATCACTCACCACCATCCAGTACGGAGGTTAAGAATGAGTGGAGCCATAGCTCTGCTCCTCTTATGTGCCTTCATGGCGTGGACAGGGACAATTTTACCTTATCATATTTCTTAGCTGGTGTGTCTGAATTGCTTCCTCGTAGGATAATGTCCAGAACTTGTAAGTACAGTAGAACCTCGGTTATCCGAACTTCGCTTAACTGAAACTCGGGTTAACCAAAACGCCTTTTTTTTAACGCGATTCCCAGAACTGCCTGCCGCGAGACACCTCTGAGCCTCTTCCCATCAGTTTGTTGTGAAAAGTTGACGGGTGCAGATTGTATCTGTAAATATCATACACTTTCTTGTGCCATAAATTTTATTAACATAAGGCGTGTTTCTGAATAAAAGTTATTTTTATTGCACCTTATCACGTCAAGCCGAATTTCCGAAATTTTGCGTATCCGAAATCGGGTCCGCCCCATTTATTTCGGATAATCGAGGTTCTACTGTAATTTGTGTTATACTTTAGACAACTGTAAAATTATACAAATATTTTGTTGGACGTTGTCCATTGTTGAAATTACATTTGATATAAATGTATATTGGTATTTTACTTTACTTCCGTCTTCTGTGATGGATTGTCATTATGTTGACTGATTTCTTATTAGTTCCTAAATTTTAATATTAATGGTTATGGTTCTGGCCAAACTTATGACCTCTTAAATACTAGCCTAGTAGAGTAATCATTATATCACCAGTGTGGCCCTTAATGGTGACAGCTGGAATCAAACCCGTGTCTCTGTGATTACTAAGGTAATATGAGTATGCTCACCCCTAGGCCACCATGTATGCCTTAGACCAATGTTCTTTGAACTGCAAGTATCTGAAGAACTCCTGTCACAAAGTACGAACTTTTGCTGGACCCAATTACAGTAAAGTGATTTTGGGGTGCAAAAATGAAATAAACGTTTTTAAAATATTGTCATGAATTTAAAACCTAAAACTTTACACACGTTTATGATAAACAGGGTTTTATTTTCGATGATTTACACTGGAAATAAACATAACGATGCACAGTGATGGGAAGAAAAATAAAAAAATGCAATTACAAATTACCAAATTTTATTTACCACTTTCATTATAAAGGAAATATGATCGTGGAGCCCCAGTACATTACACGCATAACCCCAGCATTTCGCTGAACACAGTGTGAATAACACTGCCTTAGACAGTGGACAATATAATGTATTCATAAAATGACTCAACCTTTGTCAGAAGCCTTTAAATATTCAATTACTCTTCACTGTAATCCTTGAAAGTACATATTTGGTTCTAGATTCCACGAATCGAGCCCCATCGCCATCTTCTTCCTTATCAGCTATAAATTACAGCCCTGCTACAGCTGATAGGGACCGCCTAGCCCTGGATATATCAGCACTGAAGCAGCAATACGCCAAGTTACGAGAGCGGCAACGCCAAGCCCACATCATTCTGACTGGTAAAAATCTGTATACAGCATGGTTAACTCTTTAAATGTTAATGAGATATCTCAATTGGCATGCACAATTATTTTATGACCTAAATGTTGTTTTACTTAAGTATGCCAGTTCAGTGAAACATAAATACGAAATTAAGTTGCCATTCATGTGTTTCTAAAATAAACGTCCCTTGTAAATACTTATATCTGAAGTAATTAGCTTGATACTCTAATACAGGAAATAAGGTATGACTGAGTCTGAAGGGAAGAGACGACTTTAATACCTGGGTGTAGATGGGAGCATAATATTAAAATAAATTTAAAGTACGAGTCCATGGTCTAGAGGTCTGTGAAGAATTCTTCTCGGACTCTAGACCCTTGAAGATGAAAGTACTGAGTTCCTTTGAAACATCTGGAACTGATTACTGAGTAATATTGTGTAATACTCCAGAAAAACAAGAATCTTCAAGCACACAGCCATGAAAACCTCAGCACTTTCCAAAATAAAAGTCTTGACTACCTGAGCAATCATCAGAAAATTTAATAGACGTGCATGATGTTTGACAGTCTTCATTCACAGATGTTCGTCAGGTTGTTGTTCTGTCAACCATGAGGTTTCAGATGCTCCAGTTGCAGCTTTTTTATATGTGGGCAATAAAATGCTGAAACCTGTTTCTCCTTACATTAGCAGCCTGTGCCAGGCAGCCATTAGGACCATCAGTTCCCACCCCTATAGCTATGAACCATCTGCTTCTGGGGAAGAGTGCACTACTCAGTGTGAGGGGCAGAAGGAGTGGTCCACACTCAGGGGCAGTGCCACCTCCAGCAAATACTGCCTTGAAATCTGTTCATAAACCACAGAGGAGATCTCAACAGCTCCACATCACTGCTCAAGGTACTGTGGGACATCCCAGCAGGTTATCTACCTGGTATAGATTTCACCATTAGAAAACAATTAATAGGAATGTGTTTCATTTTTATTGTTGAAAACATGTTAATGGCTGGTCTGTAGCAATGCATTAACACACACAGCTGGAGAACCTCACAGTCCTGCGGTGACAGATTTAAATAAGTCATGAGAGTTCACTATATGAGAAATTTGATATCTACAGGCCGTGATCATCCTGTCCTGCGTTAATTTTAATAGACATTCAGTACTTACATATTCTGAATACAGAGAAAGATGTAACTGTCTGGTGTGAAGGATGGAAGATTGCCAGAAAAGGCCCTAAATTATCCAAAAAATACAGAAGAAGGAAAAAAGACTGTAATTATCTGAAATGACCGAGAAAGAGATGGAGAAGCAAAAATAGGTGACAGCCTAACCCTTAACAGACAGTGCTGTTTCGTCAGATCTTGCATAAATCTAGCATAAATATATTATGCCAGCAAAGTACAGAATATGATAGCTAAAGGAAAGCTATGAACTATGAAATTTAACATACCACATGCAAATAGTCTGCACTTATACCTATGAATTAATAAATTAGATTTACATATTTATGCTAGACCTGAACATCGCCACCATTGCATTCTGGCTTCTCCATCACTTCCTCAGTCATTCCAGATAAATGCTGAATGTTCTCTTACTCTCTCTCTTTTGAAAATTTAGGGCCTCTTCTGGCAATCTTATGTCCTTCACACAAGAGCATTTCATTTTTCTTTGTGTTCAGAATACATTAGTATATTCATTAAAATTAATTCAGAGACAATAATAGACATACTTGAGCTAGGCTTGTTAAGTTCCAGTTCTGCCTTGAGGTAAAACATGAAACATCCCTCTCAAAGTAAAAGGTAAAGCTATCCCTATACAGGCCTGGACAGGCCCTTAGGGCTCCAGGAGGTTGAGGATCCCAAACTTTCTGGACAGCACAAGAAGGTGGCAAAGTTACCAGCCCTACACACCAGCCGCCTGTACCCACAGGAGACATCCCTGATACTCATTTCTGTTAGAGGCTGAGTCGACCCCAGGGCCATAGTGTAGCCAGAAGGATTAAGTCAATGAAAAATCCCAATGACCCCATCAGGAATCGAACCTGCAACCTTCCAGCTTGTAGCACAATGCCTCAACCAATGTACCGCTTCCCCCCCCCCCCCACTTTCAAAGTGGTTGTGATATTTATGTCTGAAAACAACACAGTGTATCTTCAGATATTCATTATTTACCAACAGGACAACTTATTACAGCATCACATACTGAAGTGGTGTCACCGCAGATTCAACAGCAGCAAGCAGCAAAGTTAAGTGGAGAGACACTGCACTGGAAGGACGCCACACAGAAGAAGCAGCGCAAAGGATCAATACAAGATGCAACAACTGTTCAAAGTACTCTGTCAGTAGATGCTGAAAAAATGCAAGGTAACTACGATGAACACAAAAATGTATACACATGGCAGTAGAGAATAATTTATTACACAGTTCTACTTTATGATGCATGAGCTTGCTAAAAAGCTGACAATTAGAGAGCCAGTCAAGCTCTTGTAATTTGATGACAGTCTTCACAAAAGTCTGTCATTAGCCATATTCAATCTAGTACCCACACTCACACTGTTGTCTTAAGTTTCATTTTGATATTCCCCTCTTATTTATGCCAAGGTCTCTCATGTGTCATTTTACCATTAGGTTCCTCCATTGAACTTTTATAACCTTTTCTCAGTTCACAATTCTTCTGCATGTCCCACCCATCTCATTCTCCTTAATGTAGTCACACTTAACAGTAGTAAATGAAAGTGGGCCAGTTGGCTCAAGAGGTAACACTTCTGAGTTGTACTTAGAATGTGCTCAGTTTGCATGTCAGCTGGGATACTGACTATCCTGAGATTTTGCGTGATTTTCCCTTTACTTCCCAGCTAGACTGTCAAATTGATCTTGCAGACTGAAGCACTTGAAAGAAAGAAGGTGATGCAAGTTATTTATGTTTATGGTGGTGCTATTATAAAAGAGAATAATGGAGTCTAGTTTGTATATTATTATCGATAAAATGATATTGTGTTCTAGGTATCAGACATAAGACAACAATGAGCAGAGAGGTACCACTAACTAAAGAACCAGACCTAGCAACTGAAAAAGATACAGAAAGTGATGACAGTAAAAGCAGTACGTCCACTGAACTGTGTGATGAGCCAGACCAGCTTAGTGACTTTGATTCTGAGGAGCCGACAAGTATAAGTGAAGCATCAGTGCAAGTCCTCTCTACAGGAGAAGCCAATATTACAAAATTGCCATCCCCTTCTCCAGCAGATAATCCAGGTCTACCAACAATCAGAATTACTTCTTGCAAATGATCCTTCACCACTAAAGCCCTTAAGGAATGCAATTATTCCGTTAAAGTCAAGAGAATGTTTTGTATTAGAGAGTAAACCAATAACACTATCAAAAACATTTACAGGTATATCTATTGAGTCTGTTGATACAGAGTATTCATCAGTGCAGCAACCATTACTTGTGCGTGAGGAATTCAAAATACTGCCACCTGAAAAAATGGAAGTTTTACCACCTGAAGAGATAGTGAATTTAGCAAACATTTCTTCAATTGCTGCTGCTGACAACATTAGATTTACATCTCAAGCAGAAGCATTTTCACCCAGAGTCACTGAGTCTGACTTGATGTTGTCATTTTCAAATGAAACATTCGTATGTAAACCTACAACAGACGTTTCTTTTTATGTTGCAGATAACACTCTTAAGTCATCTGTTTCCATGGATACTTCTCAAGTAACATGTTCAAGAGAAAGTAGTTCAGGTCCTGAAGGTGATAATGTCAAGCACATGTCATCAGAGAAGATTGAGTCCTCAGCAAAGATTGATGCTTCAGATGCCTTCAAACAGTCTTCATCAACAGAGAAAAAGTCTCCAGTTTCTTCTGAATTCTTTGTACCTTTCCATACATCCAAATTAAAAGTGACAACCAATGAAGGAACTAATAGTCATGACACTATTTCAAAAGAAAGCAAAGACAGTAATTATGATTTTGGCACAGAAAAGTCTGTTGCAAATGTATCTGAAATTTGTGGTATTGGAGCATCCAATACACGTCTTGCACAACAGTATATCACGTACTCTTCTCCTCCAGAAGTACTGCATCCAGAAAATAAGACTGAAGGAGAAATAAGTAAGATACCTACAAATCTGCAATTTGTCAAATTTACTGACAACTGTACGCAAGAAATTACATCTGTACCAGAAATTACTCAGGAGAACCACTGGGGTACTGTGGAACCATTAAAATATCTTATTACTGAAACATTGCAATATTTGCATGACACTCAATGCAGTGCACCTACATCTCTGCCATCTGGTAACCTCTCTCCAACGGCACCCATCACGATGTTGCATTATGATATTCCTACAACTACAGACAAAGAAGACGTAAGGGACAGTGATGTTGAACCTAAGGAGGAATTAAAGGCAGACATTAGAATAGATTGTGTATGTACAGAAAGATCAAGATCAGAGTTTCACAGGTCTGTTGTGCCTTTCAGTAATATGGCTATATGTGATACTGCAGATAATGATCATGATGAACAACCTGATGCACTGAAGATATTGAAGTCTGAAGAAGATAGGTGTGTAAGTATGGGTGAGAATGAAGACATTTCTAAGTTTCTTGAATTGAATATGATACTTCAAGACAGGGAACAAGTGATGAAGGAAGGGGACCAAGCATGTGAGGTGAGAAACATTGCAAATATGGAGATAACAGAAACAGACAATGCTGAAATGAGTGAGGTGTTAGAAATTGGCCACAATATTCAGCTTGGGCGTAGGAATAGTGAAAATGCATTAAAGATCATCCAGGAGAATTCAGAAATTCTGCAGCGAATTTTACATTGTCAGGTAAGACGTCCAAGTATGCTATCAGAAGAGGAGTCCAATGATTCCAATCTGCCATCCATCCCTACATCTTCCAGTCCAGAGAATGCTGATATTACACACTGCCAACAGGCTGTAAGTGGCAAAATGAAAACTGTTTCAAGTGACACCTGCATTCAAGCAGTTTTGAGTCCAAAAGATGATGTTTCTGTTAAATTAGCAAGTGAAAGTTCATTAAATTCACCAATCTCTATCCATTCTCTTCCAAAATGTGATAAGGCCATCAACATCTTCCCAGATCACCCACAATCAGAAGAAGGTGTGTCCATAGAGTCAAAAAGGCTTCAGCTTGAAAAGGAGCATGTTCAGAAGCATGCACCATCTCTTGGTTCGGACAGGAGTTTATCCCTGTCCCAAGAAATTTCAAATGAGAAACACCCCAGATTTTCTGCAGCTTCTTATATTTTAAAAACAGAGACAGGACTCAGTGATAATGTCACACAAGTGCTCTATCCTTCTGACGAACAGTCCTTGTCACAGTCTGAAGATACGTCTAATTTAACTGGGTCCTCTGTATATTCTTCATCCCCATTATGTGAAAATATTCATCACATGGAAAACAGAGCACATGGAACTACAGAACTGGAGTTGGATAGACAACAAACATCAACAATGCAGTCTGAATGGAAAAGATTTCAAGCACTTGACAGCAGTTTAGATGAAAATGTTTCCTCAAAATTACCTAAACATTATTCACCTCAAGCCACAATTTGTAGTTCATATAGCTCATACATTTCAAAAGTTGTAAAAGAGAATTTACAGGTTCAAGATCCTCCCACAGTACCAGTCACTGAAACAGAAGGAATAATGTCTGTTAAATGGACTGATAATGATGATGGTGATATAAAAATAGATAAATATTTCATTACAACTGAAAGAACGTCTAGTGACTTTCAGTTTCATATTGATACAAGTTTTCCAATGCCTTCCAGTGACTTGTCAAGTTCATCTTGGTTTACAGAGAAATCTAAACTAAAAGATGATTCTTCAGCTACAAAATCTACCTTTGAGAGCCACAAGTTGTCACGCCCTAGCAGTAACTACTTGACTTACTCATCAGACTTTAGCACTTCAGAATATGAATATTCTCCTGCAAGAACAAAATCAAGGTGCACTGAGGACAAATCAGATTACTTTCAACATAACAGCAGTAAATACACAGAATCTCTTCCATCATGGTATACTAAACATTCAACAACCTGTCCTTCAGATAGCTTTACATTGACATCATCTGACAGAACTGAAATATCTCCTAGAGGTGATTACCTACAAAAATCATCCTATTCTTCTACACAAGGATTCACAGAAGATTTTCACTACAGCTTCTGTCCCGATGCAACTTCAACCCTTGACTTGGACAGTAAGACCCAAGATGTGACTAGTAGAAATAGCACAAGAGGTCAAAGTAGGCCTCATTCAACTATAATCTCAGATGTCACCTCCACAGTGGTGCTGAATCGATCATACTCTTCAAGTTCCATTGATGGCTGCCTTACAAGAATAAGACCAGGCCTGTCATCACCAGCAGATTCCTCTAATCAGGAGCACCTCCCTTTCTTTAAATCTGAATCTGAAATTTCATCTTCCAAAGTTCTTGATAAACACGCAAATACAGAGTACAATCCAACATATGAAATAGAAAATTCTATGAAAGTGCCAGCCACTGCTGAATACAGACATTCTTCCAAGCCACCTAAAAGAAATGAGCCTGGGCCCAAACACTCTGCTGAAGATCTGTCGCCCCCAAATTATTATTCATTCCCCCACTCAAGGTGTGATAAAAATAGTCCACCATCACCCATGAAATTGGAATATAGAAAGGACAATTTTGACCCTAACAACTTATCCACAGAATCTCCCCTGGTGACTCCATCTTTGTCAGCAACTAAGGTAGATATATCACATTCTAATTCACTATCACCAACAAAAAGTAAGAATATTTATGTTTCTTTGCCTCCTCTCAAGACATCAAATCTTGGCAGCCCAACAAGATCTACATCAAATTTTGACCCTTTTCCCCCAAGAGCTACAATGAGGCAACCCAGGGAGCTGGGCATAAAGTTAGGTCTTTATTCATCAGATTGTGCAAATAAGAATGTAAAAGCAACAAATAAGAAAACATGAGAATAAATACTGTTCATGTATTGCAAAAATAAATAAGTAAATATTTCTAAATATTCAAAATCAAATATAACCTATCTTCCTTGAAATAATGCATTGTATGTACTTTAAAATATTAATGTAAAGAGAAATTTTTCAATCCTTCCATCATTACAGAACTAATATGTAATAATAATGAAGTACTATGAATTTAACAGAAAAGTTGCTTAATTTTTTGGTACCTTACATCAATGGTACACTGACATCACAGCTTGTAATGTGTATTCAACTTCTGACAGTGGAAGCACATACTCCTACTTTGATAATGCACATACTGATTCAGAACTTGCCGTCCTTCCTTACTGTTAGTCAAATGCTATGGCGCCACACAAAATTCCCACCCCCGCCACCCCTCCAGTAGCTCTGTCTGAAATTGTAATGGTTATTTTCTATAATGCATGTCCCAAAAATCCCATAACACCAGATGTTTGATCCAGCCATTAGCACCTGGGCATTTTTGCATCTGTGAAAGATATTGGTAACTTTCAGTGCCATGTGCTGTTCATTATTTCCTCTCAATATTTCATACAAAAGAAGCCATATTTTCTGATACCACCGGTAAGAACTTTGTTTGAAAATTTAGAAAAGGAAGAAATGCACTGATATCCTATACCTGTAACCACTTGAATCTGTGATAAGCCTAGTTAAAGAATATGTTCTGCAGTCTTAAATTCTCACTGGAGGGGTTTCAAAGGGATAAATTGGTTTTCAATAATGACTAATGTTTTACAATAGCGGGATATAAGATTTTACTAACCTCTGAATTACATTATAAATTGACCTCGTTTCATACTGAATTAAGAAAGAAAATAGATAATAAATGAAGTGATATAACAGTGCCAGTAAATATAAATTAAAAATACCAGAACATGCTTTTGAAAGCCTTGCATCAAATGTTTTATAAATCAAGATTTATGAAATACAAGCAAAATAAATTATTGTTAATTACATAAAAGTTGACAAGATTCCGAATACTGATAAAGTACACTGTGATACCAGACATTCATGAACCAGTGTGGCCGGTAACTGACTTGTGACCCCCTCTACAAGCCCAGTTTAAGCAACAGAAACAGTCACTCTGTTGGCTTTCTGTTTTAATAACCTACAATATGAATTCCCACAATGATATGAATGAGACTGTAGACTGTCAATGTTTTAAAAATTCTTTGAATTAGCAGATATAATATTATACCAGTTACATGTCAAGTTTCCGAATGTAATGACGTTACTTCATGGTTCATGTATCATCATTAAAACTACACATATACAGTATTTCTAATATATCAAGAATTCCAATCGGCTATGTAACAATGTAGGAGTAAAGACAGATGGATCTCCATACACAATAATACCATAAATAATGACATAGTATAGTGTCATTATGTCATACAAATTGTGCCCCTGTACATTGTCATTTCACATTTTCTTGTGAACATGGTAATGAGGCTACAGACTTCATAAAATGTAGATAATTTCTTCACTTGGTAAGTGACTATTAGCTTCTCAAGAATGACTCCGTATAACAGAATTGGGTGTAATGCCACTTCCTAGTTTCATAATACAATAAATTAGGACAGGCAAATGAAATGGCCAACATAATCCCTCCCCCATGTCTTCTTACACCAAGATATTTACAGAATTCATTAAATCATACGTGAAAGCAGACAGTGTTTCTGCACCATACCGTAACATCTCTGTCCATCCAACTAAAAATTTTACCCAGTGCTGTTGTCAGTCATTTTGCCTGAAAGTCTGTTTACAGAATCACATTCTACTTAAAATATACACATATCATGGCAAAATTAAGTACAGTATGTGCACTTAGGACAGGGAAAGAGGACAGACATTCTGAATAAACTAATTTGCAACATTCAGACCAACAAAATGCACAATATTGTTTCTTAGATATTTATATTATAATATCACATAAAACATTCCTACATATTTTGATCCCTGAACAATCATCATGGGGGAACCAACCATAGGAATACTGCACAAAGCCAAATTAGCAACCTTTGCACACAGTAAACATGATGTAGAAGAATCAAATAGTTAAAATGTAGGCAATTCCTTGTAGTAAGTTGTACAAGCGTACTGTGTGTCAAGATCCAGTACACTTGTACAAATATACTACAAGGAATTGCCTACATTTTAACTACTTGACTCTTTTACTTCATGTTAACTGTGTGCAAAGTTTGTTAATCTGGTTTTGTGCAGTATTGCTTTGGTTGGTTCCCTGATGATGATCTCTTGGGGATCAAAACACGTAGGAATATTTTATGTGATATAATAATTGTGCATTTTGTTGGTCTGAGTGTTGTGAATTAGTTATCAACAATGCATGGAATGAGCAATATAAAGTTTATTCTGAATGAACCTATAGACAAACTGGACTTTTTCTTTGAAGTACACTATTATTACTCTCTTTTCCTCGCACTTCATAATGGTATGTAATACAAAGCAAAGTGTCCAATTTCATATGTTCACCTCAAATGTCTATTTTAATTTATGTATTCTCACCTTTAAAACAAAATAAACCAACATCAGTATCTCAATATAATTAATAACATAACTTTATATTAGACTGTATAATAGCATTGGGAGCCATACACACTGAACCTGGTACCCAAGACGCAAATTCATTTCACTACTATCTGGTTGCATCGCCCAAGCTCAAATACATTAAAGGCATACACAGTTTGAAGTACAGCAAAATTTTGTTAATTTAACTCGCACAGGACTGGACAGGTGCCAGATTGTTGGATATTCTGGTTTATTAGACTACCTATGCTGACCTAAGTTCTTACAGGTAATTTTTTGTTGGGCTGCACAACTAATCAGAGGAGCATTCCATTTGGATGTCTCCTTCATCTGCTGGTTCAGGGTCATCAGGGTCCTCTTCTGTGTTTTCTGGAGTCTTCACTTCTGAAAAAGTTGATGGAGTAGGAGACAAGGGATCAGGAGATACAACAATTGATGCACAGACACTCTTGCAGGCCTTTTAGAACATGCCCCTGAGATCAGTCTGTTTCATTGAAGACATTTTTTCTGGCAAAAAGCAAAACTCCGGTCTGGGGACTAACTCCCCCCCCCCTCAAAGTACCAGATTATCGGGATTTCCGAATAATAATAATATGTAAGATTAACATAATTTTGCTGTACATTTATTGCTATCAGGCTGTTAGCTACCATCTGCAGAGATAAGAAACTTCAGGTGAGTTTATTGCTAACATTTGTTAAACATAAAGGGATATTTGCCAGAACCATTTAACTCTCTCATTCTAAAGATTCCTTTTTATTAGCAACACTCACTGCCTACACATCAACCTTATTGCGTTGGGAACCAGAGACCTCCACATTTCTTATAACAGTAGTAATTGCATCTGAAATCTAAATTATATATTCTGTAACATTATAATTTAAACCAGCACTGTCATTCTTGAAGAGGATGAGAAAAACTGGATTAGACTGTTACTCATTAGAATATTGGTAGTGTCTATGGAATGTCTTCACACTTGGGTGGGCCTCAGCCACATTAGGAATGAGTGTGGACAGACTGTCCTTGAATGTTGTTTATCTTGCCATTCTATGATGTCAGACTGTGACCAATAAAAAAAAAACACCAGGCACAGAAGAAGAAGTGTGTTTTCCTATCTGTAATGCCATCTGTCAACTTATCAGGCAAGTCAAATTTTGTTACAATGTGCACTGCATGAATGCCAGAACACAAATGTATATTTGGCCACATGCAATACATCTCTGCCTTCATGTGTTTCAATTACAGCACTGTGTTCTGAGGTTCAGTAAGTTTGAAAAGATCTGCACAACTGTTGACAATAAAAGTATGTAAAAGTACATGTATCTTACTGGAAGTTGCGTGTAAAATACAGTTCCACTGAAATGCGGTTATGTTGCAGTTTCTCATAAACATTTGTACTGGATTGCCTGATTTCAGTGGCACTGTATTATGTATACAGTTGACTGACAGAACCAGAAATCAAATTCAGAAAACACTGGATTAGTTTTATTGTTACTTTTAGTTCATGGGAATATCATTTTGTGTGTTAAATGCCTTTCTGTGAATTGCTCAGACATGTTACATGAAAGACTCTGATAATTATAATATTGCAGCTTGACATGAATGAAATATATGTAAAATATATGTCATGCAATTAATGGAAGAATTGCATGAGCAGGGTTCTATTACTTTTACATTTGTTAAAAGACATATATATTATTTATCACAATAAATGTGATTTGCGGAGTGTGGTCATTACATTTGTCAAAGGCATATATCTGTTTCCTTCTCACTGCTGGAAGCACAGCGTAATTCCAGCTGTAATATTACATCTTATTTATTGATTTATTTAACTAGCTATTTATTTATTATGTTTCAGTCACATGCAATGATTACTGTATCATGAAAATCTATCTGTAAGATTGTACTGTCCTCAGGTGAAATATCTATCATCTTATAACAAACTATTGTAATGGAAGGACATTGTATTGAGAATACTTTCTGGTTATGTTGGCAGATATTTCACTTGAGAATGGCATGATCACACCATAATAAGTAGCGAGTATGAATAAGTAAATAATTTTCACAATTATCAGTATGTGTGACTGAAACATACGCAACAAATTTAGACAAACACAACATGATACTAAAATATATTATTACATCTTTACTTCCTTTTCCCCATTTCCAATACTGAAAATATAAATATCCAGTAATTAAAGTATGCTGAGTGATATTCTTCCAGACATCAAGGGTGTGGACACACCAAATCAGACAAGACGAGTCTGACTAGTAAAAAAAGAACTGCAGTCAACATTAGTTAAGATGACCCAATATAATCAGTCTAAAAGATCCTTCAACATGGATGTCTATTCAATTACACCTGTAGTGGCAGCAAAGTATAACCTCGTAACTACCACCAGCTTTTATTTATGCTTCGTCAATTAAACAGGATCTTGGATCGAGATATTGTTTGTAATTAGTTTGCTGCTGCAGGAAGTGGAGAGCGGTGAGTGTACCGTGCTCTCTTTCCTTGGTGTTGTGCAGCGGCAGTGTACCGCTGATGGTCCGAGAGTTGAGAGCTGCTGTCGTGCGTAGGTTGCACGTCAGTGCAGCGAATGATGACTGATGACCGCTGATTGCCGGCAGACAGATCGATGGATTGGTGGGCGAGCTGAGCGCATAGTGGCGCGATGCCACCGGCCGTGTCTCCGACTTGCTGTACGTAGGTATACGTCGGTGGAGCGAGTCATACTCGTTGTGCCAACCAACCAATCAATCAAACAGCTAACTAAGGCTAGGCACACACTTGCGATTTTCTGTCGCGCGATTATTTAGTCGCACAAATAGAACACACTGTTTTCAGTAGGAATGCGCGCACATGCGACTAAATAAAAGCAGCGATTAAAAAGATGCAACCAGCCCTATTTTACTAGCGATGCGACTGTCGCGAATTAAAATGGGTTACATAGACAGGAATGAACCTGCACACACTTGCTTCTGATGCTGTTCAGTCGCATTTCAATCCTTGGAGAGAAATCTATCATTGAAAATTATTGTATTTGAATTATTTGTTATTGATATTGAATTATGTCTGATAACGAATCTGCTGTTGATGATTCACCATCACACATTGTTTGGGACACGGAGAAATTGATTTTTGAATTGGAAAAACGGCCTGCTCTGTATGACAAAAAATTTGACTTATAAGTGGGTGCACCCAATGTTTTCGTTTGCGTCTTTTTTTTTGATTTCATACGGGGTAATAAGGCAATCACACAAGTACTTTCGATGAAATCCATACCATTACTGAAATATACTAGCGACTTTTTGGTCGCCGTGTGCGGACCACAATACTTTTCGGCGATTGCGACTTTTCAGTCGCGGCGGCAATAAATCGCAAGTGTGCGCCTAGCCTAAGAGCGGAGACGTCGACGTCAACGTCCAATGTTTGTTTAGCCATTCCTGCGTTTTAACGCATCGATGGGCTCAATAACAGACACCTTATACTACAACAGGGGATTGTGCTTAGATTAACATTTTATAGTCTCAGATAAGGACACAGTTTTTGACTACAGCGTTGTGTCATGAAGTGATATATACACCACAACATGATTCTCAAATAGCTTCAGTCGTGATAAACGTGGCTGATGAAGCTGATGAAGATTAGCGCCCTCACTTGTCGTGCCTTCCACCACAGTGCCGTTTTGAGCCCACGCCGACCGAGCGATCAGAGGCCGGAGCAGCTCCCTCAACTGTCGTGCCCGCCACCACAGTGCCGTTTTGAACCTACGCCGACCGAGCGTAGAGAGGCCAGAGCAGCGCCCTCAACTGTCGTGCCCGCCACCACAGTGGCTGGCTCAGCCCACGCCAACCAAGGGACCAGAGGCCAGATCAGCGCCCTCACCAGTCGTACCCGCCACCACAGTGGCTTGTTGGGCCCCCGCTGACCAAGGGAACAGGAGGCCAGACCAGCGCCCTCAACTGTCGTGCCCGCCACTACAGTGGATGGCTGAGCAACGCCTACCAAGCGAACGGAGGTCACAGCAGCGCCCTCACCTGTCGTCCCCGCCTAACCATTGGTTGGCTGAGCCCACGCCGACAGAGAGAATAGAGGAAAGAGCAGGGCCCTCAACTGTTGTGCCCGCCACACCAGTGGCTGGCTGAGCCCTCGCCGACCGAGAGAATAGAGGAAAGAGCAGGGCCCTCAACTGTTGTGCCCGCCACCACAATGGCTGGCTGGGCCCACGCCTACCAAGCGAACAGAGGCCAAATCAGTGCCTTAACCAGACGTGCCCACAATCACAGTGGCTTGCTGAGCCCACGCCGAACAAACGAACAGATTCCAGAGCAGCGCCTTGAACTGTTGTGCCAGCCACCACAGTGGCTGGCTGAGCCCACGCCGAACGATCGAACAGAGGCCAGAGCAGCGCTCGCAACTGTCATGCCCACCGCCAAAGTGTCAGCCTGTGCCCACGCCGACCAAGCGAACAGAGGCCAAAGCAGCGCCCTCACCTGCCGTGCTGACAACACAGAGGCTGGCTGAGCACACGCCGACCAAGCGAACAGAGGCCAGAGCACCGCCATCACCTTTCGTGTCCGCCACCACAGTGGCTGGCTGAGCCCACGACGAACGAGCGAACAAAGGCCAGAAAACCGCCCTTAAATTTTGTGCCCGCCACCACAGTCAATGGCTGAGCCCACGCCGACCAAGCGAACAGAGGCCAGAGCAGTGCCCTCACCAGTCGTGCCCGCCACCACAGTGGCTGGCTGAGCCCACGCAGACAAAGGGAACAGAGGACAGAGCAGCGCCCTCACTTGTCGTGCCCGCCAACACAGTGGCTGGCTGGGACCACGCCGACGAAGCTAACAGAGTCCAGAGAAGCGCCCTCAATTGTCGTGCCCGCCACCACAACGGATGGCTGAGCCCACGCCGATCAAGCGAACAGAGGACAGAGCAGCGCCCTCACTTGTCGTGCCTGCCACCACAGTGGCTGGCTGGGCCCACGCTGACCAAGCGAAAAGAGGCCAGAGCAGCGCCTTCAACTTCGTTCCCACCACCAGAATGGCTGGCTGAAACAACGACGACCGAGAGAACGGAGGCCAGAGCATCGCCATCAACTGTCGTCGCCGCAACCACAGTGGCTGGCTGAGCCTACGCCGTCGAAGCGAAAAGAGGCCAGAACAGCTCCCTCACCTGTCGTGTCCGACACCACAGTGGCTGCCTGATCCTTTGCCGACAGAGAAAACAGAAGCACAAGCAGCGCCCTCACCTGTCGTGCCGCCAACGGAGGTACTGGCTGAGCCCAAGCCGACCGAGAGAACAGAGGCCAGAGCAGCGCCCTCAATTTTCGTGCCGACAATTTTCGTGCCGACCAACATGTAGGCTATCTCAACCCACGCCCACCGAGCGAACAGAGGCCAGAGCAGCGCCCTCATCTGTCGTGCACGCCACCACAGTGGCTGGCTGAGACCACGCCGAGCGAGCGAACAGGGGCCAGAGCAGCGCACTCACCTGTCGTGCCTGCCACCAGAGTGGCTGGCTGAACCCACGCCGAAGGATGGAACAGAGGCCAGAGCGGCGCCCTCACCTGACGTGCCCGCCACCACAGTGGCTGGCTGAGCCCACGCCGACCTAGCGATCAGAAGCCAGAGGAGCGCCCTCTCGTGTCGTGCCCACCACCACAGTTGCTGGATGAGCCCACGTAACCAAGCGAACAGAGGCCAGAGCAGTGACCTAATCAGACGTGGCCGCCATCACAGTGACTGGATTAGCCCAAGCCGAACAAACGAACAGAGGTCACAGCAGCGCCCTGAACTCTCTTGCCCACCACAACAGTTGGTGGCTGAGACAACGCCGAACAAGCGATGAGAGGTCAGAGAAGAGCCCTCACTTGTCGTGCCCGCCACCACAGTGCCGTTTTGAGCGCACGCCGACCGAGCGAACAGGGGCCAGAGCAGCGCCCTCACCTGTCGTGCCAGCCACCACAGAGGCTGCATGAGCCCACGCCGACAAAGGGAACAGAGGCCAGAGCAGCAACATCACCTGTCGTGCCCGCCAAATTCAGAGGCTGGCTGAGCTGACGCCGACCGATGGTAAGGAGGCCAGAGCGGCGCCCTAATCCTGTCGTGCCCGCCACCACAGTGGCTGGCTGAGCCCACGCCAACCAAGTAAGAAGAGGCCAGAGCAGCGCCCTCACCTGTCGTGTCCCCCATCACTGTGGCCGACCGAGCGAAACGAGGCCAGGACAAAGCCCTCAAAGTTAGTGCCCGCCAACTAAGTGGCTTGCTGAGCCCTCGCCGATCAAGCGAACATAGGCCAGCGCAGCGTCCTCAACTTTCGTGAACGCCACCACAGTGGCTGCCTGAGCCCTCGCCGACCAAGCGAATATAGGCCAGAGCAGCGCCTTCACATGTCGTGCCAACCCCCACAGTGGCTGCCTGAGGACACGCCGACCAAGCGAACAGAGTCCTGAGCAGCGCGCTGAACTGACGTGATCGCCACCACAGTGGCAGATTGAGCCCACGACGAAAGACTGAACAGAGGCTAGAGCAGCGCCCGCACCAGTCGTGTCCGCCACCACAGTGTCCGCCACCACAGTGTCAGCCTGAGCCCACGCCGACCGAGCGAACAGAGGCCAAAGCAGCGCCCAAACCTGTCGTGACGCCACCACAGGTGATGGCTGAGACCACGCCGACCGAGGGAACAGAGGCCAGAGCACCGCCCTCACCTGTCGTGCCCGCCAACACAAAGGCTGGTTGAGCCCTCGCCGACAGAGTGATCACAGGCCAGTGCGGCGTGCTCACATGTCGGGCCCGCATACACAGTGGCTGGCTTAGGCAACGCTTAAAGTTCGAATAGAGGCCAGAGCAGAGCCCTCACGTGTCGTGACCAAAACCACAGTGGCTGCCTGAGCCCACGCCTACATAGGAAACAGTGGTCTAATCGGCCCCCTAAAGTGTCGTGTCTGCCAGCACAGTGGCTGGCTGAGCGCAAACCGACAAAGCGAACAGAGGCCAGATCACGCTCTCACCTGTCGTGCAAGCCAACACACTGGCTGGCAGAGACAACGCAGACCGAGCGAACAGTGTCCAAATCGGCGCCCTAAAGTGTCGTGTCCGCCAACACAGTGGCTGGCTCAGCCCAAAACGACCAAGCGAACAGAGGCCAGTGGACGCCCTCACTCGCAGGTCAGGGAGCTGTTCTAGCCTCTGTTCTCTCCGTCGGCATGGGCTCAATCAGCCACAGTCGTGGCGGGCAAGAGAGGTGAGTGCGCTGCTCTGGCCTCTGTTCCATCGGTCGGCGTGGGCTCATCCAGCTACTGTGGTGGCAGGCACGACAGTTGAGGGCGATGCTCTGGCCTCTGTTCTCTCGGTCGGCGTAGGTTCATCCAGCCACTTGAGGGAGCTCTTCTGGGTTCTGTTCGCTTGGTCGTCGTGTGCCAAGCCAGCCACTGTGGAGGCCAACACGACAGGTGAGGGCGCTCCTCTGGCCTCTGTTCTCTCGGTTGGCGTGGGCTCAGACAGCCACTATGGTGGCGGACACGTAAGGTGAGGGTGCTGCTCTGGCCTCTGTTTCATTTGTCGGCGTGGGTTCAGCCAGCCTCTGTTTTGGCGGGCACGACAGGCGAGGGCGATGCACTGGCCTCTGTTAACTCGGTCGGCGTGGGCTCAACCACCCACTGTGGTAGAGGTCACGTCATGTGAGGGCGCCGCTCTGGCCTCTGTTTGCATAGTAGGCGTGGCTCAAGCAGCCACTGTGGTGGCGGGCACGACAGGTGAGGGCGCTGCTCTGGCCTCTCTTCGCTTGGTCGGCGATGGCTCAGCCAGCCACTGTGTTGGCGAAACGACATTTGAGGGCGCTGCTGTGGCCTCTGTTCGCTTGGTCGTCGTGGGCCCAGCCAGCCACTGTGGAGGCGGGCACAACAGTGAGGGCGCTACTCTGGTCTCTGTTCTCTCGGTCGGCATAGTATCAAGCAGCCACTGGCAAGGACGACAGGTGAAGGCGCTGCTCTGGCCTCTGTTTGCTTGTTAGGCATGGCTCAGCCAGCCAATGTGGTGAAGGACACGACAGTTGAGGGCTCTGCTCTGGCCTCTAATCGCTTGATCGGCGTTGGCTCAGCCGGCCACAGTCGTGGCGGGAACAATAGGTGTGTGCGCTTGTCTGATCTCTGATCGCTTCGTCGGCGTGGGTTCAGACGGCCACTGTGGTGGCGGGCAAGACCGTTAAGGCGATGTTCTGTCGCCTAATCTCTCGGTCGGCGTAAATTTGAGGGCGCTGCTGAGCCATGCTTGTTATTAATGGCTCGTGAATTTTACGTAATTTTACGTAATACGTAAGAAAGCCGGTATCCTTTCTTTCTTGATTCTCCCCTCCTCCCTCTCCGTTTCCCATGATTCTGTCTACCACGTGACCCTCCCCCTCCTGCTTCTAGGAAGGTACGACCTAAGGACTTGTAGTCAGGCAAGTCACTTGCTTACGGACCGTCGGGGAAAGAGGTAACTTCCAAATTCTTTTTCGATCTTTGTAATTCAAAATTATTGTTCGGTGTCTTTGCCCCGGCGGGTAAGGCCAGCCCGGCGGGTAGGCAACTGGGTGCCTGTGATTATTTTTGAGGGAGTTTATTTGCATTAACTATTTGCTGTGGATTTTGGAGTGAGAACTTGTTAAATTGTTATTATTTGTTTGTTTTTTTTAGAGTTTAGTGTTTATTAAATTTTGTTTAGTTGGATTTGATATTTTTCTTGTTGCTGTTGTAAAACATACTGCTTGGATACCCCATTCCAACTTGGGAGCATCGTAAACATAACACACGAACCAGAGACGATGGCAGTCGTCATCCTCTAAGTGAAGGTAAAGAGGGGAGTGGCTGTTAACTGGTAGCAGAGCGTGGTTTTAATTTGTTGTGTTCCTGTTCACCGTAGGCACTTCTCGCTATTTTACTTTTGTATTTTATGGTAGGGGAAGTCGGCGTTGTTTGTGTACAACTGCGAGTATACGTATTTTTGGAACAGGGTGTTTCTGGCTCTTGAGTGTGTACTAGTATTAGTACTAATAGCTGTGTTGTTGTGTTTCATGCTGGTATAACATGCCGCTAGCGTGGATACATGACCTGTCCAAGCAGCAAGCTGAGGAGGTGGCCAGTCAACTGGAGTTGTCTACAGACGGAACGTTGGACGACTTACGGAGGCGTGTTAAGGAGAAGTGGACGGCCATTGAGGCCTACTTGCCATCGCAAAGTACAGATAAGTCTCCCCTGGTTATGAAGCCTGTTCCTCAAATTACTGAATCTCAGGTTCGCGAGGGTACCTACTTGAGTAAGACTAAACTTAAATTGGTGACTTATTTGATAAAGAACATACCGTTGTTGGTTGATACGGATCCGGAAAAAATTTTGAAATTTTTGATCGGAGTGAAAGAAGTGTTTCACTTGAAATTAGTCACTGATGTAGAGTTTATCTCTCTCTTGATTAGTAGGACGTCAGGGAGGATTACACAGATATTGGGCGCTCATTTGGGAACAACGCAAAATTGGGGGTTGGTTCGCTCAGAAATAATTTCCACTTTTCTTCCTCCTCGAGTGAAGGAGCGATTTTTGGCCTCATATATCCTCGAGCGTTTTCAATCTTCATCCGAATAGTTTTGTTATGTCGGTGGTATCGGCGGCGGATATTCTGGGTTTTGAGGGGTCGGAATCTCAGCTGGTACATCGCATGCTGCAAAATATCCACCCTAGAATTAAGTCATATCTGTTGTTTGCAACTAAGCAGAGTAGGTGCGAGATTTATTTTCCCTTGCTACGACAGTAGCAGAAGGCGTGGCAGTAGAAGAACAACGTAAGCTGCTGAATAATACTACGCAGCAGGGAAGTGCTTCTCGTCCCGTTGCTAAGAGTTTGGTTGTGGCTAAATCACCTACGGCCGTGGCCAATCGTAGTGAGGTGTTGGAGATGTGGTACGTGGGGACACCTTCAGCGCAATTGTCATTCTTCGTCACAGAGTAATCGGCAGCTCAGAGGATCGGGAAACGCCCCCCGGCGCTCGGCAATAAACAGTCGAACCCGGGCCCTAAAGCTGTTCAGCCTCGGAATTTCTTTAAATTAGGGACTCGGGAAATAGTAACCCTTGGGTTTTACTGCGTATTAAAGACCTATGTTTGCCCTCCATGCTGGATTCGGGGTCTTCCCTGTCCTTCGTGAGGCGGGATGTCTTTGATAAAGTTATAGAGCTTGGATTACCCCATGTAGTCGAGAGGACTGCGAAGCGCTGCCAGACGGCGAATGGGGAATCTTGTGTTGTTACGCAGGCCGTTGTCTTTACTATTAAAGTGCATTCCTTTCCGTGGAAAGTGAGATTTTTTGTTTTTGAGCATTGCCCCGTCTCTTGTATTTTGGGGGTTGATTTTTTAACATTCGCTAAAGTGCGAATAGACTTTTCCACCTGTCGATATAGCTTTGCCTTTCAGCCTGAGACAGAGTTTGAATTCCGGTCTTTGGATTTTTGCAGGCATTCTTCGCAAGCATTTCAGTGTTCCGAAGATGCGTTTAGTCGCCTTATATGTTCTTGTTTGCCAGGGGTGCCAGATGATCGAGCAAAACTTGACGAGTTGATACGGGGTTTTCCCGCCGTTTTCTCAGATAAATTGGGTACGGTGAAGGGGATGGTGTGTCATCTAGACCTGACTGATAGCACTCCGGTGCGCTCAAGACCGTATCAATGTTCTCCCCCACGGTTGCATATATTGAGGGAAATTGTTCAAGATTTGCTTGACAAAAGAGTGGTTAAGAAAAGTTACTCTCAGTACGCCAGTTGAGCTTTTCTTGTTCCGAAACCTAACGGTGGTCATAGGATGGTAGTGGATTGCCGTTTGTTGAATAAGAAGGTAGTTTTCGATGCATTCCCGATGCCAACCGTCGAGCATGCTTTCGCAAACTTCCATAATGCTAAAATCTTTCCTGTTCTGGATCTTAACTCCGGTATTATCAAATCCCCTTGTCTTCTAAGAGCCGTAAGGCTACGGCCTTTTTACCCCTTTCGGGCTCTTTGAATTCACTAAGTTGCCTATGGGCATTAGTGTGGGCTGCTAGGTATTGTCTCGGGTAGTCGATTCCTTGTTTGGTGATCTTAAACAGAAGTTCGTGTACAACTTTATGGATGACTTGGTGGTGTATTCTCTCTCCTTTGGTGAGCATCTCAGACATCTGAAGGAAATCTTTATGAGGTTGGAGAAGGCTGGGTTCACCTTGAACCGGGACAAGCTTCATTTGGCCCAGCAAGAAATTTCTTTTTTGGGACACTGTTTCGGCTCAAGGAATTAAGGTGTTGCATGAGCGACTAGAGGCGATTAGGGATTTTCCTCCTCCCAAGAACCTCAAAGCTGTGCGTAGATTTCTGGGTATGGCTGGTTTTTGATGGTCGATTTATTGATCGTTTTTCCCAGAATGCGGAACCACTTCACGCGCTGAAGCGTAAGAATGTTAGGTTCGTATGGGGTGATGCCCAGCAGTCCGCTTTTCTTCAACTTAAGGAGGCCTTGTCCACGCTCCCTGTATTGCAGATTCCGGATTTTTCTAGAGAATTTACCTTGGTCTGTGATGCGAGTGATGTCGCTATTTCGGCGGTTCTTCATCAAAAGAGGGGTGAGGATTTAGCACCTATCGCTTACAGTAGTCGGTTGTTGTCTCCAGCCGAGAGGAAATATTCTATCCATGAGGAGTGTCTCGCAGTGGTGTATGGGTGTGAGAAATACCGAAGTTACTTGGAACACAAGGAGTTCTGCCTCCATACCGACAACCAAGCTCTGGCCTGGTTGTTACGTCATGCAAAAGAATTAGGTCGGATCGGACGTTGGGTATTGCGTCTCGCGCATTTCAAGTTTAAGGTGTGCCACATTAGTGGAAAGACCAACGTTGTAGCTGATTGCCTTGCTAGGCAATATGAAGATCTCGCGGCAGAAAGTACTTTTTCTGGGTTGGTCTTACTACTCTTACCTGAGGCGTTTCAATCCATCAAGGAACATCAAAAGAAAGACCCTTTTTGTAATAATGTCTAACAGAAGGTGGTCCAGGCGGATCCTACTGTAAGAAATTTCAAATTGCTTAATGGTGCGTTGGTTTACCACCCTTCGCGAGCCAAAGCGAAGCGATATCTTCTTCCTGAATCGCTAAGACCTATGGTGCTGGAGTACTTTCATAGTTCTACTCTGAGTGCCCACTTGGGGATGACAAAAACACTCAACCGTATTCGCAAGGTGTTCTATTGGCCAGATATGAGAAGGGAGGTCTGTAGTTTTGTGAGGCGGTGTCAAGATTGTCAGAGAGCCAAACCGGCCAAAGATCTAGAGTGGGCCTCCATAGTAGTGAGATAGTGATGAAACCTCTGGAGAGGATTTTTATTGACTTTGTAGGACCCATTGTCAGGAGTCGGAAGGGGAATATTGCCATATTGGTGGTGTTAGACGGGTTTTCTAAATTCGTCTGTATGTATCATGTCAGGAAGATTTCATCAGAAGTGGTGAAGAACTGCCTGGTGGAGAAATTTTTTCCATTTTTTGGAGTCCCCCAGTCTATTGTCTCGGACAAATCGGCCGTCTTTAAATCCCGAACATTCTACAACCTGTGTTTTTCGTGGGGAATTCGGCATATTACCACCTCGCCTTATTATCCCCAGGCGTCACAGGTAGAACGATTCAATCGGAACCTCAAAGCGGCTCTTATCATCTATCACAATTCCCAGCATACACGTTGGGACGAACATTTTCGTCGTTGGCCATAGCCTTTAACTCAGCGTGGCATGAGTCGACTGCAGCGACTCCTGCCTCACTCTTTCTGGGTAGGAAATTGAACCATCCCCTGGGGCTTAAGTGGCAATTATATGAACTAGAGCTTGCTAACGATGCGAAGGGTGTTAAGGTGTTTTGGGAAACTGCTTTGGCTAATTTGAGGAAGGCCCGTGCCAGGGTGGCAGAAAGATACAATGCGGTGAGAAGGCAGGCGGAGTTTCGTGTGGGCGATTTGGTATTAGTAAGGCTTCACCCGTTGAGCTCCAAGTCGCGCCAGCGTTCCGCCAAGCTAGACTTTAAGTGGTCTGTACCACTCACTGTAGCTAAGTTTGTATCCCCTGTGACTGTCTTGTTGGCCAATCCTGACACAGGAATGATTATTAGAAAGGCGCATGTGTCGCAGCTAAAGCCACATTTTCCGGCTGAATAATTATATATTTGTGTGTTTAGTTTTTTTTGGTACCCGCCGGCTGAGTGATAAGTGGAAGTTTTGTTAACACTCAGAACTTTGTGGTGTAAAGAGGAGTATGTTTCAGTGTTCGGCTCTTAGCTTGGTTATTATGGATTACTGAACTGTAATTAATAGGACAACACTGGATGTATTTTCATGTATCATTGCTTATTGCTCTTCATATGACTTGTTGACATACACTGTTAAGTACATGTTATGAATGTTGACATAGGAAGTATTACGCTGAGTACCATTAAGATGGTAAAAGAATGTAAGTTCGTTCTGTATTCATAGTGCACATTCAAAGTAAATGCTATAAGTAGCATAATAAGTGTCTGGTAATTCCTTTTGTGCTTATGTTATACTTTTCATGATAGTTGAAATTGAGTTTTGCGAGGTCGCAATGAGTTCCTGGTATGAAGGGTGATTTTTCTTTCTAGAACGGGAGGTTTAACTGTTTCCTTCCTAGCCCCTATCCTACGCCGGGACATGCGTGAAGAAAGTGCTGTGAAGCCCCCCCCCCCCCCCCCCCGTCGTCGTCATCGTTATCACCTATCTGACAATGTCCCGTATCAGCGCACCGATTCAACGAACTTTCCGGCTCCGGTGCGAGTGTCCGTGTGGGCCCTTATCGGACAGCGCCTAGAGCTGGGGAAGAAGAATAATATGGTAGCTGGGCAGCGCCTGGATGACCCAGCGGCGTTAAGAAGAGGAGGTGCGATCTGCGGTTGGGCGACGGTAGGAGGTGTGAGGAGCCTGTGGGCTCCATTTACGTAGAGGGTGTGAGGAGCCTGTGGACTCCAATTACAGCGAATGTGTTGGAGGATGTGGGCTCCATTTACAGAGGAACTGTGAGGAGCGTGTAGACTCCATTTACAAGGGAGTGTGAGGAGCGTGTAGACTCCATGTACATAGGATTGTGAGGAGCCTGAGGACTCCAGTGTTCGCGAGTGCCTAGAACATGGCGTTCTTCAGTGAAGGGGGGATATTGAGCCATGCTTGTTATTAATGGCTCGTGAATTTTACGTAATTTTACGTAATACGTAAGAAAGCCGGTATCCTTTCTTTCTTCTCCCCTTCTCCCTCTCCGTTTCCCATGATTCTGTCTACCACGTGACCCTCCCCCTCCTGCTTCTAGGAAGGTACGACCTAAGGACTTGTAGTCAGGCAAGTCACTTGCTTACGGACCGTCGGGGAAAGAGGTAACTTCCAAATTCTTTTTCGATCTTTGTAATTCAAAATTATTTTCGGTGTCTTTGCCCCGGCGGGTAAGGCCAGCCCGGCGGGTAGGCAACTGGGTGCCTGTGATTATTTTTGAGGGAGTTTATTTGCATTAACTATTTGCTGTGGATTTTGGAGTGAGAACTTGTTAAATTGTTATTATTTGTTTGTTTTTTTTAGAGTTTAGTGTTTATTAAATTTTGTTTAGTTGGATTTGATATTTTTCTTGTTGCTGTTGTAAAACATACTGCTTGGATACCCATTCCAACGTGGGAGCATCGTAAACATAACACACGAACCAGAGACGATGGCAGTCGTTATCCTCTAAGTGATGGTAAAGAGGGGAGTGGCTGTTAACTGCTCTGGCCTCTGTTAGCTTGATCGGCGTGGGCTCAGCCTGCAACAGTCGTGGCGGGCACGAGAGACAGGGCGCTGCGGTGGCCCTTTTCCCTCGGTCGGCGTGGGTTCAGCCAGCCACTGTCGTGGCGGGCACGAGAGTTGAGGGCGCTGCTGTGGCCTCTGTTCGCTTGGTCGTCGTGGACACAGCAGCCACTGTATTAGCGAGCACGACAGGTGAGGGCGATGGTCTGGCCTCTGTTCAATTAATCGGCATGGTCCAAGCCAGCCACTGAGGTGTCGGGCACGAAAGTTGAGGGCGCTGCTCTGGCCTCTGTTCCCTTGGTCGGCGTAGGCTCAGCCAGCCACTGGGCTAGGGGGACGACAGATGAAGGGCGCTGATCTCGCCTCTGTTCGCTTGGTATGCGCGGCTCAGCCAGCCACTCTGGTGGCGGGCATGACAGGTGAGGGCGCTGCACTAGCCTCCGTTCGATCATTCAGCGTGGGTTCAGCCAGCCACTGTGGTGGCGGGCACTTAAGGTGAGGATGCCGCTCTGGCCTCCATTCCATCGGTCGGTGTGGGCTCATCCAGCTTCTGTTTTGGCAAGCACGACAGTTGATGGCGCTGCTCTGGCCTCTGTACACTCGGTCGGCGTAAGCTCAAGCCAGCCACTGGAGTGGCGGGGACGACAGGTGAGGGCGCTGATATGGCCTCTGTTCGCTTGGTCGATTTGGGCTCAGCCAGCTATGTGTTGGCGGAGACGACAATTTAGGGGGCCGATTTGTCCACTGTTCGCTCCGTAGGCGTGGGCTCAGGTAGCCACTGTGGTGGCGGTCACGACACATGAGGGCGCTACTCTGGCCTCTATTCGATCTATCGGCGTAGGCTAAGCCAGCCACTGTGTTTGCGGGCCCGACATGTGAGCACGCTACTCTCGTCTCAGTTCTCTCGGACGGCGTGGTCATAGCCAGCCACTGTTGTGGCGGGTACGACAGGTGAGGGCGCTGCTCTGGCCTCTGTTCCTTCGTTCGGAGTGGGCTCAGCCAGCCACTGTGCAGGCTGTCACGACAGGTGAGGACGCAGTTCTGGCCACTGTTCGCTTGGTCGGAGTGGACACAGACACACAATGTGTTGGCGGACACGACGGGTGAGGGCGATGCTCTCGCCTCTATTTGCTCGGTTGGCGTGGGCTCGACCAGCCACTGTGGTGGCGGGAACGTCAGGTGAGTGCGCTATTCTAGCCTCTGTTCTCTCGGTCGGCATGGGCTCAGACAGCCACAGTCAAGGCGATCACGACAGTTGAGGGCGCTGCTCCGGCCTTGTTCCCTCGGTCGGCATGTGCTCAGCCAGCCACAGTTGTGGCGGGCACAACAGGTGATGGCGCTGCTCTAGCGTCTGTTCTCTCGGTCGGCATGGGCTCAGAAAGCCACAGTCGTGGCGGACACGACACATGAGAACGCTGCACTGGCCTATGTTCCCTCGGTCTGCGTGGGCTCAGCCTCTAATCTCTCGGATGGCGTAGGATCTGGCAGCTACTGGGGTGGCGGGGACGACAGGTGAGTGCGCGGATCTGGCATCTGTTCGCTTGGTAGGCGTATCTCAGCAAGCCACTGGGTGACGGGAACGACAGTTTAGGGCGCTGCTCTGGCCTCTGTTCTTTTGGTCGCCGTGCGCTCAGGCAGCCACTGTGGTGGCGGATTCTTGATTTTAGCGCGCTGCTCTGGCCTCTGTTCCCTTGGTCGTCGTGGGCCAAGACAGCCACTGTGAAGGCGGGCATGACATGCGAGGGTGCTGCTCTGGCATCTGTTCACTTGTTCGTAGTGGACTCAGCCATCCACTGTGGTGGCGGGAACAATAGGTGAAAGGCTTGTCTGATCTCTGATCGCTTCCTCGGCGTGGGTTCAGCCAGCGACTGTGTGGAGGGCATGGCAGGAGAAGGCGCTTCTCTGGCCTCTGTTCGCTTTATCGGCGTAGGCACAGACAACCCATGTGGTGGCGGGCACAAAATGTGATGGCGCTCAACAGGCCTCTGTTCGCTTGGTCGGTTTGGGCTCTGTGAGCCACTGTGTTGGTAGACACGACACTTTAGGGCGCCGATTTTGACACAATTCGCTCGGTAAGCGTGGTCTCAGCCAGGCAGTGTTGTGGCGCGCACGACAGATGAGGGTGTGATCTGGCCACTCTTCGCTTTGTCGGCGTGGGCTGTCAGAAACTGTGGTGGCGGGCACGACAGGTTAGGCGCTGCTGTAGCCTCTGTTTGCTAGGTCGCAATGGGCTCAGCCAACACAGTCGTGGTGGACACGACAGTTGAGGGCGCTGCACTGGCCTCTGTTCCATCGATCGGTGTGGGATCAGCCAGCCACTGTGGTGGCGGACACTAGAGTTGAGGGCGATGCCCTGGCCTCTGTTCCCCTTGTCGGCGTAGGCTCAGCCAGCCACTAGGGTAGGGGGACGCCAGATGAGGGCGATCATCTCGCCTATGTTTGCTTGGTAGGCATGGCTCAGACAGCAATTGTGGTAGCGGGCATGATAGGTGAGGGTGCTGCTCTATACTCTGTTCGATCATTCGGCGAGGGCTCAGGCAGCCACTGTTGTGGCGGACACCAAAGTCCAGGGCGCTGCTCTGGTTTCTGCTCTCTCGGTCGGCATGGTGTCAGCCAGCCACTGTGGTTGCGGGCACTTAAGGTGAGGATGTCACTCTGGCCACTGTTCCATCGATCGACGTGGGCTCATCCAGCTTCTGTTTTGGCGGGCACGACAGTTGATGGCGCTGCTCTGGACTTTGTATTCTTGTTCGGCGTAGGCTCAGCAAGCCACTGGAGTGGCGGGGACAACACGTGAGGGCGCTGATCTGGCCTCTATTCGCTTGGTCGGGTTGGGCACAGCCAGCCACTGTGTTGGCGGACACGACACTTTAGGACGCCGATTTGGCCACTGTTCGCTCGGTAGGCGTGGGCTCAGGCAGCCACTGTGGTGGCGGTCACGACACGTGAGGGCGCTGCTCTGGCCTCTATTCGAATATTCGGCGTAGGCTAAGCCAGCCACTGTGTTTGCGGGCCTGACATGTGGGCACGCTCCTCTCGCCTCAGTTCTCTCCGAAGGCGTGGGCTCAGCCAGCCACTGTTGAGGCGGGTACGACAGGTGAGGGCGCCGCTCTGGCTTCTGATCCCTCCGTCGGCGTGGGCTCAAAAGGCCACTGTTGTGGCGGGCAAGACAGATCAGGGCGCTGCTCTGGCCTCTGTTCCTTCGGTCGAAGTGGGCCCAGCCAGTAACTGTGGGGGTTGTCACGACAGGTGAGGAGGCAGTTCTGGCCACTTTTCGCTTGGTCGGCGTGGACACAGACAGCCACTGTGGTGGCGGACACGACGGGTGAGGGCGCCGCTCTCGCCTCTGATCACTCGGTTGGCGTGGGCTCAGCCAGCCACTGTGGTGGCGGGCACGACAGTTGAGGGAGCTGCCCTCGTTCGGCGTAGGCTATGCCAGTCACTGGGATGGCGGGGACGACAGGTGAGAGCGCTGTTCTGGCCTATCTTCGCTTGGTAGGCGTGGCTAAGGCAGCCACTGTGGTGGTGGACACTTGAGTTGAGGGCGCTGCTCTGGCATCTGTTTGCTTTGTCGTCGTGAGCCCAACCAGCCATTGTGGAGGCGGACATGACATGTGAGGGCGCTGCTCTGGACTCTGTTAGCTCGGTCGGCGTGGGATCAGCCAGCCTGTGTTGTGGCACGCACGACAGGTGAGGGCGTGATCTGGCCTCTGATCGCTTTGTCGGCGTGGGCTCAGTCAGCCACTGTGGTGGCGAGCACAACAGGTGAGGGCGCAGCTGTAGCCTCTGTTTTCTAGTTCGGAATGGGCTCAGCCATCTACAGTCGTGGAGGACACGACAGCTGAGGGCGCTGCACTGGCCTCTGTTCCCTCGGTTGGCTCGGACTCAGCCAGCCACTGTAGGGGCGGGCACGACAGTTGAAGACGCTGCTCTGGCCTCAGTTCCCTTGGTCTGCATAGGCTCAGCCAGCAACTGGGGTAGGGGGACGACAAATGAGGGCGTTGATCTCGCATCTGTTCGCTTGGTATTCGCGGCTCAGCCAGCCACTCTGGTGGCGGGCATGACAGGTGGGGCGCTGCTCTTGCCTCTGTTCGATCATTCGGCGTGGGATCAGCCAGCCACTGTCGGGGCGGGCACTTAAACTGAGGATGCCGCTCTGGCCTCCGTTCCATCGGTCAGCGTGGGCTCGTACAGCTTCTGTTTTGGCGGGCACGACAGTTGATGGCGCTGCTCTGGCCTCTGTACAATCGGTCGGCGTAGGCCAGCCAGCCACTGGAGTGGCGGGGACGACAGTTGAGGGCGCTGATATGGCCTTTGTTCGCTTGGTCGGTTTGGGCTCAGCCAGCAACTGTGTTGGCGGAGACGACAATTTAGGGCGCCGATTTCGCCACTGTTCGCTCGGTAGGAGTGGGATCAGGCAGCCACTGTGGTGCCGGTCACGATACATGAGGGCGCTGCTCTGGCCTCTATTCGATCTTTAGGCGTAGGCTAAGCCAGCCACTGTGTTTGCGGGCCTCACATGTGAGCACGATTCTCTCGTCTCAGTTCTCTCGGACGGCGTGGGCTTAGCCAGCCACTGTTGTGGCGGGTACAACAGGTGAGGGCGCTGCTCTGGCCTCTGATCCCTCCGTCCTCGTCGGCTCAAACAGCAACTGTTGAGGCGGGCATGTCAGGTGAGGGCGCTGATCTGGCCTCTGTTCCATCGGTCGGAGTGGGCTCAGCCAGCCACTGTGGAGGCTGTCACGACAGGTGAGGACGCAGTTCTGGCCACTGTTCGCTTGGTCGGCGTGGACAAAATCAGCCACTGTGGCGGCGGACACGACGGGTGAGGGGGCTGCTCTCGCCTCTTTTCGCTCTGTTGGCGTGGGCTCAACCAGCCACTGTGGTGGCGGGCATGGCAGATGAGTGCGCCCTTCTAGTCTCTGGTCTCTCGGTCGGCATGGGCAGGCACAGACAAGGCGAGCACGACAGGTGAGGGCGCTGCTCCGGGCTCTGTTCCCTCGGTCGGCATGTGCTCAGACAGCAACTGTGGTGGCGGGAACGACAGTCGAGGGCGCTGCTCTGATCTCTGTTCTCTCGGTCGGCGTAGGCTCAGCCAGCCACGGGTGTGGCAAGGACGACTGGTGAGAACACTGCACTGGCCTCTGTTTGCTTGGTAGCTTGCCTCAGCCAGCGCTGTGGTGGCGGGTACGAAAGGTGAGGGCACTGCTCTGGTCTTTGTTCGCTTGGTCGGCGTGGGCTCAGCCAGCCTCAGTCGTGGCGGGCACGACAGTTGAGGGCGATGCTGTAGCCTCTGTTCCATCGGTCGGGGTGGGCTCAGCCAGCCACTGTAGTGGCGGGCTCGAGAGTTGAGGGCGCTCATCTGGACTCTGATTGCTCTTTCGGCGTGGCCTCAGCCAGCCACTGTGGTAGCGGACACGACAGTTGAGGGCACTGATCTGGCCTCCGTTCGCTTGTCGTCGTGGCCCAGCAGCCACTGTGCAGGCAGGCACGACAGGTGAAGGCGCTGTTCTGGCCTCTGATAGCTTGGTCGGCCTTGGCTCAGCCAGCCACTGTGGTGGCGAGCACCACAGTTGAGGGCGCTGCTCTGACCCCTGTACTCTCGTTCGGCGAAGGCTCTGCTAGCCACTGGAATGGCGGGAACGACATGAGAGGGCGCTGCTCTGGCATCTGTTCGCTTGTTCGGCGTGGGTTCATTCAGCCACTGCGTTTGCGTGCACAACAGTTGAGGGCGCCGTTCTGGTCTGTATTCAATAGTTCAGCGTAGGAAGTCAGCCACTGGAGTGGCAAGGACGACTGGTCAGGGCGCTGCTCTGGCCTCCGTTTGCTTGGTGGGCGTGGCGGGCACGATAGGTGAGGGCGCTGCTTTCGCCTCTGTAGCCTCGGTCGGCGTGGGCTCAGCCAGACACTGTGTGGCGGGCACGACAGTTGAAGGCGCTGATCTGGCCTCTGTTCGCTTGGTCGGCGTGGGCTGAGCCAGCCAATTTGCTGGAGAAAACGACAGTTGAGGACGCTGATCTGGTCTGTGATCGATTGGTCGTGGTGGGCCCATCCAGCCACTGTGGAGGCCAGAACGACAGGTGAGGGCGCTGGCCTGGCCTCTGTACAATTTTTCGTCATGGTCCCATTCAGCCACAGTGGTGTCGGGCACGAAAGTTGAGGGCGCTGCTCTGGCATCTGTTCACATGGTAGGCGATACTCAGCCAGCCACTGGGTGACGGGCACGATAGTTTAAAGCGATGCTCTGGCCTCTGTTCTCTTGGTCAACGTGGGCTCATGAAGTCGTTGTGGTGGCGGACACTTGAGTTCAGGGCGCTGCTCTGGCCTCTGTTCGTTTGGTCGTCGTGGGCCCAGCCAGCCTCTGAGGAGGCGGGCACGACAAGTGGTGGCGCTGATCTGGCCTCTGTTAGCTCGGTCCGCGTGGGCTTAGACAGCCTCTGTGGTGGCGGGAAACGAAAGGTGAGGGTGCCACTCTGGCCTCTGTTCCATCGGTCGGAGTGGGCTCAGCCAGCCTCTGTGTTGGCGGAAACGAAAGTTGAGGGCGCTGCTATGGCCTCTGCTAGCTTGGTCGTCGTGGGCTGTGCCAAGCACGTCAGGTGTGGGAGCTGTTATATCCCCTGTTCTCTCGGTCAGCGTGGGCTCAGCTAGCAATGTGTTGGCGGGCACAAAATTTGAGGGCGCTGCTCTGATCTCTGTTCTCTGTTCCCTAGGTCGGCATAGAATCAAGCAGCCACTTGGGTGGCAAGAAAGACAGGTGAGGGCGCTGCTCTGGCCTCTCTTTGCTTGTTAGGTGTGGCTCAGCCAGCCAATGTGGTGGAGGGCACGGCAGTTGAGGGCGCTGCTCTGGCCTCTTTTCGATTGTTCGGCGTGGGCTCAGCCAGCCACAGTCGTGGCGGGCACGAGAGGTGAAGGTGCTGCTTTGACCTCTGTTCTCTCGGTCACCGTGGGCTCAGCCAGCCACTGTCGTGGCGGGCTGGAGAGATGACGGCCTGCTGTGGCCTCTGTTCCCTCGGCGTGGGCTCAGCCAGCCACTGTGGTGGCGGACACGACAGTTTCGGGCACTGTTCTGGCCTACGTTCGCTTGGTCGTCGTGGACACAGCAGCCACTGTGGAGGCGGGCAAGCCAGGTGAGGGCGCTGCTCTGGCCTCTGTAAACTCCGTCGGCCTTGGCTCAGCCAGCCACTGTGGTGGCGAGCACTAAAGTTGATGTCGCTTATGTTGCCTCTGTTCTCTTGGTCGACTTGGGCTCAGGCAGCCTCTGTGTGGCGGACAATAGTGTTGAGGGCGCTGCTCTGGCCTCTGTTCGCTTGGTCGTCGTTGGCCCAGCCAGCCACTGTGGAGGCGGTCATGACTTGTGACGGCGCTGCTCTGGCCTCTGATACCTCGGTCTGCGTGGTTTCAGGCAGCCACTGTGATGGTGGTCACGTCATGTAAGGGCGCTCAACTGACATCTGTTCGCTTGGTCGGTTTGGGCTCAGCCAGCCAGTGTTGGCGGAAACAACACTTTAGGGCGCCGATTTTTCCACTGCTCGCTCGTTCGGCGTGTTCTCAACCAGCCAATGTAGTGGCTGCAACGGCAAGTGAGTGCTTGATCTGGCCTCTGTTCGCTATGTCGGCGTGGGCACAGAAAACCACTGTGGTGGCGGGCACGTCATGTGAGGGCTCTCAAGTGGCCTCTGTTCGCTTGGTCGATTTGGGCTCAGCCAGCCACTGTATTTGAGGACACGACACAATAAAGCTCCGATTTTGCCACTGTTCGCTCGTTCGGCGTGGTCTCAGCCAGACAGTGTAATATCGGGCGAGTCAGTTGAGGGAGCCGCTATGGCCTCTGCTCAATCGGTCGGCTTGGGACAAGATAGCCACTGTGGTGGCGGGCAAGTAAAATGAGGGCGCTGCCTTGGCCTCTGTTCAATTGATATGCGTGGCTCAGCCAGCCACTGTGGTGGCGGGCACGACAGGATATGGCACCTCACCTGTCGTTTCCGGCACCACTGTGGTTGGCTGAACCCACGCCGACCAACCGAACAGAGGACAGAGAAGCTCCCTCTCATGTCGTGCCCGCCATCACTGTGGCTGGCTGAACCCACGCCGACCAAGCGATCAGAAGCCAGAGCAGCACACTCACATGTCATCCCCGCAGCCACAGTTGCTGGCTGAGCCCAAGCCACCGAAGCGAACAGAGGACTGAGCAGTGCTCTAACAATTCGAGCCCGCCATCACAGTGGATGGCTAAGTCCACGCCTATCTAACGAAGAGAGTCCAGAGCAGTGCCCTAAACAGTTGTACCCGCCATTACAGTGGATGGCTGAGCCCACGCCAACAAAACGAACAGAGTCCAGAGCAGCGCCCTGAACTGTCGTCCCCGCCACCACAGTGGCTGGATGAGCCCACGAAAACCGAGGGAAAAGGGATCAGTGCAGCGCCCTCACTTGTCATGTCCGCCACGACTGTGGCTGACTGTCCCCACGCCGACAAAGCGAAAAGGGGCCACAGCCGCGGCGTCACATTTCGTGATCGCCACCACATTGACTGGCTGAGCTCACGCCGACCGATCGAACAGAGGCCAAAGCAGCGCCTTCACATGTAATGTCCGCCAGTGCAGTACCTGGCTGAGCCCACGCCGACTGAGCGAAGGGACGCCATAGCAGCGCTTTCACCTGTCGCACCCGCCACCTCAGTGTCTGGCTGAGCTCATTCCGATCGATCGAACAGACGCCAGAGCGTCGCCATCAACTGTCGTGCCCGCCACATCAGTGGCTGGCTGACCCCACGCCGACCAAGTGAAAAGAGGCCACAGCCGCGCTGTCACCTGTCGTGCCCGACTCCACAGTCGCTGGCTGAGCCCACGCCTACCGAGCTAACAGAGGCCAGAGTAGCGCCATCAACAGTCGTGCCCGTCTCCAGAGTGGCTGGCTGGGTCCACGACGACCAAAAGAAACAGAGGCCAGAGCATCGACCTCATCTGTCGTGCCCGACACCACAGTGGCTGGCTTAGCCACGCCTATAAAGCGATAATTGGCCAAGCGAGCGCCCTCAACTGTCTTTCCCAACACCACAGTGGATGGTTTGGCCGACGACTTCGAGATGGACAAGAGGCCAGAGCGGCGTACACACCTCACATGCCCGCCACCAGTGGCTGGCAGAACTCACGGCGACCGATCTAACAGACACTAGAGCTGCGTCCTCACCTGTCGTGCCGCCCTTCACATTGGGTTGCTGGACACACGACGACCAAGCGAACAGAAGCCAGAGCAACGCCCTCACCTGTCGTCACTGCCAACACAGTGGCTCGCTAAAACCACGCCGAATGAGGGAACAGAGACCAGAGTAGCGCCCTCAACTGTCGTGCCCGCCACCACAGTGGCTGGTTGAACCCATGCCTACCAAGCGAACAGAAGCCAGAGAAACGCATTCTCCTGTCGTTTCCGCCAAATCAGTGTCTGGCTGGGCCCACGCCGTCCGAGAGAACAGTGGCTAAAGCAGCGCACTCACCTGACGTGACCAACACCACATTGGCTGTCTGTGCCCACCCGACCAATCTAACAGAGGCAAGAGCTCTCTCCTCTCGTGCCCGCCACCAGATCGGTTTTCTGAGCCTACGCCGACCAAGCGAACAGAGAAAAGAGCAGCGCCCTCACTTATCATGCCCACCACCACATTGGCTGCCTCTGACCAAGCCGACCAAGCAAGCAGAGAACAGAGCTGTGCCCTAACTCTGTCGAGCCCGCCACGACTGTTGCTGACTTGGCCAACGCCGACCAAGGGAACAGAGGCCAGAGCAGCGCCCTCAACTGTTGGATCCGCCAACACAGTGGCTGGCTGAGCCCACGTCGAACAAGTGAAAAGAGGCCAGAGTAGCTCCCTCACCTGTCGTGCTCGCCACCTCAGTGGCTGGCTGAACCCATGCCGACCAAACGTTCAGATGCCAGAGCAGCGCACTCACTTGTCGTGCCCGCCCCCACAGTGGCTGCCTGAGACCTAGACGATCGAAAGAACAGAGGCCAGAGCTGTGCCCTAATCTGTCGTGCCAGCCAACACAGATGCTGGCTGAGCCCACGCTGACAGATGGAACAGAGGCCAGAGCGGCACCCGCAACTGACGTGCCCGCCAACACAGTGGCTGGCGATCCCACGCCGACCAAGATAACAGAGTCCAAGGCAGCGCCCTGAACTGTTGTGCCCGCCACCATAGTGCCTGGCTGGGCCAACGCCGAAAGATCGAACAGAGGCCAGAGCAGCGCCCGCAACTGTCGTACCGCCAACACGTAGGCTGGCTGACCCTACGCCGATCAAGCGAACAGAGGGCAGTACATCGCAATCAACTGTCGTGTCCGCCAACACAGAGGGTGGCTGAGCACACGCCGACCGATGGAACAGAGGCCAGAGCGGCACCCTCACCTGTCGTGCCCGCCACCACAGAGGCTAGCTGGTCCCACGACGACCAAGCGAACAGAGGCCAGAGCAGCGCCCGCAACTGTCGTATCCGCCACCACAGTAGCTGGCTGAGCACACGCCGGCCAAGCGAACAGAGGCCAGAGCAGCGCCCTCAACTATTGTGCCCGCCACGACTGTGGTTGGCTGAGCTCACGCCGTCCAAGCAAACAGAGGCCAGAACAGCGCCCTCACCTGTCGTCCATGCCACCCCAGTGGCTTGCTGATCCTACGCCGACCGATTGAACAGAGACCAGAACACCGGCCTCAACTGTTGTGCCCGCTACCGCAGTGACTGTATGAACCCACGCCGACCAAGCGAACAGAGACCAGAGAAGTGGCCTCATCTGTCATTCCATTCAATACAGTAGGTGGCTGAGCCCACGCCGACTAAGCGATCAGAAACCACAGCAGCGCCCTCGCATGTCGTGCCCGCTACCACATTGGCTGGCTGAGCCCAAACCGACGAATCGAACAGAGGCCACAGCATTGCCCTAAACATTCGTGCCCGCCATCATAGTTGATGGCTGAGCACACGCCAATCAAACGAACATAGACCAGAGAGGGGGTGGACTGTCGTCCCCGCCACCATAGTGGTTGTCTGAACCCACGCCGACCGAGCGAACAGTGGTCAAAGCAGCGCCCTCACGTGAAGTGTCCGCAAACACAGTGGCTATATCAGCCCACGCAGACCGAGGGAACAGAGGCCAGTGCAGCGCCCTCACCTTACGTGACCGCCACCACAGTGACACGCTGGTTCCACTCAGACCAAGGGAACAGAGGCCAGAGCATCCTCCTCAACGTTCGTGCCCGCCACCACACTGGCTGCCTGAGCCCACGCAGACAAAGCGAATAGAGGCCAGAGCAGCGCCCACACCTGTCGTACCCGCCACCACAGTGGCTGGCTGAGTCAAGCGTACCAAGCAAACAGAGGCCAGAGCAGCGCCCTTACCTGTCGTCTTTGCCACCCCTGTGGCTGGTTGATCCTACGCCGACCGAGAGTACAGAGGCCAGAGCAGCGCCATCAACTGTCGTGACCGCCACCACAGTTGCTAGCTGAGCCACGCCTTCCAAGCGAAAAGAGCCCAGAGCAGCGCAATCACCTTTCGTCCCGCCTACCCAGTGGCTGGCTGAGCTTACGCCGACCGAGAAAACAGCGGACACGTCACCGCCGTCAACTGTCGTGCCCACCACGATAGTCGCTGTCTGAGACTTCGCCGAACAAGCGATCAGATTTCTTCTTAGCTTCCTCACATGTCGTGCCCGCCACCATAGTGCCGTTTTGAGTCCACGCCGAACGAGCGAATAGAGGTCGGAGCATCTCGCTCATATGTCATGCCCGCCACGACAGTGCCGTTTTGAGCCCACGCCGACCGAGCGAACAGAGGACAGATCAGCGCCCTCTCCTGTCATGCCCGCCTCTACAGTGGCTCGCTGTGACCACGCCGACCAAGCGAACAGGGACCAGAGCAGTGCCCTCAACTTTCGTGTCCGCCACCATAGTGGCTGGCTGAGCCCACGCCGAACAACCGATCTGTTGTCAGATTAGTGACCTAACCTGTCGTGCCCGCTACAACAGTCGCTGGCTGAGCCCACGTCGACCGAGCGAACGAAGCCAGGGCGGCGCTCTCAACTTTAGTGCCCGCCAACACAGTGACTGGATCAGCCCATGCCGACCAACAGAACATGGGCCAGAGCAGCGCCCTCATGTTTCGTGAACGCCTCCACAGTGGCTGCCTGAGCTCTCGCCGGCAAAGCGAATATAGGCCTGAGCAGCGCCCTCACGTGTCGTGCCAGTTTCCACAGTGTGTGCCTGAGACCACGCCGACCAAGCGAACAGAGGCCAAAGCAGCGCCCTCACCTGTTGTGCCCGCCACCACAGTGGCAGGCTAAGCCCAAGCCGACCAAGCGAACAAAGGCCAGAGCAGTGCCATAACGAATCGTGCCCGCCATCACAGTGGCTAGCTGAGCCCACGCCGAACAAACGAACAGAGACTTGAGCAGCGACGTGGACTGTCGTGCCCAACACCAGTGGCTGGCTGAGACCACGCTGAACAATCGACCTGAGGCCAGAGCAGCGCCCTCTCCTGTCGTGTCCGCCACCACAGTGTCTGCCTGAGCCCACGCCGACCGAGGGAACAGAAGCCAAAGCAGCGCTCTCACCTGTCGTGCCGAAAACACAGTGGCTGTCTGTGACCACGTCGAACAAGCGATCAGAGGTCAGAGTAGCGCCCTCACCTGTCGTGCCCGCCACCACAGTGCCGTTTTGAGCCCATGCAGACCGAGGAAGAGCCAGAGCAGCGCCCTCGCCTGACGTGCCCGCAACCACAGTGACTGGCTGAGCCGAAGCCGAACAAGGGATCAGAGGCCAGAGAAGCGCCATCAACTGTCGTGCCCTCCACCACGGAGGCTGGTTGAGCTTACGCCGACCAAGCGATCAGAGACCAGAGGAGCGCCCAGACCTGTCGTGCCAGGCACAACAGTGTCTGCCTGAGCCCACGCCTACCGAGGGAACAGAGGCCAAAGCAGCGCCCTTTGTTGTCGTGCCGCCAACACAGGGGCTGCGTAATCCTACGCCGACCGAGCGAACAGAGGCCAGAGCAGCACCCTCACCTATTGTGCATGCCAACACAGAGGTTGTCTGAGCCCACGCCGACCGATGGAAAAGAGGCCAGAGCGGCACCCTCACCTGAAGTGCCCGCCACCTCAGTGGCTGCCTGAGCCCACGCCGACCGAGGTAACAGAGGCCAGAGCAGCGCACTCACCTGTCGTAACGCCAAACCAGTGGCTGGCTGAGCCTACGCCGACCGAGAGAACAGAGGCCAGAGCAGCGCCCTCAACTGTCGTGAACAACACCACATTTGCTGGCTGAGTCCACGCCGAACCTGCGATCAGAGGTCAGAGTAGCGCCATCACATGTCGAGCCCGCCAACACAGTGCCGTTTTGAGCCCACGCCGACCGAGCGAACAGAGGCCAGAGCAGCACCCTCAACTGTCGTGGCCGCCACCAAAGTGCCGTTTAGAGCCCACGCCGACTGAGCGAACAGAGGCCAGAGCAGCGCCCTCACCTGTCGTGCCCGCCACCACAGTGGCTGGCTGAGCCCACGCCAACCAATGGAACAGAGGCCAGATCAGTGTCCTCACCTGTCGTGCCCACCTCCACAGTGGCAGGCTGAGCCCACGCCGACCAAGCGAACAGTGATTGAGCCCTCGCCTGCCAGACCAACAGAGGCCAGATCAGCGCCCTCACGTGTCGTTCCCGCCACCACATTGACTGAACCCACGCCGTATAGACGAACAGAGGCCAGACCAGCGCCCTCAACTTTCGTGCCCGCCACCACAGTGTCTGGCTTATCCCACGCCGACCAAGCGAACAGAACAATGAGCAGCGCCCTCACCTGTCATGCCCGCCACCATAATGGCTGGTTGAGCCCATGTGGACCGAGCGAAAAGAGGCCAGAACAACGCACTCAACTGTCCTGCCTGCCACTACAGTGGATGGTTGAGACCACGGCGACAGAGGAGCAGAGGGCAGAGCAGCGCCCTCAACTGTCGTGCCCGCCAACACAGTGGCTGGCTGAGCCCACGCCGACCAAGGGAACAGAGGCCAGATCAGCGCCCTCACCTGTCGTGTCCGCCACCACGGAGGCTGGCTGAGCTCACGCCGACCAAGCGATCAGAGTCCAGAGCAGCGCCCTGAACTCTCGTGCCCACCTCCACAGTGGCTGGCTGCGCCCAAGCCGACCAAGCGAACATAAGCCAGAGCTGCGCCCTCACCTGTCGTACCGCCAACCCAGTGGTTGGCTGAGCTCACGCCGACCGATGTAACAGTGGCCTGAGCAGCGCCCTCACCTGTCGTGCCCGCCTCCACAGTGGCTGGCTGGGCTCTCGCCGTCCAAGCGAACAATGGCCACAGAAGCGCCCTCACCTGTCGTGTCCGCCACCACAGATGCTGGCTGAGCCCACACCGACCAAGCGAACAGAGGCCAGAGCTGCGCCCTCTCCTGTCTTGCCCGCCACCGCAGTGTCTGGCTCAGCCACGCCTACCAAGCGAACAGAGGCCAGAGCAGCGCCCTCAACTGTCTTGCCACCACGACAGTGGCTGGCTGAATCCACGCCGAACAAGCGGTCAACCTTTCTTCGGGAAAAGTTTAGCTGATGGGCTGGAAATGGTAGTAGCGTGGAGGAGATATGGAAAAGCTATAAGAAAATAGTCTTTGAGGGTATACAACGTTTTGTACCTCATACAATTCTGAGTAAAAAATCCGGATCCGGAATATTATACGAAGGAAGGAAAACGACTTAAGGTAAAGGTGAGGAGAGTTAACAATAAGCGAAAATTTGGAGGGCATTACCAAGCAGAGCTGAAACGTTTATCCAAAGAGTTACTGATAGCAAAAAAGAAGGCTCAGGAGACATTCTTAAGTTCGGTCTTACAAAACGAAGGTAAATGCTGGGCAGAGTTTTATAAGTATGTTAAAAGACGTAAAGGTAATAGAGAAAATATTCCTGCGATCAAGGGCATTATTGGAAATCTCATCACCGAACCAATAGAAAAGGCCAACTCCCTAAACTCTTATTATGCGTCTGTATTCAGTTGCGAACGAAATACCCCGCAGATACAATCAACAGATTCAGGAAAACCGTTCACCATTAGTATCAACATTTTAAGGAAATGACTATCAGCAATCGGGAGAAACAAATCCGTCGGACCAGATGGCATTCCTGGGGAAATTTTAAAGTTAGGTGGGGAAGCCGTGATTCCTTACCTCGCGAGATTGCTGGATATAACGACGAACAACAATTCTATCCCAGGGGACTGGAAAAAAGCTATAGTGGTTCCTATTTATAAAGGGGGAGATCGATCGGTAGTGGGAAACTATAGACCGGTCAGTTTAACCTCAGTAGTTTGCAAACAAATGGAACACGTTATAGCAGGGTATCTAAGGCAAGTCTGGGAAATGATTGAGTGGTTATACGAGGGTCAGCATGGATTTAGACCAGGGTACTCATGCGACAGTCAAGTAGTCACAGTTTGTCAAGATATTGCTGATTCACTGGACGAGGGAGTCAGGACTGACGCGATTATAATAGATTTTTCAAAGGCCTTTGATTTAGTCCCACATGATAGGCTGCTTACAAAAATTTCGGAAACCGGAGTGGACTTGAGGGTAGTGGTATGGATAAAGGAATTTCTCTTAGGACGTTCGCAAAGAGTTACAGTAGACGGACAACTATCTGATGAAGTCAGAGTAACGTCGGGAGTGCCGCAAGGGAGCGTATTAGGTCCGTTGCTGTTCCTCGCTTATGTTAATACTATTTGGAAAAACATTGAGTCAAATATACGGCTTTTCGCTGATGATTGTATAATATACAGGAGGATAATCGATAGTAGTGACATTGAAAATTTGCACACAGACTTAAATAGATTAGGGGAATGGGCGGTTGAAAATGAAATGAGGATAAATCCAGGTAAAAGTAAAGCAGTAAGCTTCAATAGAGCTAGGGTGAAAGGTAGACTGAGGTATTGTATTGGGGATCAACTAATTCCAGAGGCAAATAGCTTTAAGTATTTAGGAATAATTATACGCAGCGACCTAAGCTGGGCAGATCATGTAAATTATACACTAAGAAAATCATGGAAGGCTCTTCATTTCGTAATGCGTATACTCAAAAGGGCAAATAATAATACGAAACGTTTAGCTTATACGGCACTAGTGAGACCGATACTTGAGTATGGAGCGGTGTGTTGGGACCCATACAGAGGTCAGGTAAGCGCTTTGAATCGCGTGCAAAAGAGAGCGGCAAAATTTGCAAATAATACAAATGAATCAGGTTGGGAAACATTGACACAGCGTAGAGCGATAGCCCGAATATGCGCCATTTTCAAAGCATACACCGGGGGACGGGCGATAGGAGATAGACTGCTAAAACCATGCTACCTGGGTAGGGACGATCATAGTCGGAAAATTAGGACTAGGAAACAAAGAACAGATGTAGGTAAATATTCCTTTGTAAATAGGACCATAAAAAGCTGGAACCAATTACCTCCAAGCGTACTAACGACTTTCCCCTGTAAATTAAGCACTTTTAGAAAAAGGGTCAAGACAGTCATTACAAGCTAAGGGTTTTTAAGTGGGGATTAAATAAAAATAAGGGATGTGAAGTGAAGTGCTTTGGTTTCGAAGTGAAGTGAATTAAGTTCTTGAGGGATATAATTATCGTGTACTTTGGTCTGACTTTATACTGAGGATATTCTAACGCACTGAAATTAACTAATGTGTGGGTGTTTTTTGTAATGTGCGTGTGTGTTTTTTTTCTTGTATTGTGTATGGGTGTTTTTGTAAGGTGTGGATGTTTTTGTAAGGTGTGGATGTTTTTGTAAGGTGTGAATGCTTTTGTAAGGTGTGGATGCTTTGTAGGGTGTGGATGTTTGTGTAATGTGTGTACGGTGTTCTAATGTGTGTACTTCTATTTACTGTATGTATTTTGTTTTGTATGTGTATGGGTGTTTTTGTAAGGTGTGGATGTATTTGTAAGGTGTGGATGTTTTTGTAAGGTGTGGATGCTTTTGTAAGGAGTGGATGCTTTTGTAAGGTGTGGATGTTTTTGTAATGTGTGTACGGTGTTCTAATGTATGTACTTGTACAGTGAAACCTCTATCCATCGTTCCCGTTACCGTCGTTCGCCCGCATGTATCGTCTGCCTTATTTGGTCCCGAAATTAGCCCCATATAAATAACACTATTTTTTCCCGCCTCCATTGTTCCTCGAACTGTCGTTTTCCCGCACCAATAGTTGAAAAATCACGGTCCTGACGCAACATTTTCCCGCACTGATAGTTTTTTTTTTAATTTGAAGCGATGGTTTAGCGAGGTTTAAGGACCGGCATGGCCTAGTATACAAGAAGTTAGTCGGAGAAAGTGCGGCAGTGGACAGCGAAAGCACGGAAGCGTGGCTGGAAAGACTGCCATCTTTGTTGGAGGGCTACGAACAACGTGATATTTACAACGCGGATGAGACGGGGCTCTTCTACAACGTGCTTCCTGATAGAACCTTGGCTCTCAAAGGAGAGTCTTGTCATGGAGGGAAAAACTGTAAAGACAGACTTACTGTTTTACTTTGTGTTAAGTGATGGAACTGACTAACAAGTGCCGATTGTTATCGGAAAATCTCCGAAACCGCGATGTTTCAAGAATGTAAAAAAATTACCCACCAAGTACCACGCGAACAATAAAGCGTGAATGACAACAGACATTTTTTCTTCATTTCTGCGTTCATTAGACGCAAGTATGGGTGCACAAAACAGGAACATTCTCCTCTTTGTGGACAATTGTGCCGCACATCCAAAGGATACATCGTTTCTAAGAAATGTAAAAGTCATACGGTACCCGGCAAATTGTACAAGTGTGCTCCATCCCCTTGATTTAGGGGTAATAAACTGTTATAAGCAGCTTTATAGAAAACGCCTCGTGCAAACAGCTGTTTGCTTAATGGATGCAGGCAAAGATACGAAAAAGAAGATAAACGTGTTGGAAGCTTTGCACTACACTGTGGCAGCCTTGCAACAAGTAACCCAGCAGACAATCGAAAATTGTTTTCTGAAAGCTGGTTACGTGCAGGGACAATCTTCAGGCGATAGTGACGTCGTATTGACCAACGATGACGACGATTTCCGCCAAGACTGGGAAAAGTTCAGTGGCATGAACAAAGATAAATTCGAGGACTACGTCTCTGTGGACAGTCACGTGGCAACCTGTGGTGTAGAAGCAGTGCAGGAGCTGTGCGTGAGCCTCGTGACGTCCGGGAGTGTGGAGCGGGAAGAAGGAGAAGAAGAAGCTGGCGAGCTTTGCTGAGACGCATGAAGCGCTGATGGAAGTAAGATCTTTCTTTTATGCGCACAGCACGAGTGACAGTGGTCGTGAAAGTGTTCTAGGCCTTGAAAAATCGTACTTTGAATTGAGGAGGAGTAAAGTTTGCTCAAAACAAATATCAATGAAAGATTTTCTCAGCAAGAAGTAATAATTATCATTAAATTGTTCTTATCTATAATTTTTAATGGTTTCCCGGTACTATCATTTCCCGTATGTATCGTTCAAATTTTTCGGTCCCCTGAAAAACGATGGATAGAGGTTTCACTGTATTTACTGTATGTATTTTGTTTTGTAATTGTGTATAGTTTGTTTTGTATTGTTATTTTTATGTATATTTATATGTCCATTTGTATTGTGTGTACTAGTGTAAGGACTACTGCCACCGGGTGAAAACCCAATTGCAGTAAATAATAATAATAATAATAAAATAATAAAGTTTCCATCTTTGTGGTAACATAAAAAGATCTCATTCCTGACGGGAACAACAGTAAGGACACAAGATTTTCCATCAACGATTGAGCAGGCGACGAGTAGCTGAATATTCTTTCAGGCTGCTAACTGAAAAAATGTTGTCCTTGAAATGGTTATGGAATTTTTTGCAGAAAAGGCCAAACTGTTCATTACAAGTGCTTGTGTTTTGAGTCACACCTTAAAAAACAGCAATGGGCATAATGCTCATTTACTGCAAGAATCAACAGAATGAAAGTCTGAGGATCCCAGTCGGGACTGGACTCCAGGGCGGGCCAGCCAGGCAGCTGCCCGGGGCGCCAACCTATGAAGGGCGCTAAAATGGGAAGAGGATACGATGAGGAAGACCAAGACCGTCATTGCAGTAGTCTCATCTAGGCCTCTCTCACACAGGACGCTACTTGCAATGCGATTGGAACGCAATGGCAGTGTGTTGACGCAATACACACGGGCCTCGCACATTGAATGCGATCCACCGAGCTGATTTGCACCGTGCAGAGCTCCGGTACGAACATATCACTACAGTAGGTAATACGCTTTCCATCTTAGATGCGTCCAGTGGGCTTTGCATAATTGAGCTGTAACATAGAGAAAGGCTGCTTGTAATCATTTTGGGGCGGCTTCCTCTGCCGTCTCGGGGAATGAATGAGAGAGGTCTACTTTGTGGCCCTGAGAAGGGCTGGTGTATCATCATCAGAAGGCTTTCTCCACCTTCTCAGGAAGAGAATGTGACGCTTCTATGACCTGCTCAAGATAAGGCCCTCCTCTGTATTCATATTGTTGGGATGCAGCTCAATCTCAATCATCTCCCTGATGATGCAGTCCCCATGTAATGTGGTTTGGAAAGGGTTTTGGTATCCTGGAGCTTCATGCTATGTTCTCTGTTGAACCTGTGCTCTGCCACTGCCAACTTATCCAGTTACGTGAGGTTAATGTGACTGTGGCAATCTTCTTCTTTGGTCTCAACTGATCAGCAGCTCTACCAAACGCTGACCTGGCCAGCTCATAGCACATGCTGTCCACACCTGGAGTCTTCAGACTCAGGTTGTCCTTCACAGGGTGAATGAAGCTAGGGATCTCTTGATCTGTCCATCTGTTATGTCTAAATTCACACTAATAATGTACTCATTTTGATTACATTACCCAAGTTTAGCTTGTCTCAGTAAGAAATTAATTTTATATTGTCTGAAGGAAGTGTGACATGACCCCACACTCCTATGTTACTTACCTGACACATATAGAAACACAGGCAGACAGCAGTTGTTGCAAAAGCAAAACTGATAGAATGTTTAACAAATCATAGCATTACAATGACTGCTGATTTTAAAAAAGCAGAGATTTTGCAATCTTCATTGACATGATGCCCATTGTACTTAGGGCCTTGGTTCACTGCATTAGCAACACATACTCGCAGGAAATGGTAGTGGTGTTGAACTATTGTCAGTGGTGCATGTGTGCAATCCAGCTGGCCATATATTGCATAATTTAAGAACAGTGGCATTATCCCCAAGTTAAAATGTCACTTAGTACAGCAGGACAACATTCCTTATTCCTACATGAAAAAAGTTTTAATATTTTTCAAGGACTTTTATATAATAATTATGCACAATAAAATGCAGAAATATTAAAATTCTCATAGAGCATAACCATCTTTCCTTGCTTTGTTACTTTCACCTAATCATAATAAGGAACAAGAATGAGTGGGCTGGTATAGTGTAATTGGTATAGTGACGATGCTATGGGCTGCATGACTGACAAATTTTGGTTAAGTTTCTGCCACAGGAAAGAAATGCGAGGGGGGGGGGGGCTTTATCAGGGGGTAAAGCAGTAGGAGCGTGAAGCTGACCGCTCAGCTCCACCTAGTGCTAAGGTTAAGAATGGGTGCAGCTATACTCCTAACTCCTATTCCCCAATATTCCTTCATGGCATATATAGGGCATCTTTGCCTTTACCTTTATAAATGTATAGCAAGCAAATTTCTCACGCATATTACAATTCAACAATTTTTGTACCACAGGAATGGTGGTTATGATGTCTGGTTGCATACAAAAATAAATAATAGAGATTTATTTCAATATTTAATATCAGAAACATGCAAATTTGTTAAATTTGTTGCACAACTCCACCCAATTCAGATGTATAAACATAATACATGTCACAGTAAGAACATAGAATGAACAGAATGTTTGAACATTTTGATGTCAGTGATAATTCAGGACATAAAATAATATTAAATAAACAAACAGACATATATAAACAGTGAAAGGGTCACCGCGCACTAATCATATATACCATTGTCAATTTTCTTGCAGGTCAGTGTCATTCTTTAAAGTTAATTAAACTTGCTTTCAAAATTACTTATAAATTTATACCAATTTAATTAACAGATGTGTTTCACAGGTTTCTTACAATAAATTGACTTTTTCCTTAAATAGCATTAAATTGTTGGTCTTTACACTGGTGGGAATCAAACATGTTCTTACATTTGTTGCTTACAATATTAAGAAAAGGAAACAATTACATATTGCCCCTTCTTTGTATTCATAAATTTCAGACGGTCTAATGAAATTCACAGAAGTATTCATGGTGCAAGTGGCAAAGCATATTTTATACAAGACAAGGTATGAGTACAGCAAACGTGATGTTATCAGTTAAATGCTAGACTAAGCACTTAGCTTTGTAATTGCAGTTGTGGCTTGTTGCTGGGGGAGTATGAAGAAGTATCTACACCCTTCATATCTGGCAGTACTTCTTCCCACGCTGCTAGGCACTGTAACAAAAAACCCCCTGAGATTAAAGTAATGCAAAGTTATACGTTGCAACTCTAAAGCATGTAAAATACTTAATATATAACCAATATTACCCACTACATTTTAACCTTACAATACAGTCAAAAATAAAAGGTATTTTATACACTCCCAGTATAAATGAATCAATACCAATAGAAAGTCAAAACTAAATTTTCATTATTTTTTGAAGGACCAATCAACTACATACATTTTAAAAACATTTTTATTTTCCTCCATCTGGCCACTCTATTGCTGCCATACAGGCAAATGTAAAACAATTACAAAGGTAATGTCAACATACTACAGAAATGAAGAAATAAAAATGGAAGCAAAGTCAATTAATAAAAACAACCAATACTGTATCAACTTCCACTCACAAGCACACAAAATCATTGCACGTTATGCAAATGTGCAACCATATTTTGTCAAATATTAATAAGAAAATTACAGTGTTCTGTAATGCATGACATCACATAGCCTAGTTGTTGTTTCCATTTCTGCTGACTTCTACCCTGAAGATGAAGGCAGCAGGTTCCTCCAAACTGTTAGTACCACTCTACAGAACTACACAATGTTACGCATCCTAGAACACTAAACTTAAAATTAGCACCATGAGAACCCAAATATGAAATGTTAATTAATCTGTCTGAGGAAGAAATACATGAATTAAATGACTTTTTGTATTAATGGTACCAACACGAGTATGTATTATTTGAAGAAAGTCAATCTGGAAGGTTTTCCTCATAACACATGGAATTCAGTTTTCTTCATACAGAATTATAAAGGTGGCTCTGTATGATTTAATCGTACCTGTTCGTAATATTTAATCTGTTGATTTGCTAGTGCTAGAAACAACTTTTTCAGATCATTTTTCTTCTCATAATGCCAGCGTTCTAAATCAGCCCTCAGATTCTCATTTGCACACTCCACTTTATCCTGATTTTCCTGTAAAAGGGGAAGGAGTACCAGGACACATATTATTATGAATATTTCAGACTGTTTGCTTTCCCTTTAAATCTGTTCATGAACATTAATAATCCACTTTATGTACACTCATACTAATAATGACAGATACGAGTATTGAACACAATACCATATGTATTACATCATAGCCAATAACACAGCAGATCATGAAGACAAGATGAATTACAACAAAATGCAATGCATTATCACACATTCCATTCATGAAGCTGTAAGATATGGTTAACTCATGAATGAGTCCTCAAGTTAATAACAAACTTGTCAAGCAACTGATTTTCTGAAGATTTCCTGATGGTTGGCTCCTTATGATAAGACCACTTGGAGACTCAATAGTTTGAGACATTTGATAAAAATACCAGGAGTCAAACCTGCTCCTGATTTCTTATTATTATAGAAAATACAAATTAAGCTTGTTTAAGTCAGTTTATACAGTCATTGGGAAAAATAAATGATCTGTTAAGCATTCACAAAGATCTCAAAGTGTATCCTACTTGGTCAAAATACAGCACTCCAAGAAATGAGTTGAATAGGTTGTTTCAGAAGCTAATTAATGATGATGTATCAACAACAAATCTTTTTTACAGCTAAAAGCAATGAGACAATGTCTACCTACTGTGAACTTGGAGGGATTTGGAAGAAAGAGTTAATGGTATGAAGGCAGCAACATGGCCCTCACCTAAGTCAGGCAAGACATTATGATTGAGTTTAAAAGTACTATATCTGGAACTAACCTCAACTTGCTTCACTAGCTGTGGTATTGCTTGTGCTAATTTCTGTAGCTTATCATCTCTCACTTCTGCAGCACCCTTCCACAGAGACGCTCCTCCAAGACTCAAGCCTCCGCTACCAGGCGTCTGCTCTTCTGCCAGCAACTGCATATAAAAAAAAATGTGCTACAGTTCCTGAGCATTACGTATTTAAATGCTATTTTCCTTTCATCATTTCAGTCTGCATTCAACAACATTAACTAAAATTCAACTTTTTAATTGCTCCTTCTGGGGCCATTTCTACAGACTAAGCATGTTGCTTCTTCAAGCTTCATGAATATGAAACACACTTGTCATTGTCTTCTTTCCTTCCTACAAGATGGTGGTCATGGCCACACAATCAAACTTTAAACTCAACCAAAAACATATATGACAGTCTGCCAAAGACCCACATGTATTTCAACTACTATAATTAATGAGGGGTAATAGCATCATGAGCAGTGATAGGATCAGAGAGCCAGTTATATTTTCTTAATTAAAAAAATTCTGTCAAAACCTACCAGCTCTTTCTCCACTCTCTTTTTCTGCAGTTCTTCTACAGTCAGTTCATATTCAATTTGCACTGAATCACGTCGAGTTACAGCTTCTTTCACTGCTTCTATATACAGCAGATACTCCTTCAGAGGCTTTAAAAATGAAAACCAAAACAGATGTAAGAGGATGTCTTGTTACAGTAGGCTGCTACTATACTACAGCAATAGAGCGAGAACACGTGTGATACTCATCTATTTAGTAAATTACTCCTGTCTTGAAGTATTTAATTTATATTATTAGAACACATAAAGTAGAATGCATTTAATTTTATCTGCTACCATACCTACTAATTTATCATGCAGCACAATTCTATATATATACTTGCAGCTCACGGCCATGCACATTTAATTCTTAGCTAAATGGCAATAAAACATCATGAGCTACAAACTTAATATAAAGGCGTTCAAAGAGTAACAGAACAAGTGTACAGCACTGTGAGATACAATCATCAATACAACAGTGTTCCTTTTCAAAGTATCCACATTGAAATGCAGCCCAACATTTTTCTTTAACTGGAACCCATGGCCCAAGCCATTCTTTGCCAGCACTTTCAATTTTTTCTCTGAGGCCACCTTCCTTGCAAACTGCCCACTGGACCTTAGTATATCCCTAAACTACTCAATTTGATCCTGATGACAAAGGCAGCATCTTCCTCCAGAAAGCTGGTCTATACCTACAAGTCCACACAGTGTCTCAACCCATAAGACCACAATGCAAAAAATCACTGCCTTAGAATCTGAAGATGTATGGGCAAGCAACGACGGTGTGAAAAGACACATTGAATTTTGTAAGATCTGATGTTCTCACAGTAGTGTTGATGAACACTTAAGTCTTCATGGATGTTGTGCAGTGTTGACTTTTAAATAGCCATGGATGTTCTAGAGTATAGTGTGTCCAGTCTTAGAAGGCTTGACACTGAATATGTGAGGCACAATGCTCCTCTGATATATCATTAACTGTTCACCAGTGGACACAGTGCAACATCCAGAAGACCTGACTCTTGAAGTAGAATTTTGTTACTCTCCAACATGCACATTGTTGTCATTGTTGTTGTTGTGTGAGTGTATATTTATGCATATATTACAAATAAAACCAACACCCTGTCTAAAATTAAATTAAACAGAAACCTGCCTTACTGGAAAAGTGTCTCTGGTCCCAAGAACACAGAACAAATACCAATCTGGAATTATTTCCAATGGAAGAAATGATGTACTTGTTGTGTTCAGATTACTTCATTCTGGATTGTGCTGTTTGATATTTAACCTCCCACAAAATACGAGGAGAACATCTTAACTTTGGGATGTAAGATGCAACACAGAAACAAATTGAACAATGACCCCTCCCTCCTCCCCTCCACAAAAAAATCTGAAAAATCCATACTGCTCACTGACAATGCACTGTACATATGTAGTACGAATTTCTGAAATAAATACATGGAACGTACAATGCGGTGTTTTGATTTATTTATAGTTACATACCTCAGTTAAATGAACAAGTATTTGAAACACAGAGGTATTCAGATACCTTAGGATACAACTATAAGCTGACTGTACTGTGTGCATGTACAAATATACAGACACAGGAACAGAAAAACTTGGACAAGAGGTCACCTATAAATTACACCATAACATGTAGTATTTTACAGAGTAATTACTTTTATTTTATGTCTGTTCTTGCTTGTTTGAAAACCCCAACTCAACAATGATTGTGCCACAAAACTGTCCATCTCCAGTGCAAAACAACCTAACACCAAAATCTTCATTTTGAGGTAATTTTCAATAGTAAGTTTTACAGTCAATGGCTGTAAACTTTTGTTTACAATGCCCTTAGGTGACAAAGTATGTCTTGCATGCTCACTGAAAGAACATCATGGTAAAATGTTGCCTGGGTCCTTGGTCAGTGAAAATTTTGTTATGCCATGTATATATAGGTATAGTGTAAATTAATTTCTCTCCTTTTTTGCAAAAGATGTCACATCAACAGCATACTTACCTGGGCAATGTTAGGAGTGAATGTAACAAGAACACGTTGCTGGGCTTGGGTGTTTTGTTCTACAGCAGCAGCTATGGATAGTAAGACTGGACTAAGTTCAGGTTCTGATGCAGACCAGAGAGTGAAGATGGGATGCATTTGATGTAGTTCATACAGATAATCTGACGACAAAAATGATAAAACTGGTGAGGTGACAATGTGAAAATTGTATGAGGATGTAATATGTTTCATAACATGAAACCATTAAGACAAACATGACGGCATACACATGGTGTGCGAAAACGATAATCTTTGAGTCAGATAACAGCACCTCCATTAGTGGTATATGGCTGGTGCAGTGCAGAAACAGCCTTGTACAGCAAGTCCTCACTTAATGTTGGGGTTTTGTCCCTGAAAGTTACAATGCAGAGCAAAATAAAGCAGAATGGAAGAGGTTTTCCCATAAGAATTAATTAAAATACCAAGAATCTGGTAGATGAAGATCCCTTTAGCAGCCAGTAAAAACATTAATCTGAGTCTGGGCATTGTTCAGCAAGTCTTTGGTCCCTAAAACTTTCAATGTTAAAGCAAAAAAATGTCATTCAAGGCAATGTTCAACAAGGACTGCATGTATGAACAAAAGTGACATTCTGCCACAAAATAATATTTTGGATGTTGAAAACAATCAAAAGCCAAAACATGCCATACATCAAGCAGTCAGTCACTGGCTTCTCACTGAGGAGGCCTGGATTCAATTCCAGGGTAGTTAATGTGGGATTTGTTGTAAACAAAGTGGAAATGGGACAGGTTTTTCTCCAAGTACTTTGGGTTTCCCTTGTCAATCCACCAATGCTCCAAATTAATTTATCTGTCATCCAGGAACTGACAATGTCCCCATCAAGTCAAACATATGGTAGCAACACTGCTCACTACCTCAGAGAAAACAGCTAGTGCTTTCTGTTATTGACACAAGGCACTACTGCTAGTTGGGGAATCCACTAATCTATTAATCTATTATTTAAATATGACTCGAATATTTTTTCCTTATTTGATGTCTTCTTTCTGTTCAACTACAATAGGTTAGTTTCAGTTAGTTGTGAATTTCCTTTCTTTAGAAAAACTTTTACGCGTAAAATGCCGTTCACCATCAGCCTCACGTGGATGTAAAGTACCAGAATATTATATTTTACAGGCAACTTGCTCTAGTGATGTGTGAGCCACATTGCAGCCACTCCTGATACATTACCAAACTACATGTCATTTCAGGACTCTACACCATGTGGTTCTATTACCATTCCCATGTGATTACATGCATCCACAAAACTATTATTACCATTTGTAGGAAAACACAAATATAAAGTTAGGGTGGCCTTTAATGTGACAATTTACACATAAAATTCCAGGAAATCAACTACTTCAAAAGTTTAAATGAATTACAACACACACTCACACACAGACACACACACACACACTTGTGCATGCATGAATGAAGGCACAAGGGCTACTTTCTTTAATTACATGAGTATAAACCATTAACACAACTTTATTTGTAGCGTTTCACAAACCAACCAAATGCACATTCATTGATACTATTTTATATAGTTACTAATTACCCCTACATATGTTTCAGTCCTTCACAGACCATCATCAGGGGGTTCTTTAAAAACTACACTTATTATACATCCATAAATTCAGGCATCATCGTCTGTTGTCAGATCACTTTCAGTTATTATACCCTTTTAAATTGGATATGTTTAAAATTGTAGAGTATTAAACACTGTATAAAATCATAAAAAGTTAAAAAGTTTGTAGTGGTTGTATATACAATGTTATATAGCATCACAATTGCACTATTTACGCACTTCACTAACTGGATGATGCGTAGAATCGTGGTGTTTGGGTTAGAACGTCATATTTGGGTTGAGCTGCTTGGTTGTGTGTGTTGTCGTGATATGTGTTCCTGTCTGTTGAACGTCTTGTAGACAGTCTACAAGACGTTCAACAGGGTCACCATCAGACTAAATACTTATTAAAACATAAATGGCTGTGAAACTGCTTTGCTAAATTGAGATCTAAATTTTTACAATTATGTGTGTGTGTGTGTGTGTGTGTGTGTTTTTTTTTTTTTTAACAATTATGTTTTATTTTGTTTTTACATGTTGCTTTTGTGTTTAATTAAAATTTAACATTAAAATGAATACAGTTAATACAATACATATGTGGTGTCTCAGCACAGTCAGATGGAGCATCTGGCTACATCAAGACACATGTGTCTTATATTAACTGTATTCATTTTAATGTTAAATTTTAATTAATCACAAAAGCAACATGTACAAACAAAAAAAAAACATAATTGTAAAAATTTAGATCTCAGTTTAGCAAAACAATTTCACAGCCCTTTATGTTTTTAATAAGTATTTAGCCTGATAATGACCCTTCACAGTTGAAACATGTTGCAATAAATACTACGAATAAAGTTGTGTCCATGGTTTATACTCATTTAATTATACGAAAACACAACGGCAAGTCTAACCTTAAAATTGGCTACTTTATTTCCCTAACAAAGAAAAGTACACTGAAAACAGTGTTACGTGTACCAAAACCATATATGCACCTTGTCTTTCTTTGTGGATATGGTGGCTAATCTTGTCCACACTGTTTAGTTTCTCTCCAAGTGCAGCCACATATTCACGGACCTGCTCAAACTCTTGCGTGCGTTGCCGCATCATGTACACTGCAGCCAGATTGTGGAAAGAGGTCGACATTCGACCAAGCAAACCTTGACGATTCTTACGGTGAATTGAGAATTCCTTCCATAAACATGAATGGATAATTTCAATACACAACCTGACAGCATTAGTAAGTCCTACAAAAGCAGAGTCACAAAATGTGTAATTCACTGCCCTCCTAAAAATGATCCCAACACTGCCAGACAGGTCTCCTCCATCACTTGTACACATAACAAACTATACTAGTTATGACAACTATAACAGCTAGAAATCTCATAACTGTCAAAGCACACTAATGCCTTTAAATGGTTTACTGTGATTGGGGTGGTGTAATTTGAAAATGCATTCAGTGATGCTGGTATTACAAGCAAATGTTTAATTGCTTCATGGTTCTTCATCCTTAAACAATGTATCATTTATCATGTACGTATATGCTTGTTATGTAACAGCAGACAAAAACTCAAGTAATTTAAGCAGTTTATCAACCCCTGTCTAAATCACATCACATCAGAGGAAGTTCCTAATACACTGAAATTTTCCTTAAACGTCATACTGCTTATAGCCTGAGAACACTTTGGCCCATAAGGTCTGATGTCACGTTACTGACTATGAAGAATACTGCCTTCTGGGTTGTGATGCCATGTATTCTGAAAGTTGGAGGCAGCAGTTTCCACTAAAATGTTACTAAACTTCTGCCACACTATACTGCATCACAGCCCATTAGACAAAACTCTTAATGCACCGTTCCATTTGCTAGAATAACAACTTTTAACGCACACATTTCTCAACTGGGTAACAGTTTTCTCTTACAAGTTAAAAAAATGTTAGTTGCCTACTGCACTTTAAGACAGTTGTGTTCTGACTATGGTTCAGTACTGATATGTTTTCATGGTAGCAAGAAATGGGTGTAAGAACTAAAGTATACCAGGCCAGAATTCGCATGTTCTCAGCAAAATGTATAGTTAAGCATACACCGGGTGGGAAAGAGCCCCAGAAGATCGGAAAGCACAGCTGGTTTTTAGAACTAGTTTTGTTTGTTTTGTTGGTGGTGGGAGGAGTGGAGAAAGGTACTAAGGAGTTTGGTGCAAAAACTACAGAAACTGGAGGACACAGTAAACAGTGAGATTTTGGAATTTAAGCAAACTGAACAATAAAAGGTAGATGATAAAGTGGACTGGTTAAAGGAGGGTCACCACAAGAATAATATTGTGATCACTGGACTGGAGGAGAGGGGATCAAAAGACACTCTGACAGGTAACAGTCATGCTGAAGTTCTTCAACAAATTATGGGGGATGGATATTCCAGATAGAAGCATAGACTACGTAACTAGGCAGTGCCAGAAGAGGGCAGAACCCCATACTTGTAATATTTACATCTTTTTCTATTAAGGTAGACGTTTTGAAAAACACTAAAAACTTGGCAGGTTCAAATGTTAGAATTGATGAAGACTTGACTAATTGCACTAAAAGTCAGTTATGCCAAATGTCTTCTGGAGAGGACTGAAACATGTTTTTCTGTTCTTTGATGATGCTACTTTCAGTATAAATATGCTGCTTGTTAATATTCTCTCGAATATTTGTGGCTCCATAAAAGATAGCTTTGGCTGTGTTCAAGATACATCTCTCCCACTTGCTGCTTTTGCATTTTAAAATCCTGCACTTGTGTTGGAAAGTTAATGATGATAAGGATTCATGTTATGTTAAGGAGAATTATTCATATATCAACTTCAGACAACACTTCACATTATACAGTTTTCATAACTTTACCCTCACATCAGCATTTGATAATCCATCACATTATTTGTCAAAGTCTTTAATGGCCACCTTTACCACAGCTGCTGATTGTTTTAAAAATTAGGAAATATTAACACAGCAACAGTAATTACAAAAAAAATAAACAAAATTTTCATACTTCATACTTTAATTCATAAAGTAATTCACAAGGTACACAAGTACCTCCTACAACTCTGGATGCCAACAGAAAATGCATTAGTTTCTGAACACTGCTCTCATGAAAAGAAGCAACATTCTTGGTAACTACTCTGTTTCACAGTTCTCTGTACAACAGACATTTCATTCCACAGCCACTATTATACATCATTATCCACAGGTTGTTTTTGTTAAAAGGAATACATTGATTGTAACAATTTCCCTCAATAATTCATGAAATAAAACACAGACAATGCTCAAACTCTGCTTCTCCTCAAACCTAGCCCCTGACAGTCCCTCTACACTAATCTCTGATGACCACCTTGTAGAAGAAACAAATCTTGCTATTTGCGTATCTTCTGTAAGAAATGCATTTAGAATATACAAAATGTGATGGATATAACATATAACAGTGCAATTTAAGTGACGCAACTTACTGATGGTTTAGCCGTGAGGAACACCTTCACACTTTGGTTGCAGCTCAGCACGGGATGCTTAGCAATACGATTCAGGAATCGATGAAGCAAAGCCATTCGTGCTACAATAAATTCTTTGGAATAGCGATCCAGCTGAGCAAGTATTGTGTGCTTACCAGGTAATGGCTGTAAGAATTTTAACAGCTTGAATGAATCAAACTTAAAATAATCAAACAAATTTAATTTTTTAGCATAAGAATTAAGAAAATGGAAACACACTGGCTGAAAGTATTGAAGTTCATGATACAATATTTTAATTTCTCTAGTACAATAAGGGCTCATCACAGCAGTAAGTAGTTTTACATCTTCCACATGTTACAAGGAGCCAGGTTGAAATAAAGCAGAGAAAAACATACGCACTGATTGGACTGACTACAGCTTCTTACTTACGAACTCCAGTTAGTTATATAATAATCTTAAGCCTTAAAATACTTGATACATTAGAGATACTAGCACCTGATATGTATGTGCAAGCATGCAAACACTCATGCATGTGTACAAAGGAGTATGAGTGCACACATGCACATGCATGTACACACAAACTCATTTACTTCCCTGCAAAACAGATTTCATTCAGAATTTCTAAATTTGGTGAAGAGAATACCGATACTTTCCTAAGTATTGCATTCTTCATACTACTATCAGAATAAAAGAACTACATTTACAGCCACAAAAATAACCTGAAGAGCATGCAACAGCAAGCTGTATGTGCCAACAGGGAAGTGTGGCAGTCTCAAACAGCTTAACAAGACTGAACTCCTCTCACTGCAGTAGATAGGATCCATGTCATAAAACCACCCACATGCATGTGGTGCTCCCTAATTTCACAAATAATGCTCCGGTGAACATGTCACAGAAGTATAACCACTACACCCATGGTACAACTGTCTTCGGATCTGTACAGAGATTACGTCACACAGCACAGCAGTGATATGAAATTGTGTTCTGAGTCTGGATGACTTGTCAGAAGAAAAGTCTTGACTTCTCTGTCTGAGTCTGTGCTCACAAAAACCTTACTGTACAAGCACAATAACATGCTAGACTCATTTTCATTCACACAACACAGGAAGTGGCAACAGGAAACTTGTCAAAATTCTATTGGATGTTTAAAAATTTATTGTCTGGAGTGATGGAAAAATCACTAATAATGGGTTTTCTTGAAAACAAAAACCCAGGCCCCATCCTCCAGATGTCAACTGGGATAAATGATGGGAACTATAAAAAATATAATGGACTGCAAGAAAGAAAATGGGAGACATCCCTCTAACTGGCAAAGGATTAAAAAAAGTCCTCCAGATGTGTGAGATTTATACAGACAACAAACTGCTACAACTAACCTAACCCTTTATGGACAACATATGAATAGGCCTACATCATCAAAGCACCACCTGACAAGGAGTAAATTTCAATTCAAATGTACTTCTACTTTTTCAGAGTTCATTAAATTTGTAGCAAATGTTGCCAGCATACGGTCTATTTCCAGTGGTAAGTTCAAGATATACAAGATGGCAGCTCCTTGAGAATTTAAGAGATAGGTACTATGCCTTTACTTCAAAAATACAATCTGCTCACAAAGTGTTAATGAAGTGAAGAGAGTCATCAAATCACACAAGATGCTGTAATGCACCTGCAGACACAGTAGTATTTACACACATCAGGCTCAGTTCAAATTATTTTCAGGAATAGATACCATTTGATTTATGGATCAAACTCTTGTAGATGCCACTGGCTCTTATCAATTCCATTTAAATGACATGAAAAATATGAAATATCAAGATGAAACAATGCACGTCAATGCCAAAGAAGTGTGCTGACATTTATCATAAAGCAATTGAAGAATACACACAGCGTTTGTGGAAAAAATGAAAGAAAGACACCAATATGAAGACAAAGGCATAGATGTGAGGATAACATTCAAATAGATCTTAAAGAAACAGGATGGGAGGGTGTAAACTGGGCTTACGTGTAGGAAAATAGGGACTAGTGATGGGGTCTTGCAAACACAGTAATGAATCTAACTACCTGTAATAAGTAATTATAATCAACAGTTCTCTAACAGAATAATGCCCCTGAAGACCACCCTAAATGAGTAAAAGTATGTGGGATGCAGGGTAAATAGCATCGTAATCATTATCTGACAGCAGCACATGTTACACATCTGCATCTGACAGTCTGATAATCTTCAATGAAAAGGTTACTTTGATTGCTGTACATATCTTAATAGAAACACAATATGGAAAACTGAGTAAGGGACATGGGTAGAATTTTCAAATACAAATCAAATCAGTAGATAGAATGCCTGAAGTGTGAATATCAGATAAAAGTACTGAACATATTAACCTTGCTGAAGGAGACATGTTAACAGGTCCTAGAGAAGGTGGGTAAGTGAACTGGAAGCGGCTATAAGCCTGACTAATAAAGGAAAAACAAAGCAGCAGTTCAGATCTGGATGCAGATAACTCCAACAACAGACAACATGAATTAGTAGTCATTAAGTGATAATAATGAGGGAGAATGTTTTAGTTAACAGTAAATGACAGTGTGCTCCTTACCACATGGTAAACGTACGATCCAGTTAAGAGGAGTTATATGTTAGTAATGGGAACCAGTTTATATAGCGACTAGGCTACAGACTGGACATCCAAGGAATCATGGTACAATTCCTAGCAAAGACAAGAGATTTCTCTCTTTTCCACATTGCCCAAACTAGCTCCGGGACCCACCTAGCTTCCTATTCAGTGGGTGCTGGTGGCTGTTTCCCCCAGAGTAAAACAGCCAGGGTGTGAAGCTGACCACTCACCTTCATCTCGTGCCAAAGTTAAGAATGAGTGGAGCTGTACTACCACTCCCCATATGCCTCTATGGCTTACATAGGGACATTACTTTAATGTTACCATACCTGTTAGTAACAATGACGACAAACTGGTCACAGTGTACACAGTACAAGAGATTCCATGGGTATTCCAGTACACTTCAGTGTTTTGGTCAATCAGATATGTAGATTAAATTAAGAATTTGTTGTAAAATGATCAACTCACAACACTCAGTCCAGTTGTAAGCTGATTTTCAAAAATGCATGGAACAAATAACATAAAATTTGTAAAGTGATATTTTGCTTAAAACTGGAAAGGGCATTGCTGGAACAAGAAACATACACACAAGAGTCTGTTCACTACTGCATGTGCATGCAGGTACAAACTGAGGAAAGAGGCTATATGTTACTCACTGGAATGAGATGTGTTGGAAATGCCTCAACCAACTTCTGACGCAGCCAAATGAAGTCATTATATCGTCTACGAACAACATACTCAGTTTCATCAAACTCAGCACGGGAAGTCTGGAAATCAAGATTACATGTTTTCAAAGTATATACAGTATTTTAACTGTAAGCTAGCAAAACTTAAATCACATACAGTAGAATTCATTTCATCTGGCACCCACAGGACCAGATGGGTGCTGGATTATCAAATATTCCACATCATCAAACAATATCTATAGTGTCCTAAGTTATTACTGTTGTTACTGTAAGTTGTTACCGATCCTATATTTGGGCTGCAAAACTAATCAGAGGTGTATTCTATTTGCTTATCTCCTTCAGCTGACGGTTCAGAGGCATCAGGGTCCCCTTCTATGCTTTCTGGAGTCTTTTCAGTTCCTATCAAGGATGCTACAGAATCAGGAGTCTTCACAGCTGAAGAAGTTGTTGAAGTAGGACGTACCCCAACTGTAAATGTAGAGGTACTCTTGCCAAAACTTCCAGATTACACAAATTCTGCTGTACTTCGAATACCAAGGTTTCATAGCCTCTACTACTATACCGCTCAAAACATACAAGTCTTCATTTAGCACCCCCAAAGAAATTTACAGTTCAAAATATGTATTTCATCATCCTGTCAATCAGAAAATACTGTAGGTGGATACTGATGTGGTTAGCAAACATTCTTCTCTTTCTTTTTTCATCTTATTTGCACATCTTAACCTTTCAAAATCATTTAAGTATAAAATATGTTGTTGTACTTTTATTTCTGTTTATTGTTGACACTGCCATACCTAGTAAGAAGCACTGTACAAGAAATTTAAGTTCCTACATGAAATACTCCTGACCCTACGCAATGTCAAGGAAACATGAAAATTGAAGCCAAGATAGCTGGTCTCCTGTCATAAAAATTTGCCAGAGGAATGCACGAGTATGATTTGACACAACATAAATATACCTACTAACCATTAAAGCCTGCAGATAATGTTTATGATTACAATAAGTCAAAGTGTATGAAAAACTAAACAATAGTGAAATGTTACTATTAACACAAAGTGTAGTGGCCATCAAATAAACGGCCTTACATGTAGAGCAACAAACATCATATTTCTTGCAAAACTGAACAAAAGTGCCACTGGAACCTTCAATCTGTTAAGTCACGTGTAAGGACAAAATGCCATATCAAGAGCTAGTGTGTCTGAATGGCACAAGAGGTTTTCAGAAGGAAGCGAGGGTGTGGAAAATGATGAAAAACCTGGCCATCCAGTACTGATGAAAACTGGTGAAAATGGTAAAAGGTGAGAATTCTTCTGGGTATAGATCATTGTTTTGACATGAGAATTTATGTTTTAACAAAATTACAACACATAATATAAATAAAAGACCAAATTTTCAGAAATGTGGTTGCCTTTTGCACCAAGACAATGTCAACAACAAAGTGCAGTGATTGAAGATGCTATGTACTCACCAGATCTTATCCCATACAACTTTTTTCTTTTCCCACAATTAAAGTGTTTGCTCAAACAAAATCTTCAGTAAAATGACATCCATAAGATGATGCCAGATTTATCTGAACCACTCTTACAAAATAAATGCTGGGGATGTCTTCAGGCCTGGAAGGCTCATATGGAGTAGTGTCTAGCTTCTGACAGAAGTTACTTTGAAAAAGATAACGTGTAGATACAATAACCTCTTGATACAGTACTGTTTTGAAAATAGTCTCATTATTTAATAGCCACACCTCACATAACGCATGGTCTTAAATAATGAATGTACTCTGCAGAATCAGTAGTTAACCACTTAGTGCATTAATGTCTCAATGTAAAACATAGCTGCTCATGAGCACCATCACTGCCACTGCTTGTCCTGAGTCAACACTTCAATGAGGATGTCATCAGACTCTTCCACCAAGTCTTGACTCCTCCCTTCTTCTGTTTCAGTGACCAATTATTAGAACAAACAATACAGTGGCTATGGCTTCACCGTCATCTCCTGTGATTGCAGCCTTGTCATGGAAGACTGAGTAGATCGCATTTGACAGAGCAACCCATAAATAACTCTATTTGTTTTGTTACATTGATGATACCTTCGTGTTCTGGCATCATGGATCAGAGAAGATGAGGGGTGTCCTGGACAACCTGAACAGGACACCTGCTGGCTCAGTGGGTTATGAGTATATCAGAAAGCCACCATCACTAACCTCTACCTCTATTCCAAGCTTCACCACCACCACCACCACCACCACCTACCAAAATGTATGCCACACTTTTCACATATATGTATAAGGCCAGAGCTCTTTGCAAGTGAATGATGAGTTTCAGTTTTTCAAAGTTCAGACGCAATGGCTACAGAGACCAACACACTGGAAAGTCTCATGTTACAATCAAGAGAGTTGCTCCACCCCAGAAGGATACTACCTTGGTTGCCTTTCTGTCCTTTGTCAGCATTACCTTCAATGACTTGAATGGGACAGTGCCAACAGGGGGCAGGGGGGAAGCTGGTCTGGAAGGGGACCCTGGGCCCGACTATGTTGCATATGCTTTTGTCTTCTTGGTAGTATAAAATGTAATTCGGTAGTGATTTGTCATGTTGATAGCACATGCGGCCAGCGGCCATGTTGCATACGATGCTCTCTGCTTTGTTTCCCTTACTTTTTTTCCCCTTGCCAGCCTGCCCTTGATGGCAGGCTCAAAAAAATTTTCACCAGGGCCCAAACCCGATCTCGGCGGCCCTGGAATGGGATATTATCCAGGCACAACATTAAGTCTGTTGGGCTCCTGCTAAGGAAGATCTCTAGTTTTCTCCGACATGTGCAGGATAACTTATGACTGAAGATACCAACATGTACAGCATGCCCAGTGAATGTTATCAGGTTTACACTGGACAAAGACATGTTCCATTGAGACCAGGGACAAGGAGCACCATCAGCATATCAATCTTTATCGTCCCAATAAGTCAGCCATGGCAGAATACAGCATCAGCTTCCAACATCACATCCTAGTCCAGAATACCTGTATCCTCTCCATAAAATCTAAGAACATGATCAGCATCATTATAAAGGCCAGAGATTGATCCCACCTCAAGTAATATGAACATGGACATCGCAGTGCCTGGGCAAGTCAAGGTAGGCTCTTCTCTATTCCCTGCATAAACACAGGAAACCTTCCTCAGTGGAAACACCATGTAACCAGGTTCTCTAAAATGGCCCATATTAGGACTTCAAAACAACTACGCTTTCAGGGCATCCGTGCCCTCTTCATTCCCTCCCTTCTTCCATATCTTGTAAGCTTTACACTGCATAGATGCAACTGAATTCAGTATGAATGCGTTTTTGCAGGGCTCCGTGGGTTGATCTACTCGCTTTCCTTCCTGGAGAGGTAAAGGTTCACCTGTGTCACACATACTTGCCCTTTTACAGAATTACCTATTCCTTTTCCTTCCTCTTTTTTCTTATCCCTCTTTCAGCTGGTGATGTACATGTTCAACTGTGTTACATATAACTGCCCTTTTCCAACCTCCTGTAGAGTTACCTACTACCTGTCCTTCTCTCTCTTTCCCCGTCACTCCAGACAGTTTACGCTGACAGTGTATATGTGCATTTGTGTTCAGTGCACTGATCATTTGCAGGATCCCTTGCATTGACTTTCCTCCTTCCCTTCTTTTTGTTATCCCCTTTTCTGGCTGGTGATGCACAGGTGTACTTCTGTTCAGCACAGTTAATCTTTTGCATGACTGTGTATCAACCTCCTGGGAACTGTACTTGGTACCCTGATACTCCTTCCACACCCCACCCTCCTAAAAAATCTTTTACCACTTTTCCTCTTAAAAACATTCTTTCTCATCTACCTTCTTTGCAAATACTTGGCCCCATCCTTTTAGAAAAAACAGTCTTCAACTAGGCTGCTTACAGCCCTATTTCTTCCCCTTTCTTTACATTGTTTATCCCTGTCTTCCCCTGGTTTGCTCCTCTATACTGAAAACAGAGGTAGCAGGTTCTTGAAAAATGTTGGTACCTTTCTATCAGACATCATAAAACACAGCACTCTTCATATTCACAGCCATGGAAACCTCAAATTTTACAATTCCACAGGATTTTATATATTGTCACAAAAACCATGTATATCACAACATTCTTTATACAAATAATGGTAAATTAGTTGTACTTCATTACCCTTGTTGTTATTCGGAATGTAATATATGTCTCAAGAGTATCAAGATGCTTCTGTGGATTATCAACTTTCACCTGCAGGTCTTGGGTATCCAAACTAAATTCTGATATTTCTTGGTCAGGGAGTGTGGAGAAGCTTTCTATTGATGGTGATGCCACCTGAAAATTGGAATATGTATCTTAAGGACTGAAAAAGTGTAACAAAATGGTAAAAACATTTCTGCCTTTAATCTGTGTGTAACAATAAAACACAAAATCAACTAATTTTATTAAATAATTTTAGCCCAACATTACACATGAACCTGCTATTGAAGTGTACACAGCATCATTTTATCAAATGACTTTCTCATAATCATGCACAGTCATTGATTAAAACTAGCCATATATAATATTTAATGTATCTTCTACACTTCTGATTGTTCCTTGAATTTAAAATCAGACAATGTCTTCTGTTGAAACATTACATTATAGTCCCTATTAATAATCACTATTTTGTGCTTTAGGTATCTTACATTCCTAAATGTTTCAGACAGATTATAACACATCACATAACCTTTCTTTATTTATACTGCTCCCAAATGTCATAAACTGACTGAAAACTTTTGTGAATATACGACACCTGTGCCACAAAAGAGTGATTATTATAAGGGAGGATAATATGATGTTTTAACAGACAGCATACTGCAAGATTTAAATTAAAGGAAAAATCATGAGTGTATAAGACATTTTAAATAATGTATAATGATACCGAAAAGGGAAAATTAAAGCACTCACAGGAAAAATCTGTCCCAGTGACACTTGGTTCACCAAAAATTCTCCATGGAGTGGCCTGGGATTGAATCTGGGCCTCCATGGTGAGAGGCCTGCACCTGGCCAATTGTTACATATGTGTGTATAGTTGAATCAGGCACACACACAGAATTTTTCCTGGGGGCTGCCCCTGAGGCTATATACAATTTATGTTTGATTTTAAAAATTATATTACAAAATCATGTTGTAAGTACAACGCAACACTGTATGTAACTGCATTTATATACATACAAATATAACTACATGTTCCATGACTCAATCACAGTGTCCTATCTTCTTGTTTTTTTTTAAATTTTATCAATTTATTTTTCAAAATCCTAATGTACTAGTCAACAGCCGATTTCAGTGGCTGATTTCGGCTGAACGGGAAATCACGTAACACTTTTCATATCATAATATCTACAAAATGTGCGTTTTTTAAATTTGGGTTTGGGGGGAGGGGCTGCAGCCTTGCAGCCCCTCCCCCCTTTGGGTGCGCTCCTATGTTGAATATATGTCACCTGATACGTAATATAATGTCTCGTGACATATTCTAGAGTATCGAGTATTCAATGTGCGCATTGTACTCTGCCTTGTACCATACCTTATTTGCAAACATTTATGAGATGCAACTATATCTATCTTACAATGGAAACTTTAACAGCAGACTGCGTATTATATTGTGCCCTTGAGGACTGGCCTAGAACCAAAACATGTCTGGCTGAAATAATTTATAAAATTACTTTATGTACCTGGTGGTTCATACTGATCAATGCAAAGAATATAACTGTGTCACGTACAGCGTGAAACATTGCTGCCAGTATACCACGACTGTTTAACAACTGAAATGAAATTAACAAATGAAATGAACAAACTGGTATTACCACAGACCCCTCCAAAGATGTGCTATAATTTGACATTATGTCAGTATCTTTACTGTCTTGCTTCTTTAACAGTGTAGATTTGCATTCAGAAGAAACTTCCAAGACAGCACTCTCTTCGAAATCCGCCATCTTTCGTGTTATGAACCCAATTCACCAACCTAAAACTCGACGCATCAAACGGAAACAAAATATGTGATCTACACTGTCACAACGAAGGAGTGTAGTAAACAAAATATCCGCCTACAATATATTATGTGTCAAGGACACCGCCCACTAAATATACATGTCAAATGACAGGTTCACTATACCCGCCGCAATCTGCATAGCAGAAGACATAGTCTCAACTGAGCTCCAACGATGCGTGATTATTTGTTTCTCTTGTCATTTGTTTTGGAAAGTAGGGTTATGGCATGTGAAAATGGTTGATTGTTATTTGATCTCAAACCGGTAAATTTTACGTGCTGTAAGTGTTTAGTTTTAAAAATGGACAAGGAGATGACAGTAGACGAAGATTTGAGATTGGATGAGGAAGATAATAACTCTGGAAATTTTAGTGATCTGGAGCCAGTGGTGTGGTTAAACGACGATGATACGGAGGTTAATATGGTCTTCCACAGAGTGGATTCTGATCAAATTATTTATCAAACCAAAAAGAAGAAATGCAAGATGATAGGGAAATATGTGATGGGGGATCTGTTGGGCGAAGGTAGTTACGGTAAAGTGAAAGAAATGTTAGACTCTGAAACACTCTGTAGGAGAGCTGTAAAAATTCTAAAGAAGAGAAAGCTTCGGAGGATACCCAACGGTGAACAGAACGTTCAAAGGTAAACACCAGATAATATAAGCCAGAATCAGTGATGACAGTGATTGATTTATTTTTAAACAGGTGATTAACAAAACGTAATAATAAACCTCACATAAGTCTGTTAGAAACGGTCATCCTAGACAGTCAGTAATAAAGTACCTTTATGATATGTCCATAATGGTTGTTGAAGATTACACTTTAAGAACCATAGATGTTTAGAGTAACTGAGAATAACTCAAGTATCAGTTATTATTTGCTTATAGTACTTGGAGTCATACCCATCCTGATGTTTGCCTTGACTTATTTGCCTTAAATATTGTAGATATGGGGGAAGGTGTTGATGAGCAGTATAACCTGAAATCTTTAGTAATTTCAGAAGCTCCCTGGAAGAACAAAGAACCACTAAGTATGTTTTCCTCTTGTCATACACATGAAATGTATTCTGACATTTCACAACACATATGACAGTAACATGCACAATGCTGAATGGGCCCAGTTTTTCATTCTGTAGTTGTAACCAAGTACAGCAAATAATACTGCAAAAATCACAGTGGAAAATGTTTTGTTGAAAGCTGCAGTGTTTTACAAACACTAGACATATAGTTTCTTCTGACACACAATTGGAAAAGGTTACCGTAATGTCAAAAACACAACAGACACAAAAAATACTGTTACTGATTTGTTTTCTGTAACAACAGTTATGCCCTAATTATTAAGTATTTCCGAGATGGGTGTTAGAGAAACACATGAAGCAGTCCTGTATGTGCAGGTCCAAAGTTGCACAATGTTTATGTCTAAGTTTCATATTTATATTTGTGTTTCAGTGAGGTATTATATTAGGCCATGGCATGTTATACATCCTTGGCCTAGTCCTGTGAAGGTTAAATAACTGTTATTGTGCTCTGTAACATTTATTTGCACCTTCAGTTTAATAGGCTGACATGTATATTATTTCTTATTGTGTTGAAGGTTTTTATATTATGTGACTGTTTTCAGGGAGATCCAGCTTCTTAAAATATTGAAGCACAAGAATGTTATAGGATTGGTTGATGTTTTGTGTAATGAAGAAAAGCAGAAAATGTACATGGTTTTAGAATATTGTGTTGGAGGTCTCCAAGATATGTTAGAGAGTACACCAAAAAAGAAATTTCCACTTTGGCAAGCACATGGGTATGTTCACTGCAGCATGTCTGATGTGTAAATTGTAACAAGGAATTTTTTTTGTACTTTTTAGTTCAGCAGTATTTCAGCCTTGGTTATCATATTAAGGGTAACATTATGTCTACTTCAGAATTGAGCACTACCTACACAAGAAAATCTTTTGGCTAACAGAAGCTTCATGCAGTTCTCAAAATTCCCTTGATATTCATTCATTCTGTAGTTTGTCTTATGACGGGTTTATAGCCTTTTCCAAGGCAAGTTCTCCACAGTGTGCGATGCAGTACTTCCTCTTTCAATTTCCAGTATCCTCTCTTCCTCAAGGTCATCCAGTAGCTGCTTATGTCTTCTTTCTCATCTTCCTGTCACTTCTATCCTTCCTTTTCAACAACGTGTTGTAGAAGGCAGTTCCTACACAACATGTGACCAATCCAGTTAGCCTTCCTTCTTTTTATTGTTTGTAGGATATTCCTCTCCTCCTCAACTCTTCATAATACTTCTTCATTTCTCACACGATCGATCCAACTGACCTTATTCATCCTTCTCCAGCACCACATTTCAAAACTTGCGAGGTATTTCTGATCTACTTTCTGAAGTGTCCAAGTTCCAGCACCGTAAAAAACAATGCTCCAGCTGTGGCACTTTACTAGTTTCTTCCTTAAATTTAAGTTCAATTTGCTGGTGAAAAGAGCCTTCTTCTTGTTGAATGCTGCTTTTGCCATGGTGATCTTGAATTTAATTTCATGTGTACATCTTGCATCCTTGATGTGTATTATATGTTTAAAATATGCAACTTAAACTAGCCAGTCCTGACATTTTTGCTGCTCGGACCATAAAGTGGCCACAGTGATGGTGGAGTAGCATCAGATGTTCTGTTCATGGTGGCATGGAGGCACAACCAGGCCAGATCTACGTTGTCGAAACACCTGAGAATGCTGCAAAAGTGTAGGACGCTGTTAATGTGGACAGACGTGTCACCATGTGACTTGCATGTGTTTAGTCTTCTCAAGAAGATTCTAAATGTCTGTAGACTCGAGTGAGATGAAGACTTCACTGCCACAGTGGTGCAGTGATTCCAGCAACAGCACAAGGAGAATTCTTTGCAGAGGAGATCCATTGGCTAGTGTATCAGTGGGATGCCTGCTTCAGTGCCCGTGAGGACTATTTTTGACAGCCTCTACACCTTTGCACAAAAAAATCCCCAAATGCATTTCATTTGAACAATCCTGGTATGTTGGTCTGCTTGGATATATTGTGTTGAATCATGAAAATAATATTTGTCATATGGCATGCTCTTCTTCATAAGTATACACACAGGTCTTCTTGCTATATATGTCCATCTTAGCTGTATGAGTTGAGGCACTTTCAGAATCAACAAACTGCAAGAGGTTAACTGTGAGATTTTGGAAGTTCTCATTGCACAATCCAGCATAGCTCCTTCAACATCAGATCATGATAGTGGTTTGTGGTTTGACATGCTTTCCTGTGATTGACAGCATGCTTTTTGCTGTTGGGAAAGGCACACTTGCATCCTGATTTCCTTTGCCTCTCTCTCAGCAATATTTATGCTGTGCTACATTACAGTCATCAGTTTGAATGGTGTGATGTTTGACTTATATTTGTGGCAATGATTGATACTGTCTTGTACATACATCATGCAAATTATGCGGTCCTTTCCCAAATCACTTGAGCATCTACCTGGATATAATTCAGTCACCCTGAATAGGGAGGCAGCATGTTCCTCTGCAACATCATCGTCAAATGGCAGTCCAACATGGTATCAAAACCCAGAGGACTGTCATCAGAGATAGTGATGGTGTTATTAAGTAAATACATTGGCATTTTTATTGCTAGGTATTTTGTTGTGCACAGGGACACAAAATCCTGTAACCTAGTTCCTTTCAAAGCAGCACAGATAATATGGTATTCTAGCATGAATGAGTTTCCAACTGTTCTTATATGATCTTTCTGGTGCACAAAATAAACAAAGTCTGTGCATCGTAAATAATTTCCAGAAATTTTTGTAAGGTCACGTGTCATATCAGTGTAAAATGCATGTGATATCTTGGAATAATATTGATAGGTACAGTAAGAAGAATTATATTCTAAATTGTTAATATGCCAGGTATTTTATCATCAGGTATTTCTGTCAGCTGATTGATGGCCTGGAATATCTCCATAGTAAAGGAATTATTCACAAAGATATTAAGCCAGGAAACCTTCTCCTGACACTTGATGGTGCATTAAAAATTTCAGACCTTGGGGTTGCAGAGGTAAGTTTTGAAAGTTATTTTGTATGCTTAATCATGGGTCATGCGTTTTAGTTACTGTTACACCATAAATACTGCAGTGCAATTGGAGGAACAGTTTTTATTATTTGTGTTGGTTACATACATTTAATATTCAAGGATTTCGGACTCTTGCCATTCTTTCATTCCTCAGAACATACTCCATTACCATGGTTACTTTGAAAATATGCTAGGTTTATGTACTGTAACACCAGTTATATGGGTTGTTTATTACATGTAGAAAGTCATGGCTTCTTTAGTTTCCTTAGTAGAAATTATAACATGTCTTTATTCCATCTCTGTCTTTCCAGCACATTCCTCCATAATTGTACATCATCTCTTGTCTTCATCTATACAGAAGAAAATTGAGTAATCTGGAAGCTTACATGATGGCATTAAAGCAATACAGTTCCACTTATCTTGACCATATTGATGCACCTTATATTACAATAAGAGAGCCTGCATGAAATTAACACATAGATAAATGGTTGTATGGTGACCTACAACAGTGTTGATTGTTGTCACATACCCAGTTATTTTCTTATGGAAGAAAGAATGCAGAAAGGAATTAACGTGGTCTCAAATCCATGCATGTAACAACAAAATTAACAATTTTGCAAAAATAATATAGGGATGAATCATTTTAAGACCAATTAACATTTGTTTAAGTTTTCACAAAACAAACAATTTTGCCTTTAAACAGTTCTAGTATCATTATTAGTTTCTGAGATACAGGATGTGGTGCACAAGCAGACAGACACTACTGTAAATTGCAGGCCTATGTATGTTTGCATGTGCATCATAAAAGGCTGTGACAGCAGTTCTAAGAGACTTATTTGAAATAATTATATAGACATTTATGGTTATTTTGATATCAAGTTTTATCATATAATGAAGACTGGTTGGATTCTGTATGTTGTTATTGATTTCATGATTTTTCTTGTAGACACTCTCAAAACAGTTCCAGCACAGCACCACACAGTGTTTTGAAACTGCCTCTTACCACCTTCAGGTGACATAACACTAACCTCAAAACAAATTAACCACTGTAAAAGTGATACTACATCAACAACTATACATGGGAAATAACAAACAAAAATATTCAGTAAACTAATAAAATCCATGTTAACCTAATAAATATAAAAAAATGATCAAAGACAATAATTAACAGGTAGTTTCTGAAACGCTGTGTGGTGTTGTGTGTTGCAGTAATGGAAAAAGTCCTAATAAATATAACTGACAAAACTGAAATGAAACCATTGTCAAAAATTTTTATGATTCTTCCAGTCATATTTACTAATTGTAGTGCAAAATTGGCCACCTCTAGTACTGAAGAGAAGAATGTACGGGGTTTTATCTCTGTTCATGGGTTAAAAAGGAAATTATAAAATAAAATCACAGCTAACAAAGTCAGGTCTCATTGCATTTCAGATTAATATTTCACTAACCATTATAATGTGTGATAGCTACACAGCAAAGACATGTTACCAAGATCTGTTAATAAAGCCTGTGACATCTAAATTTCTGATCATTTATGTTCTTTGACAGGCACTGAATATGTTTGCTGAGGATGACACATGTTATACAGGACAAGGTTCACCTGCATTCCAGCCTCCTGAAATTGCAAATGGCCACGACAAATTTTCTGGATTCAAAGTTGATATCTGGAGTAGTGGTGTTACTCTGTAAGACCTAATTGATGCTCAATCATAGTTCTCACTTGTGATACTTCCTGTGCTTGCAGTAATTTAAAATTGATTACTGGTTTCTGCTTCTATTTGAACAAGATCTTTAAGTTGCAATTAAAGAAAGACATTACTTTGTTTCTAATCCATTGTTTTTTTATTCTGTTTGTGTGATGATAATGTGCATGAAAAATGTAAGTGAACATTTATAATGTAAATTGTACAGTCTCTGGTTTTCTAGTGTGTTAATAGATTTTTTATGAGACTGGATTCTCATTATGTCTGTTACAAGCAGCTTGGGTACCAGTTTCTGTTAAAAATGTCACTGAAGCAAGGTAACAGAATCTGTAATATGACATATTAAATACCATACAGCACACATAGATATCAGCAAGAAAATACTGTATTTATTCTCTAGGTTTAATGTTTATTCTCCTGAACTTAGAAAATTTCCTCAAAAGGAAAAAAAAATAGGATTATGAAATCACCACGCTGTCTGTGTTTTGCATTTCAACTCTTGACCATTTGATGGATTTTCACAAAAGTTCATATGAATTGTATGCCAATGGAGGATACCCAAATGCTGCAGTTTTTCATTTTCTGCAATGGCAGACACCCAAACTTGTGAGGTGGGAGCACCATTAGCACCACTTTTGGTTCCTGAAGGGATGTATGGTAATAGGTCTTGGAAAAATATGCAACCTTTCTTGATGTAATATTTTTATAAAATATAAGGTAACAAGGTAGCCATTGTGCAGAAATTATCTTAGGTTTCAGTCTTATGGCAATAATTAATAAGGCACTGGAGGTAGGCATGTGAAATCTCATGCGAAACATTATGCATCAAATATTGTTTCTAAGTCAAGAATGACAAGCATGGCAATGATATAAAACTTGACTCATAAGTAATAACTTCTTTAGAAAATAAAATACAACAATACTAATAATACTAATAGATATGTAGGGCTAGACTGTTATGAAGTACAAAAGTAGGGTTTATGAGTTGTGGTCAGAACTCCTTGTTTTACTAAGTATCCATGTTGGTAAATTATGAAAAACTTAGTGCGGTATCCCAGGACCAATGCATCTTATTTCATTTGGAATGTTCACAGTTCAATTCTGCTTATTCTTATATTTTATTTACCTCGTGCCCTCCCGAATGATGGAACAGCCTTCCAATAGCCAACTCCTTGTCCCCATTTTATCACTCACCTTTTCTTCAACAGCACTATATATCCTTAGCAGTTGGTACAGCATCTGAAAATGAACAACAAACGAGAACACTATAAGAATGTGACTTAGTCTTATGTTATTACTGTAATTTGTCAATAAAGTAAAGTTACACTTTAAAACATGACTTCTTTATTCAAAGTTGGGCCCATCAGAACTCACGTTCATGCTACAGCAAAGGACTGTGAAACAAAAGAGAAAAAAGTGGTGATTTGAGGCTTTCCAGCAATTTATTGTGTTCTCATTATTATCCCCTTTGATATGGAATAATGGTTGCACCATGTTTGCTTTACATAGGAAAAACTTCATTATCAATTTCAAGGAATTATGATTTCTGAGTTTTGTCTTACTGCTGTATGCTTCCTCCAGTACCATTCAGGAATCCATGTATCATAAGTCAAATGGTATGGTCTAGCTTCCATGCTTTCCTGTGAAAATAGGCACTTTTACTTGAAACTGTAGCATAACAGATTTTTTAACCCATGCTAAATTACACAGGTCATCTGTTCCTCATAATTTATTAAAAAATGGTACTTGATTAATTTATCACTAATGTATATTTAAATTAATTCTGTGGGATAAACAGTGAAACAATAACAGAATGAGCTGACAAATTTTATATTTTGGAAGTTTTGAGGTTTGCATGGTTCTGTGTCTTCAGATTATGGTCACCTTGATTGTGAAACCGTGTAGTCTTTCACTGGTGGGTATAGGTGTTTTAGAAGAAGATACTGCCTCAACCCTGAAGTTGGAGGCAGCATTTTTCTGTGAAACGCTGGTATAAAGAATACTCAGTGTCACAAGCTAAAAGACCATACCTTGGAACACTTTGATCAGTTGCATCATGCAAAACCTTTATTAAGTGAGGATTCATTGTAGTTTAAATGAGTAATTATTTTAAATGGTGGAATAGAGAGAGAGAAATAGCACTCAAGTAATTGAAAATGGTTCATCATCTTATAACTATGTTTTAAAATATGTACTGTTTTTAAATAACTTTCCATACAAGTCAGATACTTTAACAAGACAGGCAATATATGTATAAGGTAACATTGACGTGCATTCACGAAATCATTGTTGCTGTGAAAAAGCAATAAGTATTACATATTCTGAGTGTGTGTCTGTAGCCTTAGTTATCCTGCACCCAAAGTGCATGTGCCGTATTATATTGTGATTTATGGCCTGTCTGGCTGTCCTACATTTTCCCACATTATCTCGTAAATGGCACAACTTTCGAAAAGTTATTGAACATAAAATGTGTGTTTTCATTTTTTCTACAACTTTTGTCTGAAACATTTCTCATTCTAAGAAGAACTGAGTGAGATATTATAATAAATGTACATAGGTCTTCATGTTCTTGTTAGATTTTAATGAAACTTGCATTTTCTTGACAGATTTTCAAAAAAAACTCAAATATCAAATTTCATGAAAATCTGTCCAGTGGGAGCCAAGCTGTTCCATGTGGATGGACGGACATACAGACATGTCAAAGCTAATAGTCGCTTTTTGCAATTTTGTGAACGCGCCTAAAAATGATATCTTCAAGAGATATTTAGTGTTTCAGTCTTGAGTACATGATAAATTTTTACTATATTGTAGGTTTCAACTGCCCAAGTATTACAATGTGGGACATGCTCGTACTTTTATATCTTGTGTAACTGACTTATTATGTTTGGAGATTTAATGAAAAATAGAGCCTTTGTTCTGGAATGTACTAATTTCGCTTTATGTTTTCTTGCTTAGGTATAACATAACAACTGGTCTCTATCCTTTTGAGGGTGAGAATGTTTATAAATTATTTGAAAATATTGGGAGAGGAGAGTTCAGTATTCCAAGTGAAATTGAAAATCCTTTGCGGGCTTTGCTGGAAGGAATGCTGCAGAAGGAACCAGAGAAAAGATTATCATTGCCGCAAATACGACAACATCCGTGAGTAGTGCTGTAAACTAATTTTATATTCAGTGAGTAAAATACTTTATTATTTACACCAGCCATTCTGTAGATATGATGAAACTTGATGGCAGTCACTTAAGGACCTAAAGTTTAGTACTGAATCTGTACTGCTGCTGATGTGCAGAAAATATGACTAAGTGCATTTGCAATAATAATATTGATCTGTGATTGGTGTTATGTAGCCCCTCCATGCAAATTCTGGCATAGTACATCAATAAGCCACAACTTCCACACCCCTCTTGCCACGTATTTTTAATGCTGAATAGCCTATGAAGATGACAGAGCATTGTAATATAATCCCAGAAACAAGGAACACTGATCTGAGACTTGGAAAAATATGAATTGGTCTGTCCTGTTGAAGTAGCTGTTGTTGTGGATATGCTAACTCCAGAGTAAATTTTAAGACAACACCTGCCCTGCTGACATTCCTACAACTTATGTACAGTGCATTATATTATTCTTCCACCATTTAGTCAGTCCGAACATCCACATACCAGTAGCTTTCCCTACCAAAATTCTGCAAATTTTTGTTTCCCATATGCTAGCTAGATGCTTAACCATCATATTCTCATTGAGTTGTCTGTCATAATAATGAATATATTAGATATTTTGTCCTGACATTGGAAGTGGCCATTCTTGTGCCATTCAGTCATTTGGAGATGTGTCCAATTTCAGGGCTTGGAAATGTGGAACTACAGTAGAACCCTGTTAAGAAGTCTTTCAAGGGACCAGAGGATTAGGGACTTCTTAAGCGGGAAGACTTATTAAGAGGGAAAGCTTATTAAAAGCAATAGGATAGTAACTAGTACATTAAACAATCTCAACTTCTCTTCCAGTGATAAGGCTTTGCGTTTTATTCCTTTCTGGGTCATGATTACTGCAATAACGATAAATATAATGAAAAAGTAACCAATGAAAATACAAAAAAAAAAAGACTCGTACATGCTAATGACTGCAGTTATTAAACAACGTAAACACCACCAACAGCATTTAAAGAGACAACGTAATGCATATAACTTACCGTAATTGCAACAATTTTCTGGGGTGTAGGATTCAATAGTAGACAGATGTATGCAGATAGTAATACACAGTAGCCAAAACTTTGGAAATGAAATTTTTTATACATATCTGTAAAGACTTATTAAACGGGTAAAATTTCATAAAAAACCATACTCTTGGTATCATGAGATTCGACTTCTTAGGTGGAAAAACTTAATAAGTGGGAAGCTTCATATCTGGGAAAAATTAATGTACGCATTATGGATTTTATTTCGGGACTTTAAAAATCAGACTTCTTACAGGGGAAAACTTCTTATGCAGGGACTTCTTATCCAGGTTCTACTGTATTTTGAAATGGATGGTTATTGACCCTCTGCCCATCTTCCAAGGTAAAGCATCACTATCTTTTAGTTGTCTGACTGGTTATTAAATATATACAAATGCCAGTATAGCACCACCCTCACTTATTGCCCATGAAGGTCTGTGAATAGAAATTCCCTGTTATATAAGCATTGGGTCCTATGTAGTGGGTACCTAGGTTTTTCCCTGAGGGAAAAGCAGTCAAGACATGAAGTTGACCACTGACCTTCCTCTAGTGCCAAGGTTAAGAATGAGCAGATGTATACCTCTACTCCCCTGTATGCCTTCATGGCATGGAAAGGAACAACTTTACCTTTATTAACATTGGGGAACCAGTGATATAGTGCTACCCCTGCTATCTGCCATTCACCAAAGACTTTGGTGATACAAATGTGGCCATAAGCATTAAATACAGTAAAACCCTGATTAATGTTCCCACATTTAGTGAAATCCTGGATTTAGTGATGATTTTTTCATGTCCCGACAATAGCTCCATATATTATGGTCGGTGCACAACCAAGAACTCCAGGCAGAAGTCTGTTTTAAAAATTAGAGATTTTACCTATTCCATGTCAATATATATTTTCATGAATGAACTTTATTTTAAACAATCAAGAACATTTTCAAACAAATTCATCTATACACAGTATAGACACCAGGAATAAGCACCACCTGCATAGACCAAATGCCAACCTATCTTGTTTTCAAAAAAGTACATTCTGTGCCGGTATTAGAATTTTCAACAGACTCCCACTGAGTCTCATAAGTCTTAAGAATGAAAAGACAAAATTTAAAGTAGCATTAAGAAAATACTTAAATACACACTCCTTTTACTCAGTAGATTAATTTTTTATGTATAAAGATGGTTCATAGTGAGGTATGTAGCACGTTTATAGTGTTCAAATGTAAAATTCTATAGTCTGTATAGCTGTATATTTGTATATTATGACTTATTCCACATCCAGTTGTCACTTCGACAGAATTATGGGTCCATGGAATGTATGTATGTATGTAAACAATGTAACCTCCATTTAATGAAAACCTCGAATTAGTGAAATATATTCTAATCCCCCAGCAACTCATTAAATAGGGGTTTTACTGTAATCTCTGATGTAGCACCATGTTTTCGTACCTTCATTCTTTATGTGTACTGTATTGTACAGGTAAATTTCTTGATGGTATTTTTTCAGTGTGTAAGAATATTTGGGTCCATGAAAGTGGCGGAGGGAAGATTGGGTGTTATATTTCCTATTGTTCTCCCTTGGCAGATAAAACCAAGGGTGAACTTGCATTCCCCAGAACATAAACATTTTAAGGAACAGTAACATTGAACACAACTTAAGTGGTACTATACCTTCTTTTAGAAGGCACAGTATACAGGAAAACTGTGCTTTTAGAACAGTAAGGTGTACTGTTAAAAGTGTCTTTGATAGATTGTACTAATGCTGAACTTGAAAAGGGTTTGACAGCTGTCAAAATGCTTCCAAGAATTTCATTAAACAACTTTCCTTTTGAATTCTGCATGAGGTCTTCAATTGCACACTGACACAGTTTGGGACATATTTTGATTTACTGCCACCTGTGATATACCCCCACTAAATGTGGTGACAAACAGTGGCACTATATGGGGTTTGACTATAGTTGCTGTCCATGTTTGCAGCCTAAGCATGCACTATTCCATGATGAGAAGGAATCCACTAAAGATGCATAAGCACTCCTTTAACAGTAAAACATTTAGACAGTCTAGGTTGTAAAACTGAAAAATGTAATCTTTGACAGCAAGGTCAGTGATTTTGAATAAGTGTGCTTCCTTCTTACAGAAGTTTGTACTGAAGCATCAGAGATGCTGACACTTATATTGCTTGACAGGACCACATAAAATTTAACATTGTTTTTTATTTAAGCTGGTTTACACGCAAACCACCAAGGACCCTGGAATATGTCCCTGTTCCTCCACTTCGTGGGGATGAGTTTCACACAATGACAGTGTTGCCATATCTGATGGAATATCATTATGGAGATGATTCAGTCACTACTGAGAATCATACAGAATATATCACAGAGCATGAGATAAATGGTAAGATTGAATGCTTTTATTATGTTTAATTTGGTTATTGTTAAACAGCTTTCAAATAACAGTTGATTGGCCTAATATTATAAGATAGCAGAAATAGAATCCTATGAGCCTAATGAACAGCTACATTGCCATCACACTCACATTGGCTCCAGAGTCAGTGTGGATTCCTTATCTTTGCCATGAGTTCAACCCGTCATATAGCTAGCAGCTGGTCACATAACTGACATCTACCCTAGTTCATATACAAGAGGAATGCATGTGTGAAATAAATGAGTTTTAAATGATCTGTCTGGTGTGATCGATAATTATACCATATTTCTTATTCAAGTCATGTTCTGGAGGTTGAATGATGGTTATGTACAACAGTGAAAGCTCCAAGGATAAGTTTCCCATGAAACTGTGAATACTGAGATGCTGCTCGTCCTTTTCACTTTTTAGAAACAAAACAATTTGTGTAAAGTTTCTGATGTTTTTAAATATTGAGTTGTGGATAGTATTGTCTGCTGCTTATAGACCCTGAGTGTGCTTGGTTAAGGTGGATTTGATCATCACAAAAATGTGTTGGCTTCATTTCAGAGGAAAGGAGGCTGCAAGAGTTAGATGTGCCTGGACAGGCAGTAACAGGAGGAAGTATGAGTCGACGCGGAGGAGGAAGTGGGACCAAACGACGATGGAGACGCCCCATCTCATGCATCAGTGTCAAGAAATTCCCATCTTGCAAACAGTCGTGATATCATACAGCTTTCTGTTTTGCTGAGTATGAATTGTACACAGTAGTAAATGTAAGTCCTTTAGTCTGAATAAATCCATTCTGCATGGTAGTTCCAAAAATTCTGGGACAGAAAACGCTTTCTCAAATCCAGTGACACTGAGAAGCCCTTTAAAGCAGTTACCTTCAAAATACTCTCCTTCAGTAACCGAATGTTTCTCCAGTATTCATACAGTTGTTTAAAACGTATCAGGCAGTAATCACGAATGACTTCTTGCAACCCAGTCTTTCAAGCCACTGCAACTTCCAGTGCATCTTTGATTTAAGAGCAGATAAAAATTGTGGATAATGTAGTGGATGTGGAAGCATCACATTACCATGCTCAGCAAGGTACAGCACAAGTCTGACATATGTAATAGGACATTCTAATCTTGGATTGCCCTCTTTGGCTGCTTACACTGCAGGATGCTTAAGCTGAGCACTCATCAGAAATAAATTCATGGTGCATGATTACTTGCCATTTGAATGACTGCCTTTGCTTTTGAGTGATTCTGTGGAACTTTGTGGTTGTCAGTGATGACTGTAGAAGACTTCTGTTTACTCTGGAGATTGCCCTGCTAGCACTAGGTTTTGTCACTTGTGAAGTCATTTTGGAGAAAGTCCTGATTTTTATTTGCAGCATTAATTAACTCATGACTGATCTTCATGCAGCTGTTTTATTGATCCTTTATCAGTTTTATGTGTACACAAATTCATCATCACATTGTTACAAGGATGGTGTGGCAACTACCAACTGAAATTCCAACTTTCTCTGAAATTTTTACCATCCAGTGAGTCATTTCAAATATCGCAACCTCCACTCTCCACAAAGCTTCAGGTTATTGGCTGGGCAGGTCATCTTGAAATGATTCACACTTCATCCTTAAGCCTGTGATTCTACTCAGACATCTTGGACTGGTTTCTCACACACTTTCCAAAGCTTCTGTGAAATTTCTGTTTCCATTTTTCCCATATGGCGATAGAATTTAATATTAGCACACTGTCCAAGCCAATACATTTTTTCCTCCACTTTGAATTCTTTTTACACATTGTTCTCATCTAGGCCCTGTCACATCAGTGAATTTAAAGACAGCCAAACAACTCCACTGTGTGTAGGAGCAATGCATTTCTGGACGTACTGTAACATACCTCCAATAATGTTACTGTAATTTATTTATGTCCTAACACTTTGTGTAAGTGCCATGTAATTGCTACATAAGTTGACTTATTCAGGACTGAATGTAACTGGAATATTTTAAACGATTGGCAAGGTCCTTGCAAAATGCTAATAGTACTATTTTGTCCTATCCCCATCTTTTTTCTTGTTGCAATTTTCCAAATTTTCTGAGGTTCTTTTTCTCCTGCTCCATAACTGTCCATCATGCCATGAACCATCATTAAATCCCCTCTTTCCACCACTTAAAAATACTAGTTCCTACTAAACACAATGATTTTGATTATCCCTGTCCATGTTTTCAAGTGGTCTCCATTAAATTAAATGCTTTTGTCTGTAGATCTCTGATGCTTTGTGTGGGTAAATCATCAAATTTTAGTTTCAACCCTTTGCACACTGTTTTCTTTTGTATCCATACTTTTTTCATATTAATTTACTTTGCATGTAGTTGCTTACAAGCATCTTAATTTATGCTGTTTCATTTGAACCCATTCTTAGTAACCAGTATTCGTCACCATAAATTGACATGAGGACTGTCAAATATTGTAAATTGTAAGCACATGCCATGTATTGTTTTGTTCTGAATTCCATGGTATTTAATGCAACATCCATGCTGCCGCTGAAACAAGTTACACATACAAAGTTTTGACAGTTACAGAAATTCATGTGCCACGAGTGTGATGAGTATGACAAAAACAAGACCAGCAAGCGGACAGATATAACCTCCAGCAAAACAAGCTTACAACGTGGTTGTGTCTATGCCATGGTACCACAAGGACCAGTGACCAATACTATAAAGTGTGAAGTGGTACAAGTGATTCTAAGAAATTTCAATTCATTTCATTTCAACATTTTGTAAGTATTTGTGGGTATGTGTAAATATCTAGTAGCCTTTTTGAAAGAATACTGTCTTCTGGGAACCCAGAAGAAAATATTCTTGATGGTCACCATTGTGAGGACCTCAAATGTCACAGCCTTTTTTAAGTTTGAATCAAATGTTAAACATGGAAACAAATTAAGGTATGTGTCAAGCAGGTAATTACTGATCAGCAGTAGCTAATGATTGCTTCTTTTCTGGGATACATTGTATTCATTACATTATCTGCCCTTCTTATCATTTTTTTAATGTAATGTTTTGGAATTCAAGCTTAAATTCTAGTATTTTCACAACCTGTGTTTAACTGTTGTATGTATGTATGCATGTATGTGCATGTGTGTTGGAATGTGTATATAAATAATAATTTTGTGCCATGCTATGTAATAGCCCGAAAGAGAGTTGTGTATTACACACAGTATCCTGCACAGTAGTGACAAACATATCAGTAGACCATCAAAGATTTGTAACACACCTGATTTTGAGAAGGGTAAGCAGGTACCTAGCTATAATTAAATCATACTAATTTCTGTTGGACAAGATTTAAATTAATTAAAACTCATTAAATAACCAGCAAGTTGCAGATGTTCAACTGTAATATAATGTTTCAGAACTAATATGCACTGATTCAGGACAAAGGAGAGCAAAAGATGGCAGTCTGTTCCGTTACGTAGGTGAAAAATTCACTAAGGTTTTATTATCAAAAACCAAAGTTGAAACAAAGTACTGGAATATAGCCAACACAAAGATAATGTGCTTTAATGATAGTCTTCTGGATTTTGACACTGTATAGGATTGTAAGATGATATCAGTGTTTTGGAGGAACATACTGCCTCCATCTTCACAGTTCAGGTGCACCAAAGTAACTACCTTCCTGATTCACTCACCTTGAAGCTGGAGGCAGTAAATTCCTCTAAAACATATGACTTATAATCCTACATGATGTCAAAATCCAGTTGACTCATCTCAGGAGCACCTGCCACTTTGTTAATATGAAGTCTCATGGGAACTGTAAATGAGCAACTTGTCTTATTACTTCCAATCTAAGTTGCCAAACAGGATTCATACTTTACTTTCAGTCAGTGTTTCTGAGATGTTATAGGAAGATCCAGTGGGTTGACTTAAGTCATCATCCTTAAAGTTATTAATTCCTTAAAGTGGTCTGTTTTAAGTAGCTTTCCCGCTTACATGGTAGCAAGCAATTTTCCCTTGAGATTCATATTGATAAATTGTCAATATGTGGAAGACATGGCAAGTTATGCTCAATTGAATTAGCTACACACATGCTTACTCTACACTTGCTCTATATGCAGTAGAATCACCATTTAATATTTGTTTGGGGGAAATATAAAATGGGAGTTGTGTCAGTGTCAAACATGAAATTACTACTGTAGTTACAAAAATACTGTATTCACTCCAAAGTTAAACCTAATTATGTTTTTCCTCAGTCCATTTTATATTTATACTTTTATATTTATTTTGTGGGACATGAAAGAAAGAACTGGAAAAATGAAGTAAATTTGGGTTTTCCTGTGCAAGACATTTTATGAGTACATTCTTCTGTCAGCAGATCTGAAAAGAGCTGACATGTAGGTGTTACAAAACAAGACAGGAAGAACCTCAAATGCAGGAAAATCTTAAATCAAGAAACCTTTAATTGGGATTCTACTGTATATCTTACAAAATTAACACATTTTACAATCTAATGTGATGATAAATGTCAGGACTTTCATAAGGAAACCAATCAATTATGTGGTGACAGCATAAGAATAAAGGTGTAGCAGTGCTTTTAGACTATGACTCAGGATTTAGATCTTTGAAGTAGAATATATCCTGATTACAAATATACACTTCTGTACACAATTTTCTCCAGTGCCAGGAGACACAGAAGACTGTTGTTTTATCGTTAACTCTTTCTAAATTGTTAGTATGTGTTTCAAGTCTGTGCCATTGTAAGTAAATGGTTGTTACTTCAGAGTTTAATGTATTATATGGCAAGTTTCACCAATCTCCATTTACTTGAAAAATCAGTCAGTTTGTACTGCAAGAAATAAAGAATTTGCACGTGTGTGTTACAAAATAAATATTTGATAATGCTTTATTTTGCTCTTATTTCTTTTCTTCTTACATATGTATGGTTCAATGGTGGCCAGTTGCTGTTACCAGTCAGTACACATTATGGTACTATTTTGAAGATGTTAGTGGTCTTTAAAATGTGTTTAATGCAGTATTACACTGTATATTTGATATTATTCCTCTAACCAGATATTTGTAACTTTTATGAGTGTGCATTGTGATTGAAAAATATAAAAACTTCTACATATGATAACCTTTTCATGTGAGCAGTTATTTTTCATTGTTACATTAAAACTGCATTACAAGATGTCGACAGTGTTTCAACATAAATTATCTCTGGAAGAGGAATGTAAGTTTTGAAGCAGATTTTTCATTTCATATTACACACTGTAATGACTCATAGTCTAAAGAAACAGAAAACTGATTGAAGACTGAAATCAACTACATGTGCTTATATTGTTTAAAATAATTACTATTACCATCTTCATAACTTAATTATAGTTAGGCAAGTATGCATTCACATTAAACAGCTACATGCTGTCATCTTCAGGCTATACACTTTTTACAAGATAGTAGTTTCTCACCATATCTTCTGACATACACTGTGAGTACAAAATGTTAAAATACTACTACTATAACCTATAATGTTTCCTCCGTGTCATACACTATATTTTCATTATATATATTTTTCCAGGTTTTACTTGGAAAAAGAATTCCCTCATTCTGCCCTTTGTTACTAGTACGAATATATATGCCAAGTACCAAGTATGTAAGTGAATACAACAACAACACTTTATTCCATTTTTAACCATAATATTAATCAAGATATATCTTTTCTCACATAATTTTTTCAATTATATACTTTTCAGATTCACAACACAAGATTTTATACACAAACCCATTACAACTAATCTAGAAGGAATCTTCAGAGATTTTTATTTATTTAACATGTACTTTCATCAGTAAGATTTTAAATAATATATATTTGTATGCATTTATATGAAGATTGAGATCTCAATCTCCAGAAACATGAATGTATGTTGGCAGACAACTGTCTTGTAAAAAGTGTACAGCCTGAAGATGACTGCATGTAGCTGTTTAATGTGAATACATACATACATAAGTATAATTAATTTGTTTAGACAGTAATAGTAATTACATTAAACAAATAAATTCTAAACACAACAGGATGCACAACATCAAAGTTACATTTGCTTATAGCTTATATGTTTTAAATGTTTTTCTTCTGCACATATTTAAGCTTAGGTCCTGCTCTCAAATCTTTCCTTTTAATTGTGTTCACTGCCAGCATACCATGTCAGTGAGATGATAAATGTAGCAACACTACATGCCACCACAGTTTTCTTTTACAGGCTGAATTATTAACTACAAGCACTTTATAAGAATGTATGAATGAATTTATAAAATGTATGAGATCATAAATCAGCACTGTTTATTAACAAATGTATAGGTGCAATGAATTATATTTATGATCACTAATTAGTTTTCAGTAATGGGAGACCTTAACAAACATGTGCATAATGCACATTTGAGCTGAAGTTAAATGACTTTCTTGCCAATATTTATGTACCTAAAATTAAATATTTTTATGACAAAATATAGACATACAAGCTTCTATAGGGGTTTAATAGAAACAAATTTACACAATCATTGAGCCTGTAAAAATAAGAAATGTTGCCTGTAATTTTCCAATCAAAATGAGTTGTAATATCAGTTTAATGTAATGTGGTATTGCTACATAAACAGTTAAATGTCTTCTTTTTTTTGGAACACATTAGTTAAATGTCAGTTGCAGAAGTTAAATTATTGTAATGATGCAGCTATTATAACAATCTTGTGTTTTCCAGAAAACAATTTAATGCATTAACTGCATCTAACTGGACTATATGTTTAGTGGTTATTAGTGAAACTTTGGCCATTCCCTTAAATATACTATTTGTAGCCTACCATAAACAAGAGTTAGGAATAAGATACTTCAGTTATTAGGCATTAACACAAAACAGATGTCTAGCTCATGGAGAGATTCTTCTGTATATTTGAAGAATGTGAAGGTGTGTAATAATATTGTAGACCTGATGCACTGTTGGATGATTAAGGTGTACACATTATAATGTATGGTACTTCTTAAGGTAACCAGTTACAATCAAAATGGCTGCCTCCTTGAACATTATAGGTTTGAAAGGTCTGGAGTAGTACCTTAGTTTGATACATTTGTGACCTTCATGAAAATTGAAATTAAAGTAATAGAACAGTTGCTGTGTTGCAAATGGCATTATGAAGTGTACTTGAATGATGAAGTTCTTCCACTTTTCAAATTTGATGTACACATTTCGTGCCAGCATTGTTTTCCTGATAATAGTAACATGTATGTCTAGTTGATATATTTGCATTGTAAGGGAACATATGACAGTTTTGTTTCATATTTTAAACAGTACAAAGTTGTTTTCATAACTGAATGAATAGTTTAAAGAATGAACATCAATATAAGCAAGCAGATGGAGAGATTATACATATGGAAAAAAAAAATATTGTGTACATATAAGTGATGTGATTTATGTCACAGAGAAAGAGCATTACAAAGGATGGAATCCCAAAGACTTATTCAATTATTGATATTAATTTTATTTTTTAAAAAGAAATAAAGTGGGAATATCAAGACTGATGTTTATTTTTGTCTTTAACATGTGACATACACATTGTATGACAAGACTGCATTTATTTGTATGACTTAGCTGTATTTGCACAGGTGTAAGAGTTCGTTATTTCTATCACAATTTAATTACACAGTTTCTGAAATAGTGAGTACTAAAATGAATCTTGTATGCAGTAGGTTCCCCATCTTAAACTTATATTCAGTAAATTGTATCAAAACAGTGTATAATATACAAAAACACACAGATTCTTCAGTTTATGTGAGATCTAAGATCCACAGTGCTGCTGATGAATATTTCTATTTTCTGGGATATGACACCATGTAGATTGGTATATAGGTATCAATCCAATGTTTTGGGGTATGTACTGCCTCCTTCTGAGGTTACCCTGAAAACATAGGCAGTATGCTTATCCGAGACACTAGTACCTACTGCCAGTTTACACGACATCATATCCCAGAAGACAAGTATCGCCTTCAATGTAACTGCTGTATTCACATGCACCAAATGTAGAATCAAAAATGTATAAATAGCATACTAGTCATTCTGAAATTATTCAGTGGTTCCTTAATTTCTCAGAATTTCAGAAAAAGGAATATATACGTGTCTTCCTGTTTTTCTGCAGGGCGTAAAATTTAAAGATTGTCCTTCCAAGCTGGAAAAATTCCAGAGAAAGGAGCTTGTCTTATCAGCAGTGGTTAGGATGTACTGCAAAAATATCAGAAGGTACAGGGTTACATGCTTCTACAGAACTGATCATAAAAAGATAACTGAACTATAGTATGTTCCACATCAGCCTTGACATATTCTTGAAATTAGCCACAGAATAAGATTTACTGTACTTTCCTTTTGGACCACCTTGTATAAAAGTACTAGTATTATTATTATTATTATAATGCTTTAAAAGCACCATAAGTACAAAAATATTTACAGTAGTGATAAGAATAACTGAAATGTCCAGCATGTAGGCAAGTTGAATTTAAATACTCTAGCCTTTTGTTTCTACAGCTTCTTCTGTTAGAATGGCCACAGCTTAATAAGTTTTTAAGACTGCACTGCAACAAAACACATTTTGAAGATTTATAAGCAAGGTCATTACATGAATACACCAACTACTTTATGCATTAAAATTTAAGAGGTCATTAACTATAACAGTTACAAAAAGTTTGGTAAAAAGGAATGCGTTTTTTAACACAATATTTAGACATGTCATACCGGCACTACAGCAGTATTTGCTTCTAGAAGGCATGACAAAGTCTTGTACTACTTGGTGTGTAGTTTCTGTTCTCACTGTCCTACATATCACACGTAGAAATACCATGTTCTCACCTCTACATGGGTCACCAATTCTGTATCACTCTGGTGTCAGTACTCAGTGTGTCATGTATCAAAAGACACCCAATGCAGGGGCACTGTACTTGTTACGAATTTTCAGTGATGAATTTTGTGTGACACAGTTTGAAATTTGGATAAACACATAGGCCTTCATAAGTCTTCACAGTAGCCAAATAATATTCAAGTCTTGCCATCAGCAAAACATAGATGACATCTTTGAGAATGACTGTTGGCAGGCAAGTTTTGGTTCACGTCTCAGGTCACACACTACAAGACACCATGGCACATTGCTTCTTCAAGAATAAATTATGAAAGAATGACTGTACAAAGATGATAATTAACTAAAACTTCACAGAAAATCAGAGGTGACTGGAAGACTTGGATGGAACCGATATGACAGAATAATTTCCACTTCCAGCTGCCAAAGAGTGTTCAAACAGTGTTGACCAAATGGCCAGAAAAGGGATGCCTATGACAACAAATAAAGGTACTATTGATGATGACTCAACTCCTACATGCACACTTAGGTGTCAAGGTGGGGACAATTCATGGGTGGCCAAACAATATCCATCAGTTCACTGGTGACATGACAACTGGCAAAAGATAAAATTTGACATCACATATAAATGCTGACTCTTTAGTGTTTTCAAGTTCTATTTTGTAGATGCTGTTACTCTGCTGGTACAGATGACCAATTGGTACTATCAGTAATAATACTTGTAGGCATTAGACACTTGACATTCTTAGTACCTGACATGACTAAATTTGAAATTTTTCTGTTCAATATTCAAATGTGGCATTAAATATGGGGTAGCCTGAAGGGTTATCAGTTGGTGAGAGAACACTTCATTACACAGTTTTATAACAAAACACTGAGGTTTCTTTGCATTCTTTGATTTCTCCACTTTTAAAACAATTACATTGCTATTGATTAATAATGACCCGAACTATGAACCTTCTGAAGAGCTGGCTGTGAATGAAGTAACAGTACTTTTCAAAGGAAGAATACTTCTGAAACAATAAACTAGAAAACAAATTTTTAGAACAAAGATTTAGAAACTATGACATGTCTGGCTACATTATGTGGACATCTACTTAGGGAAGCATAGGATACATGCAACCACAGAAGACAGCACCCCATGTAATGAGGTATAATTCGATCTACAGATGACTTCATAGTAGTAGTCTGAGGAGAAAAATGAGACATGTGTACTGAGAGATATACACAATCCACCACTAAATGTTAACTTTGGGTGACCAGCATGGAAATCCTAAAAAGTCTAAAGTTATAGAGAACTACAGGTATGGTAACAAAAGGGACAGGATACTGAAAAATTACGTGGTAAAACACCAGGCATGGAAGTGGACAAAAAAACTTTGTTTCTGAGACTTGATAATTCTAAACAGCTCCCTCCCTCTGTCTTCCTGTGGTGCCAAAATGACTCAGATACATCTGACTTTTCGTCATGTGGAACTTGATTAAAAAGCCCGGGGGTTTACTTTGCCCTTGTAAACCCCTCGGCAGGTCACTTATTTCAGAGAAACCACTTACTTGGTTCAAAGAAATTATAAGAAGCATTGGCCAGTCTGATCCTACACACTGTATTGCTGCATTTGTTCTGCATGAGGAAACAAACAGCATATGAAATGTGATGTGGGTCTTCATATTGGTAAGTTTTTGAAGACTGTCACCTCAAATCCAAGCTGTGATGTGGTATCAACAGGTCATGCAAGTTTCTGGAAACAGAAGTTTAACTAAACAGACAGGTAAGAGAAAAGATTTATTTTGCTGTTTCCTACAGTGCACTGCCAAGTAAAACCATGGTAAACAGCACAGGAATTATGACTGCAACTACACTTTCAAGACCTGGATATATTACCAGGTTAAAACCATACCATGAAGGTGTATTGTCAACTTCACACTTCAGCCAATATCTCAGTACCCACTAGATACAAGGGTGGATATGTCTCAGGGCTGGTGTAGATGTGGTAAAGAGAAAAACGCTGCTCTGGCAGGGAATCAAACCCCAGCCAACCAGTCTATAGCCTTGTCAATATACTGTCTGACCTACTCCAGCTCACACTGCCTCAGTCAAATATTTTTTATGATATACAGCTATTTAAAACCATACTATTAAATGTTAATGATGTAGGAACAAAAGAAATATATTTTATAATTTGGTAAATGAACCTTGTACATCACCTGTTGAATACATTTTGTCTGAGGCTAAAATGTGTACATGCTACTGTTGATGGCAAGTGGGCAAGTATTATTTCTGGATCTTTGCAAATGATATTAACATCTATTGGGTGATGAGTCTCAGTGTATCAAAGAGAGAAAAATTTGCATGACAACAGTATACAGTACTGTGATGCTTGTGGCATTCTTCAGCAGAAGGCAAAATTCTCAAGTGATATCTAAACAGTAAATCACTTCTGTCAGTATTGCAAGTTAATAATCTTCAACTCCATTACATAATTAAACTAAGAACCCTTCCACCTGATAAAAATTAAAAAATGACATTACAAAACCAACCAACTTATGATGGGTTAATAACTTTCAAATGTACAGAAACAATGTCTTCTGCAGTTTGCCAATACATCAGCACCTCAATCAAGGGAAGCCTACATTTATTAATGACATTTGACTTTGTAATGATTACACTAACACCAAAGCGGTGGATCAATTCCAGCTGAGACACATCTTCAGATGCGACATCTGAGGTTTCCATAGCAGTGCTGCAGAAGATTCCAAGCCTTCTAGGGTGCTACAACATGCCGACTGGTATACAGTTACTGACATTTTGAAAAATGGCAATGCCTTCATGTTCATGTTCAAGCAGTCCAAACAAGTCTGTTCTTGGACTGCTTGACCTTGAACACTGGAATCTTCATGTTTTTCAGATACTGCAGCCAATTTAACCATATAATTGGTGTTTATGATAAACACACATTACATGGATACAGCTGCACCAAAGTGGAGATAACATACATTTTTTGGTTAGAAATACAGTAAGGTTTTTCTGAGCACTAATGGACTTGGACACTATACTGAAGAAAATACACACATATTAAATACTAAATAGGGGCAAAATTAAAATGGAGAAAGATTAAACAGGGATTCCACTATATAGCAAGTTCATGTTGTGTGACAAGTTCTGTATCCAATGGCTTTTGCCTTGTATGGATGTGCTGGAATGTGTAATAAATACAATACAATACAATACAATACAATACTAGTTTTATTTCCAACTACTGCACAAAGCTTAGTTTTTTGAGCTCCTAAATGTTTCGGCCACCTATTGTAGCCATCACCAGGGAGCTATAATATTATAAAGACACAAGCAGCATATCATATGTCAGTAAATGGTAAACATATATACATCAGCATTGTACAACTGTCAATTGATGTACAGTATGACTAAAAATTATTCAGATTAAAATACAGATATAGTATTAAAATGTGAAATGTAGAAATATAAAAAGTTGTCTCCAAACATGCTGCATGATAACTTGTGGAGTAAATGTCATGTATCAAAACCTTGGATCTTTGCTCCACCAAAAACAGGAGATATCTAATACTGCAAGATGTTTGGAGACAGTTTTTTACATTCTTACATTTTACGTTTTAATACTACACTTGTATTTTAATCTGAATAATTTTTAGTATTACTGTACATTCATTGAATGTTGCATAATGCTGATGTATATATGTTTACCATTTACTGACATATCATATGCTGCTTGTGTCTGTATAATATTATAGCTCCCTGATGATAGGTGGCTGAAACATGCAAGAGCGCAAAAACTAAGCTTTGTGCAGTAGTTGGAAATAAAACTAGTGTGTAGAAGACAACTGCACAGAATATTTATAACATTAAATAGGCGACTCCACCGTTTACTCTCTCTCTCTTTTTTTTTTGCGTGGTGAAGGGCCCCGCAGCAGATGCTAATGGACGCACCGCAGCCTTAAGGCTTCTTGTGCAACCCCTGTGATGAAGATGAGCAGTTTTTTACCAAGTTTTACAATTAATGGAGCACCAGTGGAATGAAATTGACAGGGGAAAACCGACAACTCGAGAAAAACCTGTCCCAGTGCCACTTTGTCCACCACAAATCTCACATGGACTGACCCGGGATCGAACCCGGGCCTCCATGGTGAGAGGCCGGCGATTAACTGCCTGATCCATGGCACAGCCTTACTTTGTGTTAATCTGATATGATGGACAATTAATGTTGTAGGTTCTTCCGTATTCAGGTTCTTCATCAATTAAATGTGACATTTTCAAAACAAGAATACACTGATTTGTGTCATGATCAGAATAGCCATAAACCACACTCAAAGTGGGGAAGATATTTTATTTTCTTATCCAGAAAAATTAAAATTGATCAGAGATTTGAGGTTCTCACAGCAGTGTTTCTGAGGATTCAGGTCTTCCACGATATGATATTGTATTGGGTGAGTGGTTTTTGGTGTTGCAAAGGAACATAGTGCCTTCATCTTCAAGGGTCAAGCAACCCAAGATAAATAGCAGTTATTCTCTGTGGACTGCTTGACCCTTGAAGATAAAGGCACTATGTTGCTTTGCAACATCAGAAGCCACTCACCCAACAACACGGTGTCATATCCCAGAAGATTCAAATCCTCTAAAATCAATCCATTTATTGTTCTACTAGAGCATTCAGATTATATTATTATTTTATCTCCTAATGTACTGTTTCAGTGAAAATTCATCTGACATGATAGCAGAGCAAATCCAGACATTGTTTAAGTGGAGTCCTATGGACTGACACATATTGATCTAATGAGATGTTATCAACTGACCAACCCATTTTATTCTCCCATGCTTCATATAATAAATACATTCTGAATACACATCTCAAGGGAATAACCTACGTTACGGAGTTTTAAACAAATTTATTACACAGTTGAGTTATATTTATCACTTCATGTGATTGTTATGTGATAAATTTCTTCAAATGTCTGAAAATACCCCCAAATTACATGACATTTCCAAATAAACTAAAGAATACATAAGCCATTTTCTGTACCAAGAGAATACAATTCAAGAATGCTGAGAAATTGGCAAGATCTATTTAATTAATTGCATTCCTTCTGCATGTGGTTGAAAATTTCATTACACCATTTTACTGCATTCAGGTAACACACACACACACATATGAAAGCATCCAAAACAAGAGTATTCAATGCTGATGGCACTGGGATTATTATGTTACAGCATCATATCTTTTACATAAATTTAAAAATTTTGAGCTCTAAATGTTTAAACCATCTGATACCATTCTGACAGTTTCCCTTTAAAAAGGTCTACAATCGGACTGTGATTTCTTGCTAAATGTCATTAATAAATATAGGTATGTTCTTAGCATGCTGCGAGACTAAAACTGCTTATATTACCCTATAATTAACAAGAGTCATTCATGTATCTTCAGAGGCACATTTTGCACGATGGATTCACATTTTCCTTGTCCACTGGCTCCACTGTGCTTCTTTTGAGTTTCAAATACATCTAGAATGACATAAAATGTGTTAGGGTATAGCTGTAGATGGGTAAAATTACAGTCCTCTAAAAGTAGAACAGTAATTTCTAATCATCTTAAATGGAACATGAACTAAGCTAATTTTGTCTATCAGTAACATATCAACTAAAAGTGCTCTATTATAACTTGTATAACACTGGTTCTATATAGTACTCATCAGTCCCTTGAAGTAATTATTTATCAGTACGCATATAAAATGACACTTAAAAGTTCTCAAAATGACTGACAGAAGATTGACAGTAACGTCTCATGGATGTAACTGAGCTCATTCAAAAGATACTACATACATGCATCTTTGTTTCCCCCAAGAGATTCATAAGCAGCTCAAATGGTAGAAACAAAATTGGTGCAAACCAGGTCCACATGTGACAAAGAAACTAAAGCTGCAGTTCATGATGATAAATAACCTGTCAACAACTGAAACCTTTTTACACACAAAAAGGCATGGATAAAGGTATGATGAGGCTGAAGAAGGCTTTGTATACTCCACCCTCAAATTAGTGGTCCTACAATACACAAACATTTGCCACTATAATGTCATATGTCTTACCCCGTCTAATAACCCACCTTTATTGACCTCAATAGAAAACTCTACAGTTCACTAAAAATTTCATACAACAATAAATTAGAGCAACTGGCATTTATATATATACACAAAGCTACATAACCATCAATCAGGCTATCAAATTAAGTGCTGCAGCTTCAATGGCACATTTAAACATTCATAAAAAAAGGTTTATGTTTGAGTGACATATTTTAAAACTTTTCTTCCATTAAAACTGTATTAGCAAGTTTTATCAGTTACTTGTATTCAATTTCATTAACATCAATACAGCATAGGATGTCCATATCAAACCTCCCTCATTACATCACTGTGGAAATAACATATCAGCCAGAAGGATACAGTTTGCACCATCAAGAAGAATAACTCAAGAAATTACACGACTTTGAAGTTTCTGCTCTGTCTGCTGTGCAACACTGAAGTCACTAAGCAACAAATGGTGTCTCATCAGCCAGCACAGGTTGTTGTGTGGTACAGAGAAGCAAAGTCCTCATTTGGTGTACGAAAAATACCTCATGAGTCTATGAAAGTCATGTACCAGACAAGAAAAGCATCAAAACCTGGCTTCACAAGTTGTGGTAACAGGCAGCATTCATGAACAACAAGGAGGTACAAACAAATGTGTCTGACAAGGTCAAACAAATCTACCATGTGTTCTGGAGACACCTGACAACCCATCCATCAGGCTCCAGGAATAATGATCAACAGGATGGGACCCCTCACACTGGAGTCTGCTTGATCAAGAATCCCTCCATACCATCCTGGACTGGGCAAGACAGGCCAACCTCCTGGCTGCCATATTCATGGAGTGTCACTCCTCTAGATTTATTTTTATGGAGGTATGTCATTGACTGAGTATATGCCAGCCATGGGCCTGACCTTCCAGTGTCATGAGCCTGCATTAATGTGATTACCAGCCAATATGGACATGTTGGATAAAACATGGCGAGAAAATAAGTACAGACTTGACACTACTTGTGCCACAAAAGAATCACACACTGAAATTTACTACACCGCACAAATTGTTATTTGTCTTGACACATAAATACATTCTTTGAGTTTTTTTTTCTTGATGCTGCAAATGGCATTCTTTTAGCTGGTATTACAGTTTTCCTACAGCAATGATCTGAAATGTGACAGGTCTGACAGGGACACTCTGTATATATTTACTTTACCTGTAACAATGACTGTGGTCCCTTCTGTTCATTTCCAGAAACAGATGAAGACAAATCCGCCTTTCGGTTTCCTTTACTCGCAACACACTGGTTGCTGAGATTTTTCATAACCAAAAGTTTTGAGGAATTTGTTTGAAAAATGAGTGAATTGGAATGATCATTCTTGGCACCTTTGCCAAAAATTGTAGATTTATCACAGTGATTTCTCATCTGTGCAGTCTGTTCCCCTTTCTGGGGTTGCATACTGGATGCAGATTTTGATCTTCCATGATGTTTGGGAAAAGATTTGGTTTCTTTCTTTTGTTGGATGCTATCTACAGATCTATTTGCAGGCATGGCAACTGTTTTCATACTTCCAGATGCTCGAGTTTGCAATGAAGTCTTTTCTTTAACAGCCCTGATTGGGATAGGAGATGCTAAACATTTTAAAGTACTGCAATTTGCAGAGGTATGCCTGCCTTTCCTTGTTGGAGTAGAAGTTACTGCCAAACCTGACAGATTGAATTGTGGAATGCTACTAGATGATTTGCCTTTTTGTTGCAAGCCAGGAGTCGAAATGTTACGTGGCGATTGCTTACAAATTGGAGATGGTGGCTGTATATTCAAGAGAGACTTTGAATTTTCTTTGGAATTGGTAGGAATATCGTTATTAAACCAAGAAGAGGGCTGGTTTAGAACGGTGGCAGGTGGCAATGCAAGAGACATTCCACTTGTAAGAGAACTGGAACGGCGCAGAATTGGAGCACAAGTTGGCGAGGATAGCGCTGTAAATGATCTGTTGATCCCAAAACTGAAAAGAGTAAAACACATCAAACACAAGGTGTATGTCACTAATCATTTCACTGAAAGTGATAAAAATCTAAGAATAAAAATTAAGTCATTGGAGTGTTATACATATTTAAAGCAAACCCTTTGTCGTCAAGATATGTGTATCAGAGCTCACCTGTCTTTCTTGACAGCAACTGTCTTGGACCCAAGCAAGGACACTGCAGTAGGATTCCCGGTCTTTTTCTGACAAGATAAAAAATTCTTTTATTAAGTAATCCAACAACTAAAATTTACATAAAGTTTGATCTGAGTTGCACATAAGGTGTAGGTTATACTGGTCTGAAACAAACAAAAATTAAGTTTGCCTAATGTGTGATATTTTCAACATGTAAATGGATGCGAAGTTCTTGTATACCTTTGCTACGTACCCCCTGAAGATGACAAAGATTTGTTGAAACATATATAGGGGTTTCTAATACACATTGTATATGCATTTACTATGTGCTTTTGTTGGTTGTTATTAAGTTTTCTCAATACTAAATTTAATAAAAATCCCCTCAGTAGTTTTGAACATGAAATGTGTACACAGATAAATAAGACACAACCTTCTCCATATGCATTCACTATGTACATTTTGTGCAAAGAATTAAAAATAAAGGGTAAGGGTTAGAGTTAGGAGCCACTGAGCTACTATTTCTGGAAACTGCTCTCATACACATGAAGTAAACAGAAGTATAATAACATCACAGAATAAGGACAGCCTCCATACAGTTGACACAGATGTTGATTCATTTATATATTACACAAAATCTAACTTTTGTACAAAAATATTATAATCCCTAAATGCATACAAGCACAATATCAAGGAAAGTTGATCCAAATGCAGAACACATTCATCAACTTCACCAACCCCTAACTGATAAACTTATGTGAGTCACGAGTTCCTCACCACACAATGTGATAGAGCTGCAAGCTCATTGCTCATTTTTTTTAATAAACCAGATCTCCTTGTGTATGGTTTCTCCTCCACGTATTTTCAAGAAAGAAATCACATGTCTGGCCACCATGGCAACTCAGGTAATAGTGAGAAATCACTCAAAAAGCAAAAATCCCACGCATCAAATCAAAATTACATTAGCTCTCATTAGCAATAAGTTGTATCATCAAGGTGTTGCACAACATGTCTGTATTTGAGTTGCCATCAAAAAAGGCCCAATTTTGCAACACATTCAGTACATTTTAGCTGTAATGGCCTCTCACGAAATTATGTGGATGTTTATTAGTCTACAATTGAACATTCTGCTGGTTTAAAATTGAACTGGTCAACTGTAAAAGAAAATCTGCCTGCCTTTCAGTCAATTAGCTAACCAATACTGTTCCACCCAAATGGAAATGAGCACAGTTCCAGAACCATATAATGTGAAGTACAGACTCTTCCACATGTTATTGAAGCGACAAAAATTCACTCTCTTCTTTATTAGGTTCACCAAGTTTGCGCAACATGGTAAGCACCTAAAGAAATATGTGCAGGTATAAGTCAAGCATTCAAAATACAAATACTGTAACATCCCTGACTGCACTGCAGCTTTGCCTGGTGATTGGACTGAATTGTGCTGCATTGATACTCTCAGAGTTTCCATGTCCTTTGAGCTACAGACACTTGAGGATGATGAAGTTTTCTATCCAACACTAATCACCCCTCTGCAAAGAGCGTGGTGAATCTGCAATTGTTTATCTTTCAGAAACCCACAAGGTACCAAAATACTGTACATATGAAAATATCTGTGATGAACTAATACTTTTCACTTACGGAAAGAACAATATTAATTTAGTTTTCTGCTACACACCAGACCTCCCCCTGTCTGCCACTTCGCTATGTTGCTGTCACTAGCAAAGCAATACCCTGCTGTCCCCTACATTAATTTCCATCAACTATTGGCTTAACCCCCACAATTTGAAATCAGTTCCTAATACAGTGCAATTTGAACAAAATACACAAGTAAACATCACCAACATCAATGAATAATTAAAGAGTTTACTGCATACCAAATTACAAAAGTACCAGTGTCATTTACAAATATCATGACAGTAAAATTTTACTTACTGCAAGTGGAGTATTGTTGGCTTCTGTCTTGTGATTAAGTAGCGATCTAACAAGAGGCTTTGGTGTGCTAGTGATGACATCTGCAGAATTAGATTTAAGCATATGACCTGCTGCCTGGACTACTGAAAAAATGCAAATAACCACACATGGGGACATGGTTTGGTAAGAAATTTTGAAATTGTTCAAATCAAGAACAGCCCAAAGATTACCAAGCTATGAAGCATTTCAACCTTATAAGCTGTCGACAGTGACTGGTACCAAAAAAACCTGTATGCAGTGTTCATACAAGGAACTTGCAATAAGTAGAATAGGCACAGCAGTGATGAAAAAGTAAGGTTTTGGTTACTCAACAACACTAACAATGAATTGGAAATACTGTACATGTAAGTCTAAAGAAAACTGGGAATATGTATTGAATGGCCAAACACAAATTTCAACATGTTTTTAAACATCTTCTCAAGAACACATGATGCAAGTTTCCTAGTAAACTGGGGTAGAAAAAGAAAAATTAGAAAACACATGAAACTAGCAGGATCAAAATATCTTGCAAGCACACATGTGAAATATACATTAATAGCCAAAACAATGACCAAGTAACAAAAATTCACTATAAGATATTACAAAATCTCAACTCAAGTTACTAAAGAGGCTGAACGTAGGCACTGTAACAGATGTTAAGTCCAATCATAAGTCAAAGCAGCAGGGAAAACTGTTAAAATGGAAACAGGTAAATACTTTAAATAAAAACAAATAATGATATAAACAATCCTAAACCTATAGCAAACTCATTCAATTCCTACTTTCTAATGACTGGAAAAAGATCTTATATAACGTGCATAATTATGCATTTATGTTATGTTCAGGCATCCATAAAATTCCAACTGTGTTCCCATTCCAAAACTTAGTTAAGCATACTTTGCCATAAGGCCAGTCACACAACTCACGACATCAGATATACACTTTAAAATTAGTTTACATTGCATATTTCCATTCCACTATGTCTTACGGAGTTATGTTTTGGGAATATTCAACAGGCAGCAAAGAATATATACTACACCAAAGAAAATTATTAGATGAAAGGGAGGTGTACAGAAAGAACTCTCTTATAGAGAATTATTTACGAAATTTAACCCTTTGCCAGTGAATATCTAATCTCACTACTGGTTTTGGTTGTAGACAACACTGGAAATTTTAAAACAAATTCAGAAATACACAACATAAGTTAAGAGACATAAACAGACCTCCATGTGCCAAATGCTGATCTCACTACATGGCATGTACTACCCCAGAACAAAATGATACAATGCTCTTCAATCTAACACCAAAATTTTAAAATATAAAAGTATTTATGGCAGTACACAAAATTATATCTTAGCTCACTTCTTTACACTAGTGATGAGCAACCCATGGCCTACAGACTGCATGTGGCACACCTAAGTTATGCATGCAGCCTGCATGAGGTTTCAAACACATCTAACTTATACGCCCCCTCAGAATGTAGGAGGGCTTTTTACTTATTTCGTGAACTTTGCACACATGGTTCAGTTCGGTAAACAATATTTAAGTATATTTGTGTATGTTGCACAGACAAATGTATGTTGCAAACTTTACAGTGGAAGAAGTGAGAAAAATATGGAATGGTACAACTCCACCATCCTCCTTCATCTTTCAGTTCTAAGTACATTCCAATAATAATCAGTGCAAGCGTATTTCAGTCATAATTTTATGGAATGGAATTCCATATACCGTATATTCTCGAATCTAAACCGCACCCGAATCTAAACCGCACCCAGTTTTTGGCGACTTCTTAAACGAAAAAAAGTTAGTTCGCGATTCTAATCCGCACCTTTCCTTCAACCACCCCTTGCCCACGGGGCGACTGATTGACTAATATTGGATGTTACCAATGCGTTAAAATCCGACGCTACGCCTGTGGCCGATGAGTCATACCGATAGAGGCGGGGCCTTTCTCAACAGACGTGCGCAATCTCGTCTGAAGCCAGCTGATCTTTAGTTGTTGAAACGTGGGAGGTGCTTGTTCCAATTTGTCGTGTACCGTAGTTATGGAAGAGGGACACCTGAAATCTAAACGACTCTCATATACGGCAAAGTTCAAACGTGAAGTTATTCGGTGCGCAGAGGAGAATGGAAACCGCAAAGCCGCTGCAATTTTTGGAGTTGATGAAAGCAACGTTCGACTATGGCGGAAACACAAGGCAGCGATCAGCGGGTGTGAGGCGTCACGAAGGAAATTCACTGGACCCAAGAAAGGACGATTTCCTGAAATTGATGATGCAGTCTTCACGTTTTTTCAAGAGAGACGCAAGACTGGACTGTTTGTGAGTTATGATCTACTCGCGAGGAGGCGATAAAGAAGGCCAGATCTTTGAACATTCCTCGAATTATGAGTGATGACGGCGAGTCTGATGAATAATAAATTATAATAATAAATAATAAAATAACAGATGATTGTATTGTATTGTTCTTACATTGTTTATTAATTACGTTAATTACGTTATTGTTATATTGTACAGCAGCTCAATCATTTTTCCAAAATCCAGCTCTAGACCGCGAATCTAATCCGCATCTGATTTTTTAGCCCTCTAAAACTGTAAAAAAAGTGCGGATTAGATTCGAGAATATACGGTACTTCTTAAAAAATATCAGTAACAAAGAAACAAAGCAAGCTTCTCACTGATGTTCTGCCATTCTTAAGAAGTAACATTAGTCTTAGAAATTAAATTGTAATTAATTTTGATACAGTATTAAATTTTACTAATAACTAATTAATAGTAATTTCAGTCTGTCAACCACTTAGCATAAAATAAATTTTGCCTGAAGAAATAAGACTTTTACTGTTAAACGTTGGTTTGCAGTCCATGCAGCATTTGAAGGTTTTAAAATCGTCCTTGTGCAACAAAGGGTTGCTCCACACTGTTCTGCACAGTTCTACACTGTTCTACACTGTAGAAGAATTATTTTCAACTAGAAGATTGTAAGTATTGCACATACTATTATATAACTTTTGACATACATACCTTACCATATTTTTGGTCTGTATATGATATTCTTACAAGATGCCTAAAGTTGTACTGTATTATACCACACTGATACTGACATGTTCTGCATCCTTGTGCTATAAATGATCTATAAAATGCAAATAAATTCTAATTCTAATTCTGCTATGCAAAGCAACTCAGAACAGTATAGCACGTATTATCTCAACAGAAAACACTGTCATTCAACTACCTTACCCAGGATTCGTAGAAAAAAATATTGCAGGTATTGTCTTTCATCAGTCCCTAGAACAGCTGTACATGCACATAGCATCCTGACAACCACCACTCATTTTGTTGCAGTCCCTTCAGCAAGAACTCAACTTATGTAACAACTACAATATCTGACACTGAAGCGGATTTGTTTAATATTTTACCTGTCATTTATTCACATGTTATTGATGATAAAATGATAAACCGCTGAAGAAATTTCTCACCTTCCTTTTGGATCCCACTTGCTCGTGTCATATTATCAACTGGAACAACTGCTTTCATTGGGCCTCTTTTTCCAACTTCCTGCTTTCTCTTTGGTTTCAATCTCACATCTTTCTCTGCCTTATCATCCATAAGACTCAGTGGTGGTGGAAGAACAACATTTGGCACATCTCTGTTCCACTTCTTGTCTACTGACTGAAACCAAATTTATACCTCAAAACTTCTGTTTTAACTAAGATTGTATGGTTTGTTTTATTACTGTAAAAGATGAGTTGACCTTATTACTTCCACAGTGTCCCTTGGCCTGAAAAACTGGAATGCTTAAGGGCGAGTAGATCAGTTACCAGCATCAGACCTGCGGACAGCTTTCCGTAGTGAACCAAATTCAAATAACCTAAAATCTTGTTATATATGGACAATAACCCAAGATAAACCAGCTTATTATCTTTCCTGCACCTTTGTTAAGATATGAGTATGCAAACTAAGGCCCTGGATTTTTTGTTTAGAAAGAAGTGGCATGGAGGCGCCTGAGCAGATATCAGAGCTCCATTTAGACGAGTGTGAACTTGCAGCTAACTGATGTACTGCTGTAACCCCTTTTTTTTTATTCGCATCAAATTTATATAAAGGAAATAGGTAAAATTTAAATTAAAATGTGTATAAAGAACAGAAATGTTAACTGAATACTGTAATGCCACTTTGTCTTCTAAATATATTTGAGGATATACATCACGTATCAGGATTATCTAAATAATGTAAATTAAATTCACTTTTCTTTGTTACTATTTTCACAGTCTAAAGTGCACACAGCTGTAATGCTAAATTCTCATACACTTGGGAGCATATAAGAAGCCATTAAAATGTAAATATCAGGACTGTTGTCCAAACAAGGGTGGAACACACTTTATTAGAACAAGTAATAAGTACAGGTTGTCGAACTTACAGCAGAATCCACTCACAGAATCTACAAACCCACTCACAGAGTGTATATTAGCAATCATATTATACGGAGTCGTTTCTTCATCACAGGACTGCTGCTACAGAGCGGATGACAGTGCTGTTGCACAGTGAGCGATAATGCCACCTGTTCTGTAGCACTCAGTCCTGCTCAGACCCATGTTAAAAACAAAAAACTCTCCAAACAATGAAATAATAAATGTTTTAAAATGTACTTGGTCTATGACTTGTATTCAGACCTCCTAGCAAATATACCAGTTTTAAGACTTATGTCACCTTGTAAGCATATATGATGGGCAATGTCAGGTTTCCACAGGCTTCACACTAATCTCCTGCTACTCCATCCACCATCTCACAATTACCACCAGAATGACTCAGTAAACATCACAACACCAATCAATTTCAACATTTTTGTCCACACATGTTGTCTTAAAGCTAGTAAAGACAAATTACCGTATATTCTCGAATCTAATCCGCACCCGAATCTAATCCGCACCCAGTTTTTGGCGACTTCTTAAACGAAAAAAGTTTGTTCGCGATTCTAATCCGCACCTTTCCTTCAACCACCCCTTGCCCACGGGGCGACTGATTGAATAATATTGGATGTTACCAATGCGTTAACCTTTAGCGGCCGGACTTATTTCTCAGCTTTGCCCTTTAAATCGAGATAAGTGGCCTACTTTACGGCACAAGCCCTGTGTGATCGGGTCTGCGGTCCCCGCGTTGGCCGTTTAAACTTTTGCGCTATCGTTAGAAAAACTTTAATATTATTTTATCTGGAAGAGATAAAATGGTGGAATTACTTCCATTTTGTAGAAAATGGAACACGCTTTTAGCAGAGCACTTTAGAAATTCAGCATGTATCCTTACTGCCTAAATAAACAAAATGCAATTTCATATTCTTGTGAATTTGAATTTTATGTCGTCATTTTTGTGTAAATAATATAATAAAATAATAGATTATTGTATTGTATTGTTCTTACGTTGTTTATGAATTACGTTAATTACGTTATTGTTATATTGTACAGCAGCTCAATCATTTTTCCAAAATCCAGCTCCAGACCGCGAATCTAATCCGCACGCGAATCTAATCCGCATCTGATTTTTTAGCCCTCTAAAACTGTAAAAAAGGTGCGGATTAGATTCGAGAATATACGGTACTGTACATAGCAATTGCCACAAGCACTCTAGATGACTAGGCCTTTCGAATTAACCCTTTGCTGTGTCTAACACAGCAGAACACAGTAAGAGTGTCCCGCTACACTTCACATACTTCAATGTGGCATTTAAACTGGTATGATACAATCACAGTAAATTTAAATGGCACAGCAATTGCCAAACCCAGATGAAAACGAGCATGTACTAGTAAGGGCCCAACTCACAACTACAGATCAAATCAACATAAAACATTCTTCAGTTTGCTATCACATCTGACACAGAAAATAAACTGGGTGGGTAGAATACACTGATGTATTTACCAAGTTTACAATCACACAACTAATCTGATTTGTTTTATGAGGCAGTGAGGAAAAAAGAGGAAGAAAGAAACTTACATTACATAAACATAATATTATTCCCTATCTCTGTAGGTGTAGAACAAGCAAACATTTTCATGTGAGGTAATTTTTCCCATACAGTAAAGATCTCATGAAGCACCATACAAGTCAGCAAGCTGTCAACTGGTATAAGCTCTACAGAATTTTCCCTACACACTGTAGTTGTGAATTACACACATAACATCCATCACTTGAAACATATTTGTTATGCATGTCCATAATCTAAATAGGAATATAAAAAAACACGAATGAGAAGCATTTTTCTCAAGTTTTTTATACCTGATTACATGTAAATATTACCTTCTGGGCTGAAGATTTTTTATGTCTGTATCTACAATCTGGGTTCATGTCATTCACTGGCGACCCTGCCTTCTGGCTTCTTCCACCTCCATCTTTCTTTGTTTCAGCACCAGTTTGAAGGCTGTTCTCTTCTACTTGATCTGCACCATCCTCTTCAGAATTAAATCTTGGTAAATTCAGCTGTGATATCTCCCACTGAGGTTTACAGTTTAAGATATCTTCCTCTCCATCACTTGCTATAATGGTTGCAACACCAAAGTACTTAGAATTATAAACTCATTTCTTTCTCGAGTTGTTATTTTTGTTAATACTTAAACTGTATTGCTGCTATTAATACAGATGTTTACCAAACTGCACTCTGCCTTCAGAATGGCTCTCTCAATAGAATTAATTAAATATTTCTTAATGCTACCCCTATATTTCTTTCAGAACGTTCTAGTAAAAAAAAACTTTATGTTACTGCTAAGAAAAGTAATAAACCACTTAAAGAGTTTATAAACCAACTGGTCCCACCAAAAATAAATACTACAGTACAAACTAAGGTTAACATCCTAGCTGAAATAGAGAAAAATATGAAAAAACAATTTGTGAGTTTGTAATTTGCACACATTATACGATTACACAGAATATATATATGAATCTAATCACTGAAAAGGTAAAAAAATGGCAGTGAATTGTGATGTCTGAAATAGAAAACAATGAGTGGTCATATGCAAACACACACATAGACAGCACTTCAGAAATGGAGGCCTGAATTTTGGAATACAGGTTCACCTGCAGATTTGAGGATTAATAGCAGTAGCAGGTAAAAAATTTCTAAATATTAAGTAAAAAAAAAAAAAATCTTGTTTTAAACTGGCAGCCCTGTCATCTGTACAAATTTAAATTCTTATCAAAATATTCCATACACTTCAAATCAACTAAAAATATGCAAGAGCACCGAAGGCTCCACTGAGAGAAATTACATTATTCATAGTTCTACTAAGACAACATTTTTCAAATTTCTTTCCTGTATATTCATTCTTGCTCAAAAAGAATACATATAGAGCCACAAACCAACAATAAAGGCAATACAGAAGAGGATATTTCTGTCTTCTCCTTGGATGATTCCACTTCATATGAGCCGCCTACAGACATTTTTGTATGGCACATAAATGGGAAAACAACAGAAATATAACTCAAATATTCTTCTGAGCATATTAGGTTATAAGATGAATACTTCTGCATTTCTTATTGAAAAGATATCAAATACTAACACTGTAGATAGAAAGATGAATTATGCTACAAATATGTAAACAAAAAGATCACCAACAATCATAAATCACTCATAGTCCACTTTTTCAACTCAGAGCTATATTCTGAAGGATTCACTTGAGTACAATTAAGTCTTCATGCCAGTAAATGTGAAAGACACTTTGTTTTAGAAGTCACTTGCATATAAATAGCCATTACAGAAACATACCCACAGCATTCCAGAAGAGTCTGTCAAAAGTGTTTTAACCTAGAAAGCATGCAGCAAACGCTCTTAAAAAATGATTTCAGTCCCCAAATAAAGTGGGGATTCTAACTGCACAACATGGTTTAAAAGTACCAATTTGAATTTCGATTTCATTATATTATGTGAATATTATGTCATATCATTAAATTTGTATTCATGTATACATAATGGCAGACAGTGATAATATGCACTTTTCTTCTAACTTAAAACTCACACTCTATAAAACACAGGTTTTCAGCCTTCCCACATTAGAAGGTAAAGCAGGCTTATGAAATCACAATGCTACCTGTTCCCTCCATCCCCTCCCCTCCACTGCCATCTTCAACTGTTAAACCATTTAAATAATATTAATGAAACTTGGTATGCATGTTCTGCCACTTGAGAACACTGCAATGCCGTGCCTTTTAATTTTCTACAATTAGTAAAAATAACATAAACGTACCAGACGTGCAAACTTTCAGGGCAGGAGTGACATTATCACCACAAGTGTCCTGAAGTGGTTTATGGTACTAGATCTTGAAAAAATCTGATGTTTTCATTAAGAACATATTTTGTATAACACAAAACAACAAGATGACTAATATGCAGAAACATTCTTTAGCCTTCAGTCCGATGACAGTAACTAATGAACCACTGAAGTTAGGCGGTGAAATTTGATATGGAGATAGACCACAAACACACCTATGCATCTGGTAGAAAATAGTAAATCAGCAAATACAAATATTCCAACACTGCAAAATTCTGAAGTTATGCTCAAAAATTTAGTGAATACAGAGCATAAATTTAATAAGCTATTCATAAAAATGAAATACAACAATAACAATAAGATGAACAGAAATGTTGGAATATAAATCTATCCAATAGGAAAGTAAGCTTCACAAGTTCTGCTCAAATACCTTGTTTACTGTTTGCATATCCTCATCACTTACTCACCTGGTTTTTCCCATGTAGAATATGTAACTCCGATACACATAAACAATAACTGTTACACTTCTACTTTCTATGATATGGTTCCATTAATAAAATTATGTTTCACCAGTTCATTATTACATACACATGCACACATAAACAGACACATAAACACATATACCATGCATGGCACTCAATAGGATGGTGCAAACAGCCAGAGAAAAGTCTCCTAACAGAAGCAGGAGTCCTGGAACACAGTATGAACAGTGGCATATTTCACAATATGGAGAAAATAGGCCCTTCGCTTAGATGAGAAGTACTTACAATTTAACTGAGTGAAGCTGTCTGCAACCTTACTGAAGACAAATGCCAGAGTATTTGCCTCCATGAACAATGAATCATCTCCATTCAACTGTAAGATAAGCAGCAGCAGCAGCAAATCAGTAAAATTACATAGATCATTTACCCCTTGGTTAAACATAACAAATGCAAAACTTTTAAAGTCTATTTCAAAACTACAAATAACATGTATATTTTTCATCTAATTTCCACTGATCCCTTTTTTGTTATAACACTTGACCCTAGACTCATAACTTCTCTTTTTTTCTGACTGAATTGATTACAGATTTTAAAACATTCCATATTTAAATAGAACAACACTCCATGAAACACAAGTTCAACAATGAAATTTTAGGTAGCATGGCAACCTGGCACTTCAGATTTGTTCAGCCCTGTCACAGAACAATTATGCTAAAAGGAATCATTCTAATGACAGCTACTTTAGACTTTGTCAATTGAATTACTGCTGCAACATGAATTCCAGAACCCAGACCTTGGGCTCATGCAAAATTAAAATCTAATACATTATTAAGTTCTGCTCACAGCCTCTGAAGCAAAGACTTACAGCCTCTGAAGCAAAGACTTCAGACGAATTTTTAACGACATTTTTAAAAACAAAATTTAAAGCAAAAAATTTTTAATAAGGTTGGGAAATTTGGGTACAGCATGAAATTACTTGATTTTCAACTAGCAACAGCTTGTAATTTTAAGAAATGTATTTTAGCAACATGAGTCTCACTTCTGAATTCAACATATTTTCACAGTGTATGCTGCAAGATTCTCCACTTTGTTCCTGCCATGTTCATTTACTGTAGACAGAAACACAGAATATATCTAAAATGCTTGGACAAACTTCAAGAGTGAGTTCTTCACATTAAAACAAAGAAAAGGGTTCATGTAAACATATGTCCAGCAATGAGTGGGTTTTGAGCTTATTTGAAAGATTACATTCAAAAATAAATACCTTAACTGCGTAATATCTTACTTACAATGGTCATAATACCTTTACAATACATGTTTCCAACTTAATTAACTGTTGACTTCTTATTGTTTACCAAGTCACAATTCACAACAAATGCTCAAAATGTCCTCCACCTGAATCAATGCATGTATGGACACATCTGATTATGGGTCAACATGCTGTTGGGCTCTACCTCGAACACTGTTTGCAGACATATATTGATATAATCTTCTTTTCTTGTTCTGGTGTGTGGAACTCACTTCTGAAGTTTGTCCAAGCATTTTAGATACATCCTATGTATTGCAAAACTATTGTGCTGCACAGACAGCAATTACTTTTCCTTGCATTCTGTTAAATATTCACCACACTAAAGCACGTTTCTGGAATGAGTTACAGACCTCTCTAAGTTACATATTTCATAATATCATACTTTCATTTAATTTCAACCACTCCTGAGAAAATCAGTAACATAAGATTTGACTTTCACATAAAATAAGGACTAATGCAAACCAAAATTAAACTACTTGCCAAAGAAATCAATGCAAACCCCCAATACAAAATTTTGACATCCATTTACCAGTTCCCAACATACAAGGTACAAGTCCGCCCATTCTGTGTTCATTGCTACACACAGACCACTGTCTACAGCAAATATACTGGAAGTTTTTTTCAGAACTAAAATGTTATGCAATAAAAGCATGTTACTCTAGTTTATTCCGCACTTGCTGGGAGTTTAACACAAAACAACAACCCTTCATGAACAATATGTAGAGGGACACCATAAATATACCAAGTTTTGAAGAATAAAGTCTCCTGGGATGTTGTGCCCTGTTGATCGTTGACTGTCGACTGTTGATTATCAACACAACATAACACCCAAGAAGACTTGACTGTTCACCAACACCACTGTGGGAACTTCAAATATACTATTATTGTACCAACTTTTGTCAACATTAGTAGTCAACACAAACTTATTAATTTTATGCTTCTCCTTGACAACGCCTATCTCTAGGACAACACTAACCTCCTCATTCTTGTTATTATTAGATGAACCTGCACACCATGAAGATGAGAATGCTCTTCTTACATACATATTTCCTGCCACATAATCTGAAATATAAAAATAGCAATGGATTTTCATCCTCATTTGCTACTGGCTATAGCTCAAATACACAATGATTTAACTGTCAAATACAATAACACAAATAAAGAAAGAACTGAATTAATGACTAATGTGAACATATATGTGTATATAAGTACTTCATATAAATGACTAGATGGGTGTGCTTGTGGGAGGCGTTCATAATCTTATCCGCTGCTGGTTTATAGGGGGAAATTCTGCAAAACACAACTAAATAAACAAAAAGGGCAAAGTTCATATTTCAGCAGCATAATAATGCATGGAGATTAAATACAACAAAATACTGACTAGTTTGTGGCAGTATTCTGCAACTGGTAAGCTGCCTAAAGGTTGCAGGTGTATCATAAATTTTTATTGGACATGATAAAAATATTAGGACACTACCTCTTCAAACAGACTATGTTGAATTCAATTCTTAAATCTTATATATTCATACTTGTTCTGATTCATGCCTTATACACTGTCATAGTAATGATACATCACCACCCTTCCACTTTTACTAACATACACACAGTTCTTAACGTTGCTTGGTTACCAGTTTACGATGAGACCTTCCTGTTTGAAGTACCTCCTACCACTGCACTGGTTGCAATCCAGGCAAACTGTTTACAGATGTAGACATATGCCAATCTTTGTATCAGAGGGTGGTTCAGTGCCCTTGTCACAAAACTTGAAAGATGAAAAAGCATCAAACATCAAGAGCATATTGTTTTATTACCCAGTGAATTTTTCTGTTCCCCGGTACAAATCTTACAGCCATGCATTATTATACCCCCCTTTCACTGTTTCTAATATATATGCAGTTCAGATGGGTAGTGAATCTATAAACACTCCTTTATGTTTGAAATACTGTCTGCTGTCATTCATCAACAGCAGCCTGTTCCTAGCTTCCAGTAGAATGAATCTGATCCATCTTTCACTTCTAAAATATTTCAGTTTTTCTACAACCATGCTCCTTCTTGATTTCAAAACTGTAAACAGTGGTGGAAAAGTATTTCTAATACAACTTTCTCACATCGTCATTTACACATCAATTTACATCATAGGAAAAAAATATACGGTTAGGTATCTTTCAACAGGCAGTCGTTACGCTAGAAGTAACAGTAACGAACCATGAAAAAAATAAACCAAAAATAGTGTCAGCAATAGAGAGATAATTAATTATTAGTTTTTTGGTTTTTTCTGGCATGGTGATGCAATGTCTGATACCTGAGTGTCATGTGTGGAGGAAAAACTTAGTAACATTGTGATGGTTCCAAGCAAGCTGAAAAGACATTCTGCAACAAAGCAGCTCTCTTTGGTGTACAATGGCACATATTTTCATTTCACAGAGCAAAACCAAATGCGGGTACATTTTATGATTTCATTTGTACACATTTCAGAAAAAAGTCCTGGAAGCTAGTTGTAAAGTACAATATACATACTACAGTTTCCTGCTTAAGGTATTCATGTTCAGAAGCATATAAAAGTAGTTTTGCTTAGACATAATTTTTAACATACCAAATTAATCACATTACAAACTAAACTCTAAAAAAAGTATAATGGACTTAACATGAATCTTACCATTGATGTCTGAAGTGCTACATGTTGACATATTTTTGTCAATATCCATAGACTTTTCATGAAATAGATTCATGTATTCATGCATCCTTTGGTCAGTATTTTCCTTCTGTACTCTATCAGTTCGTGCTGAATGTACTGTCTGTCCATCACACATACCATTTATTTCTGTGATTGTTTCAACATCTCTACCGTCAGCTCTAACAGTCTTATGTCCAGACGAACTGGAGCAACATACTTCATTTCCAGAAATATTAAACACAGTATTCGCCTTTACCTCAGAACTGTCGTTAGTACATTTTAGCAAACAAGATTTCTCTACAGAACCAGAAACAGAAGAAAGTTGAAGAGCTAAAGCATCACTAACTCCTATGCCATATGAGAATGATTCATCACACAAATGATCAGGAGGGGTATTCACTGTTGTAGGACTTACACCATTTGTGTAAAATGCTTTATTCAATTCCCCATATGAATCGACACTACTACTGCTTCCTCTCTGTGTTGTCATTTTCAGGCTATCAAGAGGTGTCTTCAGGTCTGATGCCAGGCCAGTGTTCACTGAATTAGTTTTTCCTTGTTGAAACATAATTTGGAATGCTTCAACAGATGCATTCATATCAAGAATCTGAGAAGCAGATATAAGAGTCTTCTTTGCTGCAGGGGAGGCAAATGAAAGCAACTGTAAATGCTTGTGTGAAGAATACATCTGTGGCTTAACTATTTTCTTATCTGGAGTACAGGAAGTAATATCAGAATTTAAACTGGGATCAGAAATATCAATTTCTCTTGTAGACAACTTTGACTGTCCTAGAGCATTTTTAATACAAGCACTTATTCTGTTGGTAACAATTGCTTTTAATTCTTCATCAGTGTGTGAATTAGAGTTTAATGTAACTCCTTGGCATTGTGACAGTATATGTGTTTCAGCTTTGCCGTCTATACAACCTGCACTGAAACAATTCTGTTTCTCATTATGTGCACTACAGAATGAATTTTTTACATTTAGAAACAAATTATTTTCACCAATTCCTTGTCCAACTTCCACCCGTTTTGTTTCAAAAATTCCATTGCCATCCTTTACAGCCTGATATACATTAGATGTATTGGTAATATTTGAAAAGCCTGATTCTATTCTCCTTTCTACTTCTGACAACTGTTTTGAACCATCAGAAGCATCTGACAGACTTAAGTACATATGTCCAGTAGGATCTGTGATGTCTTCAATACAAATTAATGAATCCTCTCCACTTAAGTCGACAATACTGTCATTTAAATTCTCCAGCACTTGGGCCACACCATTAGAATTAACAGTTTTTCCTTTAAGATTATCAATAGTAGTATTACCAGTATCTTGTAAAGCTGTGACTGTCTTACTTGGCAGAGGAGTTTTATGAAATTCCGTAATACTCGCACTTGTCACAAGTGCATGTGCACTTCCATCATATACTTCACAAGAAGTATCAGTTTGTAAATTATATGCTTTTTGATATACTAGTTCAAATGGATCATTCAACATCCTCATATTCAAGTTTGTTTGATGAACAACAAGGTCAAAGGGATTATTGTCCACATCAGAATCATTATCATCATCTAAAATTGTCTGACTGCAAATTGATGTGTTATTTGGACAATTTGCTGAATCAAGTGAAGACGGAACTAATGGTATTAGATGAGCAGAGTTGAGAGCATCCAGCTGTGTTTGCAAAGGACCATTAAAATCTATGAGCAGCTTATTGGTATCCTTGGTATAATAGCTGTTATCTGAAAGAAGGAGTTTTAAAATTAGAATATAGTTTCATAAAAACAAATATCCTCATATATTTAAACACACACACACACACACACATGTGCATACATGCATGCACGCAAGCACTTCACTTACCACACATAGTTGACATCAGACAGCAACACCCAAAAAACTACAGAGACTCCCGTTTGCTATGAAGTAAAACATTCAATCTGTAAAACAACAGAATATCAATACCTAATTAATGAAATTTGAACTTTTATTATATACTAAGATTTAACGTTCTCTTAGTAGTGAATGAACTTAATTCCTTTATTTCAGTACAAGTAAAAAGGTAAATTTCACCCTATAACCTGCCATGAAGGCACAGATAAGGAGAAGAGGTATCCTCTACTTTTTCTTTAACCTTGACGCTAGATTGGGGTGGGTGGTTAATGCTGCGCTCTGACCACTTTACCCAGGAATGACCCGGTACCCACTGTATAAGGGGGCTGGGTTTTCAGTACGAGAACTTGTGCAAAAATAAAAATCTTTAAAAAAGGGAAGCCAATATTTCTGCCTGGTGCAGTAATTTTGCGGTTCAAAGAGATTTTCTTCTTCATCTTCTTTAGATATCAAGGAATCATTTTAAATGCCTTGTTTCAGTATAAACAATGTCATATAGACAGGAAATCCTTAAACTTGTGTTTTGGCCAGAAGTTATCAATCAAGCTATTTGGCATTACAATTGTGAACTCTTTTTCATATTATGGAATAAACATGTGTTGCAATATCAAAGCTCTAGATAATTTTTTAGTTCTCTGCAACCATCTGTGCAATTACAGTAACAGTCTAAGTTAAACAGTATTTAAATATGTTATTCTTTCATCCATTCTTCCTCCGTCTCAGGTTGTTTGACTTTGATTCCTAGATGTGCAGAGTTGAGTTCCATTTTATACAGAACTATTTGGTGATCCACAGTCTACAGGTCTTTGACTGGCATAACCTAGTACAACTGAAATCACAGTGTTCTGAGTATAAAAACTGAACTACCACCTACAGCAGGATAAACTAGTATCTGCCCTACAAAGTTTATGACTAAAGACAAGTGAAAGAGACTTGAATTTCAATGCAAGCCTATGCAGGTAACCAGAATTTTGTAAAAAGAGGTGAATCAAGACTAACCTTCAAAATATAAACATAACATTATAAAACCTCACAGGCCAGAGCCAAAATCATTATAGTTGAGGGAATGACACACAATTCTACATTTAATCATTATAGGTAATTGTGACCTTGTTTTTACAAACTTAAAATGTGACATCTATGAGAGAGATTAGAGCACAATTCACAATGACACTGTATATCAGGTTTGTGGAATTGGTTTTAGATACTGTATGACAGAACTTGTGAACTGCTATACATGAAATCAGCTGTCTCCTCTATAGTCCATACAAGCCCATTTGCATCTGGTCACTGCTTTGGTGAGTAAATGTTGGTCCAAATGCCCTTCCATGTGTATTTCTCTTCTCCAAATGTTTGGAAACTGAGGTGATAAGCAGAAAGCCTTTAGATCCACAGATCTTGAACCAGAAGGTCTCTGTGGCAAAGGTATATACCACACATGAAGGAATCAATCTTAAAAATCATCAGCACCTTCTTTAGACAGGATGCTTTCACTACGTCTAATGTCTCCTGATTTTTCATCGCTGGATGTTCGCATACATTCTCCAACCCGTATCGCACCTTTTAAACAATATTAACATTGAATACCATCACTGTAGTTCCAAGGAGCAGTTGTGCCAGCCTGCTGAGTCCTGCAGTACTTTTGATACAGCTATTATTTTGTCCTTGAAGTGTTCTCTAAATAATGTTCTGGTTGGTTCAAGCCCTTGACCCAGATATTTAGATGTACTGACTATATAAAACTTTCCTTGCTTCAAGAAGACTGTGTCATTCACAACTACCCTGCCTCCCCCAAAATAATTTTCTCTTGGCTGATTTTAAAGTAAATTGTTTATAAAATCGTTTAAAGCACTTATGTAGTTCTATAAACCTTGATCAGATTGTCTACGTACACCTAACTTAACACTGACTTTCGTTCTCCAAGATCACATCAACCACTGCGATGAAAGATTGGTACGAGTAGATCCCCCGCAGCACCTCATTCGTCTGCAGCAGCGTCCCTTATTTTATGTTTTCATGTATTACAATGTAATTACTGTATATTAGCATGACAAACTCACAATGAGTACTGCAGTCCTCTCAGACCTCTGGAAAGAAATGCATCGCACTGGCATTTTACAAAAACCTTTCTTGTTCACACAAAAACTCTATGGAATTAAACGTTCTTTTTCTAACATGATTTATAAACGTAGAATGGCTACAAGAAATTTTACGAATTTAAATCAAACACCCACATTCGTAAATACTTACTTCCGTACCACACAACAGAGCTCCCTCAACTACTGCCAGATTCTCATATAAACCCTACTTTCCCTAATGTGCTCTCACTCCGGCCATTCGTTCTTCCTTATATTCAAAATTTGTTACCACCACAGATCATTTACCACTTGCGCCCTCTACATAACTGTCTTCTACAAGTTTATAACTGCAAATGTTAATTTTCCCTTTATGTGTCGTAAAGTTTGGTCCAACATAAGTCTGGTGTTGTATACGGATACAGATTTTTTAAGTTCGTTGTCCATTAGACCAGCCGGTAACTGAAACAATTTCCGTTTGCACAAGAATATTTATGTGTGGTTTTATTGGTTCAATGCGATTCCATGCACATTTCTATAACTGTGACTGAAGGAAAATGAATATAATTCCGTTGGTTGCGAAGCAGTTGGCATCGAAAATCGTCGAAATGCCATTGGCTGTGAATAATCCAAAATGGCCACGTTTTCTCATACGTTACATGCTAATTCTTAAATTATATATATCATTATACAGTTGGCAGGAATAACAATCGTGTTTTAAAATTTCATTCAGAGTTTTTCAAATAATACAGCGTGAAAATGTATAAGGCTACATGGAAAGTAGATGACAATGATGAAGGTACTATAAGGTTATGTTTACATATTTACTAATTATAATAAGTATAATAATGAAACACAATTTGAATACTGTGATTATTAATTGCGGTACGCAGTGGACCAGAAAAGAGTGCTCTTTGTATATAATAAGCTGATGCTGGTATTTAATTTTCGGCGATATGTGTGTGTCGTCTACGTGACTTTTGTATAGTTTTAAATTTCATTTCAAAATAACCAAGCTGTAAATGATTTTTCATACCTCAGTGTGTAACACAGTTTTCTGTCGAGGATATTAATTCATTGTCTTAGAGATACTGAGGTTGAAACGTATTAAATTGAAACACAGCTTTGCAAAGTGGCTAAATAGTTCGCTTTCATTTGCGATCGTTCAGTTTTTCGTTCCTAACGATCTGGTAGCGTGGAGAATGGTGTAGCGGTAACGCTGTGATTTTGAGTTGAGACTTTGCTCACCTCGAATGCTGACCAGGACACTTGCTAGCCTGGAATTTGCATGTGTTACCTCGGTCCCTTTTGTCAGTAGTACGTCGCTTAGACGATGACCCCGTATGTCATCCATTTGATACTAAATTGTCCGAGATACTGAGAGGGTTGTAAAATAAATGACTATCAGATTTGATAAGAAAACCCATGAAGCTATAACGGTGTTGGAGCTATGAACCAACATTTGGAACTTTACTGCTACATTTGGCTTCAGTCCCAGACACTCGTATCAACACCTAACCCGAACAATAAAACTGCAAGAAACCTTTTTCACATATGTGCCTGTTAGGGAAAACACTTATGTTATTAGCCACTAGAATAGGGATCCCGTTTTTAAAAAACCAAAAACTGGGACACAATAACATTTGGTGGCTGGGAGCAGGGGTTAAAGAAACACTTTTAACAAATCACACAATGGAAAATACAGAGATGTATTAATAGTTCCACAGTGTGAAAACCCAGGTAAGCAATTATTACATGTGAATACAAAAATATTAAATAGTAATAATGATGATAATAATAATAATACTAAAAAAACTCACATTCCGTTCACTTACTGATTTTTCTTTACATATGTTCCGCATCCTTTGCAGTCTCGGCGCAGACTCTGCAATCACAGATTTACGTTTCTTTCTCTTCTTTCCTGTTAGTGGCTGGTTAATGGCTGCCCTACTCCTATAGGTGTTTTCTTCCACTGTGGAGCAGTCAAAATTTTATGCATTGTCAGAAGTGTGTATTTTTATGGCTTGAAAAAATCCGGGACATTTGGCTTCCCAAACCGAATTCTGCAGGACATCAGAACAGAACTCTTTAAAAGCCATTGAACTGGAATGGTTCCAGAAACACTGTGACAGATGGGATTCCTACACTAGAATGATGATCAAGTGCATGAAGAGTGAATTTTGAGCTAATATTTCTTCTCAAATCTGAAGTTATATTGAATGTATGTTTTGTTCTTCCTGTCACTTGAATCATAATTGATAATTATTGCTTTTGTCATTTCTTTTTTATTAGTCATAGACCTCAGGAGTTGTGGTAGTATAGTTAAGTAAAGGTGGAAGAAGAATTAAAATTTATCAAAATATACCACAACTCCACATAATGTAACTTTCATTTTTAATGTGTTTTATGGCAGTGGCAGAGAAAAAGGGTTTTTACATTGCATCTGCTGTGTCGCTCTTTACATCTCCACTTGCTCTTTCTATGGCTACATATGGATATAAGTGAATAAGGAAATTGTTTTTGAAATTTAAGCACTAAATAACTGATGCCAGTTCCAATTGCTTCTTTAGCAGACAGTCTGCATGGAATGTTCTGTTACCTTATGGTATATTGAATGATGTCAGGATTGCAGATATATAGCATCAAATAATACTTAATTACGAATCAGTTGGAAAGATGTGGAAGGAAGCAGTTTCGGCATAATTTGATGTGCTGTTGTGGCACATACCTGGCAAGACCAAGAACCACAGAAAATCTCTGCCAGTATAGCTGATCAGGCCAAGGTTTGATCCTGGGAGCTGCTGAACACAAAATAGGAGCACTAACCATGTGACCGTGACACTCAGTATAAACTGTTTAAAAATGTTGTGTAAAATATTAATATTGACCTGTGCTACATACTCATACCCTGTTTTCATATGAAATAATCATAAGCCACACTTAACAAGTGTCCCACCCCTAAAATTAAATGATAAATAGCTTTGTTAATTAAATAATGTCTTTTTTATAGCTGTGTTTATTGATGCCGAGGAAGAAACAGATGAAGACAATGGGAAGAGTACCTATAGTAGGTGGTCGTACTTACCAGATCTAGTACTAGAAAAAGTGTTTTCATATTTGTCCATGAGGGAGCGTTATTATGCATCGATGGTGTGCAGGTCTTGGTACAGAGCATTTCATCTCCCATATGTTTGGTCAACTTTTATTTTGGATGATTCAACTCTTACAAGGAGGAAATATAATTATTACTATGGTTGGCAGGTAATTACTTTATACTAAACATTTATGTAGTCTGCATTCCACTCTTTTTAAAATCTTACTGGACATTTAAATTAAACAGAATATACATAACTTCTCAACAAGAAAGTGCTGGGCACACCCATTGATATGTGCAGGGCTTTTCTTTACAGAAAGGAAAGTGACATATTGATGGGGAGGTGTACTGTTTCAGTTGAACCTTATTTCTGTGTCCATTACTTCCTCATTGTCGTAACATTTACGTGTTTATTGTATCTGGAAAAAGTGCCACTAAAACATACTGTTGCATGCCACAACAAATCCCTGGTACATGCCAGTGGGATATCTTTGTAATGTTACTCAACACTTTTATATCTTGGTCTCCCAACTTGTCTCTGTCCATGCAGTTGCCCAACAAGAATTGGTGTCTCCATACATACTATAAGCCCTGTCTCAGTTATCCTATGTACATGTGTCACAATAAAAGTTAATGAAAGTAAATATTTATCATGTTCCAGCATGTACTAGACCACATGCGAACACAAATGTGCATCACAAATGTTGGACGTAACTTCCGGCAACTTGTATTTGGACCCATGATGAATTTTTTCAACCTTTATGAGTTTATGAACATGTTATCATACTTTGTTGAACGGCCTCAGGGAGATGTAGAGATTGGTACGCACATCCGAATGCTGAGGTTCATTTTTCCCTGTAACATGGCTGCCCGAGATGAATCAGAACGAGAAAGGATATTTGGAACTGGAGGTAGGAAATCCTTGGATGATTATTTTAATGAGAAGTTTTAGTATCATTGATGTATGCTTCCCTGTATTCATAGTTAAATTCAGTGGACCTTTGAAATGCACGTTTAACTTAATGTTACAGGTTTTTTCTTAATAGGTTTGTGGCCATTTAGATGTCAAGAAATTTCCTACTTTTATGGGAACCTGAAGCTTCATTTCTGTATTCATGCAAGTCCATCATCAGTTGCTGTAGTCTACATTTTCAAACAGCAGTTAATTGATCAACAAGAACTGGGCAATATATTACATCCTTGGACTGTACAGGAAATAAAAATTCACTGCTTTCCAAGGAAGATTTTACATGTATTTCCTTGAACAAAATATCCATTATAGACACATAAATCTCACATTAGAAACCCAGAGCAATGTACACTAGTAAAAACTATACCAACACATGCACTATTTATTAAAACATTAATAGTTTTAAAAAATCAAGCCCTACATATGTTTCGGCCAGCTAACTGGCCATCTTCAGGGGCAACTAGCGTTTTACAGCATAATCACGTTCAATAGGTTTATCGTGAGGCGTGAACCTATTGAACGTGATTATGCTGTGAAATGCAAGTTGCCCCTGAAGGTGGCCAGTTAGCTGGCCGAAACATATGTAGGGCTTGATTTTTTAAAACTATTAATGTTTTAATAAATAGTGCATGTGTTAGTATAGTTTTTACTAGTGTTAATAAACATGCACGGTGAAAATAATATTAAGTATAACCAGAGCAATGTATTTACCTTTTGAGTGCTATAGATTTAACATTATCTTCTGTTGCAAAATGAGTTTTCAAGGTTTATGCTCAAGTGTCTGATTGAACAAACAATGTTTTGGACACGATGTGATAGTATACTGCTTTACCAGCATTACTGTACAATGTTCTGCTGTATGTGGATGCAGAAAATATTAGGCACAACCTTACCCCCACCTTCTAGCTTCATGTTTCTAATAAGTATAAACTGCTGTTCAGACTCACTTAAAATACATGTATATTTTTAATTTTATTGCTGGTTCATCATAACACTGTAGATTAAAGTGCTGATTATTTGATATACAGGCCGACTGCTTGAAGCACTGAAGAGACTAATGGGCAACTTGGCAGCATTACGTCATCTTGAATTGATAGATTTGATGCTAGAGCCTCGTGAGGCTGAACACCTCTTAGATGAAGTGTGTTCTCTGTGTTGTCTTACACTTCAAACACTCATCTTAATTAACACAACCAAACTACAGTACCAACTGCTGCATGCTGGGGTGTTTTTAAACTTAAAAGTAAGAGAAATAAACTCTTTGAAGTCACTGATGCAGTTAAGTGTAATTTCAGTAAACATCCAATCAACACGGACACTTTCATGAACTTCTTTTTTGGTTTGTGCAGGTACTGATGATCAGCCCTCAGAACCTAGGTGAAGATCTGGTGCAACTGCTAGGACACACAAATCTTCGTCATTTACATATAATCCAGAACCGATACACACCAGGGGAAATTAATGTTAGGCCAGTACCTGCTAGGATTTGGAAGCAGTGTAGACATTTAAATTCCAGTCTTTCAGTTCATTTGGAAGTGGAAGGTGCCAGGAATGGGAATGTTCTGTGGCAGGAACGTGCCCCTGTGCGCTCAATACTATATGATTCTAGTTACATCAAGGTAAAAAATCTATAAAATTATTTTAATTTAATTTGTACATTTAAACATGCTGGTTACTGGAAGTTAATCATCTCTTCTACACAGTGAATTTAAGTCTGATTGGTAAGTCCTGTGACTGATAATTTCTGTTTTTCTAAAGTTGCTCCACATCAACATCAAAGCAATACTTGCTCTTAAACTGTTTCCTTTGCTTTCCTGACAATATTCATGTTACCCTAATTTTACTGACAAGCACTCTGATGTTGTGGTACTCTTACACTTTCATGTGGGAGGAACCTGGTTTATTGCATGTCCTGACTTCAGGTTGCTGGTGGTTTATTTTAGTCTCCTCAGGTGAATTCTTTGGATAGTACCTTGAAATAGGCTACAGTTACCTCCTTCCAGTCTAGATCTTTACCTCCTACTTGCCATTTGTGATTATCTTTTGATCTTACGAAGTATGGTTCTAGGATTAAATGGACAACAGTGTGTTATTTTTAATGAAATTTGTCTTGACTTGGATTTTGTTAGCCAGGCAACTGAAGTTCTTGCCTTTTTGAGTTAGAATTATCACTAACAATGGAGGTACTCCAGTCACACATAAGAAACGTACAGTTGAAGAATGCAAGACAGAAGTATTGCGGTGATCTGATCAGTAATTTTGTCTTTATAATTCTCTCTCCAGATGACATCAGAATCAGTCCTTACAGCTATTGACCTGTACCGGCTTGATCTTCATGTTTATGCCCACCACGGACTTCCAAAGTTCTACATGCCAAGATCTTTCCATGAACGAGTTGACTCCTTACTTCTGCTACTGTGTCGGCAGTGCCCTTACCTACATACACTGGTACTGCAGCCAGGTTGAGCCAACCCAGCACAGTCTCACACAGAAAGCTGCTGCCTAATATACCACTCTTGTCCTGCCTTCAAAATTAACAGTTTTTGGTTATGAGAATACACTGTATTCTGTGCTAACAATATGTTCTCTTTGTTTTTGAAGTGAGGAGTAGACTCATTGCTACATACATGTTCATATTCTTTCTTAACTCATTTCCTTTCTTAATATAAAAGTCAGAAATGACAGAACACTGAAGCAGAGTATGGGCTTGTATGAAACAAGTAAACTCATTTCTCATCTGTGGTATAGATTCTTCCTTTGTTCATTCCACATGGGCATTTACAGTGGACATGAACATTAGTTTCTTTCCAAGGACCCTGCTGCAAAAAGTGATCCTGTATTCTGTGGAGGAGCTTAAAACGTGTATTAACAGTTATACCATTTTTTCCCCCTCTTATGTTATAATCCTTGATTTAACTCTTGACATTCCAACACCCGATTGTCATCTTGTGGTTGCAGTGTTGTGACATAACCAAGCCTCCAGAATTAGGTATGTACTAACTATGTTTGCAGATTGATGATAACGCCTTTCAAAGCCTTTCATTTATGTTTTTTCCCGAAAGAAATCCTAGTAATGCCTGCAGTTTAATGCTTTGAAAAATAAATAAATGAACTAATAAAGTTAGAGACCATATTTATGATTAAAATTGGAGAATAATGAACACTTCACGTGGAGACGTATATGCATTTCTAGGTGCACTTCCAGTGTAACTTGCCACATACTGATTGGAAGGAAACAGATTTTGCACGAAAGTTGTAGAGAACAATAAAATATACATCTTATGCATAATACTGTACACTTTTTCTGTTAAGTGTCATTTTCAGGATAAATGTACAGAGGGATTTTTATGCTGTCTCATATCATAACTTTAAAACTGTTGGACTGTTTTTTTTTTGTCAGATTTTCCTTTTGAAACCCTTGCTCATCTGCCCTGCCTGTTTTATGCTATTCAAAAGACAGCATCAAACGATAGCATTCATGGACTGAACATGAAGAGGCAGTGGCAATGAGAATCAAGAGACAGTAATAGAGCAAATGCACCACAATTATGCTGTGCATGCATTTCATGTGCTGTTTATGTAAATGAGCTGCCTTAATTGAGGCTTCAGACACTAAAAGGAACTCACAAGTTATTCACTTATACACGTCCATTAAGCAGACGGTTGAAAGACGACTTAATTGACTCTGTGATGTTATGTCATGACCTCAATTTGTCATCTTTCTCTGAGTTAGTCTGTTGTAGGTCCAATATGACATTTGTTCAGAAAATGTACAGTAGTTCCATGTAACGTGATCAATTTTTAGTAATGAAACCTGGTCAACTAAAACAAAAAGAAAATGTGTTAGTACTTAATATGAAGATTCAGGTCTTCTGGCATGTGACACTGGGCAGTGTCTTCATTTTTAGGGTCAAGGGGTCTTCGACTCCTTGACCGTAAGGATGAAGACACTACAGTGCTTTGAAATGTTGGGAACCCCGTGCCCAGTGACACCGTCATACCCCAGAAGACTTGAATCTCCAGCAACACTGCAGTGAGAACCTCACATCTTGCAAGATTTAATGCACTGGGTCCAACATGTCAATAGCTATAGAGTAATCACAAAACTTTTAGTAAATATATAGCCTTAAGTATTAAATTCTTCTCTGATATATATACACATCTCAAGTGTGTCTAATTTTTTTCTGGCATTATTAGTCATTTAATGTTTACTATAAAAACATGTGATGGAAGTTAATGCTTACCTTCTGTGTGATTTCTTTTTAGATGGTGAGAGAGCGTATTTCAACAGCAACTGTGCTGCTCTTGGCCCACACTGCACGCAACCTGCATTATCTATTTATTCGTCGCAATGCTGTCATACTGCGGTGTGACTGGCCACAGAGTCCTGACTGGAGCTATGAATTCTATCAATGGCTTCGCTCAGCATCAAAGTCATATAATGCTACAGAAAAAGAAGTGTCACAAATATTAGGCTATACTTGGTTCATGCTGCCAGATAAACAGTTTAAACTGACACATATAAATCTTCACCACAAACCTTTCTGAAAGGAGAATTTGTTTCTTACTTCAGCAAAGGCATGTCTTCCTAAAAATGATCACTGTGAGATAAATGTATGATTTACATGATCTGGCAGAGCTAAGTCTTATTAGCCTATTTAAACAGAATATAAAAAGGGCAAGGCGCTTTAGTAAACATGTTGTGCCAGTTGAAGATCCAGCTTACTGTGCATACCTAGACTTCCTTTCTCGTATAAAATAACAAAAACTAATGAGTATGTTTTGTGTACTGTGCTTTTAAAAGTTGTAAATGATGCTTTTGTCTTGCACATTTTTGTAACTTTAGAAAAGCTGCTGTCAATAGGAAGAGTAATTTAAATAATTCAGAAGTATTACATTTCAAGAGTCTGCATTCTTTATTGGAGTTCAGTCCTTATGTCTGGTTCATTTCCTTAAGGTTTGTTTTTTTTTTTTCAGTAAAACATTTTGTGTATGTAAGGTTGCCTTGATTTATGGTCAAGTCAACTGTGCAGCAGGAAAAAGTCTAATGGAAAATCCACTCTACATGCCTCTATATTCCTTTGAAAGAATACTGAGTACTACTTTTTCTTATGTTTTAACCTTTAAAGTACCAATGTTAGATATATCTAACACAGCCTGCAATCCCGTGGCCGAATGTTAGATATATCTAACGCTGTGCACGCGTGACGTTTTTCAGCTCTGACAGTGTTTGCTTTAGCAGGAAACCCAAACAAACCCATTGAGGGCCCCACCAGCAGGTCTGGAATTCGTCATGAGCAATGACGTAATTTATGGCGGTCCGGGTTTCGATATTATTTATGACCGAACTTGACCTTTGGTTATCAGCTGAGGAGGTGGCAGGCAAAATACAGTAGACCATTGTATTAGGTTGAAACGTAGAAGCTGGACCAGGAAGGGCTCAAGTTTAGTCTTCTGGCAGCTTTCGTAGCAGTGTGGTGTATCTGATATTGTTTTGCATTGGCAGACTGGCATATATATAGTGTGACATTGGCAGATTGGTTATATAATTCAATCCACAATTTTTTGTAACATTTATTGACAAAGCTTCAGGTGGTATTTTTCACAGTCGTGTTTGAGGTTACTTTATCGGCGCCGAACTGGTAAATATTGCATAACTTCAGTGGCGGATTGTAAGGAAGTACTCCTTACTGATTATCTCTATTTGTTCTTCAGTGTTTACTGACACAGTTTCATCTGCATTACTTTCCCAGTGACCCAATCATTATTTGATAGACAAATTTTATATCGGTGGTGAATTGCCAATAACTTTCATCTATTCGGTTTATTTGAGACCCCTTGAAATGGAACCTCAGATGTGAGCTAGATATTCAAAACCACTTGAGCCAGACGAAATAGAGGAAGTACTGATGGATGAGGAATCTGGAGGAATTGGAAGAGACAGACGAACTTATGGAATCTCGTGTGCAGTCCTCATCCTCAGAAGACGAAGATAGTACTGAGGAAACCGAAGTTACGTTTCGGGCTAGAAGAGCTGGGGACTCGTCAAATGTCTTTGATTTCACTGGACCTCCAAATGGCGTCAGCCAATCAGCTGCCTCAGATATAAATACAGAATCCTCTCCCTTTTCAATCTTCATTCTCTTCTTCAGGCAGATTTTTCAAATTACACTAGATGACACGAATCGCTACTTTCATCAGTATATGGCATCCAAAGACACAGCAAGCACTTCAGCACAGCCACCTGATATTACGATCGAAGAAATATAGATACGCGTGATGTTTACATTCTCACGAACATACATGCTCCTCCCGTTGAAGACAATTTCTCTGACGAATCTGGCCGTGCTATCAAACCTACTGTAGTAGAAGACTACATTGGTCTGTGCATAGTGAACTGCTTTGAGAAGTGGCATACGCGCGTGAACCTGAGTCGCTAAACACAGAGAGCAGCGTTCAATGTTGTGGCATGAGTCGACACATTTCGTTGTACAGATGGAACAGAATACATTTTGCGGTGCAAATAAGGGTTGTATATTTCTGTGAACGTAACATCACACATTCCTACGGTGTAAAGCAAGGAGTAAGTACAATAAAAATCCACAGAAGTGACATAAAATATATTACACTAAATAACTTTTGAATTTATCAGAAAGTTCCGCGAGTACGTTTTATTGCTAAAAATTGACACTTCGTCCATAACTGTAGAAATTTACTCTCTTTCAAACAGTTTTTATTTAATAATTTTATGTTATATAGGGCGGAAAATATATTGTTTTTGTGGAGGTCTGCAATTTTAAGATTTAAATGCCCGAAAAAGTCGGGCCAGCAGGAGACTAGGGGCTTTTAAAAGTCCGTACGTTAAAGGTTAAACAAGTTCTGAATTTGTACAGCATGCAGGTAATTGAACACTATCTGTTACTGAAGTATAATTCAAGACACTGGTTACACTGACAGGATCTACACAAGCCTAGCATTGAACCACTGTTAATATGATGATAATCCTGTATTAAAGAAGTTAGGATACTGTTTAGTCTATCATCTAGTATTCCTTTGGAATGCTATAGAATGAACAAGGTCCAGAATTAGCTTTTTTTTAAACAAGTTCACTTGTCAAAGAAAATGCCGGCATACCTAATTAAAAGAAAACAGACAACTTAAATAAAAGTGGAAACACGGAAGGAAGAAGACGCGTACTATGTACTGCTGTTCTTAACCCTTTAAGGGCAGAAATCGTGTAAAATTTAAACATTAAAATCCTGCCACTAGAAGAACATACCACAGCCCTGTCACAGATATTAATTCTGTGAACTGTGTTTAGGAAAGCAATTACAGTTTGCTCTGAGAAACACAAGATTTTTTCATTATCCACTAAATACATTTTTACTACAAGGTTTTTGTTAGTATTATCCTACTGAATGAACTCTTGCTTGAGGGTTTTCCAGCATTTCTCACCGAAGCCAATGGAAGACTTCCTATGATCTCTTTCCACTAAGTGATCTCTTTGCATCTACTGAGTCAAAATATACCACTCAGCATTTTGTTATGAAACACCTGGCATTATCTCAGTAAAGAGTTAATTTTGATGCAACTCAATTCTTTGTGTATTCCCTTGTAGTGCAATTTTGGAATTACGACATGGAATATGGAGGGTGCTGGAGAACAAAGTGCTGAGGAAAATGTTTTAACCTAACGGGATGGAGAAACTACATAATGAGCAGTTTCATAATTTGTGCTCTTCATACATGGCTAGATCAAGAAGAATGAGATGCCAAGTTTCATGTAACATGCATCAGGAGATAATATGTTTACAAAACTTTAGTCAGAAAACTGTAACAGAGGAGTCTACTTGGAACACCTATACATTGATGGGATGGTAGTATTAAAACAGACTTTGAAAGAGTTAATTGTAATGATTTCTAGGATGAAATACAATACAATACAAAATATGTGTACAAACAGCTTGTTTAGGACATGGCCAATGGTGGGCTCTTGTCAACACAGCAATGAACCTGGTTCCTTAAATGGTGGGCAATTATAGACCAGCTGAGTAACTATCAACTCCAAAGACCCAGAACTACAAAATGAGTTAGTTTAATCACGAATTTACGAATACATAAACTGACAAGTTATGATGTAAGATCTGTTTACACAAATTCTTATATGTCAAATTTGACTAATATCTATTAATCTGCTGTAGTAAAAGGAAACAAATCAATCATTTTGAGAGCCAGATAAAGTAGGAGGGAATAACTGGCTGTAAAGAGTTCCTAAACACTGAATATTATTCTGCATAGTGCTGCGCAGTGTATTGGTGTACTGAGGTTCTGGGCGGGCTAGTGTTGCATCTCGCCACATAAGACCATTCTCATCACGCGTAAAGAGAGCAGGAGATGGAACATGATCACGCAGGTAATTCCACACACAGTCACGTATAAGTTGAACAACCTGCAAAATAAAGAAGTTTAAAAAAATACACGAAAGAGCACACTAGGCATTCTTCATGAGAACTGAACAGGAGCTTAGTCCAGTTCAGTAATTATTTTACAACACGAAGTTGGTATGAAATATGATACAAATCTGCCGACTGGTTTACGAAAGTTGAGAACTTTTAGTGTGTAGTGAGCACAAGTCACAAAAAGACAGGGCAGAGAAAATTAAGAAAACAAGTTTACAGATTCATCAATCAAATTAAGTTCAATACTAATCATGAAGAGACTCTGTGTTCTTCAATTCAACTGGTAGGGAACAATGATAGAGATACCCATTTAACGGATGTTACTACACCTCATTCACTGCAAGGAAAAGCCTCTTGTACACAAGCACACTGGTGCCTGGCCAAAACATTCATACAGTCATACAACAGTCCCCTTCATAAATGAATTTTTTGCAATTACTCCTTAGTACTTAAAAATACTGATAGATAATTCAAACACCCGTCATTATAATACCCTGCATTTGCCCCCAACACTCACAGACACACATGGTACATCCCCAAGGGCTCATCCTTCCCATTCACATCACACAGTAATCTGTTTAGTATAATTATTACTGAATGCAAAGAATGTGAGCAAGTACAATGCTATCATGGCTGATGACATTGCTGGTCCTACTGAAGTTACAACACACTGTAAACAAATATTTTTAAAAAGCATAGAAAAGCAAATTATGTTGAATGTTTTTCTTTACAAATTTGTGGAAGGCACATAACATTTTCATTTTATTGACTGTATTGCCCTGAACAGAACCCTGAGGGCATGCCAGTAACATGCCAATCATAACAGCCCCACATGGCAGGACACTTACTGCGTTGCTTATGTTAGGTTCTTATTTACAGTGAATGGAGAATACTGTACAAATTTATTCCACCTGTTGGCACAGCTGTGATTTTAAATCTGCACCTGGTATGTACAAATACTGTTTTCACATAATGTAAGGTGATAATGTAGCAGTGAAAACATGATGACAAAATTTAGCTGTTTTACAGAATGTAATGCAAGGTCACAATTTTATTGTACTACCTTTAATCGGCCAGGTTGGTATTTAAATTTTAGGGCACGGTTTATGAAAAACATGAGCATTATTTGAACAGAAAGATAAAATTATGGAGTACATGGCATTTTGTGGAAAATGAAACAGAGATTATGCATCATTTCTTTAAAATGCAGTAAATTTCCTTGTTGCCTAAACATACAAAATGAATTTCTAGGGTTTTTTTTACAGCATTTGCATATGCGAACACGGGTTGTTTAAAGGTTAATCGAGAACTCGAGGCCAGACAGAATGTGTACTAGTAGAACAACTTTGTCATAAATTCTACAACAAATACCATATGAGCAATAAAATTTCAAAGTTCCACTCCCTTTATGGTACCATAAAAGGAATGGTAACTAATAAGATCTGAAATGATACAGAGATACAATCTTATATAAAAACAAGCAGTCTCAGCTGGATTGTAAGGATGTGATATGAGGGTGATCAGAGAAACTGATTAAAAATATTCAAGCTTCTGAAATGAGGCTCTGAAGACATGTCAGGGGAGAAGCTGTTGGAAAAATGACAAAACAAATGCCTGATGGAAGTAAGTGAGGTTTCTATTCTTCTGGGATATGACACCATATCAACGGGTAACAGGTTCCGGAACCAGTTACCCAGTGACACAGCACTGTATCTCAGGAGAATGGAAATCTCAGTTACACGGCTGCAAAAACTTGAAACTTTGCATGTTTGAAGTGAATAAGTAGATATAAGGTGTAAGACAACTGAACTTACCACATATAAAAAATGAAGGATAAAAGATATGTAAAACAAATGTAAGTACAAAAGGAAGACCTCTAATGAGATGGCCACATTACCGTATATTCTCGAATCTAATGCGCACCCTTTTTACAGTTTTAGAGGGCTAAAAAATCAGATGCGGATTAATTCGCGTGCGGATTAGATTCGCGGTCTAGAGCTGGATTTTGGAAAAATGATTGAGCTGCTATACGTGCCGTAAGAACAATACAATACAATAATCGATTATTTTATTATTTATTATTATAATAATATAATAATTGGGTCCAGTGAATTTCCTTCGTGACGCCTCACACCCGCTGATCGCTGCCTTGTGTTTCCGCCATAGTCGAACGTTGCTTTCATTAACTCCAAAAATTGCAGCGGCTTTGCGGTTTCCATTCTCCTCTGCGCACCGAATAACTTCACGTTTGAACTTCGCCGTATATGAGAGTCGTTTAGATTTCAGGTGTCCCTCTTCCATAACTACGGTAAACAACAAATTGGAACAAGCACCTCCCACGTTTCAACAACTAAAGCTCAGCTGGCTTCAGACGAGATTGCGCACGTCTGTTGAGAAAGGCCCTGCCTCTATCGGTATGACTCATCGGCCACAGGCGTAGCGTCGGATTTTAACGCATTGGTAACATCCAATATTATTCAATCAGTCGCCCCGTGGGCAAGGGGTGGTTGAAGGAAAGGTGCGGATTAGAATCGCGAACTAACTTTTTTTCGTTTAAGAAGTCGCCAAAAACTGGGTGCGCATTAGATTCGAGAATATACGGTAATTACAAAAAGTTGAATCAGACAAGGCCAAGAAACTTAATCTGTGATGTTGCAGAAAACTGTTATTGAAAACATGTATCTGCAGTGATAGTATAAATGTTTGTATAATACAGTGAGAATTTTTGCAAGCGTGGAGTCAGGCATTAGAGTAGGGAAGTTCTTCCCATCAGTACTGCCTGAATAATGACATACATTTGGAAGTTCCAATGTCGATGATACTGGCATTGTTGTGTCACATGCAACATGATGCAAAAATATTCAATTCGAAACATATAAGTTCATTTCATGGCTCTGCTGTCTAGAATACCCATGCATTCAGTCAGGACTGCCTGTAACTTCACACCTGAATTTCAGTCCTCCAAAATACAAAGCAAGGCTTCCAGCTACTGTACAGTGATGTCCAGTGTGTACACATAAATGTATATGTATTTTCCTCTAATACTCTATTCACATGTCAGAAATATAAGAATTTTATGGTCTCAAAACACACCTCTTGTGGCTGCAGGTGAGGTATCACATCTCTCAGGCTTGACAGTGGAGGTGGCAAGAGTTGTCCCAATGCCATTAGCTCCAGAACTTGGGTTGTGGTTGCAAGTAATCTGTCATTGTGTTGTGCTCGTTGAGCTGCTGAACCCCACTGTGCCAGAAGAGTTGCTATCAACGCACGGAGAAGAACAGAGCAGTAGCAGAGGGCAGGACGATACATTGCTACCAGTGACATCAAATGCCATATAAGCGGAATATCGTCAAACAACCTTCGAATGTGGAGGTCTCGCTCAACAGTTACCTGCAGGACATTTCATCAATTTATAAATTTTACATTCTGAATCTTCCACAGCTTGGCAGCTTGGAGCTTCAGGATATGCAGAAATGGCCAGCATGTCTGGCAATGACTGAATTATGAAAGAGACTCTGTATCAAGACAGGCAGCAGTACATAATGAAAACAAAAGTGCATGTGATACCACCTCTTATAAAATTTGGACCCAAAAGGGAATAATTTTTAAAACATGACAATGAATTATGGACATACAAATTATAAAAACACATGTAATGGCAAACAATAATATGGTGAATTCTTTATTATCCATGGTAATGGAGGGGATAAGTAGTGTGGATAATTAAAACGAGAGATAATCAAAAGATCTGGATGTATGTATTATCCATGCTGCATCCAACCCTGGAAATAACTTAAATATTACTTTGAAGTAATTCTTTAAAAATAAATTTCGCTTATTGTTCTTTGAGTGTCCTGGAACTTAGCATGCTTAACACAAATATAATTAAATACTGAACTAGTGAACACACTAACAAATTAATAAACAAGTAAACCAACAAACTAACCAACCAAACGACACTATGGAGAAGAGTTCCTGAGAAGCTAATTTGTCCGTTTATGAACTGATTACAACTGAAACTGGAAAACACACTGAATATGCTATCCCTGAAGTAAGTTCTGCATGCCATGCAATGAGGACAGTAAATCACATTATGGAAACAGAAAACCTAAAAGTAGTTTGTTCTGCTTGCATTCCATCATGTCATACAGAAATTCAACTTATGAAGAAAACATTTTACATTCAGCAGAAATTTTGAAGAATGGTGTTATAGGAAGTTAGCCTGCCCTTGGCATATCTGCAAAGGTTGCCAGGGAAGTAATCAGAGGCTGAACAAGCACAAAACATGAGTACTGGAAGTCCATTCTTGGACAAAGGCAGGCTAAGGGCCTTCTTAAAAGACCCTCTGCTAAAAGAATTGGGGAATGACTCAACTTGAGCAGAAACCAACCAAGAATAATGATCAGGTTGCTAGCAGCACACTGTCATTTAAAATGACATTATTTGAACTAGGGCTGGTAGACAGTCTCGGGTGCGATAGATGCAAAAGGCATCTGAAACAGCCTCACATGTTCTTTGTGACGGTGAGGCACTGGTGGTATTAAGATTTACGGTAGGTACCTGGGCCACCACGTCATGAAACCAGGTGACTTTGCCAACATCTCCATCAGCAAGGTACTGCACTTTGTGCAAAGTGTGGGGCTGATGAATGCTTAAGGGTTGCATAAAAGATCGAAAATGGTCGGGGTGCAAGGGTCACTGCAGTGCCTATCCTGTGTACTCTACTCTACTCTACTACAATAGTAGCAGGCCCTAAAATGGAAATGTCTTGTCGGGCATTACTTAGGAATTTTAATTTTATTCTGCTTGACAGACAATTCTTACTCCAGCATGGAAAACTTTCAAACTAATTCACATATACACAACACAAGCACAAGATGCAAATATGGCCAACATGTGCTGAGCACTAATCTCAGTAGGTCTCAAAAAAGTATATTATAGAGAAATGAAGTTATTCAGGAACCTTCCACCAACCAATAAAATTTAATCACAATCCATGAGTATTTAGGCCACCACTTAAAAAACGTATCTATTATCTCACTCTGTCTATTTGGTACAAAAATTTCCTTCAAATGAAAATTCTATATTTTCTCAAAAATACTGTTGATTATGGAACATTTTCTTAGATCTCCTCTGCTGAAACCATTCAAATAAAATCATCTCCAATTTTTCATGTGCTGCTCTTTCTTTTTACTGTGCCCCATATTCCATTTCTACTTCCCTGTTTTGAGCATAATTTTATTCACAGACAATCCTGGAAGTTCCAAGACAGTTAGAAATTTATCTGCACTAAACATCTAGATTGTCCTATACTTCTTAGCTCATACACAATTTGATACAAAAGTTAGCCTTCTTTCTTTTTGTGCCTATTTCTGAGAGTTATATATTATTATATGGGGCTTCATTGGGAAAGCAAAAAATGAACGCAAAGTGTTGAAATCTGTTGGACTGAAACAACTTAAACTGTATGCAGACTGATACTGAAAAAGAAAACAGTCATACTAAAACAGAAAACTGTATACTGCAAGCACTTTCACATGTGTAAAAGTACCTTGCAAAATTCTTCCTCTGGCCAAGGCAGTCCATTGTACATTACATCTGGAGATATTAGCTCAACTAACAGCAATGAGACAGCCGTAATTGAATCAAGGGATACAGGGGTTGGTAACTGTTCTGACCCAGTTTCAGATCCTGGAAATAAATTCATCACACACATTATGCTCCTCACCTCTCACTCCTGAAAAAGTGCTCTATGTGAATGATAATGTGAAAGAAGTCATAAATGTTGGCAGCATTAAAATCCTGTAAATTCTTATTTGTTTTGGGTGAGGTTATGGTCACATATATAAGAAGTATTGTAAGAATTAGTATGAAAGCTAAAGCAAGAGATTCTTGTAGGGAAATGTTTAGTAAACTCGGAATTTTAACTCTTTATTCTCAATATATTTTTTCAACTCTTATGTTTGTTGTAAAGCATAAGGATATATATACAATAAATGTTGAATTGCATAAAATAAATACCCGCCAAAAATTGGATTTTCATGTTCCCTCAGTCAGTTTAACTAAAGTTAAAAAAGGAGTTCATTATTCTGGTATTACATTATTCAACTCCTTACCTCTTAATATTAAGAAAGTTGCACATAACATTAACAAATTTAAACATGAATTGAGAAAGTTTCTTATGGTAAACTCTTTTTATTCTGTTGAAGAGTATATTGATAGGAATTAAATTTGATCTTGGTGTTTCCCAGTAATTACAGTTTGTTTTCAGTTTACATTTATCAGTTCTTTTATATATACTTTAATTGTCATTTATCTTATGATAAGACAAATTTTATGTAATATGTTAATCTAATTTATTGACAATCTGGTGTTTCCCAGCAATTACTGTTTGTAGTACAGTTTAATTTATCAGTTCTTTTATACATACTTTAATTGTCATTTATTTTATGATAAGACTAATTTTTTGTAATATGTTAATGTAATCTATTGACAATTTCCATATCCAATGGTTGTGTACCAGAAAGGATCGATGAATGCTAATGAATGAATGAATTAATGAATGAAAGTCTGTGTGTCAGGTCTCACAACCATAAGAAAAACCTCAATTCAACAATATGTTATAAAGGGCAGGGTAGTTTACAAGTATGTGATTAGGCTTAGTTGCCCAGCATCTTGATACATTAAACACTAACTCCAATGCTTTAAAACTTGTGTGCCTTTAGGCCCCCAACGATAATGAATGGGGCAGTCCATTGTAAACTGGTTCCACAGGAATTATAAGCACATAGAGCGACAAAGTGAAAGTAATTTATTAAAGCATATGATTACCAATCACCTCTTCAAAAACAAAGTAATGCTGTAGCTCGGGAAGCTCTTAATTACTGCCTTCTCATTGCACAAGTATGTGCTCAATCTCAGGCAGTTTACAACGAATTTTTAGTGCACACAAAGTGGCATCAGGGCAGGATTTTCTCCAAGTACTTAAGCTTTCCCATCTGTGATTATTTCAATAATGTGCCTTATGCATCTACTATCATCCACATCATCTGTGATTGACACAATAGGTACAATTCAGACCAGAGTACCACAGAACTCTCTTTAAACTGCTTGTATAATTACATGAGCCACTTATTTTGAAAGTGGTACAAACCACCTTATCCTCATGAGTGTGTGCGTGCGTGAGTGCACATGAGTGTGCGCACGTGTGTGTAAAATATGATTTTTGCATTCTGGTATATTGTAAGACTACAATGTTAAATTGATTCACTTTTCAAACCGTGCACCTCTAATATTAACAAAACAAAGGACACCATCAAGATACACACAGTAACCTTTAACCTGTTAGCCTCAAAAAATGTCAGTACCATTGTCTCAGTAACACAAGTATACCTGCTCCACCAGCTGAACAGCATGCCTTTATGACTTCAATGAGTAACTGTGTCCTGTGCATCACAGTGTCAAGTTCTGGAGCCTTGTTGGGTACAGTTTTCCTTGGTCCATCACCAATTACCCCAGCATGGAATACTGACGAGTGGCGCTGTGCTAACATTACACTGGTACTCTGAAGACAATTCAATACATTAAACAAGTAAAATAATAAAAAATAAAACCCTGTTAGTAAAATATAAAAACAGCTTAAATCAAATCTTATTTAAATACAAACCAAGGTACATTTCAAAAGTTTTTCTCACATGCTGTTACTAGCATGCTCCTGTAAAAAGTGTGTAAATGTATCACACAGAATCTCTATGTTGTTACTGCTTTCTTCCAACTCAATTTGACCATCATGGTGAAGATCAGGCTCAACAGTTGTAATTTATACTTTATATCATTTGTGAGATTTCGCAAAAATTTACATTTTTACCATGAGTTTTACGTTTTTGTATAAGATAAACGCCTGATGATGATCGGCTTGATCGAAAAATTTAGTGCTTGAAAAAATAACAATAAATAAAGGTTGTGTCAGACAGAATACATAGTGTTATTTATGTAATTCTCTATACACAATGTGATGGATAGTGTCAGAGCGTCATGTTATCGAGGTTTCCTTGCTGCTACAATTTTTCTTTCACAAAGTGCTGTTTTCTTCTATAACCCCAGCATTTTCTTCTATAAAAAGTAGAAAGCGAAGGGGCAGTGGTGGCTTATTTGTGATGAGCTTGGGAATGGTACAGGGTTTATTTGTGATGAGGTTGGCAAAGGCATGTAGTTTACTTACAACAAGGTTGGAAATGGTATATGTCCTTTTCATTTTGAGGATAGCAACAGTACTCATTCCAAGTGCACCTACTTCAAACTTCACCTTTTCTTTGACATGCCAACACAAAGTACAGTCTGCAGTGTAGGAGTAGTGTTCATCTGTGATGTAGTGATCACATGACTGCTAAACATAAGTACTGAAGGCATGTATGTATGAACTTCCATGACTAGTGAAAAAACTGACAATAAGTCAACAGGCACAAAAAGGGAATGCACTGCTGGTAGAAAATGTAACAGTGGTTCTTGACATGGAAAAAAAAGTTTTATGAATATGATAGAAGTAGCAGTTCAGGTATGTTGTACTAGCTGGAATGAAAGGCATTACTTTTGCAAGAAACTATTACAGTAGCAAAGAAAAGAAGCCCTTCCCAATCAGAGGGCATCAAATTCTGGATAAAATGAGGCTGTAGTAGAAGTAAAAGAATGTCACATTAGAATTTCAAGACACTAGACATTAACTATGCTTATATCAGACATGTAGTTTAATATGTCAATAAATTCACATAAACTTTTTTCTACTCTTCATTTCTTAAAAACTTGAATATGTGGCTTATTTAGGGACACAGGGCATTCAGGAAAATATGGTGTTGTCTGACCAAAAATTAGGCAAAGTGCTAACTCCACCGACCAAAGCCCATCTTCAGAAGCAAATAGGAATTCTCCATTGTTTATGCAACCTGAAAGTTTGCTCCCACTTTCACCAAACATGGCCACTGGTTCTTGTCATTAACCACACAAAATCCAGCCCACTTTCTCATATCCTATTCCATTAATAACCATTTTGATACTAATTATCCTCCTCCCACATCCATACAGGGTGCTTCTGCACACACACAACTTACTAATCAGACATGGCTCTTTGTCACTTCTAACTATTCCTAAAATTTAAAAATTCACTCCGAGGGGTTCAACATCATTCAATTAAGACCTCTGCTGGGGCCAACAATTTATGAACAGGAAAACACAACACTAACAAGAGTTCCTAAAATGTTTCCAATGCTTTGTACACAGACATCAATTGCAGAGAGGTGAAAAGAGAAAAAGGTTTGAACACTGTTGGTGGTAATATATCTTTTACTGCAAAACAGAACTAACGTTTGGAGTGTACCTTGTAAATTACAAAGGATCATCTTTCCTTCCATCTATTACATGTCTGAGCTCTTCACCAATGAAAACGTAACCTGTATTTCTTTGTCTGATATTTACTTCGATTCTCGTGAACAGAAAACTGTATTTAGAAACCTATTTAACACCAACATATGCACTATTCTACATTTTATTTGTACTATTTTTTACATAGTTCCTACATGTTTCAGTGTTATGTCACGCCATCTTCAGGGAGCTGACACCAAAGTTCCTATAAAACTTAAGACAATAGAATAGGTCACAACAGACATACATATGTTGTGATATCAATAGTGCAGAATAATACAGGTTTTGGTTAAAATAGCATACATAAATGTAATATAACAAAGTTGGTGAAACTGTAACAGTTCTTTTTGTTAAAATAGTTAAAAATTATACATGTTTACGTTGAGTCACCAACAACACACCATAAAGGGATGGGATCCAATTTGGATCAAAGAAGAATAGACATTTGTACATAAAGATTTAATTATAATGTTAATATGTACAATTTTTAATTATTTTAACAAACAAACTGTATTACAGTTTCATCAATATTATTATATTACATTTATGGATGCTATTTTAACCAAAACCTGTATTATTCTGCACTATTGATATCACAACATATGTATGCCCATCATGACCTATTTTATTGCTGTAAGTTTTATAGAAACTTTGGTGTCAGCTCCCTGAAGATGGCATGATATAATGCTGAAACATGTAGGAGCTATGTAAAAGACAGTATGAATAAGATACAGAATAGTGCATGTGTTGGTGTTACATAAGTTTCTAACTTCGTCACAATGCACGGAATAAACAATGTAAAAGAAAACTGTATGTGTCTACAATTATGTGCATACTTTATACAGTAATTACGCAAGCAGACAGATTCACACAGCTTAGATCATACCGGTGTGAATACTTTTCTGTAATGTTTCAAGGTTGAAGACTCACACAGCCAATAAAGCATCAGTATTCAGCATAAATATATTTAATATGTAGTAATACTGACACACCAAAATACTGCCCTCAGTAGGATATTTCCCCAATGTGCAAATTTAATATTATCTTTTGTTTTTTAGGTAGCAGCCAGCTGGAGATGGATGGGTGCAGAGGAGATCTCTTGCATTCAGGTAAATGAGGCTATTTACCATTTTCTTCAAGGAAACTTCAGAAGGCCATGTCTAGACTGTTACCTCACCTGTTTGTGGTTTTCATGAAGAAGTTTGATTTCTTCCCTAGGTGCTCTTATTTGGGATGGAAACTTGGCTCCAAAGAGATGTGAATGTGAATGGAATAAAGAGCCTTCTAACAACTCTCGTAATGCAAGAGAGCGAGCTGGTGGTGAATGAGATGATAGATGAGCAAGTAGGTGGCAACATAAGCGAACACCACGAAGTCTAACTAAGTCATCTGCAACATCAATATCATATTGTTAAAGGAAATAATTAAACATACACATAATTGGTTTTTTAAACCACTATTTCATAGATGAATACTTTCTTGGAATTGTTAATCTGAATTGACCATGTGGATTATAATACAAAATGGAGGAGAAAGACCAAGTGGACAAATCAAGAGTAGGTGGAAAGATGAGGTAAGAAAAAATACATAAATTTTATTAGAGGAATACTTGTGGAGGATAAAGCATAAGAAAGAAGACTGTCCACAATAATATAATCAATGTATCATGAAAATAATGATGAAAATGAGAAACTGGCACAGATACATACAGTAAAACCCCGATTTAATGTTCCCGCATTTAGTGATGATTTTTTTATCTCCCGACAATAGCTCCATATAAACAAATAAACCTCCATTTAATGAAAACCTTGATTTAGTGAAATAATATTCTAATCCCTCAGCAATTCATTAAATAGGGGTTTTACTGTACTACTTTTCCAAATGAAACTACTGTAATAAACAGCATGGAAGTCCCCACCACTCCAACATATAACCATAATTGCTGCATACCTCAATCTTTGACACACTGACTAGCAGCCCAAATGCCTAGAATGTTCCTTTCCTTAAGTAATTTCACAGTGCCATTCAATGGTTGCAATGCAGCATTTCCAACTCCAGGGAAACACAAAGAAAGCAGAGTTCAGCATATAATACACTTAAATAATTTTCACATTGCTGACACCGTGGATCTTCATCAAATTAAATTAAATTATCACACCAACTGATGCACTATTAAAACCACTTTTATTGTAGCTTTATTAAAATTATTAAAATTATACCCCTACACATGTTTCGATCCTGGGATCATCGTCAGGGTGATGATGATCCCAGGATCGAAATACGTGTAGGGGTATAATTTTAATAATTTTAATAAAGCTACAATAAAAGTGGTTTTAATAGTGCATCAGTTGGTGTGATAATTTAATTTACCGTATATTCTTCGAATCTAATCCGCACCCAGTTTTTGGCGACTTCTTAAACGAAAAAAAGTTAGTTCGCGATTCTAATCCGCACCTTTCCTTCAACCACCCCTTGCCCACGGGGCGACTGATTGAATAATATTTGATGTTACCAATGCGTTAAAATCCGACGCTACGCCTGTGGCCGATGAGTCATACCGATAGAGGCGGGGCCTTTCTCAACAGACGTGCGCAATCTCGTCTGAAGCCAGCTGAGCTTTAGTTGTTGAAACGTGGGAGGTGCTTGTTCCAATTTGTCGTGTACCGTAGTTATGGAAGAGGGACACCTGAAATCTAAACGACTCTCATATACGGCAAAGTTCAAACGTGAAGTTATTCGGTGCGCAGAAGAGAATGGAAACCGCAAAGCCGCTGCAATTTTTGGAGTTGATGAAAGCAACGTTCGACTATGGCGGAAACACAAGGCAGCGATCAGCGGGTGTGAGGCGTCACGAAGGAAATTCACTGGACCAAATTATTATATTATTATAATAATAAATAATAAAATAATCGATTATTGTATTGTATTGTTCTTACGGCACGTACAGCAGCTCAATCATTTTTCCAAAATCCAGCTCTAGACCGCGAATCTAAATCCGCATCTGATTTTTTAGCCCTCTAAAACTGTAAAAAGGGTGCGGATTAGATTCGAGAATATACGGTAATTTGATGAACATGCACGGTGTCAGCAATGTGAAATTTATAAGTGCCCAACAAGCAAGAATGGTATACCAACACCAACCCCCTGACGATGATCCCAGGATTTGAAACACATGTAGGGGTATAATTTTAATAATTTTAATAAAGCTACAATAAAAGTGGTTTTAATAGTGCATCAGTTGGTGTGATAATTTAACACTTAAATAATGTTACTGGTAGACTACAGACAGACTACATGCCAAATATGGTGGCTAAGGCCCTGTTTGTATACAGCATAATTCATCAGCTTAAATATGGTCTTTTCTAACAACACTGTGATCACAATCATTGTGAATCCATCTCTGTGACAATGGCACCAACCTAAACAATTTATTGGTGACTGCTATCTAAACTATTCACAGTGAAGGCCAAGTTGCTATGCAGCCTTTTGATCAAGAAAAGTCACGTTGAAATTTCAATCCCAATCTTGAGTCAGATGATCCATTCCTCACCCTCACATCCTATCTTTTAGGATCCATTTTGATGTCATGTACTCTGGTACAAATTTACCAGTATCTCAGGAAAACAACCATCTCCAGCTTCAGTCCAGCAGAGAGTCTAATGATACATGTTCCATAAAATCAAAAAATTTCCTTACCAGCAGAAAAACCAGCAATTTCTCAAGTATGACCCTATCAGTTTCCTTACAAAATGAAGCTTGTAAATTCAATTCATACAGTGCAGGAACAAACCTTTCTCTGATACACAAAGGAAGAAATAAGTGACAGTAGCCTTGGCCATGAGAAGAGTGAGCTGTACACTGACTGTATACACATCAGACTTCTCTACTGCTACTGCCAGATCTAGAGCCACAGCCATGGAGTGTGCTAAGCGGGTGTCAGAAATGGTACACAGATGATCTGAGATTTCATGCAAATTACATCTGACTGCACGAGATACCAAACCACCTCTAAGAGATGGTACGTTGCCACTGTGTTCCAACCTATAAACAAAAGTTAAACAGATTGTATCCTCTCAAAGCACAAATGCATATTAATAACGTGTCGATCAATGCGAAGAAGTCTCAAAAACTCCAGTTTAAAGCATGATAAAAAAGTTGATCTTGATTTTTCCCAAATGAATAAAATCTTAAAAGATTTTTTTCTGTATTTTGTAATGACTAAAAGCACCCAATTTCAATAAAGCTTAATTACTCAAATAACACCATCCAAAAAAAATTCAAAAACGGTCAAATGAAACATTCCGTTAAAAGAGATGGGTGATATTGATAATAATATTGTTACAACCTAATCCCTAGACTTAACATGTGTATGACTTCCCACACAATCAAGTGTTAATGCCATTTATTAGACAATTTTGACAGCCAACCAAACATTAATGCCATATACTGCACAAATTGGTGAAAAGTAACTAATGTGTGACCTCACTCACAAACCAAGCATTTTATAGGCATAGTGACATACTAGCAGATAATGCAAACACATGTAATATCCCCCTTAATTACGAATAATGTTGCAGAACAATCGCCTGAGATGCAGTTTCAAGTGGTAGATGAAACTTTTCTGAATAATGTGTTTTTATTTTAATCATATATGTGTATCCATAAGAAGGGTACAGTAGTTTACCCAAACATGTGCATAATTCAGCACAATGGTGGGAATTAAAATTAGGCTAGTAGGGGAAGAGGCTCTTTAAAATCTTAGTACTTTCAAGGAAAATATTCTGAGATGCTGTGGCTGATGCATCCTAATTATTGCGTATTCAAATTTCTTGGCCTCAACAATGGTGAAGGTAACATAAAAAATATTCCACTTCCCCAATATTAGGATGATGCAAACTGGCACAGAGGACTCAGCTTCATGTGTGTTCCACACTATGATAACAGGCAGGCATTCTTCACAATTACAAAGCTGTATCATTGTCAGAAATATGGGAAACTTACATTGAATCCAGCCAGGCTAAAATCAGAGGCAACTTAAAGTGGATATTCAGCTCTCACCTAACTCCAGTCCTGAACAATAACAGTAACAGTCGAGCACAACTAGTATATTTCTTTTAAAAACCTCAGCTACATTGTAATGACTTTTCATTTAAGTCATCATCAGGCTGTATAGTAATTCAAAGATCCAATACAAAGCATATGCAAAATGAAATAAAATCAAGTACAAGCTCCACTTGTACAAATTTTCATAGCCATGATACATTAAAATTACACTGTCTATTATTGGGTTGATGTGACGACTTAAAATTTTGTTAACAGTCTACTTAATAAAACGTATAGCTACATTTTAAGCCGCTGCATCAACCAAATAACAGAAAATGTAATTTAATATATCATGACACAAAATTTGTAAAATGTTGAGCTCATACTTGATTTTATTTTATTTTATACATGTTGTATATTCAAATGAATAAAGCCTGATGATGGCTTATGTGAAAACCCGAAACATGTAGCTGAGGTTTTTTTAAAATAAATACACTACTTGTGCCCAACTGTTATTGTTACTGTTCACGTATAAATGCACAATGAAATGAATAACATAAAGGTAACTCCAGTCCTAATAATATGATCTGCAAAGGGGGCAATAAACACCTCAAAGTCCCAATATTTATTCATAAACCTTATCAAACATGAAAATGCATTACACTACCACTACATGTTTGAATACTGAACAGATCATCCTCAGGACAGTCTCCATATATATATTGTTACACACTTTCTACCAATTTTTACAATGTGCTATGAGTGTAACATGTGTTTTCTATTTTAACTTTAATAATGCCACAGTGGATACATTATTGAAATTTTTCATTCTTGTTATACTTCTCTTACCAGTGCAATCGATAAGAATCACTTTCCAAGGTTAAAATGTCATTATAAAAGGTCAAAGTCAAAATTAACTAATAATAATTAAAGCCTCCAATTAGAGGTTGAAACATGTAATAGGAGAATAAGACATGAAAAAATATTGGGTCTGAATACAGAATACTTCAATATAAGATCTTAAAAGTGTTTGTTAGTGCTTTATCACCATAGTGCTCAAAATAATGTAATCCAAACTCCAGTGAACACCCTGCAATCAAGTGCAATTCTTTTCAAGCTGTGGGCTGTTCATGGATCACAAATTTAAAATAAATAACTGAAACGTGCTGCAGTTTGTAAAACTATCTGCTTTATGAACCACATCTGCTTTGACTGACAATTCATTCAGTTACATTTATCTGTCACATAAAAGAAGGCAAACTTGTGACCTTAAAGAGAGATGGCAACAACACTCACCCCATGTACCTATTGTTCTTGTCAGTGGATTATTGATTCTAGTCTTTCAGAAAACTGAGTGAGAAAGTCAGATACTGAAACCCCCTGACCTAGCAATGTTCACTTAATGTACAAAGTATGGAATGATAACAAGAGTATTACAAATAGATGAAACAAACCCATTTTATGTCATTCAAAAGGTTGCATTTACCTTTTCATTTCCAATTTAACACTCCACAAAAAACAGCAGTAACTGACAGTACCTTAAGAGGCGGGCCACATTGTACCAAAGCTGCTCTGGTGGTGGCTGACTTGTTCCCTCATCCACTAAAGCATAACCATCATTGCTCTTCATTGCTTGCTCTAAAGCTTGAGCCAAACAGCCAGTCTTGTGAAAGCAGCTATTCTCCTAGAACGCAGGCAAGCAATAGTTAAAGCTTGTCACTCCACTGTCATGTAGACCTTAACATTAAGAATTTATTGTTTAGTCTGTCTGCTGGGACTCCCACAACAGCACTTTCAGCAACTTCTTCTGGTGTAAGAAGGCAAAGATAATGCTGCAGCTAAAGAAATTGTTAGTGCTGTTTCTTAACAGTATTATATTGATACAGCACATCCCCATTGATGTATCAATCACAAATGTACGCTTATTTAACTATCAATCACACACATCAAGCTATTTTGTACACGTTATCCTGGCAACTAGTTTTGTCTCCAAAAATGAGCCATCAACGGTAAAAACAGAAAACTCTGTACATCATAGGATGGACATCTCCCCCTTTACATAAAAAGATAGTGTAAATGTTTCTTCTTCTTCTTCGATGGCTCTACAGACTCCACTGGTCCTTGGCCCGATATAGCTGCTTCTTCCATTCTGCCCTATCTGGGGTATACTGGATCTTCAGCTCCTTCATGTCAGTATGCACTTGGTCCTTCCATCTTGTCTTGGGTCTTCCTTTTGGTCTTGTTCCTAAGGGCATCCTTTTAAACAGTCTATTTACTAGACGTTCCTCCCCCATCCTCATAACATGTCCATACCACTGTAATCGTTGTATTCTTGCATAAGCTGAGATGGGAAGATCTTTGTATAGTTGGTACAATTCGTGGTTCCATCTTATTCTCCATTCGTCATGTTGATCTCTGACTGGTCCATATATCTTACGTAAAATTCTTCGTTCAAAAGTGTAAATGTATGTAAAACAAAAAAAAACAAAAAAACTTTACTTCTTTTACATACATTTACAATGCATCTTTTTCTGTAAAGGGGGAGATCTCATCCTATGATTTCATTTCAGACTTTCATATCAGTTAAGTGATAATGTCAATGCTATTTCTGAGGGATGTAGATGTAGACCATTTTCATTCTTACATGGCTTTTCTGTCTCCATCATCAAGGTATACACAGGATTCTCATAGATTATTGGTACGTAACCAACACAATACACTCAAATGAATGTTTATTTAACTATCAATCATGCATATAACAAGCTATTTTGTACACATCCTGGTGACTAGTTTTGGCTCCAAAAAATGAGCCATCATCAGGCCACTAACAAGACCAGTAAAAATATAAAACTCTACAGTGTTTTATATTTTTACTGCTCTGTAGAGTTTTATATTTTTACTGCTCTTGTTAGTGGCCTGATGATGGCTCATTTTTTGGAGCCAAAACTAGTCACCAGGATGTGTACAAAATAGCTTGTTATATGCACGATTGATAGTTAAATAAACATTCATTTGAGAGTATTATGTTGGTTACGTACCAATAATCTATGAGAATCCTGTGTATACCTTGATGATGGAGACAGAAAAGCCATGTAAGAATGAAAATGGTCTACATCTACATCCCTCAGAAATAGCATTGACATTATCACTTAACTGATATGAAAGTCTGAAATGTTTTACAATACTTCTCAGGTTTCATACGGCCATAAATAATCTGCATTTCCACATTCTGTGTGTGTGTGGTGTCTCTATTTGCCTTAATTTACCTGTTCCGACTGTGATACAGAAGTACTAATACCAATTCCTCCAGTTACAAGCCTCACTAATGCTACCAAATGGTTGTCGGTGGAAGCTCTCTGCAATAAGAATGCGGCTGAACTGACTAGTACTGCTGTACTATGAAAACCCAACAACCCTAAAAACATTTCACAGAATGTAAATTAGAAACATTATGTGGTGCCATACTGACAGTGCAAAATCATGACTCTTATCATAATCAACCCAGTTCACAAAGTGTCACCTTTGTATAAAATACAAAGAGAATTCATCCACAGAACGGTTATTACAAATAAACTGTATGTTTCTGTTTTCATTTCCCTAACAAATTCCCTGTAAAAAGAAGTAAAACACACACAGACATCACATTTTCAAAATTACAAGATATACCATATCCTTCATCCACATTCATAACATCTATAGCAATTAATGCTTCAACATGAAATTGCAACTGCAATGATAAATATGAAGTTATTTCAGAATTCATCCTGAGAAAAATTTAACTAGAAGTTTCTCATACCCTAAACACAAGAAACAATTTAAATACATTATCATCAAATTGTCACTTTCAGTACTTTTATAAAATAATGGATGTTGATCAGATCTGCTGAAATTGTAAAAGCAGACTTTTATAGAAAGGGAAATTCCTTTGCAACTAGGAGCACTCAAGTGATCAGTGATGTGAGGAAAACGTGCATAAGTGTGCACAAGTGCAGATACATATCTTACCAATGAGCCTCACAGCTGTCTGAACACGTAGAGAGTCTCCACTCAACAAAAGTGGTTGAATCACAGTCATTTCCTGTTTGATGGAACATAAAAGTGGAATAGTACAAGTTCCAGGCATTGTGCTACGAAGCAGGTGATCTATTTCTTGAAGGAGTAACTCTGAGAAGCATTAACAAAATTAATTACTCTACAAATGAGATAAATCTATAGACATACACTGTATTTTTATTCACCTTCAAAGAGTTTCAGTAAAAGCTTTCTACACAAAGAAATCCCTTGGGTTTGAACTAGATAATCAATGCACTGGACAATACAGAGGCAGTAACCAGAACTTCTTAAGTGTCACCTGAACATTTGACACACTGAAAATGATGAAAAAAAATTGCATTACACCAGAACACTGCTGTATCCAATATGACACTTCAGTTATGCTAGGCAAAAGGGGGAAAGAAAACTTCATGAAGAAATATCAGGTAAAATATAAAAAAATGTAGTAACACAATGAAAATTAAATTTACAGTAAAATCAGAGGTACCTATCTCTAGGAACTGTTGCAGTGCTATTCCAAATGCAGCTGATGTGTTCACTTTCTGTACATGTGACTAAATAAGTTGAATCCACCCTCCGCACTTTCTAAGGTTACACCCAAGTAACAAATTTAATTTAATACTTCTCTTTTTGATCATACATAAACCAGATCTCATTCTTCTTCAATTTTCTTTCTTTCTTAAAAACTACTACCTCATATACTACAATAATTTACCACCAGGTCAATTCCTTCCTGCAACATATTAACTGTAAATGGCTCAAGAGCTAAATCATCTGCAATGACAAACCATGTATCAACATCTTTCCAATCATTTGTGCATGCACATTTTCTACAGCAATATAATTGACATAATCATCTATAAAAATGTTAAATAAATAGGGGCTCAAACTGCAGCTCTAGCTTAACACCTTTTCTTTGATCAACAAAATCTGACACATCAACACCACATTTCACACAGACTTTGATAACATCATACATTTTCTCATGCACTTCACCATATTATAGCTATCACTTTATGGCTCATTTCAAACCACAGGGCTATCCCCATCAATCAAATCAAAAGCTTTTTCCACATCCACCAACCATTAATAAATACAGCCTGCCTTAGCTCTTAAAATATCTCTACTGCAGCTTCCATCACACAAATATGATCAGTAGCACTCCTACAATTTACAATTCCTGCCTGTAAACTTCATAAAACCTTATTTACTAACCAGTCTCTCATTCTACCAGCCAGGATGTTGGAAAAATCTTGCCTAGCACCAACAAATGTGAAATCCTTCTATAATTACCTCATTCCATGTGGGGACAACCTAATGCACATGTCAAATAAATAGCCTTTCAAATTTGTGCACATGTGGGTGTGTGGGTGTGCAGCAAAGCTGTCTCAAGATGGCAAACAAATGCGACAACATTTTATAATACTGACTTACATACTTTAATTAGTACATACAAGTTAACACAGTTGATATAGACAGAAAAAAATACAGCATTCCTTCCAGAATTTATTACCCAGTATTTCCCTGCTGGTATCCTTTATAGATGCGCTGGTTGCAGAATCAGGAGCTGCAATATCTGAACAATCTAGTGGAGAAGTTGCATCCAATAGGAGCTTCAGTATCTGTGTTCCCCCTTGCTCACAGCCAAGAGCTAGGTGGACTATCAGATCTTCCAATGCTTGACTGCCACCAAAGTACTCACACCAACTGGGGGCCAACGCAGCCAATTTTGGTAACATGCTGGGAGTCACTACAGAAACATGTAAGAGACAATGGTGTAAATAAACAGGCCTACTGAACCTGTAGCTCGCGGGAAAAATGTTGTCCATGACACAGTGTTATGTTGCCTGCGGAGACGTCTGACATGAGAAAATGTCTTTTAACCCGTTCCCTGGCAAAGCCAAGACAGAACTCCAAGGCAATTTTGAAAACTTATGAGCTGTTTATTTATGGAAACATACATTACATTACTAATTAATTTGTAAACAATTTGCTAAAAATAGTGATTCCCTAGCCTAAGTTGTAACTTGCCTTTTTTTCCTATTATTATCAGTATATTTTTATTGCATATGACATATAGAAAAATTATGCATATAATCATAAAGGTAAAGCAATCCCATTACAGGCCTTGACAGGCCCTTAGGGGTCCAGGAGGTCGAGGCTCCCAGCTTTTTAGACAATCGGCACATGAAGGTGGTAAGGTTGTCAGCCCTACGCACTGGCCGCCTTTACCCCCCAGGAAAGATTCCTGGTACTCATTTCTGTTTGAGGCTGAGTCGACCCCAGGGCCATAGTGCGACCGAAACGATTATGTCAAAGAAAAATTCCAGTGACACCATCGGGAATCGAAACCCGCGACGTTCCGGTTTGTAGCGCAGTGCCTCAACCAACTGCGCCACCGGGTGTCCCCCATGCATATAATCATACACATACTTATTCATTCTTCATTTTGTGTATTGAATTTCAAGTTGCGCACATGCAGACCAAATTTTGCCAAAGTTTCCAAAACCACACAAGAGTTTCAGCAGGCCTGATATAGTAACACATATATAAAACAGAAGTTGAAAGGTGTACTCCAGTATTAAGTACCCACGCCTTCCAAGAGCACATATTATTTTTTCTGTATTTTATAAAATACTCACTACATAAAAAAATGGCAAATGAAAGTTACAGACCTTAATGAGAGAATGGAGGAGACACCCTTTACAAATGCAGGGTAGCTGTGTACACAGTAAACAATCTGTTGGAGATGGTGGATAAGGAGTGGCCTTCCAGCTGGAGGATTAATGGGCAGGACACCATAAAAATCAAGCAGCCTCCAAAATGTTGCAGGGACATGGACTTCAATGGAAAGATCACTTGTAAGACATAGATACATATAGGATAATAATTGCTAATGGAAGTTTCAGTCATACACAGTATTTGGTGAATACTTCATCAATTTTTCCTGTTCATATGTTTGGGCACCATCACACCATCCTCAGGTGAAATATCTTTTGTCTTTTCACAAACTATTATAGATGCAATGCATTTAATTTACAGCTACCATTAAAATTAAAATTAATTGAAAGGTAAAATAATATTAAAATACCAATATAAAAGGTTGAAACTCTAAAACTGTCTTGGAATTACATTAGACTTTAATATTTTTCAGGAAGTTGTTATAAGCAGAAACAGTGAGGGTAAAGGGTGATCCATATAAAATGTCTGGATTCTTGAGGCCTATAATTTTCTAATGCATGCACGGAGTGACATGCAACTAAGATGACATACATGAATTCATGCCGAACTGGATGACTTTACATCAAGTGTTGAAAATGGCCGCCGCCCTCCACTACAGACACATCTGAACATGACGTTGCATGTTGTCCAACGTTCACTGCAGAACATAATTCTCAATGTTGGTGACCTTAAGTCAGATTTTGTCTTTCAAGGCTTCTATGATGCAAGATTTATTTTTGTACACTCTCTCCTTCAGGTAGCCCCAAAGAAAGGAATCTGGAGGTGTCAAGCCTGTTGATGGAGGGGGCCACAGGTTGTGTGAAAGGACTGTCTTGCAGTGGAGCAAAGGCTCGCTCGGTGACAGCGAGTGCCACTCAGCACCATGTGCTGAGGCTGCGGCAAATTACTCATGGACAGTACTGACATGAACAGGCAATGCTTCTGAAGCAAGTTCCATCTGCTTCTGATCACTCATTCATGAATTACAGGCAAAAATGACCCGGGCATTCTACATGAATCATCCTATATAAGTGGTAACAATATAGGATCAGTTCTTGAAGCTACCTAGAACCACATCTCTGTAACATTTTCCATTCTAACTGAGAATCTACTCACTCCTCCCTCTCCATACATTGCCATAATGTTTTTCAGATGTCAATGACATTCCTTGATCAGTTTCTCAAAAATTATACTGCTAATCTTTTTTCTTAGAATTTATCACCCTAGTATGAGGCGCATCTAGAAAATAAGCACTGTTTGGCTATAAAAAAATATACTTGATGTACAAAATTTTTATTCATTGTTATCAAATTCTACATACCTTAGTCTACTTTTCGACATAATCACCACCCACACAGGCATTTGTCATAATGGGGCACCAGGTTTTGTATGCCCTGTTCCTAGAAGTCGGCCACTTGGGACGTGAGCCATTTCTCAACTCTCTCCTTCAACTTGTCGTCACTGTCGAACTTCTTACTGGCAAGAAATCTCTTCAGGTGCAGGAACAGCTGAAAGTCTGTAAGGGGAGTGATCCACCAGTTCCCATTTGAATGAAGCAAGCAGCTGGCGTGTTCGAGCCGCAGCATGTGGGTGCCTGTTGTCGTGCAAAAACACAACTCCTGGACTAAGCATGTTGCACCTTTTGTTTTGAATCGCACGCCGCAACTTGTTCAGGGTTTCACAATACACTGCTGCATTGATTGTCGTGCCTTGTGGGAGGAATTCAACCAACAAAATTCCCTGCCTGTCCCAGAACATGGTGCACATGATTTTTCTGGTCGACAAAATCTGTTTGGTGGCCAACTTCTGTGAAGAGGACATACAAAATCTTGTGCCCTGTTGCGACAAGTGCCTCAATAGGGATGGTGATTATGTTGAAAAGTAGACTAAGGTATGCAGAACTTGATAACAATGAATAAAAATTTTGTACGTCAAGTATTTTTATTTTATAGCCGAACGGTACTTACTTTCTGGATGTGCTTTGTACTTGACAAACAAAGAAAACACTACATGAGATTCGAGGTATTCACAACAGTGAAGATTTAATTTCGGTTCTCCACAGTGACATAACCCAGACGATCGTAACCTAAAATAAAACAGTGTACCAATACATTCTTTCCACAACCAAAGAACAAACTCTATCCTATATGTTTGACACAGAACTGGTGAGTCATACTGTCACATGATGCAATACGAGGTCTGTCCAAAAAGTATCCGACCTTGGGCCGGGAAAAAAAAGTTCTGTATCTGGGTGGTTACAATACCTAATCCCCCTTGTGACTCCACACACTTAGCCCAGCGGTCCTTCCATCGCTGGAAGCAATTCTGGAAGGCTTGTTTGTAATGGTGTGCAGCTGCGCCGTCGCGTTCTGTATGATGTCCTCGCGGCTGTCAAAACGGGAGCCTTTTAGCGGTGTCTTCAATCTCGGGAACAGCCAGAAATCACAAGGAGCCATGTCAGGAGAGTAGGGAGCCTGGCGAACCTGCGGAATGCCGTGCTTAGCCAGGAAACCCTGGATCAGGTGTGATGAATGAGCTGGGGCATTGTCATGATGCAGCTGCCAGTTGTGTGCGTCCCACAACTCCGGTCTCTTGCGCCGAACTGCATCACGAAGATGACGGAGGACTTCTTGGTAGTACTCTTTATTAACAGTTTGGCCTAGTGGCGCGTACTCATGATGCACAACACCCCGGTAATCGAAGAAAACAGTCAGTATCACCTTCACATTGCTCCGAACGTGTCGTGCTTTTTTGGGCCTCGGGGATGTTGGATGCTTCCATTGTGACGACTGGATCTTGGTTTCCGAGTCATATCCGTACACCCACGACTCGTCACCAGTGATCACAGTCTTCAGGAACTCAGGATCCCTGTTGGCGCACTCCAGCATGTCCTGCGCGACCTCAAGGCGGAGTTGTTGCTGCTCCGGCAAAAGCAGCTTGGGCACAAATTTTGCCACCACTCTTCGCATGCCCACATCCTCAGTTAAAATCGTGTTTGCGGAACCTCTGCTGATCCCAACCTCATCAGCAATTTCCCGAACGGTCAAACGACGGTCCTCCATGATCAATGTCCGCACTTTGACAATGACATCAGCATTTCGGCTCGTTGACAGTCTCCCGGAACGCTGGTCACTGTCCGCCGACATGCGGCCATCTTTAAAGCGGTTGAACCACTCTTTAATCTGAGTGACCCCCATTGCATCATCACCGAAAGCCTGCTGAATTTTGCGGATTGTTTCCGCTTGGGTATCCCCAAGTTTCTGACAAAACTTGATGCAGTATCGCTGCTCCAAACATTCTGTCATCTTGAGCGAAACGAGAATGCGACGAACACGTGTTACACCACTTCGCTATCTGGCAGCGACAGACGCATCCGGCGGTGTTGCGAGGCAGCAAAAAATCACGCATGCGTATGAAAGACCCTTCTACCACTACGCTCAGTTTCCCCACCCTTTCGCCATTACTTACCGCGGGAAAAAATATAGTCAGATACTTTTTGGACAGCCCTCGTACATGCAAACTTACAAGTGCTGACAGTTGCTTCCCAAAAACATGTGTTACGTTATTTGTCAGACCTTGTACAGCTTCCAGAGCTGAACTAGAATTTTCACATACTCTACATCTCTTGCACTGATTCAAATCTTGCAACATTTGATTATGCTTTTTCATCTAGTCAGGCTATATACAGCCAAGTGGCAGGATGAACATGAATGGTGACCTGGAAATAATGTGGAAGGAAGGGGCCACAATCTATTCAAAGGATGAAGGACCAAGGTAAGCAACTAAAAAACCTCAGCCAGTTCAGTACACAAGAATCAATCCTAAGAGTTAGAAAGAAATAACTAGAAACTAGTTGAGGATTTGGATCTCCTGGGATATGATGCAGTATCACCAGTTTAGTGTTTCCTGACATTTAAAGAACCACAGTGCCTTCACCTTCAAGGGTTTAGGGTCTTACTCTTCTTGGACCCCTTAACTGTTGCAGGCGAAGGTACTATATTCCTTTGAAACATCAAGATACACTAACCCAGCAACACAGCATCACATCCCCAAAGACCACAATGCCACTGTGGAAACTTCAAATCTTGCACAGACTAGATGTCAATCAAACAAATAGATCAATTAAATAAATAAACTTACAGGTGTGCAGCACATCAGCTGTTAAAGCACGCAGTAATGTTGGTGACAGTGAAGCCAACTGGAGCAAAAATGGAACTGTTGCTGAGCATTCGTTTTCTCCATCCACTTCATGTTGATCAGGCTCTAAACTCCACTGTGTATATTAACGTTACATCATTACTGAAAGACTTGGCAGAAATTATCACACATAATTTCACACAAATTTTTACCTTCATTACTGTTTTACTTTCCATACATTCTTTCTACAAAATGCTTATTTTACAATCTCAGCGCATACCACAGAATGGCACATTATAGTGTTTACATACCTGGAACAGTTCAAGAAGGGCTGACCTTATATCTCCAAAATGACTTCCTGCCAGATGTCCAAGTATACCAACAACCGAATTAAGTTTTGGTGCCTGAAAATTCAGTCACAAAGTTCTCTATATTAGTAACTAAATGATTTATTGGGTTTGTTTACTTGGTAATGGACTCTCAACTGCATAGGTTATAAAGCATGAAATGACAGGGTAAGTATGAATTTAAAAGAACTGGAAAGGACATGGTTATGTCCTGTTTTACAGTATTATCCCACTATATTACTGAGAGGATGAGAAAATGCTTGATAAAATTGTCATCAAAATGGGTGGTCTAAGGACTGAGATTCAACCTGGATCTCTGACATGCAAAACACTAGTCACACACTACACTGCAACATTCATTATCTTCACTCACTATGTATGATAAGACAGGTAGATCATTTTCATGTAAAATGATGCATGGAAGCTATGAGCAATCTGTTGTAGCTAAAAGAGGTACATTTCCTATGCAGTCACATTAACAGGTCATAAGCATGCATCACCATTGTCAGGTGTGTGTAAATACTCAATACCACATTCGTTAGTTTCTACCACTAACAGATCACATCCATAAGAAGAGCATAAATATTGTAACTGGTGTAGAATTTTTGTTCACATGGTGTGCCAGTTGTATCGTCAACCCACTAAAACCTCCAATGAAATGATCGACACTACAAGAATTTCAAGAATGATGTGGTCTTGACCAAATGCCATCTTGGCTTTTGCTAGCATCACTGTTACCACCCAATGCTACAGTGCCTTCATCAAACTTAACTTCACTGTCAGAACAAATCACCAGAACCACTCTCCAAAATTTGTTCCTGTTCAATAACTACATCATACTTCAGTCCTCAAAATCTGCAACATTACGACAGAGAGAAATATATTCTATTGTGAATAACATATGTAACAGTGAAACAAGACTAAACACAGTACCCTATGTGTTTGAAATTTCTAACAAGGATCAACTGCATTACCTCAGTGTTCCCATCCCACCCACCCCCTCTCCCACCACCACCTCCAAACTATAGAAATGTGATGAGAAAGGTAAAGATGACTGTGTGCTTAACCAACACCACACCATGAAGGCACGCTGGGGAGTAGAGGTATAGGTCCATGCATTAACCTCAGGACTAGATAAAGGGGAGTGGTCAGCTTTACACTCATGCCACTTTACCCCCAGGATCCCTGTATACTTCAAATAAGAGACTGTGGGCCTACAGCCTGTCTGGATGCCTTGGAAAAGACAGAAGTCTCTTGTTCCTGCTGAGAAACAAACCATGATTCCTCCACCATCCAGTCCACAGCGCTGTCACTATACTGAGCACACTATCCCATTTATTTAAATTGGGCTTCTTTTTTTGGCTCATCCACATACTGCCATCTCATAGATGGCAAGATCCTGAACAAGTGCAAACAGAACACAGGTAGGTCTCATTTTACGTGACTTCTATTTGCGTGATTTCACTTTAACACAACTTGAAAATTTACAACACTTTTCAAATGTACGCGATGATTTTCGTTTTAATGTGATTTGGCATAGAAAATTCATGGCTGCTCTTATCTTCTGTAGGAGGCTAGCAGAAAGTGATGTCACTGTTACGCCAACCATCACGTGTATGGATTCATTACGTCGATGATATAATCACGTGACTCATTTAGTTTCCCCTTCAACAGCATTGGCTTTTTCTTACCAACATGAGTGAGAAACATTAACCTACACCACCTAGTGCAATCCAAGTGAAAATCGGTGAAAGATAATCGGTATTAAAGAGAAATTAGATGTAATAAGCCAACTTGAAAAATGTGAATGAATTATTGACATATGCCATAATGTTAGACTCGCTCACAATAGTGTATGTACAATTTGTGATAATGCTGATGGGATTAAAGAAAGTGCTAAGTGTTTAGATAACATTAAATGCCAACAATTTGAAACAGGGAGTGTTTGTTTGTGCAGCAGGACTACCACAGTAATGTTGGAACGAACCGTACCAAAAACTATGGATGTGTCTCTTACATTTTATTGCATTACCAATAAATAAATATATTGTACAGAAATATATGCATACTGTAGAGAAATGTATATATACTTTATATACAGTACACATATGCTCTACAGATCCATATGTCAACTAGTGGTACAGTCATACACTATATAGGATGAAGCTGTCAATCCCCTAACCCCCAGGAAATACACCGTTTTAAAGGGGAATTTTGTGTTCGATTTGCACAATTTTGATTTGCATGACGTTTTTCAGGAACGTAACACTGGCATAAAATGAAACCTGCCTGTATTTACAGAATCATCACACAGATAAGATGTGAGAAGAACCTGTTCATTTCAGGCAAAGAATGTCACCCTCCTAGAATCAATATTTCTAAATAATGCCCAACAAAAATGCCTAAAGAAAATCTGAATACAGCAGTCGAGGAAATTACAGTGTCACGGCTGCTATAGGCTGGCTCAAAGTAAAGGGATATTTTAATGCTGTAATACTGTAATACACATCCGCTAGACCACTGGGATACCGTCACAACAGCACAAAACATGACCCATAAAGATTAACACAGCTTCCTGTTTCCTGCAATACAGTACCTTCACGCTATGATCTGCTGAACCATGTCGACTGAAATCTTTCAACCCACATGAAAGGACTCGAGTGATAACAGTATGTGGGAAGCAGCTACCCACATGAGCTACCACCCAATCAAAATGTGGACTATGTGCCACACTTGTATCTGAAAATTCATCACAAAATGAAAAAATTCAAGAATTTTGTTTGCTAAACTTCAAAACTTATAATAGCAATAACAGTGAACCACACATTTCCTACACACTAGGAACAAATATGTCAATTGCCTGACCAAAGCCTAGAATAATATCAAAGAATACAGCATAATGATTGCATTTGTCAAGATCCAATTGCTGACTTTCCGCCAGCATATAGTCAGTAACATGCAATACCGACACCCCTGTCTATAAAAACCATGGTCACGGACTAAAATACGTGACAGCTAAACAAGAAGCTCAGTAAAACAATTTGATCAGAAAGTTATTACAAATGTTTACTACATCAAAGAAGAACACTAAATAGCAGAATCACATAGCCTTCCATCAAAGCACTAAATATTCTCACATTTCCTCCTTCCATGTACACATTAACACAATGATGCAGCAAACTTAAAATTATGACATATATAACCATGTCCCACTGCTAGGAACTGTAATACTCATATTACGTCAGCAGGGTGACCATTTGCTATACCATGTTCTACATACTTTTGGAGATACTTCTGTCGTTTTCCACCAACAGTCTTGACAAAATGGACAGGCCACAGATAGTGTGGGTTTGAATGTTTAAGAATCATTAATCACTTTATATACATCCATTGTCCATTGCTTTGACTGTTCAAAATGATCCATTCAAGCCCCAGGCCCTATGTAACATTTTATAATGTACTAGAGGTTTACAATAAGAAGCCGTTTTAGCCTCCCTGCCCAGTGTGGAGAATGACCCCATGTCAACTGTATATGACTGCTTATTCAATATACAGTCAAACCCCAATATAGTGCCACTATTTGTTCACCACAGTTGGTGGTGGTATACCAAGGGTTGCAGTATATCAGGGATGGAGGTAAGTCGACATTCTGCGTACAGTAAATTCCTTTAATCTGGCACTCCTGACAGTCCAGCACTTTAAGTAATAAATCTTCACATAATCCTCAATACGTTTTACCAGAAAGAAGCTTCATCAATGAAACAGGCAGATCTCAGGGACAATTTCACAAATGCCTCCAAGAGTGTCAGTACATCAACTCCTGACCCCTTGTCTCCTACTCCATCAACTTTTTCAGCTGTGAAGACTCCAGAAAGCACAGAAGAGGAGTCTGATGACCCTGAACCAGCAGATGACGGAGATATACCAATGGAATATGCCTCTGATTAGTTGTTCAGCCCAATTATAACAGCAATAACAAAAAAATTACCTGTAGAAACTTTGGTCAGTATAGGTACCATCAAATAATCCAGAATACCCGCTAATCCAACACCTGACCAGTCCCATGGGTGCAAGAGTAATGGAATTCTACCACTATTGGAAATTTCTGTTCACAGACTTTCATGGGCACTATGTGCGGGTGGCGCTGTATTGGTGTTTCACTGTATGTGCAACTACCCTCTATGTCTGGAGGCTGTCTCCTCCATCCACAACCTAAGCACATATCATGCAACTGTAACAAAGAACCCTGGATTGCATTCGCTGTGCTCAGAACAGGTACCAGTGATGCAGCTTGTAACCATAGCCATAAACCTGTAGGCTCCACTGAAGGCAGGGAATTTCTTAACAGGCTGAGCAATCAGAGTTTCTCATGTGAGACTCTGCTTCATAGAGCTTTATACCATATTTCTCCAAATAAAAGACAAGACATTTCCATAATTCATTGGCTGACAAATTGTATGAGGGGTGGGGGTTGCCCCACAATCTAGCACGCGTTCTGTATAAGTATTTTCCTGAAAATTGAAAACTGGGCAAGGGAGTCATCTGTTCTTATAAAAGTGGGGTAAAGATGGTGCAATGTGCATGCATGTGTATGTGTGTGTGTGTGGTGGGGGAGGGGGGGTGAGGGGAGAGACTGCATGTTCATATCACTAGAAAAAGAGTTCCTCTAAAACTGCAGTCACAAAATTTCTGAACATTTAATATTAATACATCTCACAGTCTACAAGCAATCTACTTTTACATCAAATTACCAAACAAACCACAGAAAGTCAATTTTTACAGCAACTGCTTGGTTAACATTTTAAAGAGAGAGTAAAGCAACATCAGCACCTCTCCTCCCCGAATGTTGCTTTTTCCTAGCACACTATATCATGTTCAGTCCTTTAAAATGCAAGTAAAAATGCTATCCTTCCCTCTGCGGTTCCTTCCTGTACTCCCAGCCCATTTACGTAAGTTCCTCCATTCTGGGTTTCCAGCAATTTGGTATACAGATCTAGTCCCTCACAGAAACCTTAAACAATGATTTCACTGCATGAACACAAAGGTGTGAATTCAAATAAAATATCTGTTTAAATTTACCACAATCAAAATGCTTAAGTAACTGACATCTGTCTTCATAAGCAAGCAACTTACCTAATAGAGCATTAATACAAGACTCGGTGTCTGAATGCATAAGACAAGAAAGGCATTGAGTAGTAATATCAATGAGAGTGCGAGTTGCTCGACAAGACATCCACAACTGCAAGGTTTCATTGAGGCCAGCTGACAGGGGAACATGAGCTCTACCAGCATAGTGACTTGACAGTTCACCTATAATAATAAATGGAAATAATACTAAAACATATAAAACTGCAATTATGTGTACATAAATTAAAGTAAATTTGTTCAAGGTGTTCTACAGCCTAATGTACGTGCATTATTTGTCATATTACTATAGAAGACGTGTCAGTTTGAGTTGGTTTAAGAAATTTATGTGTCCCTAAAATTTTCACAATAAATAGTAATTATTTCCCTAAACAGAAGTACCTAGTTAGTCTTTGGATGGTGCAGTACATTTACTGTGACGCAGAAAATAAATTTATAAATATCATTTAGATGTCACATTATATTCTCCGTGCATTCTGATATCAAATCGCAAATTAAAAAACCAACAAATGCACTGTATTTCCACAAGTATGGTCTAATGCCCCTGTAATGTGGATATACTTTGGTGAAAGCTGTTCCAATTTGCAAATCTTGTTGAACCAAATCGATGCAAAAGTTTTATGCAGTTTTTCCATGGTATTACGACAGTTATAAACAAATTTTGCCCGTTGGGAGTTACTAAACTCACAACGGGCAAAATCTGCTTATAACTATTGTAATACCAAGGAAAAACTGCATAAAACTATTGCATCCATTTGGTTCAACAAGATTTGCAAATTGGAACAGCTTTCACCAAAATATATCCATATTACATGGGGCATTAGACCATACTTGTGGAAATACAGTACATTTGTTGGTTTTTTAATTTGTGATCATTTAGATGATTTTTATGCTTCAGAGGGTTAAACACTGACAGTGAAGGAATTTCAAAAGTATGTCTCTTTTGTGTCCTACACATGCACTTCAGTAACTTACACTGAATTAGGTTTCTGTGTAATGCTGAAAGCTCATCACCTTGATTGCTGTAGGGAACATTTTCCCAAATGCAAGATGCAAATGTCATATGATAAAGGTTTCTTACAATTCAACACAACTGTTGGACATATAGTTTATGAGGAGCTTAATTTGACTAACACCACGTTCAGTTTGACATGAACAAATTATCTATGCATGATATGGGCCTCTAGTACTGGGTAAAACTGTAGTAATCAAATTTCATCAGTCCCAGCATTGCAGCTTAGATAATTTCTGCTTTCTTTAAGATATGTTTATCTCCCAGAGTTGCATAATCAATATTCAGTTCTTGTCAAAATTGAACACATACATTTTTGAAAATAAACTCCACAAATATTCAGTCAGCCTATTTCAACATAGGATGGAACATACATTCTGCAACGTGAGGATTAATTCTACAATCCCTATTACCTCACACAACTGGATAAACATATGCCAATTTAAAGGAAACCTAAGTTATACTTTTGTGAGAGAGCCACTGTCATATAATTCAATGCTGAAATTATAGAGAATGGCACAAAGGTCACTCGACACTAGCGGCAATATTTTAAGCACTGCATCTCATGTGACTTTTCACCATCCTGTATAATAATGGCAAGCACCTTTACAAAGCAAGTCTGAGTAGTACTCAAGCAATTAAGAAATCTATATTACATCAACATAAGTCATCCCTGCAAACCTGCCACCTGCAAACCATCTACTGTCTACAGTATATGTGATAAGAATGCCCTCAGTTGGATGTAGTAAAAGAAGATACACAATGGACATACTCATATACTTCCTAATTGAAACAATTATTATGACAAATGCAATCAATGAAAAATGTAGTGAAGCAGACAAGGTTTTGAGGCAACTAGTGGCACACACTAGTGTTCTCTTTGGCCACTCTGTTAGACATATCCTTTGTTTTCACAAACAGCTGACTGTATGTGCTGTTCACCTCACAATGACAGGGGCAACGTAAATTGCCTTGCTTCTACTGCTTATATATTATGACTTGTCAATTATGCATACATGTAGAATGCTGCATAAACGTATCTTGGTGCATACTCCATACGCAAATCTTAGTGCCCACTTGTGTACATGTATGGAAGCAGAATAAGTGATACATGTTTCGTGTAATGAAAAGGTGTATGACTAAGATGTATTTATTGTACTGATTTGTCTAACCAGCTTTCCCATCTTATGACAGCCACTAGCAATGTATGTCCACAACACCACAGAATCTTAGCATTTCCGGTATTTCCCTTACTGACAGCACAAAGGAATGTAATAAAAAAGTCCATATTTTCCTCCTTTTACTAAATGTAGTTACTGGCTATTCATACTGTTCTCTACAAAAGATACAATGAGAACTCTGTACTAACTACAGAAGTGACACCTCACAAGCAGCACAGAAAATATTTTTTTATACTTAGTAACAGGAAAATAACACAATGAAACTGAAGCCCGACCACTGTACCCGAGATGCAGGAACAGCTAGTATGATTGCTATTTTATCAATAAAATGCTGACATACTTTCATGAATTCTACTCCATGCAACAACACAATAAAAATTATAATGTAAAATAATTACCTAACAATTCTAATGACCATGTGGATATTATTGGAGCCCAGGCCTTTGGATTTGAACTCACAAAATTACACAAAACTACATGGATTTCAATTATGGTCGCATCCTCATGTCCTGAAGCAGATGAGCCTGAATTTAAGCACATATCATTCTGTAAAATAAATCATAATGTTAGTAAGAAAATTAAGTTATCACCTGGTATTCTAAAGGTGTTGGTTTGATTTTGTCCATGCCAGAAATCTTCACTGAGAATTACATGGTTTTCATAAGTGTTTTAGGCAAATGCCAGGGCAGTACAATTTGTTGCTTCATACTAAATTCCTGATTCATCACTTTACATAAAAGCAGTCAGTCCCTGATACAGCATGTCAAGGCTCAATAACCCAAGAAAACTGAGTTTTTACAGCACCTTCTCTGCACAGATGAAAACATATAAACAGTGCAAGAACGGAGAGAAAGAAGTAAATACACAGACAATGAGAGAAAAACATGTCCAGCACAAACATACAAATACATTTCTTTTTGAGGGTTCCATTCTTGTGAAACATAACCCTGCATCACTGGGTATAATTAGTTTCACACATTTTGAGCTAATGAAGTGGCCTTACCTTCAAGGGTTAAAATGTCCAACATTTCAGTCCTTAAAGGTGAGGTCGCTATGATTTTTTTTGGTCGGGTTAGTCGGGTCACTTTCGTTTCGTGCATGGGTGACTAAGAAACGCCAGGGTTGTACTGTGTACAACCTAAAGGATACGTAATACACAGCTCTTTAACTTACTTCAATCTGAGTCACATATTTAGAAACAGCTGAATCAAACAAAGTGCAGAAATATTCCAGCACAGCATCACGAGCTGCAGGTAGTGTCTTAAGGATAGAAAGCGCAGTGCGAGCGAGTTCTAGAGGATTTGTCTTCACAGGACGAGTTGCGCCAGCGACAAATGTTCTCAATTCAGTCATCAAGTCTTGAGGCGGCACAGTTTTTATCACACTTGTTCCCGACATTTTTTACAGTAAAATGTTAGGTTACGTCGCCTTACACAACATCCACAGTCACAATTTCAAGACACAAGCTACTACACATTAAGCCATAAAGTTATCAATTACAGTATGAAAACACAAATAGCCATTCCATCACAGCAACCACACAGCACTAAAATTTCCTTTCCCTCGTTCCTTTCAAAGAGCAACTTTATTTGGTTGAAGTCCCTCTTGTTTTTCATACTGATGTTCCGCTAACTGTAGGAACGAATGGAATAGTTCAATAGTTCGTTCCCATGTTTCCACTAATAACCTTGAGCAGCAGACAACTCAGCCGTAGAGGGCAACAATGTAGTTACAATGCGGTCAATTTTGATGTTAAAAATTACAAATGCGCAGTATGATCTAATTAGGTTGCGAGGAGATGAAAGACAGTATGAGGTTATGACTACTTACGCGTTGAAGTAAGGTAAATTAAATTGAAAATTGCGTGTTAATAAAGTTATGGTATTCATAATATGCTCCTGAGGCCGCAGAGCCGCCTTGTTACACATCTTTCGCCTTTCGTCGAACTACACCCCTTCATTTTAATACTACTGTGTTAATGTATTAAATTATAATCTTTCTCAGATGAAATATGTGAACATTTGGCAGGAATAAGACTCAAAGGCTAGACACTTGTGAAAACTTGTCCCGTGCGTAATCAAGTACCACCTCATGAGGAGGAGCGGTGGTAGTATAGCTCCACGCATTCCAAACCTTATTTTATGTAAGTGAGTGGTCAGCTTCATGCTGCAGCTACTTGTGTTAGGGAAAGAGTGTATTTTTTCCATTGATATGAGCCTGGGTAGACCCCAGAGTCAGGCTTGATGTAGTAGTGAAGAAAATAATTCCTGACCCAACTGGCAATCGAATCCCGTTTGTGTAGCTTGCAGCCAGCACTGTACTGACAGAGTTCTCCCAGCTGTACTTCTCATGAAATTCAGAATGGCATTGTCGTCAGAAAATATGTTTTATTTTTCATGGTGCATCTGACATTGACATGTTGGATATAGGTGTCAGTTGTTGTTATTAGAAATACAGTTAAGTATTGTACTGTGTGCTTTACAGTTCATTTTTCTACAGATTATTAGGCTTAATATGTGTTTTCGAACAGTACTAATTAATTATTTAATTATGCTACCCGAGGAAAAGTCTTGTATTGTACTATGGCTTTAAATAATACAAGGAAGAAACTTTCTTTTCTTTAAACTTTGTAAGCTGTGACCTAAATTGCTAGTTCATAAATGGTGGTGATAATATAAATACAGCCACAATGGCATAACTCATAAAACAACCACTGAAATAAAGACATCATAAGTACTGACTTCTATTTTTGAAGAAATGAGACTGTAAAACTGTGACTGACTGACTGAGAAATTTCTCTTTTGTATATTTCAGGATTTTGTTACTTTAGCACCTATGCTTTGCCTTTCAATTACGCATGCTTGTAAGTGAGACATGAAACAAGTTAACTGAACCAAACCTGATTTTCCTCTCCAACTAAATTTGTTCATTTGTAGCATGTCTGGAACTTATTTCTTGTGTTTTCATATTGTTAATGAGTTGAGTTAATTACTTTGCAAAATGGAGACCCAGCAAGAGGCATTTACCTTTAGAATTTTCACTTTCTCCTGTTTAACATGTATTATGAGTCTCTTCAGTTTCTGTACAATGGAAAACTTTATATAATTACTTATATATTATGGACATTTACATTATTTGACAACAATACATATAATATAAACAATGACAAACCATGGAAAGGATTTAGAAGCCAGACATTCCTAAAGTTATAACTGTACAAAATAATGGCCAGTTACTCTGTCTCTGTCATTTTTACCATTTTTGGTATAGTTAAATTATTCAAATCAGTGCATGTACTAGTGAAGTTAAAAGACAATCATCATCATCATCATTTATTTACAATCCATAGATCCAATATACAGTCACAAAGACAAAAACAGGATGTGGATTTGGTCATCATATGAATTAACAAGTTATATAATATATACATTGTAAAATAAATACAAGCAATTTGTAAAAACAGACATGACATAAAACACAATAGTAAAACAATTCAAGCTTAGAATAACAATCATAGTCCGTATATTACATTCAAAATGAATAAAACTATTGTATAAAGTATTCTCTACTGAAATTTAGATACAGTTTCTCTAGCTATCAAATTTTATTTCAATTTCAATTTATTTCATCTTCAAGCAGATCCAAATCAACAGGTCATACAGCCATTTGATATAGAATGTGTCACATAACAATCATGTTCAAATCTTCTCCAGAATCAAGTCAATAAATATAATAAAAGATAATACAATAAAATCATCATGAATAAATATAGAATTATTTACAGTTTAAATTATAATGCTTAGAATGTATGTATTAAAATATAAATGAAGTATATAAATATATATGCACATAGACACATAGGTACACATAATATAATATCATATTTAAAACAATCAAGTACACTTAAAAAATTCTTGAATACTATAAAATGAATTTTCATAAAGAAATCCTTTTAAAGCAGACCTGAATGATACCATATTATATGATAATTTTTTTATATTATCCAGTAGGTGATTTAAAATTGTTATCCCTGAATAATATGGGCCTTTTTGATATTTATTTGTATTAGAAATTGGTGGGTGAAGATTGGTTTTATATCTAGTATCTATATTGTGTATCTCCTGATTTGTAACATACAAATGCTTGTTTTGTATAACATGTATTGAAATAGATAGTATATATTGCGAATATAGTGATAATATGTTTAATTTCTTGAACAGTTCCCTGCACGATTCCCTATTTTTAGACCGAGTAATAATTCTTATTGCTCTTTTTTGAAGTTTAAATATTTTATTACTATCAGAACAATTTGCCCAGAAAATTATACCATAACTCAGGATTGAGTGTATATAAGAGAAATAAATAGTCCTTAATGTCCTTTCTGATACAAGTGGCTGCAGTGTTCGTAGTGCAAAACATGCTGAACTTAATTTACTTTCTAAATGATCTGCATGAGATTTTCATGACAATGTATCATCTAACATTAAGCCTAAAAATTTGATGTGTTGTACTTTAGATATTGGCTCAACCATATGGTCCGTATTTATATCAAGACTATTACTAGTTCTTATTTTAAAATGCAAAAAATGTGTTTTTTGATAATTCAAACATAACAAATTTTGTTTAAACCAATTATTTAAATCTTGATATGCATTATTCATAATAGTTTTAAAATCATCTAAATTTTCATTATTTATTATTAAAGTAGTATCGTCAGCATATAGTATTGTTTTCATTGTTGGAAATACACTGGTAAATCATTTATATATAGCAGAAAAAGGAGAGGTCCAAGTATAGAACCCTGAGGAACCCCGTATTTATTGAACTCCCAATTAGATGATATGTCTTCTAGAACTACTTTTTGATATGTACCACTTAGATAGGATGCAGTCAGAGTATGAAATTTTCCTGTTATCCCATAGATCTCCAATTTTTCCAGTAAGATTTTATGATTTACACAGTCAAAGGCCTTCTCGAGGTCGCAAAGAAACCCACCCACAATGCAGTTATTATTCATACCTGTAAGGATTTCATTTAATAGAGCATATGAGGCGGTTTGAGTAGATGTGGCTGATCTAAAACCATGTTGTTCATTTGTTATTAAAGTATTGGTAGATATATGGTCATATAATCTAGTATAAATTAACTTTTCAAATATTTTAGAGAATGACGTTAGTATGGAAATAGGTCTGTATTTTGAAATTATTATTTTACTACCTTTTTTTATACATTGGCTTTACTATGGCTTTCAATCTATCTGGGAATTTCCCTGTTGACAGTGTTTTATTACATATATATATATATATGTTATTATTGATGACAGATTACTTTGGTTGTTAGGTTTATATTTGGTATATGTAGTAAATTACAAATTATGCAGACTGATTGTAGATGGCACATTTTTTCCCCAGATCATTTGTATATTCCTGTAACTGAGTAAGCAGTAAATCGGCTTACATCAAGCTATAATTTTGTTTCTAATGTTTCATAATGACAAAGCAAGTCTCAGGAGCAACATAGTATGCTTCACCACTTTATATAAGCATTTCATTCTTAACCCTAGTAACAAGTAACTTTTTTTTTTTTTTTTGTGGACTGGATGAGCTGTCATCTTTGCTTCATCAGTATGTGATATATTGTATGCCACTGGTTGTTAAGCAAAGCATTTATTTCCCCACCAATGTTTATGCACACCAATCAGTCAACAGGCCTTGGGAAGTGGCATATGATAATTGGTGACATTGCTAAACCTTTTTTATATCTCTTTAATTACAAAAGAGCTAATGTTCATGAAGAATAGTAAATATATCCCTGTTTGTGTAAATACAGAGGACATGACCTAAGGTTATCATAAGCTGGATGTGATAGTGTAGTTGCATTTTTATTCAGCTCTGAAACTGTCATGCTTTGTTTGTGTGACAAGCCATTTAGTTAGCATGCTTCTTGTACATGCTCAAAGGTCTCAGTTCCTCCAGAATTTGAAATCATTTTTTTATCTTGGTGAAATTAAACTTCTGTAACTAACACTGCAAAGAAGTTGATATACGAGTTCTAGAAACATGGTACTTTCTGCTACAGTTACCATTTCCAGGATTCTTCTGTTTGTAGCTAGTGTTTTTAAAAGACTACAAGAGAATGTTTTCATCATAAGTGAGAACTTGTTGCAAGCATTGGGTTGCAGAGTGCCCATGAAGCATGTATGTATGAAAAGACACTTTGTGTAACATTATACATATCTTACTCCTACACAGACTAACATAATGTTCTTTAATGTAAGAGTGGTGTAAGTAGGAAGCACCCCTCTTCTGGATGGATGACTTTTTCCTAGTTCAGTTAATGACACTGCATATGTCATACAACTTCAAAGAGTAGGCTGACTGTGAATGATGAGTTGGAAATTTGTGTAAAATGTGATCCACAGTCTATTATCAGATACTATCCTAGCATTTATGTAGAAGGAATGAGTAAAATCAGAACAACTTCAGTCAGGATAGTTGACCTTTGGATCAAGAATTTCATTCAAAAGTCCAAAATAAATCTAGAATTATGCTCTGAAGAAGTAAGTACCAACATTTTTGCATATGGTGATGCCTTCTTAACTTCAATAAATTTTGTGGGCCCCTTTGTGCTGACAGGTATACATTAATCCATAATGATGATGACAAAAATCTCCATATGAACTTAGTAACCATTGTAAGTGAATTCACATTTAATTCATCACAACAATAACTGAGGGTAACAGAGAAATCAAATGTTGACTGGAGGAGCAAGACTTGCAGCAAAGCTATGTGAATTCACAGAGCCCTTGGAATAACACCCCCCTACCCACCAATCCCACAAATTGGGAGCCACTGCTCTAAAGGTGTGTAACAGTATTCAGTTCAGTACACCACAGCTACTTTCATTCTTTAAGGGAATGAGTGGGTATCATTATACCAACACAGATTTTTATTCTGTTTATTTTAAAGTTTAGTGTCACCAATAAGGATCAATCCCAGAATTTTTTGAACATTAAATTTCTATTCCCCAGTGATCTGGTTGTTAGGTGCTGCCAATATTCCCATATATAGGTAAGTGCTCACGTAAGTTGGAGTGTGTGGCTGTATTTGTTTCAGTACAAACAATATCACAAACTAAAAGCAACCAAACACTGGTAATTTCTTTATGGAATGTAAATGCTTGTATGACAAGTGGAGTGTGAAAACTGTTGCAAACAAATCACAAGATTTAGAGCAGAGAGGAGAGAAGAGTAGTCTGCTCTAATGCCAGACCCAAGTAATGCATATTAGCTAAGCGGTTTTGTATTTTTATGTTTTATTTATACATGCTGTAAAATAAAAAAAAATTATGTCCCATTTTTGCATCATTAAGACTGGCAAGGAGAAATAACTTCCACTGGATTCAGCTAAGTGTAGAAACTGACACGTATGGTATGAGTGATCAATGCTTGACCACAAAACTACATGGTCCTTACCCAATTCCAGTTACTGGATTGAGATTTAAAGTCCTGAGCTTTATTTTATTTTAGTATGGTTACTGTGTGAAAAATCCTATATCCAGTTAGTACTTGAGCCTGAGATGTTTGATATGAGTGATTCTTGTATTACCACTACACCACTAGGTCTACACTCAGTTTAATCATTCATAAGCACCAGTAATTTTAAAGCTTAAATTAGGTGCTATAGCTGCTTCATTCTGTAGTTTAATATGGTTTAAGACAGGGATGCACAGATTTTCCAAACATCAGGAGCCACCACAAAATTCCAGGCGCCAGAATGGTGACATGAAGTAAGTGCCATATTGAGGACACACAAATTTTAGGCGCCACCATAAAAGAGCCACCATGGCAATCTGGCAGCTGGAATTTGTGCACCCCTAGTTTGTGACAAAATTACCTAGATCCTAAATGTTTGGTGTCTGACACATTTAATCTGGGTGACAAGAATCTTGCCATAAAACCAGAAGGTATTTGCCAGATTTCAATTATTAAAATGTAATTTTTACTGAGCAGCTTAATGTAATGGTAATGCTCTGTACTTGTGTTTTGAAGGTGCTTGGTTCAAGTCATGCCTGGAACACCGGTTATCCAGACTGAGACCTTCTGTGGAAACTTTCCAATTCATCTTTTGCCAGTCATGTTACAATCAACACCATGTAGTCTGAGATACTGATAGATTCATGACTTAGACACTGGCTATCCAGACATGTTTTTGGTAGTGGATTCCTTCAATTCCCCAAGGCGAATTCCATGACTGCTTCATTCCAGCTGCTGTATAGTTCATTAGCCATTAGTTATGCTACCATTTAATGCATAGTCTGAGATACTGATGCTGTCATAAAATAAAACACAAAATGTAATTTTAAAGTTTAAGCACATAGATGTTTGGTTATAGTAAAGTTTATGACAAAAATCTCGACCAGCTAGATCTTGAACCTGACCTATATAACCATCCAGTACTGTCTGACGGCATGTGACACCATGTAATCTGGTAGATGGGTACCAACATTTCAGGGGATTGTGCTGCCTCCAAGTTCAGGATAGATAGTGGTAACACATTCCTCCACGACATTGGTATCTGCCTAACTACATGAAATCAGAGCTCTTCATAGTCATCACTATCAGAAGGTGACATCTCAAATGTGGCCTATGCCTTATCACTAGACCAGTAGTTTCTCAAAAAACTGTAATATTCTGGTGCATTTCAGAGGTTTAATGTACATACCTAGCTGTTGTATGTCTTTAATTTAGTTTGAAATTTATGATAGTCAAAATGTTCAGACCAACTCTGGGGCCCAACCAGTCATATATTCAATGGTTACAGCGGGTACAGTGGTTGGGGCATGAAACTGGCTACGCCCTCCATCTAGTTCAAAGGTTAAAAAAATGGGTAGAGCTGTACCTCCACTTCCCATATGTCTTCGTGGCATGCAATTGGACAACTTCACCTTCACCTGTGACATTTATTATAAAAAAATAAATTGTAAAATCCAATAAACAGTATACAAAAATTACTGCTAGTCATTTGAACATTCCTTAAATGTCAGTTTCCCTTACCTTTGAAGCCTGGAAACTCATTACAGTAACAACAAAGCATATTCAGTTTGCAGTTTGCTCCAAAATTCAGTCTACGTATGGTGTATTTGTTCTCACTATGTTTTTAGCCAAGGACCTTGTTAACACAATGCAGCAGCATTAATCCATATACTGTGTTATTCAGATTCTGTCTCATATATGCATTTTAGTAGAAACTTCATAAGTCTCATATAAAGTGACTGTTTTTATAATTATTGTGACTCTGTGTAGTTCAAAGTACAGATTAGGTATTGTACATGTTTGGGTTATTTTTGTCTTGTTTTATTTATTTATACTTTCTCAGCAGCATGGGTTATGTGTCATTAAATAAGACATTGTCTCTGAGTGATGAATATGAAAGGATGGTAAAGAAAGTGGAAGTTTTTATCTTTTTGCGTGAAGGTAATGAGGTAATGGCATTCAGGTGGGAATTAAAAATGAGGCCTCTTGAATTCAAAGAAACATTAATCACAGAATCTTACTGATTGCTTGCATGTGTTAATTCTTGTTGAGACTGCTTGATTAAAATTGACATGATACACTTGTAGTTGCATGATCCTGCTGCGTTATTTGATACTAGGACAAGTTTTAATGTCACATATACCAGTCTGCTTCTGCCAGCACCCTTACTCATATAAAATTACTGAACCATGTGTCTGTCTGAGGCATATCAGGTAACCTGACTACTGACAGTTTTGTAGCTTCCAAGTTTATAACATTCAGCTCTGTCACTGCCACAGTCTTGTCTAATAAATTGCACATGTTGAAGTGTAAGTTGCAGACATAAGAGAGCATGTCTTTTCATAATCTTTTCATACAAATTTTTGGCATGATTTCTAGAGTACATTCATTGTATTCACATTGTTTGTAATGGAATTTGTTCTTCTCACAGAATTAACCATTTTCTGCACAGTTTAAATAATTTTATCTGATGCTATCAGGCTAGATAATTTAAAGGTCCTTTATACACTATGGTCTATAATTTAACTGCTACAGAGTAATAAGGCATAATTTCTTCATACCCAACAACAAAAGTTAATCCAAAATAACTACTATAAATTAATATTTTGTTGTGTCTACAATAATAATACTATTTACACATGAAATCCAGTTCACTCAGGTTTATAACAAATGTTGATATTGTACACATGTTGTTACACTTTTCTTTATTTACATAACCTTAAAATTGAAATTAAAACCAACTTGATGCACACTCACTATTAAAAAATTTTAATAGTAGATTAATTAACCCGACATTTATTAAAAAATTTTTTAATAGTGAGTGTGTATCAAGTTGGTTTTAATTTCAATTTTAATTTATACAAGATGCACGGTGAATACAATATTAAATTACATAACCTTATTAGAGTGTGATGACAATAGTTTTCATTTAAAATATTTAAAAATTGAAAGTGTGTGTGATAGAATACTGATAATAATGAGCAGTCATTTTCATGGAAGTGACACCTTCAAATATATCTTCACAGAGTGGTCTGCAGGATAAAACGGTAAAGTTGCCCATATGCACACAAAAGTGCATGGGGGACTGGAGGTATAGCTCCACTCATTCTCAACTTTAGCACCAGATGGATGTGAGTGATCAGCTTTATGTCCTGGCTGTTGAACCCCCTGTGAAAGTATTCTGTTTGTATGCCTATATATTATACTGGTGGTGTATTTACTTGTCTTCGGGTTAGTGTGTTAGACATATACAGTATTACATATTTTGGCGGTCTGTTTATTTAGGCCAAATCCGGTGGCCATGCAGTCTAAGGCATGGGTCTGCAGCCACTTGATTGCTGGGATCACGGGTTTGAATCCCGCTGAGCACATGGCTGTTCATCTCTTGTGTTTGTAGTTGGTGGCCTCTGTGCAGGATGATCATTCATTCAGTGAAATCCTACTGGGTGTGTGTGTCTGATTTTCTGTGTTCTAGAAACCTTAATAAGGGGCGGTCTGGGCCCAATTTGGGCTGTAGTGCCACAGGAAAAAATTTATTTATTTATTTATGTCTATTAGTTGAGACATAACGCATGATTATAGCATACAAAACATGTGGTGGTGCACCCACTAACACCAGTTTTTCACAATGTGCAGCCCATATAGTTTGGTAGTGCTGCTGTTGTAGCTTGTAGATGACAAGTCTTGCACAGCCTCTGTCTCTTATATTGTACCAAAGACGGAATAAGTGTGATATGGATGAATAAGGGGCTGTTATGTTGCACTTCTTGTTCAATGCACACATACAGTGTCTTTTATCACTGACCAGAGAATAGCATCCTTATTGCATAGAAAATCTGCATATGCTGTGACATCCTGTGACAGCTGTGGAGCTCAGGTCAATAATTAAATACACTCTGGATGTATACACACGTGCACCACACGCAAACATATATGTACATGGATATGTACAGATATGTAACTTTGTTTCAATGCTGAGAATGAAGATGATTTAGTCACACGATGAACAAGGAAATAAGAGTATAAACATTACACCACTTCACATTTGACAAATATTCATGTATATAAATTATGAAAGTATGTATTTTTGGATCATATTTATACTACCAGGCACCTTAAAATGTGATTAAAATAATTTTTATTTGGAAATCATAGAGACACTACACTTCTGAAAACTGCTGCTACTGAATTAATATGTGAACTTGGTGAGGTAAAGAAATCAGATGTGTGTGTGTGTGTGTGCATGCGCACATGTTTGTGTGTGTGCACGCGCACGTGTGTTTGTGTGTGTGTGGGGGGGGGGGGTGTATGAGTGTGACAGAAAGAGACAGAGAAAGACTCATATTATATCTAGATTCTGAAGTTTTCAGCTGACAGCAGACTGCTGAAAGAAAACTTGCTGTCAGAAACATGTTACTTACTGATTTGTTCACAAACACAAGCTTACAGACTTGGATGTAGTAACCCATACATGCAATAAATTTGTAAGGTCTGAGGTGTGATATTCTGAATGGGCTCATGAAGCAGTAACCTGATTGCACTTAGGAGACACACAGTTCAAATCCAAGCTCAGGACTAACCACACTAGGTTCTCGTTGTTTTCTGATGTCTCTGCAGGCAATTGGCCAGACTTAATATCGTGATATTTCTTCATCCCACATACAGTAATCGTGACTTCTTCACATTTATTCTATGATGTTCCAGTTGATTCAACATAACATAAGCTGTCAACATAGCATCTTAAAATAACTTAATAAACAATGATTTACAATTTATAATCCCTGTGGCTGCTTATATTTGTAGCGTTCTTCCATTGTATTGTGGAATGTTTCCCCACAAGAGGGTCTCACCACTTTTCATCATGTTTTGTATGTTTTGACTTCAACTTATACCAGTCTGTGTTTTGATTGACTGATTTATTGGGTGAGCTTTGAGTTATTCTGGCAATGTTTCTGCTGCTGAGGGTACATAGCATCAAATTAAATGGAAGGATGATTATAAACAAGAAAAGACAAAATCTGTAAGGAATTGATCATGGTCTGTTTCAAGATACTGGCACAGAAACCATGAAGAATCTGTCAGCATCGCAGTAACTTGGCTAGTATTCAAACTGGGCATCTCCAAAACGCATATCCACTGCACTGACCTGTTTCATTTATTATTTTGATTGGCATAACGGCAAAAGAGTGATATGTTCGATGAAAAGTGTCAGTTTTGAGGAACTGCTCATTCATGGATGTGAAAATCTGTTCATTCTATGTAATGTTACAGTTGTACCCCTACTACAGGATTCCAGATCCTTTACAGCTACCCAATAAGATGGTTTCACGAAAGCACAGTGTAACTTCCATTGGGCCTGTACTGGGATTTGTTGGAAATTCACCAGGAACCATACCAAACCAGATTCGTGTTTTGACACTGAATGATGGAGAGCATCAGGATTCTACATTATATCGTCTACAGAAAGGTTAGTAGGAGCCTTAAGTCAATATCTGGTTAGTTGAGTCAGGCCAAGCTTTGCTGTGTGTTGTCGTATTTATTGCAAGTGTTTCAGTAAAATTTATGAGTTCATACCCCTTAAAAATCTAAGGCTGTGCTACTGCTTTTGAACATTTTGACCCCTGACCATTTTATGTAGAACATACTCTGATGTCTGGACATTTTGCATATATATAATAAAGAAATCGCCATATAAGTGTAGTTACCCATACATGAACTTTTGGAAATTTTTAGGTTAATGGCTGAAAGGGAAGTGTAAGTTTTATATTTGTATGCTTCTTATTTACTGAATTAAAAGAAAACTGATATGCCAGAATAGCCCCTAGCCTGAGAATGAAACAGGAATCCTAATCACATAAGTATGATGTTTGTTCCTAAAAAAGATAAACAACAGCTTTTAAATTCTGCTTTGTTGTTTCTGAATGTAATGCTTTTATTGTAATCTTGCATTTCTGTAATATTCAGGCTGGCAACTTCAGTTCCGTCTTGGTCCTTCGTTGTTTGGCCGAAAAGTTACTGTTTATTGTAATCATCCTAAGGGCGTAGAGGAAGAATATGTTAGAAACCGTTATCGACGCCTAAAGTGGGAATCTGATGAAGATACTCATTCAGGTGATGATACATCATCATTTGCAGAAATTGCAATCAGAAGAGCTGGATCCTTTCACTACTACTTTATGTATGATGGCAGGTTAGTTTGTGAATATAGTTAGATGAGTATTTTACTTGGATCTGTAAATCTGTTATGCTTGCTTGAAGGTAATATTTATTGGAACTACAGTTTCACACCATTGGGTACCAGGTCTTTTTCCTGGGTGTAAAATAGCCAGGATGTGGCACTGACCACCCACCCCCTTCTAGTGTCAAGGTCGCATATGGGTAGAGCTATACCTTTACCTCCCATCTGTGCCTGCTTGGCATGTAATGGGACAGCCATTAACTAAACTAAAGTAAACTGAAGCAGTAGTGATCAAAATTATTGGAAAATGATTAAAGCTCACGAAACTCAACAGAAGTGTTTTGAATACTTAATACAACTATACACAATTCCTTTTTTGTATTTTGTACTACTGGCCTGAAGATGACCCTCTGAGGTCGGAACATGTTGCCAAATTAAAGTTATAACACCAGCTGTGTTGACAGAAATTTATTTTTCTTGTTAAAAATGTTTTTCACATTCTTAGCTGTGACTGTATGATCTTTGAGAGATTTCAGAAGTATTTTAATTCTGCCAAAATAGTCTCTCTTGCACAACATTAGATCACATGCAGTGAGCAAAATTTTGGTATAGAGAGGAAAGAAAAATAATAATAACAGCACTCTGTGGATTACTCCTACTATAAAAATGCAATGCAATCTTAAAAGGGCTCTTTATTTATTATCCCAGAAATATAATAATTCTAAAATAAAAAATTGTTTCAAAGCCCTCTGTAAGTCACTGTCTAAAAATGTTTTAGAAGGAAAAGATCCTATTATAATAATTGACTTTCCACCTCTAATAATAAAATCTCAGCTACATGGAAACTAACAAAAACTATTACAGGTAGGACTAACTTAAATGATGGTATAACTACAATTTGTGTTAATGGCAGCTTAACTGACAGTCCTCAATTTATCTTGGAATCTTTCAACAGTTATTTTTTATCTATAGCAGAAAGAATTGTAAATAAAATACAGAGTATACGGGACTCTAACAGTAATTTTTCTCCTGTCACATATTTATCAAATGCTTTCAAAAAACCGTTTCCACAGATTAAATTTAACTATGCAAGTACACACGAAATTGAAAAAATTATTAAATCCTTAAAATCCTCCAATTCTTACGGTTATGATGAAATTTCTGTAAACATTCTAAAGGAAACTTCTCCCTTCATTAGCTCACCTTTATCCAAGATATTTAACCAATCATAGTCAACAGGAAATTTTCCAGAATATCTGAAAAATTCCAATATAAAACCAATACATAAAAATGGTGATAAGAATATAATGGTTAATTACAGACCTATTTTGCTATTACCTTCCTTCTCCAAAATCTTTTAAAAATTAATATTTGTGAGACTAATGCATCACTTTACTAATATTCACATTTTATCCAAGGAGCAATTTGGTTTCAAACCCAACTCTTCTACCGATAATGCTATCTTTAAATTATTAAATGAAATTTTAAATGCCCTAAACAAGAAATTTACAATTGATGGAATATTTTGTGATCTCAAGAAGGCTTTTGACTGTATGGATCATGCCATACTATTATCTAAACTGAAGTTTTATGGGATTAATAGCTCCATATACTCTTTAATGCAACATATTTAACAGGAATGTATCAGCACGTTATAATCAACTCTAAAGTCTTAAACCAGGATACATATTCCAACTAGAGAGTAAATTCTAAAGGTGTCCCTCAGGGATCCATCCTCGGACCCTTACTTTTTTTAATTTATATCAATGATCTACCGAGTACTTTAGGCAACAACTTTATACCCATTCTCTTTGCTGACGGTACCACTGTACTTATAACAACCCCTAGACCGGAAGATCTCGAAAAAAGTGTAATTGAGTTCTTTAAACAATTACTCAGATGGTTTAACAGTAATTTATTGTCATTACATCTCAAAAAGACTCATTTCATTCACTTTAAAACCAGAAATGCACCCCTTTTGGATATCCAAATAGGATACCACTACAATTTAATTACTAATATCCATCATACTAAATTCCTAGGCATAGCCATACAAAATATTTTATTTGGAACACCCATCTTGACAACCTAACTACTAAATTAAGTAGGGCTTGTTATGCTATAAGGACCATTAAACCTTTTATGGCAGTCAACACTTTAATTATGGTATATCACCCTATTTTCATTCATTAATGAGCTATGGCTTAATTTTCTGGGGAAAGTCTTCATACTCTATTAATATTTTCCGCCTTCAAAAGAAGGCCATAAGAATTATCACTGGCATTAGTAATAGAGATTCATGTAGAGATTATTTAAAAAAACTCCAAATACTACCCCTGCAGTCACAATACTTATTATCTACACTATTGTTTGTAGCCAATAACATCCACCTATTCAAGAGTAACTCTGAAGTCTACATCAGTAATACTAGATATAGTTTTGATCTTCATCTGCAATCTCCTAGGTTAACCACATATCAGAAGGGAACCTACTATATGGGAATTAGATTTTTAATAACTTTCCATTCAAAATAACTTGTCAATAATGTCAAACTATATAAAATAGCCTTAAAAATTTTCTCTATTTCCATTCACTCTATTCATAACAGGAATATTTTGGCCTAAAAAATTATAAGTGAATTCTACATTTTATTGTATCTAGTCTTGTATCAGATCAATGCAATGTTTTTATTTTATCATATTTATTACATTTGTTGTTCTTTTTATAACTAACTAACTAACTAAACTCCTTCTTGAGAAGCTAACACGTCGTCAGCTAGTCAAGAAATTCCCCACGTTTTATGGAACCTGAAGGTTCATTACCGCACTCACAAGAGCCCGCCACCTGTCCCTATCCTGAACCATATCAATCCAGTCCATGCCCCCCCATCCCACTTCTTGAAGATCCATTTTAATATTATCCTCCCATCTACGCCTGGGTCTTCCAAGTGGTTCCTTCCCTCAGGTCTCCCCACCAAAACCCTGTATGCACCTTTCCCCTCACCCATAGGTGCTACATGCCCCGCCCACCTCATTCTTCTCGATTTGATCACCCGAATAATATTTGGTGATGAGTACAGATCATTAAGTTCCTCGTTATGTAGTCTTCTCCACTCCCCTGTTACCCCGTCCCTCTTAGGCCCAAATATCTTCTCAGCATCCTATTCTCGAACACCCTCAGCCTATGTTCCTCCCTCAGTGTGAGAGACCAAGTCTCACACCCATACAAAACAACAGGCAAAATTATAGTTCTGTATATCTTAATCTTTGTATTTTTGGATAGCAAACTGGAAGACAGAAGATCCTGCACCGAATGATACCAAGCACTCCCCGACTTCAATCTGCTCTTAATTTCTTCCTGAATGGAATTTTTTTTGTTAGGGTTGTTCCCAAATATTTGAACTGTTCCACCCTTTCAAAGGATTTATTATCTAACTTTATGTTGTGATTTTGTCCTGCATTCTGATTGCGAGACATGACCATGTACTTAGTTTTCTCAGCATTTACTTCTAGACCAATTTCCTTACTAGCGACTACCAAAGCTTCTGTGTTTTTTTTTATAGCATGTATGCTTCCACCCAATATATTAATATCATCAGCATAAACTAGAAGCTGATGTGTACCATTCAATTTTAAGCCCTCCTGGTTTGCCTGAACCCTCCTAATGGCATATTCCAAAACAAAGTTGAAAAGCAATGGTGATAAAGCATCTCCTTGTTTCAAACCATTCTTAATAGAAATGTTTCAGATAAATGTTTGCCTACCTGGACTCTGCTATAGGTTTCATTTAGACACATTTTTACGAGTCTTACTAGTTTCATAGGGATACCAAATTCAATGAGAATATTATACAAGACCTCCCTCCTAACTGAATCATAGGCTTTCTTGAAGTCTATAAATAGCTGATGCACTGCCTAATTGTATTCCAATTTTTTCTCAAGTATTTGACGAATGCAGAATATACTGTGATCAGTAGTCGACCTGTTACTCTAAATCCACACTGATGTTCCCCAATAATTTCCTCTGCATATGGAGTTAACCTTGACAGAAGGATGTTGGATAGAATTTTGTATGTGGTTGACAAAAGTGATACCTTGATAATTACTGCAATCTGTTTTATCACCCTTATAAATAGGTACAATGATTGACTCCTTCCACTGCTCAGGCAATTCCTCTTTATTCCAAATAGAATTAATAAGTTTATGGATCTCAGAACGAATTGTCCTAACTCCTGCTTTAATCAGTTCTGCTGCAATTTGATCAATACCTGGTGATTTGTGCCTTTTTAACTTTTCAATAGCCATCTCAACCTCAGAGTCACTGGGTCAGGCACCAGTGGCTCTGCTGTATGTATTTCAGCCTCCTAACATCATTAACCCCATGTACATTCAATAGCTGAAAGAAATGATTCCTCCACCTAGCCAAGATACTGTGGGAGTCTGCAACCAGATCACCTTTCTCATCCTTTACTACATTATTTCTAGGCTGGTAACCCTTCTTAAAGTAATTGATGCCCCTATACAAGTCTCTGATATTCTTGTTCTTGCTGTTTGTTTCAAGTTCATTAATTTTAGCTTTCAGATCTTCCTTCTTTTTGTTCCTGAAATGTCTACTAGCTTCACGTCTTACATTGTTCAGATTATCTACATTACTTTAGTTTGGATTCTGTAACCAATGCATTTTAGCCTGCTTCCTTTGATCTAAAAATTTTGAACATTCTTCATCAAACCATGGTTTATGCTGCTTCCTTTCATACAGCCCTAGACTCTCTTTAGCTGAGATTTTGATACTGTCTTGAATGTTTTCCCAAGCCCTATTTATGTTCTCACTAACATTTAAGTTCTCTAAAGCTGCAAACCTTTTTGAGATCTTTATCTGATACTGTTTCCTAACCTCTAGTTCACTTAGCTTCTTTGGATTAAATCTCTCCGCATCAAACTTCTGTGCTGCTTGTTTAATTACCGCCAGGCTTTCTCTAACTTTTGCAACCACCAGATAGTGATCAGTATCACAGTCAGTTCCCCTGAAAGATCGCACATCGAGTATACTTGAATGCTATCTCCTATCTATCAATACGTGATCAATCTGATTGTGAGTCTTCCCATCAGGAGAGGTCCAGGTGTATTTATGAATATTCGGTGTGGGAATATCTTGCTCTTAACAACTAGATTTTTTGATGTGGCTAAGTTTACATCTCTAACACCATTATCATTACTATCCTCATGTAAATCCTCATTCCCAATCGTCGGTTTGAAAGTATCCTCCCTCCCCAATTTTGCATGAAAATCTAACAGAATTTTCATATGGTATTTAGGGAAATGATCAAAAACCTATTCTAATTCCTCATAGAAACTGTCCTTTGAGTCATCACTTGTCTCCTCAGTTGGTGCATGCACATTCAGAGCAATGATATTACACCAGCGACCTCTCAGCACCATATATGACATCCTATCACTAACAAACTCTACTCTCTTAATTGCTGATACTATTCTCTGATGTACAAAAAAACCTGTTCCCAGTTGATGACTTTCATTTCCTTTTCCATAGAAAAACGTATAATCCCCTGCTCTTACTGTGCCTTCTTTGTCCCACCTCACCTCCTGTACACCCACTAAATGTAATTTGTACCTAGCTAATTCCCTGGCCACTGTCATAAGTGACCCTGACCTATTCAGGCTCCTCACGTTCCAAGTTCCAAATCTCATGTTCCTTTTCCATTGCTTAAGTTGTACCAAAGAATCAGTCCAGGTCCGAGGCTTTGCGATATGTTTCATAACATTGTAATTTTTTACGGTGAGGAGTTGTTAGCACCTCACCCAACCCCCAAGCTGGAAGACCACCCCTTGTCGGCTGTCCACGACTGCACATTCGCAACTACCCTCCATATTCGGAGGCCGTTCCTCCATCCCCAACCCGAGGACGCGCCATGCCGTGGTGACAGGGACCCACTAATCATGGGTTCTTTTTTAACTTATTTTATTTAATATATCATGTGACCAATTCTATTCCTTGGTTTCTTTGTAAACTCGGATTTATGGAATGTAAATAAATGATAGTGATAATGAAGTAAGTCATTTAACCCTTTAAAGACTGAAATTAATCTATATTACATATAGAGATTCAGTTTGTACCTCACAGAGAACACAGTATGGTTGTTATTGTACAGGGAAATAATTGATGCTGAGTGTGAGAATCGTGCAGCACATATATAGATGGTGTGGATCAAATGTAGAGTTTTTATTGTTAAATTTGGTGGCAATGTAGTAACCACTAGGCTTTAAAAGGGTTAATTACACATCTACACTTTTATAATATAATTCTTAAGTATTGAAATATTTACTGTTTTGAATAAAAAAATGCTTATATTATTAAAATAATTAATGTGGTACCAGTTACAAAAATTGTCTTTTTCTTTTTGGCATATACTGATACCATCCTAATCACCTTGTTAACAGTTGCTAATCACTGTTTACAAATTTTGTGCTTATTATGTGGCTACTATTGCATACAGGAACAAGCCACATATTACAGTTCAAGACCTTGCTGATATTTGAGCCTTGGCATATAATCTAATTTTTTTTTTTTCAGATTATAAATGATGAATTACAAGACATCAGTTCCTGAAATGATATATAATTTTTGTTCTCAGAGTAACCATTTAATTTCTTATTATAGTGAAGGTCCAGGACCACAAGGATCTGGATTTTTCACAGTGGATCCTGTCCTTACCTATGGGTCAGATGAAGTCTTGCCCTTAGACTGCATACAGTGTCAGACTGTTTTAGCCAAAAGTCTGGGCCCTTTCAGTACTTGGGAAAAGAAATTAAAAGTAACAAAAGAGAGTGGCTACAACATGATCCATTTCACCCCTGTACAGGTATTAGAATACATCTACTCTAGTCATGTGAAATCTTTTCTTCTCATATGCATGCTTGTATTATGATTTGCCAAAGCTCATAAATAACAAATCTCTAACGATATTATTTGTTGATGATACCAGCATATTATTCACTAGTTCCAACCTCACTAATTATAATAAGGATATCCATACAGTTTTCAAACTTATAAACAAATGGTTTAAAGGAAATTTTCTTTCATTAAATTCTGAGAAAACACACTATATTCATTTCATAACCAAGAATAATCGAACTACTAATATGAAGATTGGTTATGATGATAAATTAGTACCCAACATTTCACTACTATATTTCTTGGAATAAATATTGACAGTACATTGTCCTGGAGAAATCATATAGAACAGCTGATATCCAAAATAAGTACTGCTTGTTGTGTAATTAGATCCATGAAGCCATATATGTCTCATACAAAACTGATTATGGTTTATTATTCCCTTTTTCATTCTATTATGAATTATGGTTTAATATTTTGGGGGAACTCTTCTTACAGTTGTAAAATCTTTAGGTTGCAAAAGAAGGTAATCAGAATTATTACAGAATATGAGATTCTTGTCAAAATCTGTTTAAGAAATTGAGAATTTTACCACTAAATTCACAGTACTATTTTCTTTACTCTTATTTGTAGTTAATAATAAATATCAATTTATAGTAAATTTGGAAAACTTAGTATAAATATGAGACAAAAAGTACTAACCTCCATTTACCTAGGCAAATCTGGCTATATATCAAAAAGGAGTTTACTATCTGGGTATTGAGATCTTTAATAGTCTCCCCTCAGACATTAAGAACTTTTCTGGTAACGCAAAGAGATTTAAAACAGTTTTAAAAACTTTTTATATACAAATTCCTTTAATTCATTAGATGAATTCTTTAACATTAATAAGGGAAAAAAATAGACAATTATTCCTATAATGAATTCTGTATCAGATTCTCTTGGTTTGATTTATTATTTGTTCCTAGTTTTATATATCTAGTCATGCATTCAATATCTTACCTTATCTTATATAAATTGTTGTAATGTATTCATTGTAATCCTTTTTTAATTGTATTTGATTTATTCTATATCCAGTAGGTTTTCCAACCTTTTTGGATCAACTTGAATATGAATTAATGTTGTGTGCAGCATTGTGAAAGTAAAGTATGTCAATACAGTAATACAACTCTCAGCCTGACATCATCAAAAGTAAAGAGAACTGTCATGATTCTTTAAACATTATGAACACTCATTTCGCTGTTGGTGAGAAGGCTTAAGCTAGATTCCAATGAACAAATTACCTGAAATAAACTCCTAAATTTCTGTAATCACCGTGCATCTTTTCACAGTCACTATTTACACACACCAACTGGATGCAACTTTATCTTTATTAATTTATCTTTATTAATCGTCATTGTAATTCTCCTATTATCCTCAAGTGGAGAGAAGATCAGTAGGGTGGGGATGTTAATCTGTTAGGACTTGTTGAAAGAAATATACTCAATGAGGATTCAGAACTAGCTGCAATGGATGAACAAGGAAAGTGTTTCAATAAGTTAAAACAGAACCCAGTTAGTGGTATAGTGCAAAATACAAGAAGTGATATAACACAGAGTGCTTACAGTGTAACAGTGCAAAATTCAGATTGTGGATCCTCAGATTTGGATAATTTAATTAGTGATGTAACACAGAGTGCTGATGGTATTTCAGTACAAAGTTCAAACTACAGATCCCCAGATTTGGAAAATTTCACCAGTGGTCAATCTAGCATAGATAATTGTGCCATGCTTCCTTCAGTGCATCCTTCTACTGAATCTACAGACTTTAGTAAACGGAAAAGGTCCATAAGGCTTCCCAAAACCAGATCTGATGATTTTTTATGGACATAGTCTATCATTTTTCTGGGTCGTCTGATAAGCTAAACAAACCTCTGATTCTTGTACATCAAAATATCAGAGGTCTCATCAGTAAAACAGATGAAATAACTGTCTCCTTAAGTTTAGATAAAATCAGTCCACAAGTTCTTTGTTTTTCAGAGCATCACATGTCAGAGAACAACTTAAGTCTTGTAAATATTGAAAATTACTCATTAGGGTCTCGCTTTTCTAGATGTAGGTATCAAAAGGGTGGTGTTTGTATATTTGTTCGTAATGATATATGTTTCAGTCATGTTGATTTTTTAAATTGTTGTGTGGAAAAAATTTTAGAAATATGTGCCGTTAAACTTGAATTCAATGGTAAGGGGTTAATTATAGTATGTTTATACAGATCTCCTGCAGGAGATTTTTATCAATTCTTGAATTTGTTAGAACAAGCTTTATTCTTTTTGTACAGACCATCTACAGAGTTCCTGGTATGTGGAAATTTTAATGTTGACTATTTACTTAATGATAACCGAAAACAGCAGCTGTCGGTTTTACTAAGCACGTTTAACATGATACATACTGTTAATTTTCCCACTAGATTACAAAATAACCATGCCTCAGCTATTGACAATGTTTTTGTTGATGAATCAAGATCATCTTCTTGCATAACATTTCCTTTATCCAATGCACTGTCTGACCATGATGCGCAGTGTCTCATACTTGATAAATATTTTGTTACTGACAATAAAACCACTAATAAACTAAGAAATAAATTTAAATCCAGATTAGTTACTTGTGAAACTATTAATTATTTTTCTGAACAGCTATCTAATGAAACATGGGAAGAAGTTTATCATAATACTAATGTTAACAGTGCTTTTAACAAATTTTTATTAACATTTTTAAACATCTATGAAGCAAGTTTTCCTATTGTTTACTTAAGTAATAGCAATGACAAAAGTTGGATTACTACAGGCATTAAAATATCTTGTCAACGTAAAAGAATTTTATATAATATTAGTAAACATAAGTAACGACCCCAAAATAAAACTTCATTTCAAAAAGTATTGTCTTATTTTAAGAAAAGTAATTTGTGAAGCAAAAAAATTACATTACAATCAGTTAATTGCAACTTCTAAAAACAGAATAAAAACATCTTGGAATATCCTAAGAAACGTATTTCATAAACATACTAAGTCCAATTATATGCCCTCCTCGTTTAAAATGGATAATAAGGACATTCAATTTAAAGATGCAGCTGATGTTTTTAATGATTACTTTTTGAATATAGCAGACAACTTGCAAACACATATAGACAATATGAATTCACCCCTTAGGTTATTAAAGAATGCCTATCAGACTGTTTTTCCGAGTATGGGAGTAATCCGTGTAACTAAAGGAGAAATTATCAATATTATTTGTTCCTTAAAATCAAAGAAGTCTTCTGGCTATGATGGTATCTCGTCGAAAATTTTAAAATTGTGTAGTATGTCTATTATGACTGGTGCATTTCCAGATCGTTTGAAGTATGCAGTCATAAAGCCTTTGTATAAAAAGGGTGATAAAGTTGATATAACAAACTACAGACCTATTTCTATGTTGACGGTATTTAGTAAAGTCTTAGAAAAAACTATGTATCATAGACTAAATCAGCATCTACAAGTGAATAATATTTTGGTGCAGGAACAATTTGGTTTTAGAAAAGATTTGTCAACAGATCATGCTGCTTTCTCACTTACTTCTGGCATACTACAAGCTTGGAATGATAAACTTCTAACTGCTGGGATTTTCTGTGACCTTGCCAAGGCGTTCGACTGCGTTAATCATGAGATATTGATATCTAAATTAGAGTATTATGGTGTTCATGACTGTAACCTAAATTGGTTTAAATCCTATCTATCAGATAGAAAGCAGAGAGTGCACCTTAAAATTAATGATGATCAAGATTATTTCTCTAAATGGGATAGAGTTAAGCAGGGAGTTCCTCAGGGATCGGTTCTGGGACCACTCCTGTTTATTATTTATATTAACGACTTGCCATTATGTATTAACAAGCTTGCCAATTTTTTTCTTTTTGCTGATGACACCAGTATTTTGGTCACTGAAAAAGTCACTGTGCTCTTAAGCACAAAGTTACGGAAACCTTGTCCCTCATTGTAAACTGGTTTACAGCTAATAAGTTGGTTTTAAATATTAACAAAACAAATATTATTAATTTTGCCCCTAAACAGTCTGCTAACCCTTTTTTGGCAGTATCTTTTGGAAATTTGGTTATGAATGAAGTTCCTGAAATAAAATTTTTGGTTTACAAACTGATAACAAATTGAATTGGAAGAGTCATGTGGAATACATACTTCCTAAACTTAGTTCTGCCATTTTTGTAATCAGGAGTTTATCTTACTTTATGAGCTTAGAAACCCTGCGAACGGTGTATTTCTCTTACTTTCATTCTATCATTAAGTATGGAATAACTTTCTGGGGTAATTCGACTAATATTTCTAGAGTTTTTAAATTACAAAAGAGAGTGATAAGGTTTATATCTAGAGTGGGACCTAGAGACTCATGTAGAGGTCTTTTTAGGAAATTGGATATTTTGCCATTTTCATGTGAATATATTCTCTCTTTGATGTTGTTTGTGATAAATAATCAAAATAACTTTCGTTCAGGTTTAGAAGTTCATGGCCTGAATACTAGAAGTAAAAATCAACTCTACCTGCCAATTTCAAATCTTTCTGTTTTCCAGAAGGGCACCACGTTTACTGGTATTAGGTTATTTAATAGCTTGCCTGGGACCATTCAAAGTCTTAGAAATGATAGATCTAGTTTTAAAAATAACTTGTTTTCATATCTCATGAATAATTCATTTTATACTGTTGCTGAATTTTTGGAACATACAGTAAACAACTAATTTCAGTGTTGGTTTTTATGAAGTATTTCTATTGTATTGTTGTATTATCTCGTTAGTTTTGTGTGTTTTTGTGTTGTTTGTGTCTTGTTGTGACCAGTTTCATGTCCATTGTATCTTGGACTTATGAAATGTGAAATATATATATGTATGTATTAAAAAACTATACAGTTTTTTAATAAGTTGCATCCAGTTGGTGTGTGTAAATAGAAACTCCTAAATATTTAAACTGATGGATCAAAGAATAAACACGAATAACTGAGTATGATCTTCAGTGTTGCATACTGAGCACTAGAATTTTTTATTAAATATCAGCTAGGGAACGTGACTTTTGAATTGTACTAGGGACTTTATAAAACTGGCACTGTTTGAGGACTGGTATGATGTAGCAATAAATAAAGAGGTAAAGTATTTGTATTTTCAACTCACCGATATTTCATCATGGACTAATCAGATTTTCATGTTTATCAGGACATTGGTATGAAATTTTTCTCTTAGACTGGCTGTGGGGCCTACTAAGCATCCTATTCAGTGGATACTGTAAGAGATAGAATGCTAGTCCTACTCTATTATGTACATTCTACATGTCGTTGATCCAATACGAACATATACGTGCCACTTCTGAGAAATGTAGCTCATTGCCTATGACATACTATTCTGTTTACTATCTTTTATGATTTTTTAACATTTTACATACTTCAACTTCATATATTTTTCAGGCATTCTTCCTCCTACACTGTACATGTATGTATAGCTTGTGAAGGCTTAGATGTCAAACCTGAAATACAGTGTAAATTATACCTTTTTTATATTATTGTAATTAGGCCTGATGATGGCTAATTGGTTTAGGCCAAAACATGTAGCCTTTACTTTTCTTGAATGTAAATGTTGTGTTGACTGATCGCAGAAACTCATTTGTACTCCGTATCTATATAAAGGAAATAGTAGTACTGAAAATAGTTACAGTAGATATATGTAGTATATAGTATTTAATCAAACAAATTGCACCATCAATGATAGGTAACCATTTAAATGATTATTTATCATTGATGGTGTAATTTGTTGGATTAAATACTATATAATCAGTCTATTGCACAGAATATGGGTTACATTAAATTCCGTTATAGTATATTCCATTATATGATGTGAATTTATTGGAAACCCCCAACATAAGTAAGTCTTCAAGAATGAGACTATCTGCCTATGAGTGGTAATAGGAATCAATGGTTTTCATATTTTTTGACAACCATACTGTTGTAATTTCAGAATGCTGTATTGACTTGCCTTGTAAAGAATTCTGTAAGAATATTCTTAGTCATGTTACTTTTTCTTGCAGGAACTGGGTGTTTCAAATTCCTCATACAGTCTCAGGAATCAGCAGCAGCTGAATCCTATATTCAATGATCATGGCAAAAAAGTTCACATGAATGATGTTGAGAAGTTCATAACAAAATTAAGGAATGAATGGAAGGTACAGGAAACAGACAATTAATGATTTTAAAGTAAACACAATCCATTTAATTACACCCATTATACGAGTTAGTAAATTTATAATCCTGAAATACCTAAAGCATTGCTTTAATGACATAAGAAATGGTTTGCTCATGACAGAAGTCAACTTAAAATTGTCATATCACAAATCAAAAATCTTATTTTTTACGTTATGGAAGTGCACACAATTTCTCATCTTGGTTCTCAACTTCTGATGCTGGATCTGTGTGGTCATTTGTTAACTACTTTTCAGAGCACTCCTTTGCCACCACAAATTAAAATTTAGAAGTGCTGCTGGCAGACTGTACAGCTTTTAGTCTGAGAGATACAGAAGCAAAACACATTTCTGTCAAATCTTCTCCTCTTTTCAGATGGTGAGTATCTGTGATATTGTTCTGAATCATACAGCCAATGAGTCAGAATGGCTTCTTGAGCATCCAGAATGTACATATAACCTTATAAATTCTCCACATCTTCGCCCAGCATATCTTCTAGATTCTGTTCTACATCAATTAACATTGGAAATATCTGAGGGAAAATGGGAGTTGAGCGGAATTCCTACTGAAGTCACCTCTGAAGATCATCTCTCTGTAAGTAAAGCATTCCAGACCCTTAATGTATGTTGGTTGCTGCTACATCCTGTATTCATTACATAGTACTGTCATTGTGAGTCACATTTCTCCTGATACTGTATATGGGCACCACATCAATATGCTTTTGGCTTTGTTTGTTTACTGACACTTTATAAACTGCAGAGGTTATGTTTTGTTGCATGATAGGCTAGTTAATATTTGTGTATGACTCTGGGACCCACCAAACTTCATATATACTTAGCACGAAAGAGTCTACCAAGAGGGTTGATGTGAATTATTCGGATGTTTAAAATTTGAAGAATGAACATCATGAGATTTTGTTTTTAATTTCTGCACCCTGTAACTTTCTAAAATGTGTAGGAAGTGACTAACCTTGAGCAAAGTGACACATGTGGGAAGAGTGATCAGTGGCTGCAAAAGATCTTGGGACGGGTTTAGCATACAAGCATAAGAGGGGAAGGAAGGAGAGGTCAATATGTTTTTGGATTTGCAAGAGAAAACAGCATTTTGTCAGTGAGAGGAAATGTAAATGAAATGTAATGGTGGAAATACTCAGAATAATCATGGAAAACACTATAACAAGAATTGCTGAAGCATATGGAATTTTGCAGTCAGCACTTTAAACACACATAAAGAATCAGGATGTGACTGAACTGCAAGCTAAAGAAGGTGAAGAAGTTGTTAAGAGGAAGATTTAGACTTAGACCACCACTTGTTTGAATGGCTTTGCCATGCTTGTGCAGATAGTATTCCTGCATTGTAGGATAAAGTTAGTGCCCTTGCACTGAAAATTAGAATTGAGTTTAAGTGTTAAAGTGGCTGGCTGTGAAGGTTCAAGGAATTACATAGCATAGTGTCACTGACAATTAATAGTGAAAATTCTCCTGTAGATGTAGAAACTGATGAAAACTTTCACACAAATATGGCACCAGTACTGGAACACCGTGCAACACAAAACATGTGCGGTGTGGTCAGAATGCATTATCTTACAATGATGAACCGAAGAGAATGTAACCAATTCAAGAAGGAACATTTCATGGAGGAAAGAAATACAAAGATAGGTGGACCGTCTTATACTGTTGCAGTACAGAAGAGAGCAAAAGCTATTGCCACGTGTACTGGGCAAGAATGAATAACTGCAAGGACTGTATGTGAGAAAAATATACTGTACAATTGAATATAAAACAACTCAAAATGCCTGGGATACTGCTGTCATTGACTGCGAGTGCCAGCTGTGCTTGCCCCATTATTATTTTCAAGAAATATAAAGTAATCACCCCTTGACTGAGATTAGGAAATGGAAAATTGTGAATGCAGTGAGGTGTTGCAGTAAGTTGGAACTACATTCTAAGTGCAATTATCCATAAGCATTTTGCTAAACAGGTTGTTGGCATGCATAAAGATGTCAGTGAAGACAAGAGGGCCAGGTTGCAGGGATAATGACAGTTACAAGGAAGCCCAAATAAATACAACAGGTTCACCAGCTACATCAGTAGGGACAGTCTTGAACTCTTCACAGACTGTCCTGTTGAAAAGTACATGGTCAGCCTGGCTGTGAGTGTGAAGTAAGAAAGGGATGAGGAGAAACAACAAGTTTCTGTATGTCAAAACAAACAACCGGTTTCCATATGTCAAATGCAAAAAAGAAAAATCTAGTTTCACTATGCCAAGTGCAGAGGAAACAACCAGTTTCTTTATGTCATATGCAAAAGAAAATCATTTTCATGCCCAAGGCATAACAAAGCCCTTGTAACATCACCAATACTGTATTTCATAATAATATATACAGACATGAATGAGAGCATTGTGAAGCTATAGATACAACACAGGAGCTTGTTTTTAAGATACAAGAACTCTCATACATGGAAAACATGGATTTATGTTGTCATACGGAAGGATGTAACATGCTCTATGATATTATCTTGAAAGTTGTTCATTAATGTTGAATCCAAATGTTATTACCAATCTTGTATAATGCACATGTCATTAGTCTCAGAAGCTGTAACCAGCAGGTTAAGTCCATGGTGAAATTTTTGTATTCATTCAAATTTTGTGGTATCAGTTTCAAAGTCCTTTGAGTTAATCAGGTTTTATTGCATAGACATTCTTTAAATAATATTCCTGTGTTGTACTGTTGCATCATTACTGTGTACTTGTTACAAATTACAAATTTATAAAAAACCAACACAGTACACATTACTTGTTCTGTGTTGGTTTTTTTATTAATTATAACATTCAACAAAATGTCACATTCTCTTAGGCCATCCGAGCACGTCTGCTTGTCTACTGCTTACCTCAAGTGAAAATACCAGAACTTTACATGCTGGACATTGATAGCTTGGTTAATGACTTCTACTCTATGGCTCGTAAACGATTACCTCCAGTAGCAGGAACTACACAGGAGATGGGGCAACTGAAGATTATACCAGACAAACAGTATCGTCGTTTGAAAGCTACTGTTGACATGGAAGTAGCTCTAAGGCTGTATAATGTATACAGGTAGTGTACATAAAATTAAAGGATTTTTGTACTTCTGTTGTTATACTAATTAATGAAAGTTAGGGACCAAAGTTACAATAAGAATGATATTATTGGTCATACCTTCATTTTTGGTAACAGATTTTACATTTTAATGGTGTGCTTTATGAAACAAGGCCTAAATACAAAGTGAACTTCATTAATACAACAAGCAAGGAGCCTATACTCATGCTGTGACACTGAAGATATTAATAGTAACACCTAGATATTGTCACTTCTTAATTGCACATTATTTTGTTATTTCATTTGTGATTCTGTTTGGGATAAGGAAGAATTACCTCAGCAATGGAAGGTGTCTATTATTGGACCTATTTATGAGAAGGGTGATGAAACTGAGTGTTGTAACTACTGAGACATAACACTGTTCTCAACAACTTATAGAATTTTATATATTTGTCTGTGAAAGTTAACTCCATACATGGATGAAATTACTGGGGATTAGATAAAGTACTGATCATATATTCTGCATTCATCACATACTTGAGAAAAAGTGGGAACACAATGCAGCAGTACATCACATATTTATAGACTTCATGAAAATCTACAATTCAGTTAGGAGGGAGATTTCTTATAGTATTCTCACTGAGTTTGGTATACCCATGTAACTAGTTACGTTAATTAAAATGTGGTTAAATGGCATATATAGTAAAGTTAAGAGAGGCCAACATTGGCCGGATACATTTCCTAGTCAGCATCATCCTAAACAAGGAGACACTATCGCCATTGATTTTCACGCGCGTTCACGAAGTTTCGAAAAGCGACTGTTAGCTTCGTCATGTCTGTCTGTCTGTCCGTCCATCTGCATGGAACAACTTGGCTCCCACTGGACAGATTTTCATGAAATTTTATATTTGAGTATTTTTCGAAAATCTGTCGAGAAAATTCAAGTTTCATTAAATATCTGACAAGAATAACGGGTACTTTACATGAATACCCATGCATGTTTGTGATATTATGTCACTGAATTCTTCTTAGAATGAGAAATGTTTCAGACAAAAAGTTGTAGAGAATATCAAAACACACATTTTATGTTTAATAACTTTTTTGCCACAGATGGCAATATAATATGGCGCATGGCTTTGCATGCTGGATAACTAAGGCTACAAACACACACTCAGAATATGTAATACTTTTGCTTTTCCATGGCGCCTCAATGTTATGTTATACATATATTGTCTGTCTTGTTAACTTTACCTTAGAATATACTATTAAGAATGTCCAAGAAAACCATGAGGGATTGAAATGTAGTGGGACATTTCAGCTTCTGGTCTGTGCTGATGATGTTATTTTAATGGGTGAAAACATAAGTATTATGAAACAAAATACAGAAGCTTTATTATTTGCTAGTAAGAAGGTTGGACCAGTAGGAAATGCTGTGAAAACTACGTATGTGTTCATGTCTCATTAACAGAATGCAGAACAAAATCACAATGTAATAAATCCTTTGAAAATATGGCAACATTCAAATATTTTGGAGTGGCACTAAGTGAAAATTACATGCATAATGAAAGTAAGAGCAGATTAAATCTGATTAAATCTGGTGAATACTATAACTGGGTCCAGAACCTTTTATCTTCCTATCTATCTATCTAAGGACATAAAGGTCAAAATAACAAGAACCATAAAATTGCCTGAAACTTTGTCTCATACATTAAGGGAAGAACACAGGCTGAAGGTGTTTGAAAATGGGGTGCTGGGAAGGTATTTGGGCCTAAAAGGGAAGAGACAGGAAGCTGGAGAAAATTGCATAGTGTAGAGCTTCATGATTTATGTTCCTCGCCATATATTATTTGGGTGATTAAATTAAGGAGGATGAGATGGGTGTGGCATGTGGCATATATGATGGAGAAGAGAAATGTGTACAAGGTTTAGGTGGGGAAACCTGAGGGAAAGAAACCACTTGGAAGAACTAGGCATAGGTGGGAGAATAATATTAAAATTATCTTAAAGAAACAGGATGGGTTGGCATGGACTGGCCATGTCTGACTCAGGATACGAACAAGTGGAAGGCTGTTATGAAAACAGTAATGAACATTTGGGTTTTGTGAAATGCAAGGAATTTAACTAGCTGAGGAACTATTAGCTTCTCAAGATGGACTCTTAGTTAGTTAGTTGTTTAGTTATTTCATTATTTATTACGTCTGCTACACAAAAATTCATTACGTACATTGATTGAACCACTATACCGTATAATCTCGAATCTAATCCGCACCCTTTTTACAGTTTTAGAGGGCTAAAAAATCAGATGCGGATTAGATTCGCGGTCGAGAGCTGGATTTTGGAAAAATGATAGAGCTGCTGTACGTGCCGTAAGAACAATACAATACAATAATTTATTATTTTATTATTTATTATTATTATTTATTATTCATCAGACTCGCCGTCATCACTCATAACTGAATCGTTATCCGTGCTCTCCACCCAGTCACTATCATCTTTATCTTCAACATCGTCCTCTCATATAATGTCATCTTCGGATGATAATTGTTGATAATTCAACAACTTTTGTTCAGAATCTTTTGGGAGCTTTTGGCATATCGTCGTCCTACGCCGCAACGCCAGCCCCATTCGGCGCATGAACCTTATGGCCCATCCTTTACTGGCTTTAAAACGACTTCGAGGAATGTTCAAAGATCTGGCCTTCTTTATCGCCTCCTCGCGAAGTAGATCATAACTCACAAACAGTCCAGTCTTGCGTCTCTCTTGAAAAAACGTGAAGACTGCATCATCAATTTCAGGAAATCGTCCTTTCTTAGGTCCAGTGAATTTCCTTCGTGACACCTCACACCCGCTGATCGCTGCCTTGTGTTTCCACCACAGTCGAACGTTGCTTTCATCAACTCCAAAAATTGCAGCGACTTTGCGGTTTCCATTCTCCTCTGCGCACCGAATAACTTCACGTTTGAACTTTGCCGTATATGAGAGTCGTTTAGATTTCAGGCGTCCCTCTTCCATAACTACGGTACACGACAAATTGGAACAAACACCTCCCACATTTCAACAACTAAGGCGCGAGCTAGCTTCAGACGAGATTGAGCACGTTTGTTGAGAAAGGCCCGCCTCACGGTATCGGTATGACTCATCGGCGCCAGGCGTAGCGTCGGATTTTAACGCATTGGTAACATCCAATATTATTCAATTAGTCGCCCCGTGGGCAAGGGGTGGTTGAAGGAAGGGTGCGGATTAGAACCGCGAACTAACTTTTTTCGTTTAAGAAATCGCCAAAAACTGAGTGCGGATTAGATTCGGATGCGGATTATATTCGAGAAAATACGGTACTTTCTCTACTTCCCTCCTGCCTTATTGCAAATTGTTAAAATTTGAATGAAACTGTAGTTTTCATGTTATGTTGTAAACAGACTAGGATATGAGCTTCAAATGAAGTGTTGAGAAATCTGTATTAATCTCCACTAGGAACAATACAAGTCAAAAACTTTAATTCTGAGGGCAGTACATTTTCAGAGACTAGGCTCTGGCCATCAGCCATTCCATCTCATATTAAATGCTATTATCAAAAGTTTTGCTATGCTAGATTACAAGTAGCTTTGAATTTGGATGTGACTTGATTAGTCTGTTACCATTTGTGTATAGTCTGTGCAGCTGAGCAGGCTTAAACCAATTAATGAGTTCTTCAGTTGAATATGGAGACATTTTTATATGCCTTTAGCATAGAAGTGTGATATGTATACAAGTGACTCCTTTTCAAAAGTCAGTCTTCATTACAGATTTCATTCATGTCTCAGATATTTTGTTGTATTTGTCTAGGGATGACTGCTTTGAAGATGAGAGCCGCCTACACCGCTGTGGTGAAAGTTTCAAGTCACATTTGGAAGAATTGAATAAAGAATGTTTGATGAAATTCAGAATCACCTATTAGCTGCTGTTGAAAATTGTATAGCGGGTATGCGGTATTTCCGTGTACAGCATGATGGCCCTCACATTAAAGAAGTCTCTGCTAAGAATCCTCTGACACCCAGGTGAAGGAATGATGTATAACAAGCATTCTAAGTACAATTCTTCCATGCACTGTGTGATGTACTGTTATTTATTTAAAAAAATGGAGCAAGGAATCACCATTTATGAAGTTATGGATTATTCACAATTGCCTTGTTTTAAACACAAGCATTGCATCTAAATCTACTTACATTAGCTTCATAAAAATCATTTTCGTGATTATAAGTCATGTGTAGGAACAGATTGTTTTCACTTGCACTATGTCTCACCTCATCCCCCAACAGCAGGTTGTAGAATATGTGAACATCTTCTGGACCCCTAAAACAGACTGGTATAAACCCACAACATAAATATTGCAGTGGAAGTAAAAGCTTGGTTCACAAGCACCCTTGTGTACAAAACAGTGCACTGTTTCATAAACTGTCAATAATAAATCCAGTAGCTGTTATGCTGACAATTGCACTCCTGCTTCACATTTAGGAGAGATGACAGGTTATATTTTCAGCCCAAATGGACTATCTTCTTTGACACTTATGATTTTCCAAAGTTTAGTTTAGTTCATTATTTCGCCCTGTTCAGTCAAACATCTGATACAGGATACATCAAATCAATCAATTACAGTTCATACCTAACTGATTATAACCTTCTTCCAATTAAATAACCACATTTAAACATAATACATGTCAACTTCTCAGTTCTTCTTTCACTTGTGAGTATTATCAGGTTCCTACTTGCAACAACATGTACATACCTTAAAGCAGACTACCACCGTTTCTACAGCCTCTCTAGTTCATCATTCAGAATCATTCTGCCATGTTACACTGTATAACCATAACAGTTATAAGAGTGTTGTTAAGTAAGTCACGAATGAGTTCAGAAAGTCCAACAGATAACGGGAAGGAACAAATACATAGCTATTCTATAAACAAAATAATCCACATACAGATAATTGGGACTTTCTTGTATTTAATTTGGAGGAAAACCTGGTAAGGTAACTGTTTAATTTATTGTAGAGTCTTGGTAGGGCAGCATGTCAAGAATGTAATCATAGATGCAATGGGAGGAACTTCAAAAAATTCTTATTACTTTCACATTGCATAACATTCTACAGTGAATACAGATAAAAAAAAACTGCAAAAATTAATATATGTATGTATGTAACACTTGTAAAATGTTTTATGCTCAAATATGTTTATGTACATCAACCACCCTGCACTTTAAATTTAGCTGCTGAAGCTATATATAATGAAAATTGCAGATGTAATTAATTATATTTTAGCAAGTTTTAAATTTGGTGTACAAACTCCCTGAGGATGGCACAGACGTGCCGAAACATGTCGCAGTGGTGAAAGACCATACTTTTATGTATGTTTGTAACTTGTGCATTGACTTGGTTTTATAAATGAATGTTGAGCAAAATGCATGGAGTGAATAACTTCAAAATAATCATAATAATCATTGCTTACCTTTCACATTCTCATTAAGTTCATAATTATGTACAAAGTGAAGATACTGGTTTAATTTTTTACCTCTGTTTTTTATGTAGGTATTTTACAGACTATGGAAATCCAAGTGGTCTAGAAGAACACGAGTTGTTGATGTATTCAACAGATGCCTGTTTCATTATGGCCCACAATGGATGGGTCATGAATGATGATCCATTACAAAACTTTGCTGCACCAAGCTCCAATGTATACTTACGTCGTGAGCTCATTGCTTGGGGTGATAGCGTCAAACTCCAGTAAGTGCAGTATCCTAATAAATGATAAACAGGAATAAGCAAGGTACAGCTTAGAGCATCAAAGTGATTTGTGAAGATGAAGGTATTATAACACGTTGTAGTGAATTAACTATAAATTCACAGATATGGAATAATGTCTTATAATTTGCTATGTATGATTATTTAATAAATGTCCTTTTGTACAGTAAAACCTGTCTAACAGATCCTGGATTATATGGAAACATGTATTTTCTAGAAAATTTCCGTGATCCCAAAAATACAGAGTAAAAATTAATGAATGGAAATTGTTTAACTCAGTAGTGGAACAAGATACAATAATTTAACAAAGAATGGTGTTTCTGAATATCTATATTTCTCTTTATATGATTTTGTTGTGTACCGTCCTCCTGAAATTTAGCTGAGAGGGAACATTTCTGTCACAAGTGATAAGCAGTTAAAGCTTAACTTCTCAGATAACAGTTTAATGCCCTGTGTGTTGTGATTTTGATTGTAAGTACATAATTATCTGAGGTTTGTAACATGTAATCTTTCTTTTGTCGTAAAGTACCTATAATAAATTGAAGCTTGAATAAAATAAAATAAAATAAAATAAAAAAGGTTCCTCAGAATCCTGATCTGAGGAGTATTTATTGCATATGTAATTTGTGACAGGTATGGTGACAAGCCAGAAGACTGCCTATTCCTGTGGCACTATATGAAAGAGTATGTTCAGCAAATTGCACAAGTGTTTGATGGAATTAGACTAGATAATTGTCATTCCACACCAATATCAGTTGCAGAGGTAAGAAATCATCCATTTGTCCAGAAATGTGCTTTGTCATTTGTTGGAAATATAACCTTCAGTTATGTGTGAAACCTTTGCTTTGCCATGTTCATTCTGGATGCACAATCAAGGTGTGTGGCATACCAGTGTGTTTTTTAATACGACTAAATCGACACAGCTCTTGTTTATTGGTAAACAAACTCCTTTTGTACAATAAGTCACCACATGTTTTGCTTTTATACCAAAGCCATCATCAGGCTAAACCACTATAAAAGTATGTCAAGGAAAAACCTTATATCAAATAATTTCAATTCATATGTGGTGATGACATCTCACAACTTACAATGGTTTATTTATATACATTATAATTTCTTGTTTAGCCTTGCAATTCCAATGTTGTGTTTATTGCATTACATTTGCAAAATCATTTTAAAATTCTGTAAAACTTTTTTTTATAAAAAAAACTTATTTGATTTGTTAGAACTTCTCTTATTGTTTAATTTCGGTGACTGGTTGTAGTCTATCCTCATTTTGTTCAAGGTACTGTGGTTTTGGCTGGGATCTGTATTGTTCTCTCTTCTGGATTCACTTGCCACAGACTTTGTCACATGTGATGTGTTGCCCTTCTATACCAGTACCTGATTTTGTCCGGCCAGTGTTCATATGCAGAGAACATTATTCAAATATTAATTTCTTGATTGGTTTCATCTGTACACATATAAAGTTAGGACTATCCTTTTTGCCATGTAAGACAACTTGGCACTGTATGTGATATCCATGTGGGTATCGCTGTTGTTTATTATTCACAATTGTAAACGTATAACTTTTAGTAGCCATCTTTATATAGAAGGGAGCATTAGAAGGAAAGTGAATGGATAACTTTCCTGCACCTTGGCTTGTTTACTTCTTGTCATGTCTTTTGTTCAGAGGAAACATAAATGAAACAGTGATTCACTTGAAATCACTAACTGTGTACTATTAATCTGCAAAGAAGTTGGAAGTGCATGTGTCACATTGATATAATGTTTCTGTCAATTGCAGTACCTTTTAGATGCAGCAAGACAAGTACGTCCAGATTTGTATATTGTTGCTGAGCTTTTCACCAATTCTGATCAGAAGGACAACATTTTTGTCAACAGACTAGGAATATCATCACTAATTAGAGGTACTATGAACCAGAATTGTTTCCTTTCATTGTAAAACTGTAATTATTTATTGTGGCACTTCTCATCATCATCATCATTTATTCACATTCCATAAATCCAAGTTTACAAGAAACAAAGGAATAGAATTGGTCACATGAAATAAAATAAGTTACAAAAGGAATAACAAATATGATATACAAAATAAGATACAAACAATAACAACATTGCATTGAACTTATACAAAACTAGATACAATAAAATGTCTGATTCACTTATAATTTTTTTGTTCAATATATTCCTGTAATGAATAGAATGAATGGAGATAAAGAAAATTTTTGAAGGCTACTTTATATAGTTTGACATTATTGACAAGTGCCTTTATTTCAAAAGGAAGGTTTTTAAAACACCTAATTCCCATATATAAGGTTCCCTTCTGATATGTTGTTAACCTGGGAGATGGCAGGTGAAGATCAAAACTGTGTCTAGTATTATTATTGTAGACTTCAGAATTATTCTTGAATAGGTGGATGTAATTGGCTACAAACAATAGTATAGATAATAAGTATTGTGATGGAAGGGGTAGTGTTTTGAGTTTTTTTAAAATAATCTCTACATGAATCTCTATTACTAATGCCAGTGATAATTCTTATGGCCTTCTTTTGAAGGCGGAAAATATTAATAGAGTATGAAGAGCTTCCCCAGAAAATTTTTTTTTTTCCTATTTGGATATCCAAAAGGGGTGCATTTCTGGTTTTAAAGTGAATGAAATGAGTCTTTTTGAGATGTAATGACAATAAATTACTGTTAAACCATCTGAGTAATTGTTTAAAGAACTCAATTACACTTTTTTCGAGATCTTCCGGTCTAGGGGTTGTTATAAGTACAGTGGTGCCGTCAGCAAAGAGAATGGGTATAGAATTATTGACGAAAGTACTCGGTAGATCATTGATATAAATTTAAAAAAGTAAGGGTCCAAGGATGGATCCCTGAGGGACACCCTTAGAATTTACACCCCAATTGGAATATGTATCCTGGTTTGAGATTTTAGAGTTAATTATAACACACTGATACCTTCCTGTTAAATATGAATGCATTATAGAGTACATGGAGCCATTAATCCCATAAAATTTCAGTTTAGATAGCAGTATGACATGATCAACACAGTCAAAAGCCTTCTCGAGATCACAAAATATTCCACCAATTGTGAATTTCTTGTTTAGGACATTTAAACTTTCATTTAACAATTTAAAAATTGCATTATCAGTGGAAGAGTTGAGTTTGAAACCGAATTGGCCCTTGGATAAAATTGTTATTATTAGTAAAATGATGCATTAGTCTCACAAATATTAGTTTCTCGAAGGTTTTTCTGAGGTGAAATTTATTAAGTTGACTGTATTGGCCCTCAAAAATTGATTTGTTAAAAAATAAGTCCAATGAAATGTAATAAAGAAGTATATAATTTAAAATGTGTCATTAATCACATTCAGATTTTTATGCAATCAAATTTAATATAAAATTGCAAAATTTCTGTTTGTAAAATTGAAGTGTTTGATATTTTTAATTTTGTAGGTAATTTCTATTTTTTGGTGGGGGGGGGGGGGGGGGGGAGGGAGGAGTTGGATAGGGAATGAAATATTTCAGAAAATCAGACATTTCATTCAATAAACATTACTTTTTTGACAGTGAAAGCACAGATGCACAAATCGTGGGTGCCAGGTCACCCAGGTGACCACATATTGCACATTGGCACCTGGTACTTGTGGGTCATCAGTATGGAACTTTCTTTATGTCACCCTTCTGGCACCTAGAATTTTGAGGTGGTTCCTATGGTTTTGGAAAATTTGTGGACCCTTGGGAGGAAGAATAATGTTAATAAACATATTAGCAGTCTTAGAATTTTACACATTTAATATAACATAACCACAGTCAGAAAGTGCTCTCTGTACCTGATTTTATGATAATTGATTTCTGTGCAAGGAGAATTACTGTGCTGTATCACCACACACATATTCACTGGAGCCTTCATCCAGTTCTGTGCTTGCTTTTTTGGCAGAGCAATGTCTGCATGGGACTCTCATGAAGAAGGTCGGTTAGTTTACCGTTATGGTGGTGAGCCTGTAGGAGCATTTTTCCAGCCATCACTCCGCCCACTTGTTCCATCTATAGCTCATGCATTATTCTTGGATCTAACTCATGATAATCCAAGTCCAGTGGATAAGCGCTCAGTGTTTGACTTACTACCAAGCACTTCTCTTGTATCTATGGCTTGTTGTGCATCAGGAAGTAACAGAGGCTATGATGAACTTGTACCACATCATGTAAGTTCATGTATCCTTACAGCAGCAACTAAACAGCCCCAGAATTCTCTTTCCATGCTGTCGCTTTGTCCGCAACCTCCATGTTTTTAACTTCACGCTATTTCTGGCCATATGTATTTACCCATTTTATGGGTACTTATATAGTCCTTCAATTTATTTCTTTACACAGGGCCATTTACAACTTAATGTTGTAACATCAGAATCTCATTCTTGAAGTCAGTTAGAAATATCACATAAAATAGGGCCAATTCTGAGATGGATTTATCATTACCTACATATTAAAAGAATAGGTGAACAAGTACTTACATGTACTTCTGTTGCTGAATTTACAATAAACATTTCAAGTAAGTACCCTCAGCCTCAGTACACACCTGGCACACCTGTGAATCACACATATAGCTCCCATCAGCTCATGAGAATTGTCCTTGACATATGTTGCAGCAGCAAAAATGTGACAAAGCAATGCAGCTCATGTGTGCATTTTTTGCTGACATGCCAGGCTTTTCATGTGACTACACAGATACAAATGTGGGGGTTGAAGTCTAGAGATATTTTTGGCCAGTGTTCTGGACCATCATGACTGATTCATTTACCAGGAAAGTGAAGACAGAGGTGTTTTCACAGGCATACCACGATACATTACTGAGACTGAGGGCAATCATTTTGAACCTTTACTGTAAATTTAGTAATAAAAGCTTTATGTAATTACTTGTTGACTTATTCTTATACTTTTAACATTCCAGATAATGATAAATTTGTAACTCTCAAGAAGGTGAATGTGTTCTAAAAGGTTCTGATGATGGTATATAACATTGAGAACTAACTGTCTTCTGGACTTTGTCCATCGTCAGGATAAAATATAAGAATATAAAATCACAACGTTTCGGAAGCTGGTTCTTCTTCCGTCTTCAGGTGAAGGGAGGGGAGACACCTACTGTCTACACTAGGTGTCTCCCCTCCCTTCACCTGAAGAAGGAAGAAGAACCAGCTTCCGAAACGTCTTGATTTTATATTTTTATATTTTATCCGGACGATGGACAAAGTCCAGAAGACAATTTGGTTCTCAAGGTGAATTGTGTTTATATGATGCTTCTGACTGAACATTACCTCAGGAATTAGATTCTGAAGTTATGGCATTACATCATGAATCACTCTATAACAATGTCCAAAACTACAGTATGTTATTACTCTGAAGTTTTTCTCACATTTCAGTATTTTCTTTTTTGGAGTGGTATATCATATTTACCCAAACATAAGACAAGGATTTTTTCCTAATTCATCTTCTGAAAATGGGGGGGGGGGGGGGGGGTTCACCTTACAATCACACACAAAGTTAAACACACTTTGTATAGGTAAAGAGGTATCTCCGTATTGTAATTGCCTGTGCTTTCTTCTGTGTACTATGTTAATCAGTGTCTTGTGTGGTCCTGTATGTAATTGTATCAGATTTACGTGTTCATTTGCTTTTCCTGTAATTACTATACTTTTTACTGTAACAACTCTCTGGATGTGTCCAATATCATTCTGTAATGATTTCTAGGATGAAATACAATACAATACAATACAATAAAATAGGTATTTTCCTGAAGATAGAAGATTGGGGGGGGGGGGGGTCATCTTATTTTAGGGTAAATACAGTATTTTAAGTGCAGAGTCTTAACAGTCCCATCATTGCTGCTCCTATCCTCCTTTTCTTTCCATCACCATTACGACCATATTTTACCATAGGTTTGGGCATTATTTTACATAATTTCGAATATGTGCTTTTGGACACTATTTTATCAAAGTGTCTGGCATCATTCAGCTTATTATTGCCTATTATTTTTCAAATAATTCTTGCTGCCTGAGTTATTGTCTTGTAATGTTATTGAGAAATAATGCTGAATTAAAAACCTCTAGTTTAAAGTCACTCACATGAGAAGAAATCGGAAGGACTTAAGTTGCTTAAACATTGGAATCATGCTCTGCGGACTATGGGTGCAGGCATTTTTCTGTGATATGTGATATTAGAGGTCAAGTCATCATCTCATCATCTGTCCACTGAGTCTTACCAATTGTTTTAATAAGGATGTAGCAGATCATAGCAAAATTGTATAAAATTAAATTTTACTTGTTATCTTACATGACTGATAATTTGAAAGAAAGACCAGAAACTGAGTATGTTGAGACCAAGAAATGAGGAGAATCTCTGGGCCTATGACAGATAAACCATTGAAGGTGCAGAGAAGATTACATAATGAATAGTTTTATGTTCTTTTCTTCATCCAGCACTGTTGTTATAATTAAACAACAGTTAAGCTGACTTGCTTTTGTAACACTAACAAGAAACATATATTTTGGTGGCAAAGTGGCATGGTATTGAAATTGAGTTTGCAGGGTAGATTGTGGTACTGTTAATTGGATTCAGCATGTTCAGAATTTGGCCCTGAGATGAGGTTCTTGTGTTGGAAATATGTCAGAATACCGTAGATAGAGACACCTGATTACAGTTACAGATGATAATGACAAGGTATCAGCATGATGATAAGTAAAAGTTGCCATAATGTTATTTGCCTACACAGTTCAATAAATCTTCACAGATTCACGTTGTTGATGAGATTCGTGAATATGCTGAGTGGTCAGATGACTCTTCTGTTGGTGTGAATGTCCATTCTGGAATTATTGCAGCAAAGAGAGCTCTTAATAGACTTCACTTTGAACTGGGTTTGGCAGGATTCAACCAGGTCAGCATGTCTAAATGTTGTTGTATGTTCTTACTAGATAGTGATTAAGCTAATATGTTCTCTTTACTTAATATTTTTGTGAACTGTTACCCTGACAAGTACACTTGCTCCCAGAATTACCACTTGTATTTTTAATTTTGTACAATGTTTACCAGGTCTTTCCTGGGTGTAAAGCAGGTGGGGAGTGGTGATGACCACCCACCCCCTTCTAGTGCCAAGGTTACAAATGGATTGGAGCAATACCTCTGCCTCCGCTCTGTGATGGCACAGGCATGGCATGGATTGACGTTTACCTTTACTTGTAATTTTAATGCATTCTTGGAATGAAATACAGAATGTACCTGAATTATAAAATACATGTTTATGAGGGCACCGTTCTGCTCTTGTTTGTGTCAGACATTTATAGTTGTGAAATTGCCACAATTCTTCACTTGTGCTGCAGGTTTATGTGGATCAGGTGGATGCAGATATTGTTGCAGTGACACGACATTGTCCAGAAACACACCAGTCTGTAGTGTTGGTGGCCTATACAGCCTTCTCTTATCCTGATCCATATTATAAAAGAGATTACGTCAAACCTATCAGAGTCGAGGGCACAGTGGATGAAGTTATTTTGGAAGCTACACTTATCCACAAAAATACAAAGTAAGTGTCTTATATGTACTTCACTTAATTCCATGAGAGAGAATCTTCCTTGAAAAGTGATTAGTTACTCAGGTGGTGAAAAGATTTCCTGCTTATATGGAGCCCAAAGGTTTCTCAGCATGTCCACAGAATATGACTGCTGACTGAACACTGGATCTCCATATTTCTCCTCCAGGACCACTCAACAGGCTGCAGTTAAATTTGATCTTGACGAAGAGCTTGGAAAATTTAATTTTGGTCAATATTGATTTGCTAAAACTTGCACTTATATGCAGATTAAATTGAACTTCATAATATTTATGAAAAGTGGCTTACTGTGTGAGATGTTAAGTGCTCACAGCAGTGTTGAAGATTCAAGTCTTCTGCGCTGTTTATTCCCATTATCTTCAAATTCCCTTCAACCTCATCTGTCTGTGTTTTACATGATCTCCTCTTTCCTTGTTCCTTTCATTCTGGCTGTCACTACCTGTTTTGGCAGTCTTTCTTTGTCTCCAACAAATTGCTGCAACATAGAATACTGATCTCATTAATATCTAAAACATTTGTTTATAATATTTAAAGTGTGGTTGTATTCAGTACAAGGAAATACATTTTCTCACTCTATGTAGTATAGGTATCTACATGTCATGATGATATAATACTCTTCTGAAGTAAGCTTCTTTACTCTTTTCTATTTGTTATAAGTTGGTCTCCAAAACTTGATTTTAAATAAAATTCTGTATTTCTTCTGTTCAATACAGAACTGGAAATCCACGATTTGCAAGACCTGAAACATTCTCAAAGAATCCTAACTTTATTAATGGACTGACAGACTATGAGGTGGAAATTAGAGAACACATTCAGGTTTCTGAATCAGAATTCTTGGAATGTGGAGAGTCTGGAGACATGAACATCATGCAGCTTAACTTCACTAACTTCCAGCCGGGATCTGTGGTAGCCATTAGGTGAGAACAAATGTGTAGCTCTCACATAACAACAGTTTGTGCATATTAGGAATACATTGCACATTTCTGTGGAGTTGGCCCAATACTTAATTAATGCTATAATGCTTTAATAGTGTTAGTTGAAGACACATCAAAATTAAATCTGTCTAATTAACAGTACAATTGAATTTTTATTGCCTGAAAATGACACAAAAGACCACAGTCTTCCTTGCAACTGGAACAATTTATATGACCCCACCTTGAACATGCATCAATCTGTGCATGTTTTTCTTCAACTACAATCACACTTCAGTATAACAAATTTCAAAAAGTTTGGTCCCTTTGATTTCACCACAGTTCTTCCTGAATTCACTTAATTTTGGTACTAATTCCCAGGAGTATTGACTGTCAACAATATGAGAGGCTGACCTCAGAGATTCTTGAAAGTCTCTCAAGCCTAGAGAAGTCAAATGCTTGTGATTAATATCAAATTCTATGTATGTAGATAAAATGTAAGAGTAACAAGTTCCCCATTTTTTCCCAAGATTTCTGATGTCCCTGGTTTCCCATTGGCAGAACCCTGAAAGAGTAGTGATTATGGTACTGTGTAGGATGGTATTGTATTGTATTTCGTCCTAGAAATCATTACAGAAGTGATGAACATTTATTAATAAAGTTTCACCTCTACAGAGTTTCTCTATGTGGAAATGCGACTTCAGCATTGGGTAAACTGCATAAACAAGTGACTAACTTCACAACAAAGACAGCTCCAAATTATGCTGAACTAGAGGATATTGTGTCGCAGCTAACTCTTGCTGACCTGAATCGATCCTTATATCGGTGTGAAGAGGAAGAGCGTGATGAGACCAAGGGAGCTAGTGGTGCATATAACATACCAGATTTTGGTCCAGTAGTTTACTGTGGTCTGCAAGGTAAGTACTTATTCTTAGAGTGTAAAACATTGTTATTCAAGATGTAACATAGAGTGCAACATGTTTGACACAACCCTGCTTAAGGTGTTCTGCTGCCTAAGACATTAGAATACTTTGGTACAAAAACTTTCCCATGTAACTAACATATGCATTGCCCTTTTAATGTTTCCCACTTAAAATGGTTTCCCACATACACAGCATAAAGTTCATGAAGCAACAAATTTTTCACACTTTCAGTACTTTTTGCATCAAAAGCTTTGAAAATTTCCCCAACATCCCATTCACTCAATTTTTTCCAAATATAAGCAACAAATTTTTCACACTTTCAGTATGTTTTTTGCATCAAAATCTTTGAAAATTTCCCCAACATCCCATTCACTCAATTTTTTTCAAATATACAGTGACAAAATGATGCCACATATGTCTAAAGGTTAATCTCCAGGGTCATTCTCATACAGCATCACATATTTGGCTTACTTATGATGTATCCTATATATCCAATACACCTCGAAATGAAAACCACATGGGAAGTTTTGGTATGCATCTCCCAGTACTTCAGTTGTATCAAAATCCATTGAGGAGTTTTGCAGTGACACATGCAGGTGGACAGACAGGTGAACATGATCTTCTTCTTATGCTTACGTTGTATGTAGCAGAGTCAAGGAGTTTGTGAACTCTTGCACATCATGACATAGTTTACTGCAGACTGCCTTCGAAGTAGTTCCCTTCTGCTGTCACACATATCTGCCACTGGCCATTCTGCTGCTGGAAGCACTGTTGTAAGCCTCTTCCTGGACTGTCCTTAAGTGTCAGCATTGTAGCCTCTTCCATCACTTCTCATAACTGAACTATTAAAGCAACAGCATACTATGATAACTGTCATACACTGTTATTTTCTAGGTTTCCTGTCTCTACTGAGCAATATCCGTCCCAACAATGACCTGGGACATCCCATGTGCAATAACTTGAGACAAGGAAACTGGATGATTGGTGAGTTCCAATTTAGGCTTACTGATATTTTAAACTCTTACAGTCTGTATGGTATTAGCAAATAGAAAATTTGTTTGTGTGTGTGTGTGTGTGTGTGTGTGTGTGTGTGTAAGGAAATATTTAATGAAGTTTAGGTGTGTCCTAAGTAGACACGTGATTTTCAGGCAAATTCCTATTCTTTTTCGCAGAGGAGATACTACATCACATTTCATAGTATGTGTATGTTTCACTCTCAGTGAAGTAAACTGTTTCAGCTTTACAGTTCCTAAAAATGAATATTTTTAACATCAGTGCCAATTTTAGCATTTTGTTTTATACAAGTACTTATTTTTAGATGCTGTCTGTATTTTGCCGCATGTTAAATGATTTGGAATGCTACTTAAGATATCTCTAATACAGCATGTGCAGGAAATAACCACAAATCAAATGCAGAACAAAAAGCAAGTAGCAAGCAGACTTTACTGACACAGCCTATTAGCAGAACATGAGATCTGTTCTATACAGATATGTGCAGAGTTCTTATGGCAGCAAATATAAGCTGAAATGTGATAGTAAAGAAGTTAAAAATATTTTGGAAAAATACTGCAACCAATTCATTCCATCCGCGTTAATATTACTAAATTTTACCTAGAGTCCACGTACAGGGTGGTGATGCTTGCAGGTGGCGAGCCACAAACAAAACAGATGCTGGGTCGATAACTTTCTCATCTAATAGTTGTAAAATTGGATCACGACAGACCTTCAAAACCCCATTTTTCATGTTCAAAAATTCAAGTGAATAGCCATTCAGTTGCTTATCTCATCACCCAGGGACTGAGCATGTCATGTTCTAGGGAGAAAATGACACAAAGTGTGTACCCACCTAACAGACTACAACATGGTGACATAATCTGTAAGACCACGTTATGAAGGGGAAACGTGTTTGAACTTTTGAAGTGTATATGAAATCACAAGTTCACTTTCCCAGGCCATTATTTCACTACAAAGGCAAACATTCCATTTTTTTGAGATGATAAGGGACAATGGATATAAGACTGCAATGTAAACAATATAAAGTTAAGAAAAGGGTAGTTTTAGCATAAAATTACAGCTATCCACCAGTCCACATGGAGAGGAAGTGGAAGCAGAAAAGAGAATGTAACATGAATAATGATAACCACTGTGTCAAAGTAAAGGAGAAGCAACTATGTGGTGCAGACAATAATCTTTTATTTTCTGTTCCTAATTGAGGCAGCAGGAAAATTATGCATTGGAGTTGAACTACATACATTAATGTGGTAATTATCTGTTCAAATACACATGCTAGAGGAAATGTTCATAAATTAAGAGTACAATTTCCACTGACCTTGTTTTACCATATTTCTTATATTTGTTTATAGATTATATATCACATCGCTTGAAGCAGGATCCTGGCACATTAGAGTTAGGGATTTGGTTAGAAAGAAGCTTGGAACCTTTGAAGACAATTCCACGGTATCTTATACCAAGCTACTTCGATGTAGTGGTCACTGGAACTTACCTCACATTGCTGAACCAAGTTTGGAGATTGATGTCTGAGTAAGCCCAAAGAAATGTATTATAACTGAAAAATAAGTGGTTATTAGGGACAGCATTCATACCTTATTGCAAATTTGGTCCACTTTTATTATTTGAATACAGGAAGATTTAAGTGTTTTGAAACATCATAAAATGTGTGTAAATATACATGAATACCCTGTAGAGAAAGTCACTAATTTCTTCACCTCAGTTTCTAGCTATTAATGATATTCCTAAAAAACAAGAATGTCATCATGTAGGTACCTACATCAGTAACAAACTGTATCAGAAACCTACTATTCCTGTCTTCTGATTAAGTTCACCATGATGATAAAGTGTTCTGTTTCATTTTGTCTTTTTATTTAAGCAGACATAATAAATACTCTGGTTTACTTCTGCATATGATTTTTTTTACCTCTTAACAAATCATATTTATTTAAACTTTAGAGATTTAAATGTAGTCTACATGTAGTATCACACATTTCTCATTTTAGAACTTCCTGTGGTAAAATCTTTGCAAAATCTTCCTTTTTAACTCTGGGAATGTACGTACTAATGACAAGATATAATTTAAAGTGATCTGGATAATGATTCTATGCATTATTTTCTCATAATAATGCTTGGAAAATAATTTACCTCATTCACTAATTACTTTTTTTTCTCCACGTTCACATACAAACAAATATTCTCTTATATGATAGTAACCTATGCTGGTGCTGATAACAAATGACTGTTTGAAGCAAATTCCAAAAAGTCTTAAATTGGACAGAATTATACATTTCTCAAGTACAGTTTTCAAAGACAGAGTACTTTTTCGTTTTCATTATCCTGTTTTCTTTGCTAAAAGTAACAGTTGTTCCAAATGAGTGTACCGGTTGCAGTACATGTGACCAGTTGCTTGGGTAATGTTTTCAATAAAATTGGCTTCTGCTCTTGTATTACAGTTTTGTGAAGGGTGGCTCTAGCTTTCTTCGAGGCTTGGCTCTGGGTTCTGTTCAGTGTGGAGCTATAGTGCCCTCTGCCCCTCTTCCAACACTCTCTCCTTCTCTAACTCCACCGTGTCCTCCAACAAAAGTCAATGATAAGGGTGTAACAGTGCAAGCTTGTGTTACCTTATCTGCAGGTAAGAATTTTACACTAGTATTTAAAAAAACAGCAATGTTATTAATTTAATCTGTCATTCTCTTTTAAACATCCTGGAATAACAGTTTGACTTTTCAGCAAATTATAATGGAGCAAATATGTTTAAAATGTAACACAAATATATCACATGCAGGTGACTATGCTTCCTGCCAGGACAGAAATATTGTCTCTCAAACCTGAATTGACACATTAAGTTAAAAGCTAAGGATCCAGCTGCATAATTCTTGAATTCTTGAATTTTCCTTCATACGCAAGATTTCTTTATGGTGATTAAGTCAGGAATAGAAACAGCATGGAGGGGGAAAACCAGAAATGTACATATTTTGGTTGGAAAACGTCATGGGAAGAGATGGTGTGAGATGTTTCATATAGATGCAAGGATAACATTGAAATAGACCCTAGGTGGATGGTTCTGTATAGTGTCCAGTGGCTAACCTGTTGAACACAGTGAAAAACTTTCAGGTTTCGCAGAAACAAAACTGAATTTCTTCATCAGATGAACAACTGCCAACTGCTCAAGGAAAATCCTACACCATAGAGTTGTCACACAAAGAAAGTATGAATGAGAATCTGCCATGTGCGAAATTCTGAGTATCTAGCTAGATAGTACTCATTCCTCTAACCTTTTGACTTGAATTTTTTTTATACTTCACCAGGTCTTTCATTTATAATATAATCCATGAAACAAGTATGTGTTTTGTTCAGATATAGAGAGTTGTATTTTGGTTCCAGGATTATCACATTTTACTACGGGTTATATGCGCAGTTGGGGTCGAGACACTTTTATAGCCCTAAGAGGCCTCTTCATCCTCACTGGGAGGTACCAGGAAGCTAGGTAAACTCTTATTCCTGCAATCTCTTTATATTTTAAAATTTAACGTAGAAATTACAACACGTGGTAGCTTACAGCAAAGTACCACGCCAAAAGTGAACACAGCAATACTGTAGGTGGTAAGCATAACCTTGCTTCAGCATGTGAAGGCATACACTCCTTCTCAGACACAGTTACTTGTACTGTGTAGCTGTCATTAGGATATGAGGTATGTGATAGGTACCAGCGAGCAGAGCACATGCAAGCTTTCAAAATAAAGAAATGGATCACCTTGAACAAGAGCCTAATGTAGAACTGTACCTGAGGAATGAAAAGGAGAACTGCTTCACATGTTTTAGACGATGTATGGAGTTTGAGTGGTATCACAAGTTCAAAGATGGTCATGAATTGTTGAAAGACAAGGCATGCAGCAGACAGCCTGCAACATCACAGCATGAAGACAATGCAAGATGGGTGCAGGAGGTTCTTCACTCTGATTGTTGTCAGAGGGCAGTGATGGATGCAAAGGAACTTTGAACTTTGTTTGGCAGTTGCCCCACCAATCACAGTAAAGATATGACAATATGTCATAACAAGAATAATGACACAAGAATATGATGACTGCATAAGGGTTAGTGATGAGCTCAACAATACGGACTGTAAAGTCTGGACTGTTTCAAAATCCATCATAGATAAAGACATTGTGTCCTTTCTTGACTGATCAACAAAGTTATCAGCAGCCCTCTGTGTTAAAGTCACCATTGCTGCAAAAGGTCATGAAATTCTTGCAGGATCACTTGAAATAAAACATGACGTGTGAAGTTTCCTTCACTGGCTGGGCATTAGGCACCCGAAGTGTATTTCTGAGGGCTGACAGTCAACAAGGAGCACTATAAACAAGGAGGTGCTTGCCCATCTAAGGGGGTAGTAATTTACCTGAAGCATATTGAAATGTGGGTTGCTCCTGTGTGACAATCCTGTGACACTTCAGCCACTGCTTGTGCAGTAGCAGCTCGCCAAGCATTGCACTGGAGTGCTTGGCCACCCACCACATTCTCCCAGGCTTGCAGTTTGTGACTTTAACCTATTTCTGCAGGTGAAGAACAGGCTGATGGGTGTCACTTTATTCAGCACAGGTTCAAGTAACTTTGAAGACTGCATTGCAGATAAGACCTGTAACGAACACTGACAGAAATAGCGTTCTGCTGAAAGAGAGCATGTTGAAGTGAACTGCATCTAGGGCTTCGTGTGCCAGTACTTTTTGAAGTTACCACATACAATTAATTGTTGTTGTTGTTGTTGGTTTTTTTTTTTTCTCATGCATGTGCGCGTGCACACACTTGTTCAAGTAAAAAGAAATTCTCACAAGCAATAATATGAAAACATGATTGATTCTCAAACCTTATAGAAAATTCTGCATTGTTATAACTTTCTTGTTGTACACAGAAACAATGCCAGTGTGATGAGCTCCACTGCTTTATGAGATTTAAATAATAAGTTTGTTCTTGACAGAAAGTATAATTAAGTACAATATAATGACATTCTCATTTACCATATTTACCCAAATACCGTATAAGGCGAGAACTTTTTCCTAATTGATCTTCTGAAAAACAGGGGGTCACCACATACAAAGTTAAACGTGTTTAGTACAGGTATTTTCCCGAGAATTGAAGACTGTGATGGGAGGTAATCTTATATCATGGTAAGTATGGTAAATTTGTCTTGGGACAAGGATTTGGACACTAAACTGAGGAAAACATTGAATGGAAGAAATTTCAGACTGAGATAATAGAGGCCATTAAAACTGCAAACTAAATGAGGAAAGAATTTAATGCAGGTTGAACTGCACTTTCCTCTGTTTTCATGAATGAAAGGTGAACCCACATTAAGAACTTCTGAAAAGAAGCAGAAATCCTGCTATGGAAGATAACAGAATATAAAGCAATGAATTAACATACAGTGTTTACCAGTTATTTTACTGTAGGTGTACAATATTTAGGCTAAGGGAGATTACATGGCCAACAAAATTAGAACCACTGTTCCCATAGTTAATGTGGGATTTGTAATGTGTAATTTTAGATACCATATCCTGGGATATGCAGCATGCCTGCGACATGGGTTAATCCCAAACTTATTGGATGGTGGAAACAACTCCCGATTCAACTGTCGTGATGCCGTGTGGTGGTGGTTATACTGTATACAGAGCTATGTTCAAGAGGTCCCTGATGGAGAATCCATTTTGTCAAACAAAGTTTCTCGTATATTCCCCACAGATGACTCACCACCCCTTCCTCCTGGTGAAGTGGTAAGATCATTTCACTATTTTGCTTGTTTTTATTGTTAAATGTTGTACTAATGTGATGATTAATATTACTACAGATGCATTTCATGAGTTGGATAGCAAGTCACACCATTTGCGCCTATAAAGAAAAAAATTAAAAACTTCACCAACATACATTATTTAACAGTATAAAAGAAATGAATAGAACATCTAACTAACTAACTAACTCCATGGAGCAGAGTCCTTCTTGAGAAGCTAACAGGTCGTCAGCTAGTCCAGAAATTCCCCGCGTTTTATGGAACCCGAAGGTTCATTACCGCACTCACAAGGGCCCGCCACCTGTCCGTATCCTGAGCCATATCAATCCAGTCCATGCCCCCCCATCCCACTTCTTGAAGATCCATTTTAATATTATCCTCCCATCTACGCCTGGGTCTTCCAAGTGGTCTCCTTCCCTCAGGTCTCCCCACCAAAACCCTGTACGCACCTCTCCCCTCACCCATAGGTGCTACATGCCCCGCCCACCTCATTCTTCTCGATTTGATCACCCAAATAATATTTGGTGATGAGTACAGATCATTAAGTTCCTCGTTATGTAGTCTTCTCCACTCCCCTGTTACCCCGTCCCTCTTAGGCCCAAATATCCTTCTCAGCACCCTATTCTCGAACACCCTCAGCCTATGTTCCTCCCTCAGTGTGAGAGACCAAGTCTCACACCCATACAAAACAACAGGCAAAATTATAGTTCTGTATATCTTAATCTTTGTATTTTTGGATAGCAAACTGGAAGACAGAAGATCCTGCACCGAATGATATCAAGCACTCCCTGACTTCAATCTGCTCTTAATTTCTTCCTGAATGGTAATTTTGATTTGTTAGGGTTGTTCCCAAATATTTGAACTGTTCCACCCTTTCAAAGGATTTATTATCTAACTTTATGTTGTGATTATGTCCTGCATTCTGATTGCGAGACATGACCATGTACTTAATTTTCTCAGCATTTACTTCTAGACCAATCTCCTTACTAGCGACTACCAAAGCTTCTGTGTTTTTTTTATAGCATGTATGCTTCCACCCAATATATTAATATCATCAGCATAAACTAGAAGCTGATGTGTACCATTCAATTTTAAGCCCTCCTGGTTTGCCTGAACCCTCCTAATGGCATATTCCAAAGCAAAGTTGAAAAGCAATGGTGATAAAGCATCTCCTTGTTTCAAACCCATTCTTAATAGGAAATGTTTCAGATAAATGTTTGCCTACCTGGACTCTGCTATAGGTTTCATTTAGACACATTTTTACGAGCCTTACTAGTTTCATAGGGATACCAAATTCAATGAGAATATTATACAAGACCTCCCTCCTAACTGAATCATAGGCTTTCTTGAAGTCTATAAATAGCTGATGCACTGCCTAATTGTATTCCAATCTTTTCTCAAGTATTTGACGAATGCAGAATATATGATCAGTAGTCGACCTGTTACTTCTAAATCCACACTGATGCTCCCCAATAATTTCCTCTGCATATGGAGTTAACCTTGACAGAAGGATGTTGGATAGAATTTTGTATGTGGTTGACAAAAGTGATACCTTGATAATTACTGCAATCTGTTTTATCACCCTTATAAATAGGTACAATGATTGACTCCTTCCACTGCTCAGGCAATTCCTCTTTATTCCAAATAGAATTAATAAGTTTATGGATCTCAGAACGAATTGTCCTAACTCCTGCTTTAATCAGTTCTGCTGCAATTTGATCAATACCTGGTGATTTGTGCCTTTTTAACTTTTCAATAGCCATCTCAACCTCAGAGTCACTGGGTTCAGGCACCAGTGGCTCTGCTGTATGTATTTCAGCCTGCCTAACATCATTAACCCCATGTACATTCAATAGCTGAAAGAAATGATTCCTCCACCTAGCCAAGATACTGTGGGAGTCTGCAACCAGATCACCCTTCTCATCCTTTACTACATTATTTCTAGGCTGGTAACCCTTCTTAAAGTCATTGATGCCCCTATACAAGTCTCTGATATTCTTGTTCTTGCTGTTTGTTTCAAGTTCATTCATTTTAGCTTTCAGATATTCCTTCTTTTGTTCCTGAAATGTCTACTAGCTTCACGTCTTACATTGTTCAGATTATCTACATTACTTTAGTTTGGATTCTGTAACCACTGCATTTCAGCCTGCTTCCTTTGATCTAAAAATTTTGAACATTCTTCGTCAAACCATGGTTTATGCTGCTTCCTTTCGTACAGCCCTAGACTCTCTTTAGCTGAGATTTTGATACTGTCTTGAATGTTTTCCCAAGCCCTATTTATGTCCTCACTAACATTTAAGTTCTCCAAACCTGCAAACCTGTTTGAGATCTTTATCTGATACTGTTTCCTAACCTGTAGTTCACTTAGCTTCTTGAGATTAAATCTCTCCGCATCACACTTCTGTGCTGCTTGTTTAATTACCGCCAGTCTTTCTGTATCTTTTGCAACCACCAGATAGTGATCAGTATCACAGTCAGCTCCCCTGAAAGATCGCACATCGAGTATAGTTGAATGCCATCTCCTATCTATCAATACGTGATCAATCTGATTATGAGTCTTCCCATCAGGAGAGGTCCAGGTGTTATTTATGAATATTTCGGTGTGGGAACATCGTGCTCTTAACAACCAGATTTTTTGATGTGGAAAAGTTTACAACTCTAACACCCTTATCATTACTATCCTCATGTAAGATGTTTCGTAAGCAAAATTCAGCGGCCATTTCTCACCCAAACCTCCTGATTAACTGCTAGATGGCTCTGGCAGTCATATCAGGATTAGTAGAACTTGTGCAGTCAGTGGACTGGTCACTCACTACAGATTGCACACTTCCGGACCAAGAAATCTCTGAAAGGAGGCCCTATGCTCCGCAAGGAGCGACAGGATGAAAACAACAGACAATCCTCATGTAAACTCTCATTCCCGATCATCGGTTTGAAAGTATCCTCCATCCCCAATTTTGCATTAAAATCTCCTAACAGAATTTTCATATGGTACTTAGGAAAATGATCAAAAACCTGTTCTAATTCCTCATAGAAACTGTCCTTTGAGTCATCACTTTTCTCCTCAGTTGGTGCATGCACATTCAGAACAATGATATTACACCAGCGACCTCTCAGCACCATATATGACATCCTATCACTAACAAACTCTACTCTCTTAATTGCTGATACTATTCTCTGATGTACAAAAAAACCTGTTCCCAGTTGATGACTTTCATTTCCTTTTCCATAGAAAAACGTATAATCCCCTGCTCTTACTGTGCCTCCTTTGTCCCACCTCACCTCCTGTACACCCACTAATTCTAATTTGTACCTAGCTAATTCCCTGGCCAGTCATAAGTGACCCTGACCTATTCAGGCTCCTCACGTTCCAAGTTCCAAATCTCATGTTCCTTTTCCATTGCTTAAGTCGTACCAAAGAATCAGTCCAGGTCCAAGGCTTTGCGATATGTTTCGTAACATGGTAATTTTTTATGGTGAGGAGTTGTTAGCACCTTGCCCAACCCCTCAAGCTGGAGGACCACCCCTTGTCGGCTGTCCACGACTGCATATTCGCAGCTACCCTCCATATTCGGAGGCCGTTCCTCCATCCGCAACCCGAGGACACGCCATGCCATGGTGACAGGGACCCACTAATCATGGGAATAGAACATCTTGGAAAAGAAACTGGTGCCTTGTAGGATCTGTCAGCCAAATAAGAATTGACCTTTAAATGACCCAGTTGGTATTTAAATTTTAGCATATGATTTATGAAAAACATATTATTTGAACAGAAAAAGATAAAATTATGAAATAAATGGCATTTTGTGAAAAATATAACAGATTATGCAGCATCTCTTAAAAATGCAGTAAATTTCCTTGTTGCCTAAATATATAAAATTAATTTCTAGGGATGCTTTTTACGTTCATTTGCATATGCAAACGCAGGTCATTTAAAAGCTACCTATAAACCCATAATAAGAAAACACTTTTAATAACTATCACAGACCAACTAGGCCTAATATTGAGAAGGATACAATGTCTGACAATACACTAAGTACTTTCCACTGAGATCAGATTGTTCTGTATGAATCTTTCACTGTGTAACACATGTTTATTTCATTGTGCTTGTATATATAACCTAAACCAGACGTTGCATCTGCGTGATTAGCTGCAATACCTCAATCAGTAAGATTTCTGATTATGGACTGGACAGCCAAAGCTTAAATCCTGACAGGGAATTCAGGATTTCTCTCTTCATCACCAAATTCAGAGTGGTTGCAAGGCCAGGGGTATTTCCTTGGGGATAGGCAGCCAGACTGTGAGACTGACAACTCATCTCTATGTAGTGCTGATGTCCAGAATGCATGGAGCCTTGCAGCAATTTCACTTATCAGTCTCCATGGCATGTTTATAAGGCCCAAGCAATTTTAACTTTATAATCACAGGTAGATTCCACTGACTCTGGATAAGATCTAGTGGCAGGCTGTTGTGAACACAAAAGGTAGAGAATTTCTCGACATGCTATACAACTATTAACTTCTCAAAAGGACTCTTCTGCATATCATTAGTTGTCAGAATTGCACTGTTCTTACAAACATCCTTTATTATAGGCTAATTTAATGATGAAATTAAACCACTGTTTCAGGACCAGCCACTGTATGATGTTATCCAAGAAGCCTTGAATGTCCATTTCCAAGGTCTTCATTTCCGTGAACGGAATGCTGGTCATAATATTGATGCTCACATGACTGATAGAGGTTTCAACAATGAAATTGGAGTTGATCCAGAAACTGGTGAGTATTCAGCATAGAGTAAAAAGATACCTTATACACTGTCCAGGATTAAGACTGAGGAAAAACCTAATCTCACTGAAACTTTATTCTTCAATTTTTTTTAAGAGAAACTGTTGCAAAATTTTGATTTTTTTTGCTGTTTTACTGGATGTGATTGCTATGCCAAACATGTCACTAAATAAGAATTTTTGATCTGAAAAATTGTACATTTGCACCAAAGATGAAGTGATGGATTTAAATCACCTCCTGAAGTATGATGTCTTATCAGTGGGTTAAATGAAGTAAATGTCTGCAGAGGTCAGTAATATGTCTTGTAAGTTTTACAACACCTGCCCACTGGGGAATTCAGTTCCGCTGAAATAAGGTGTTTTCACAGCTAGTTCTGTCATACAAACTTAGCTGGTATTTTAATTTGGTAAGTACTTCAGAATAAAATGGCAAATTTCTTGTAAAGCAATCTGGTCTCACTTGTACAGTTCCTTAAAACCACAATCCCTGCATAAGAAAATGCTAGCTTTTTCATAACAATAAGTGTAACTGTTAGAGTATGAAAAAAATTACTCATGAGGCTTCCATTAATGGGAGGTTGTACTTGTTTTGCTTTTGCCAGTTTCTTGATCACCAACATAGTTGAAGCCAGAGCATAACAAATATCGTCTTCCATGCTGATTCTACTTGTGTGTTTTGATTCAATTTGAAGCAAACTTGAAAAACATCATTTACACACAAAAGTTGTTGCAAAGGGCAGAATAATTTTCAAATCAATGTTTTCAAGTGCTGGATAATCCAGGAACCTGGGAACCAAACTGAGTTTCTGAAAAGAAACCATGTTTATCTGTTAATGTTCATTTGCAAAATATAATCGACTGAATTTGGACCCATCAGAAGGTCATGACAGTAGACTGAGAATCACTGTGTTACTGGACCTTACAATCTTGTTTTGTGAGAAAATGCTCTTCATTATTACCTTATATATTACAGTGCACCTGGTAGATGTATTGACTATGCACATTTCCATTTATTTAAATTCTCAAATTTAATTTGCTTTGTGGTAATTTGGTACCAATTGCATGCATTACTGATTCTGAGTCTAGAGTACAATTGCACTGTTGAATTTACCTGTACCTGCTGTACGTAAGTGTATACTTCTACAAATGTTATCACTTTCCTTCTAAAGATTTATAGTGTTTTTCCCCACATTATTATCTAACTTTATTTGTTTGTAAGGTTTTGTGTTTGGTGGTAATGTGTGGAACTGTGGGACATGGATGGATAAGATGGGATCAAGTGAGAAGGCTGGTAATCGAGGAAAGCCTGCTACACCAAGGGATGGTAGTGCAATTGAACTTGTAGGACTCAGCAAAGGAGCACTGCGATGGTTGGCAAAGCTCCATTCAGAGGGTAGATTCCCACATGGTAGCGTTAGAAGACAGAACAAAGACGGTAAGACTTCATTTTTTGGGGTATGCAATTGAAAGACAGCATGTCATCAATCCTTTAAGAGGAACTTTCAGGAACAGCTTAAAATCAGCCCATTGGTAGGCTAATATAATCACAGATTGCTGAAAGCTGAATTTAAATGTTTGTAAATTAAATATTTCCTCTGAAAATAATACCGTAGTGAGAAATGACAGATGATGATTGGTGAATACTCTTATATGTTTAATTTAAAAAACACTAATTACTTCATGTACATAAAAAAAAAACTACAAACATAGAATATACTGTCTCAGTTATCTTAGGATTTCCACTGCTCAAGGACATTGAATATTTTGAGATATCTCATGGTGAAAGTATTCTTCAGACACCCTAACTGAAGTAGTCATCAGAATCAGTTTTAATAACTCACCATTAATTATACTAATATTAGCATATAACTTGTAATTTCAATGAAAGAACTGTTGCAGTTATCAACATCATAGTTGATCATACCGTATTTACAAGGGATACTTTAACATCATCGTTATTGTCCTATATAAAAGTTCACACTATTATGAATTTATTTTTCCTTAGACCACTTCAAATGGTCTTTTAGAAAAGTTAATTAAAAATGTGTTACAAGAAACTCACTGTAAAATAAGAGTCAGCAGATATAGAGAACACTGAACTATGTATGTGTTAAGCTTCGTATACTGCAGAGCTTGTAGCTTAGGAAACTGCTTCTAAAATTCAATATAGTCTTCTCGGGCGCACAGCCGCGTCATTTCGTTTGAATACAACGTTTCGGGGACTTTTGCCTGAGGATGGGGACGGAGCTAGTCCCCGAAACGTTGTATTCAAACGAATTGACTCGGCTGTGCGCCCGAGAAGACTATATTGAATCATGTCGCCGCGAAGTTTTAAAACTTATATCATGCTTCTAAAATTCATAACATTATCTTTGCCAAGATAGGATTTAACAACTCCCCTTAAGATTACACACACTACATATATCATATGTTCCCTTTACTGAATTCTGCTTCACAGGTTCTGTCATCACGTGGACATACAAACAATGGGAGGATTGCATTGCTGAAAATTTTGAGAAGAAATTTTATGTACCTCTAACACCATCATCCACTGAACCTCTCCCTAATTTGGTCCATCGCCGAGGGATCTACAAAGACTCTTGTGGAGCAGGGCAGCCCTGGGCAGACTACCAGCTGCGGTGTAATTTCCCCATAGCCATGGTTGTTGTGAGTACCAGTTAATTAGCATTGACCTCATCACATGGACTGCTTAAGTGTCCTCCACCTGAGAAGAATGAACACTGCAGTCGACACTTTTAGATGGCAGGAATGATATGGTGGAATTTCCATTTTGCTGTTGTCATATGATGATGGCTGTTGAAGGAGGCCATCAAATTAATGTGAGATCCAAACAACAATGAGGGCCTGGTATAGACCACATCACATTCACAAAAGTGGAAGAAGGAGAAAGTGTGCATAAAGATGTGCACTGGCCTCCAGCTGGTCACAAAGCAAGAGCTTCAGTACATACGACTGATATCTTACTCCTGTGTCACCAAGTCTTCCTCGGAGTTTACAAATACGATGTTCAGAATCCAAAATCTCAGATTTCGTAACTTACTCACTCATGGAATAGCATCAGCAGTTACAGTATTGGTCAAGAAAGTTCCTGCATTTATTTAAATGAAAGGTTCAGACCTTATTCACAAAAGCCAGTATAAGACCTCAGTCATGGGATATTTGTTAACCATGAAGTTAAATGCATGCAAAACTGATCAGCTGGGAAAAACCCAAACTAGCACGTTGCTACAATATGTGGAAAAGATAAACTATCACACTGCGTGATATCAAGCTTCCACCATGGTGTAAATGAGATCTTCGCTCCTCTGGGATGTTATGCAGTTCTGATTGGTAGTTCATTACCAATATGTCGTCATGAATCATCGGTAACAAACTACCACTCAAAGCTGCATAACATCCCAAAACAGCGAAGATCTCGGCCATCACATTGACTGACTATTCATCACATTCTATTGTGAAAAATTAATAAAGAAACGTGAATTTAAAAGTTGCTTCTTTCAGAAATAAAGATTGGGATAACCTTGTTAATATTGCTGTTACATGCACATAACACTGATCACTTGGGAAAATCCAAACAAGCACCATTGTTGGATACAGGGAAAACCCATCACTTGGAGAATAAAAACCCAAACTAAGGTCACCCTTAGGATATCAGGAAACCCCAACATTCGATTACAGTACCATTATTAGGGTACCAGAAAAACACAAATTCTTGCTGTTCCAATTTCAATTAAGACTTTTCTACATAGGCATAATAGTAATCAAACAAACACTGACATTGATGGTGTGCCCACAGCTTAACCACTCTGTTATAATAGATTGCTGTGAGAATTATATGCAGACAAAATGCAAATATTTCTAATTAATGGAAAATGAAAATAAAAACTAATTACACATACTCGGTTTTCTTCATTTGCTGGTGATAATCTGATCTTTTATTACAGGCACCAGAAATGTTTGATCCAGTTCATGCTTGGACAGCTTTGAAGAAAGCAGAAGAGTTATTGCTTGGTCCATTGGGTATGAAGACTTTGGACCCTGGAGACTGGAGCTATAATGGAGATTATGACAATGCCAATGACTCAGAAGACGGGAAACTTGCTCATGGCTTCAACTACCATCAAGGACCTGTAAGTAACTTCATATGTGTAAACAGCAAGAACAGATTCTCTGGTAAGCCAGGACTTCTCAGTTAGTACAGCTGTGGACTTAAATGTTCAAGGTACAATCCCCAGCGAGTCTGACTTTTTATTTTCACAAAATGACCAGACAGGCTCTGACGCATGCCACCCAGCTTTTATTCAATGGGAATGAGGGACCTTTCAGTAGCATAAATCAGCCTTAGCATGAAGCTAAATACACACTTCTATCTGATGCCAGGATCTAGAATGCTGAAGCTTTACCTATATGCTTCCTCTACATCTTCATGTTGTGTGCTTATAGACAGGAGCAACTTTATCTTTGTCATTACAAAACCTCCAGTCATGTTGCCTGTAATAAGATCTTGCTTGCATCCTGCAGAAAAGCCACATTTAAACCATTTTCAGAGAACCTGCTACAGAACTCATCTTGCCCACATTGCACATGACTTGGCCTGCACCAGTACTGCTTATGTCTTTGGTCCCTGCTCTATGCCTATAACTTTCTTCATGCATTTAGTTATTTTCAAAACCCGACAACAAAACAATGACACTTCATTTTGTGTTTCCTTTCAGTTAGGAACTGAGTTACTTTCAACTCTGTGTTATTGGATACTACAGTAGAATTCCTTTAGTATGGATACTGATGCTCCAGAAATCTTGATACCTCGGCAGCTGGAAAACAGTCCCGAGTATGGAAGTTTTCCAAAAGGCCTCCAAGAGTGTTTCTACATTGACCGTTGTGGTATCTCCTTACCCCTTGTCTCCTACTCCATGAACTTCTTCAGTTATGAAGACTGATCCACAGTCTCCTTGTCCTTCAGCATCCCTGGCAGAAACTGCAGGGACTCCAGAAAGCATAGGCAGGGACCCTGATGCCCCTGAACCGGCAGCTGAAGGAGATATCTGGATGAATACTCCTCTGATTAGTTGTGCAGCCCAAGTATAGGAGCAGTAACAAAAAACTACCTGTAAGAACTTACATCAGTATAGGAACTGCTTGATAATCTGGAATAGTTGATGATCTGCCACCTGTCTGGTCCCATGGGTACCAGATTACAAAAATTCTACTGTATTATCAGTAGTGTTTTTCCTCTGTTCAGTTTCTTTCATCATTCTTCTTTTACGCATATGCTGTGTCCTTTAGTCATATGTCTTGCTCCATTCTTAAAGGCACATGGTGAAAAAGTACTTTAACAACACATTCAGATCCAGTTGTAAGTCCATCAAACCATCCCTATATTCTGGCTGTTTTGTCCATGGTGAAAGTTTCTGCAGTAACATTAATTTTAACACAAATATATATAAAGCAAAGGGGGTACATGGTGGCGCAGTTGGTTGAGGCACTGCGCTACAAGCCAGAAGGTCGTGGGTTCGATTCCCGATGGGGTCATTGGTATTTTTCATTGACTTAATCCTTTCAGCCACACTATGGCCCTGGGGTTGACTCAGTCTCTTAACAGAAATGAGTGCCATGGGTATCTCCTGGGGGGTAAAGGCAGCCGGTGCATAGGGCTGACAACCTTGCCACCTTCATGTGCCGATTGTCTAGAAATTCTGGGAGCCTCAACCTACTAGAGCCCTCACGGCCTCTCCAGGCCTGTATAGGGATTGCGTTACCTTTTAAAAGCAAAATTCCTTTAATCCAACTTCTGATAATTCAAAAATCCTGACAATCCAGCACTTGAGGAGAGTAGTCCCAAGACCAAAAGTTTTGCTTTCTACCATTAAAAGTTTCATCAATGAAACAGGCTGATCTCAGGGACATGTTCTAAAAGGCCTCCAGGAGTGTCTGTACATCAACCGTTGCAGTTTATACAGACACTCTGTCTACTACTCCACCATCTTTTTCAGCTGTGAAGAATCCAGAAAAAACACAAAAGGACCCTGATGACCCTGACCCAGCGGATGAAGGAGACCTCTAAATGGAATACTCCTCTGATTAGTTGTACAGCCCACGTATAGGAACAATAACAAATAATTACATGTAAGAACTTGGGTCAGTATAGGTACCATCTGATAATCTGTAATATTCGATAATTCGGCACCTGTCCAGTTCCTTGCGAGTTGGATTAACAGAATTTTGTTGTGTATATCATATTCTAGAGAAACGTATTTTATATGCTGCCTGAATGTTGTTTGAATACCATACTGTTAAGACATTTGTAGACAGTGACATAACACTATAAGAATACTGAATCCTGTACCTAATCAGAAATTTATAACCACAGGCATTTAACATATTTGACAGATGAAAAGTCACATCAGAAGTACATGACAGCACACCTGAATGAATTTACTTTACCTTTACCTTTACACCTCAATAAACTAAGGCTACACTGAAACAGAACCTTCTAATCAATTCAGAATACTGATATATCTAAATTTTAGAAATGGGCACTCAAATCCAGTTCCTTCCTTTCAAGGAATGGTTGTGGCCAGTTGGTTTCTTTCTGCGGGCAAGGCTGCACTTTGCTCGTGAGGTGGGTGGAGAAGCAGAACTGAGACGCACAGCTGCCAACACACGTGCTTTTCTTGCTCGTCACTTTGTGGAGTTACAGAGCTCATCATGGAGGGGTTTACCAGAGTTGACCAATAGAGATGGAGCCTACTGTACGGACAGTTGTCGTACTCAAGCTTGGAGCATGGGCTGTCTTTTGGAAGTAAGTTGCTCAGTTACTTTTTCATATGTGTTCTCTCACATTCAACATTCTGCATTACATCAGCCTTTGTAGTCTGCATTCCTCTTTTAAAAAATAGAAAGAGGTCTTAATGAGGTCAACATGTTGTCTGTCCTCCTGTGTCCCCTCTTTCCAAATTTTGAACCAGGCAACCAGTTTTCATGATGCATTGTATAAATGTTACATAATAAATGGCAGACATATGAACATGTGATATGGAAGTGGCGCTAACACCACTGACTTCAGAGTCCTGAAATAATGGATGTAGTGGTAAATCTTCAAAAAATATATAATTAAGTATTTGTACAACATAAAACAAGAGCGTAGCAGCTGTGCAAACATTTATTTTAGCTTATGGTTTGATGGCAATAATTAATGAACAGTGGCAGCTAGGCATGTAAAATATGGTGTGACTATAGAACATGATTACAACAACACATCACATGTGAAATACTGTTTATAGGTAAACACCTGCAAAGATGGTGTTATAGTGTGAAAATCTGAGGTTATATCTCATAAAACTGACACAGAATAGGAATGTGGTATTAAGCTGTTCGTGTTTATAAAATACACAAGATTTCAGGCTTCCACCCCAGTGTAGTTGACACTGGAGTCCTTCCAACCTCCTACCCAATGGGTGTCAGGGCTCTGCCTCTAGGTATAAAGCAAAGCTTTTACCTAGTGGCTAGGTTAAGAATGCATGGAGCCTTACATCCTGTAGACACAAAACTTCTCCTGTGTGCCATTTTATTGGATGTACTTTGTACATTACTGCATGAAATGTGGTTACAGTGATGCACGCATGTCCAAATACAGGCGACATTAATTTCAGAATGTACATGAAGTGCAAATACTAGTAAAAATATGTTATACAAAAACTAAAATGAAAGATGTATGAGCATCAAAGAATCAGCTATGAAAAACAATGGTTCTGTTGTTGAAAAACTAAATTCATTGCTTAACCCACTGAATAACTGAAGTAAATTCATGGAGCAGAGTCCCCACCTTTTATGGAACATGAAGATTCATTATCCCACTCGTAAGATACTACTGCCGGGTCACAGCCTCATGTCTTATAATCATATTCCCCACAGCCCCTTATCACTGCTTCATCCACTGCCCCTCCCCCCAATTTTGTGTAATATTACACACATATATATATGTAAAATTTGCTGTATTGTTTATGTTGTGCATAAGAGAGAAGAGAAGCACTCAAGCAGGCTATCAATCATAATGCTCTGATGAAATCAGTATCACAACTTACATTCCTTTCACCTGTGAAGATTCCCACCAAAATTCTGTATGCTTATCTCATTTCCAACTCAGCTACATGCCCTGCCCATCATAACCATCTTCATTGTATTATTCTAAAAATACTACATGACTATCTCTCTTAAAGTTCATTATGAAATATCCCAAACTGTCCCACCTACCTTCATCTTTGACCCAGATATTTTTCTCAGCACTGTGCTTTTATTATGGATGAGGTATGAGTTATTAATTATTTATTTTAAATTTTTCAAGGTTCTGCATGATCTGCAATGCTTAAAGGAAGGGCAGCCCATAATTCTCACTGCTGCTGATAATTGACTTGGCCTCGCGTGTGCACATCACACTCAAAAAACTAGTACCATCAAGGGGGTAACTTCACACGCGACATTTTCAGACCCCCTCACCTTGCACAAGTCCTCATCAAGTTCTGGCAAGTTATTGACTAGAGGTGACATATATTTCAAGTTTGGTCAGTGTTTGAGTAGTATGGAGTCTACTTTGCCTCTAGGAAGTTTAAATAAAATTATACTAACAGATTCAGAACACATTATGTCTCAAAGTCAAAGATGTTATATGTCTGTATTTAATTCACTAAAAATGAAGTATGGAATCTATCCTGGGATATTAGTATCAGAAAATCAAATTGAAGCAACAGAATTTAAAAGACTTGGAGGTATGCAACAGGTGCACCAAATGCTGCCAATTATAAAATGTGTTGATGGGAAAGAAAGTTTCAGCCTGGAGTACAAACTCTTGACTGTTGAAAATCAGGTAACAGATACTGTTCATAGGGACACAAGAAATGTAATGTCCAAGGTTTCCTTAACTGCAAAAATGGACAGAAAGCATTCACTTGTGGAAGGGCCTGCAACAGATGTGAAATCATTTCTTGTAAAGGATGTTCCGGTCCTGGAAAAAGAACCAGAGTCTAATCCACCACTTCTTACTTTGTCATCTGCCCACGAGTGTGATGATCACAGGAGTGTCCATCATGGATTAGGTCATGGAAACCCAGCTGATTCAAAAAGAGCTTCAGTATCTAAACCCTCCATTTCTCACTGTTTATCTTTTTCTTCATCCAAGATCACATCAAAAGAGGGTTTCAAAATGCCACATACCTCAAATTATGAATTTCTGCCAGAATCAGATGGATGTGAAATTTTGCAGAATTGTAACATAATTGAAACTGAAGGACACAAACTACCAAGAACCTGCATGGATCAGATCATTCCTGTACCAGAACAGCAGGTCTTGAAGTACAGTAGTACTCCCAGTTTTACAGATATTCAAGAGTCATCACTTTCATCAATTGAGCCTTATCCAATACCTGAGGTACCAAGCTTACTCCTGTTAGAGCCACTTCTTCTCATGCAACAGGATATGGCAGATGGAAGCAGGACACCCATACTCAAGAAGCACAGGAGAAGGAAGGAACAGCTGAATCATTCCGAGCAGCAGAAAGTAGCTCGTATCATGATTGGATACACACTTGCTTTCTTTCTTCTAGCCATTGTGACATTCTATGTGGTGTACTTCGTATAGTATCATGATGAGACAGGATTGTCAGGTCTTACTGCAGCGTGTCAAGAAATTCATACCTGCAAAAAATCTAGTGATAAGATTTCTATAGTTTATATAGGAAGATATTTAGGTGCTGACAGTCTTGGTGTCTTGGGTTGTAAGCTAAAATCTAATTACCATGCTGCATTTTTAGCTCTAATGAAGCATAAAAACGTTAATTAATTCCAGTTTATTAAAATATTATCTAAAAATTCATGACATATGAATGCACTTGACAAATTTTCTATGTATGATACACAAAACTGCTGTAGGATATGTGCATGCCTAACCTTGTGGTGACAGGGAATGTCAGCTCTTCACGAATGTGAGATGAACTGCATAGAAACCCACTTTGAATATTAAAATCTGAATGAAGTGTGATTTATTTAGCCAGAATAGATAAATAGTACATGAAACTGTCTTGATGTTTTTTCAAATATGTTCCAATGATTATATACTAATAGTGTGTTCATTAGTAACTTTTTTGCAGCATGTTCAAGTGATTCTATCCTTAACAGAAAATAATGTGTTGCATCATTAACACTTTTTGACATTTATCAACAACAGAACAGTTCTTCCTGAACAATTATCATTGGAAAAGTTGCTTTGTAATTTCATTTATTATGTAGTATGTGTAGCAGTATATGTGGTAGAAGCAGCAATATGGTAGTCATAGTACTGATTGTTAAATTCCAGGACATCTGTCTCAAGAGGTACAGTGCTTCTTAGTACCACATAATAACCGTATTTCCTCAATGGCTACACTATAATTTCTTGATATGCTGCAAGTGAAAGCTGGAACACACAGATGATAAGGAAGGAAAAAAAAGCACGAGGATTACAGGCATATACTAAATACTTTGTAGTCAACTTATTACTTACTTTTTCTTTTAGTATGCAGTTCAGTGTTGTTAAAGTATGATGCCTATATGGCAAAATGTGCATGATTTACACAGTTTGCACAATTTTCAAATTGTATGATTCCATTACAATGTGCTTGAGACTTTGTTAACTAATTTAAATTCCTGAAACTTCAGCTGTTTAACAGGTTTACTAACTAATATGTTGTATTACCTCCAAAAAGGTACTGAAAATTTTGAGAAAAGTTTTATATTTAATATCAGTATGTCCTGAAGAAATTTTGAAAACCGAGGTCCTATGTACAGAACTGCTAATGCAGGATACACACATAGCATAAAATCCTGTAACTGCTGGACATACTAAAGCTAGTAACATAAAAAAATACAATACAGATACTGCAAAATTCCTGTTTCCTTTCTTGTAATCATTCTTCATATTAAAGATATTTAGAAAGCTATAATCATCATTTTATCATTCTGAAATAACTTGATATTTGCTAATAATCTTCTTGTACATTTTCAAAGGACAAGGTGTGGTCTGTAGCCTCCTCCTCCCTGTCCCGTTTAAAATAAAGTCACATACTATTCCAAGCCTTCAAATTAGCAGCTTAAAACTTTATCCCAAAAAAGGTTGTTAATCTTTTACCCAATCCCTAAGCATGCAAAAGCCGCACATCCTCAAGAATTTTTTTTTCTCCCAATGGCGCAACAGCCCCTAGTAGGCCAGGGCCTCCTCATTATCAAGGCTTCATGAGCACACTCAGACACACCATATTCAGCAGGACTCCTCTGGACAAGTGATCAGCCCAATGCAGAGACATCTGCCTGACAATGCACAACACTCACAAGAGACAGACATCCATGCCCGGCAGGATTCTAGCCACCAATCCCAGCATGCAAACAACCGCAGACCCACGCCTTAGACCGCATGGCCACTGGGATCGGCATCCTCAAGAAATAGTGGAGGATATTTAAAAACAAAACTGTTAAAACTGGAAGCCTGTTAAAAAAAAAGTGTCACAGAGCTTCATGAAAATATACATGAATTTAAAAACTGTGTGACTTAATTCAAAATATTTCATCAGTCAGGAGTAATCTGTCCTTAAGGGTTGGAGGGCCCAGGCACCACCAAGATTTAACATCTTCAGACATAAAAAAGGGTTTGATGAATTCTAATTAGTCGGCATTTACCATCACATTAAAAAGAGCCTGATTTCTAATTACATGACATATAAGCTTTTCTGCATGCACACGAAATGTTGCCTAGGTTACAAGTTCATGGAAGGCCTTGTCTAACTGGCCTAAGCTTTAGTACAGTTTTCCAGTGATGTTGCTCGGTAGAAGCTGTGCCTCCTCACAAGTCTGTTCCACTGCCACTTAGCTAGGACAAAAGACCAACATGACCCTTCACACAACTCCATACGCATTCATACCTTCCCACCTGTCTGAATATCTGGTCTCCTATTTTTGCCCCCATCCCCCACTACAGGTATAGCACAACATGAGGTTATTCACTTCCCACTACAGGTACAACAGAGTGTAAGGTTATTCTCTCCCAACCTTCAGCTGTTTCAGTTAAACACTCTAAAATAACTGTCGTTCTGTAAAAGGTTTTGAGTTGGCTGCAAATAAATCGGCCAGTATACAACTTGCTTCAACTGCTAAGTCGCTTGATTCATTAATTATATGGAAGATTTGTTGTTGCATTTTAAAGATGATATTAATTTCACAATTTGTCAGTTCTACATTCTGCTGTAAACATGTCATATCTGCTTTCCTTTGTGGTGTTTCATAATATTTCAGTGTTACACTCTTTGCAAATGCTAATTATCTTCCAACAAATCAGGTACACAATACTGCTTTGAATTTGAGAGAAATATTTCTCTTCAAATTTTTGTTGAAATGTGTGAACCTCATCTATCTTCTGGTTTCTAGCAGCAGATGATCCTAGTTTTGACAAATGTATATTTATTATTTAAATTATGAGGATAATTAAATGTAAATAATTTCACTTCAACTATACTACAGTGAACTTGATTAAAAGCTAATTTGCAGCAACTAAATACTATCAATTATTCCTGTGAACACAGACACATCCAAACACTTCTAAGCCTAGCGCTCAATCACAAAATGTAACTTGTCTGCACAATCCTCTCCCCTCTCACAGTATACACTTAATCCACTGAAGAAACACAGTAGTCATGCATTCAGGATGTGCTGGCAACCGTTTGATCCCAGAGCCTCTGTGAAAATATATAAAAACATGAAATTTTGGTCAACAATTTCAGAACCCATTTTACAATCTCATCCAATTAAACATTTCTATTTATGAATTTTAATCATTGAGCCATATTCACAAATTGCTTTGAAAAGTTTTGTGGGCTGCCAGAATTTAAATGGGCCACAAGTTTGACATGCCTGCTGTAAACTATGAAGAAGAGACACTTCCTAGTGGAGCCGTAAGTCACTTCTAACAGGCACAGACCCATATACATGATTCACAGTCTATGTCCATCCATCACACTCTTCATCTTGGAAACTAACATGATGACAAAACAGTATCAATGCAAAATTAGTTGATTTTAGGTGCACAAGTTGAAAGAAAAACAATTACTGGTGCCAGTACATGCATGGAAAATGATGCCTGCAGAAAACCAAACTAGTAGGATTGCTACAATACAATGAAAATCCAAGCTACAGGCATAAATAAAAAGTAGCTCATTTCTGGAAGGCCCCCCCCCCCCACCAATGGTTTCCATTGCCATTACGTGCATGGAAAACAAACAAAGAAAATTCAAACCCAGCAAAATTACTAGGATATGGAGAAACCCCAAAATAGAACAAGTGCTAGGATACAGGGGAAAGCCATCGCTGGGAAAAACCAAAACTAGATGTGTTGTGAGGATATGTGGAAAGTCCACTCAGGGAAAACACAACCTTCATTATAGCACCACTGCTAGGATAGAAGGAAAACACAAACTATGGCTCCTCAAACTGCAATGTAGACATATCTGATCAGGTACAATACTTTCTGTTTGTTTCATGATATTATCAAGACATCTAATGGCATTTTGCCTACATACATACAATGGATCATATCATTTTGTTGCTGAACATGCTTGAAATTAGGAGAAGACACACATGGAAAGTTCAATCATATATGGCTGATAATCTTCATGGAGATGTGAATTCAAGTAACTGTATGAACTGCAGTCACGGTGCGTACATTGAGTGTCCTCTTGAATTAGCACGCCTGTTACACGTTAAAGCTATCAGACATGATTGTACTCAACCAGGGTACACAGACCTTTTCTACAGGCCTATTTTGAAAAGACAACTTCCAAGTCTCATAAATTAATCCACATTCCATGATTAATACTAACTCCACTTCACACATCCATATCCAAATAATCAACATTCACATAACAGAAACAATACACTGAAACACAAGACAGTTCAGTCATTAGTTACCTACTACTACAAACTTTCACACAACAGCAAAACAGGTCTGTACATATTACCACTCAACAATGGTAAATACTGACGTAGCATAATTTAGCAGCTTTAACAAGTCTGACCACAATTTTTTTTCTACTGTCAGGGCAATGTTATCTTTTGAATGGGCAGTTACACACCTCAACAAGCGAGTTTGTTTATTCATAATCTCAAACTGCAGAAGACAGAATTCTGTAACTTATATCTTATGATGTAAAGAATGATTTAAAAGTTATGAAAATCTATCATTGAAAAAAGCAAGCTAAAAGTCGGAGTGAAAGGAAATGAATCACTGAGCAGACAAACACTCACAAACAGCTGTAGTGCCGAAAAAGAAGAAGACTTCCCAAACACATGCCTTAGACTAACATGATTTACATGCATATCTGCATTGTGGTCACTGTCTATGATCCCTCCTCTGTTATGTGTTAAACACTATTTCCAGATAATATAGGTTTTGTGATGGACACAGTTACAACATGATTCTCCTATCTTATAAGCTAGACTTCATTCCTTGTCCATCATTAATGAAATATTCCCATACAAGTGACAAAATGCTATTAATGATAACCATAAATCAGTGACTTTAGGAAATGCAGAACAGTATTTCCATTCTTACCTTATCTCCCTGTTTGGCATATAGAGTAATCTTGTATCATTTTATGAGTTTAAGCAATACCACCAGAGATGATGCATGAGATATAACTTTATGAAGTCTGGAATGCTTTATTTTACCTTCTCACATTTATGCACAACAGGGTGGAATTGTTCTGCCAAATATTGTGCATTGTCAACACTGATTCCTTGTTTCAAGAACTCCTACAGCAACAAAAGTTGTGAAGGAAATTACCTTCTTGGATAAACACACAGCTAACAGGCAAAACTACAATGTGTACATGTGCATGTGTGTGTTGTGTTTGTAGGAATAAAATACTGCATTGTGTCCAAATGGTGGCAATAAAATGTATATCTTAACAGTGGTAAAAGGGTTATGAGTTACCACACAAAGATGTTCTTGTTTTAACACTGAATATGGTATATCTTCATATTATAGAAAAATACACTTCCCTATTAGTTGCATAAGCTTAAAATGTCAATGCTAAGCAAAGAAAACATCGTGTCATAAAGTATCTACACTCATGTCTCTGAGACGGTTTTACACCCTCCACTGTGGGAGGGAACTGGATGGGCCAAGTTTATGCCAGTGTTTCCATGTATGCATGTCAGTTCTCCTCACTTACAGAAATTAAACTTCAATTCAGCAATAATTTACAAGCTTTCATCATCTTTTCCCCACTCTAATAATGCATTCATGTTAGCAATGTTACGTGTACTCCAAGCATCAAGTGGATCTGGAGGTGATGCAGGTGACTCCACATTGCCATTCATATTTTGATGAATACTCGATACTACGGCAGCTGATCCAGTTCTTCTTACAGAATCAATGCATGATGGAGCAACCCTAGGAGCATATCAAGGGAACTTTCAGTAAACAGTTAAATTTAGTGAGAAGTGATAACAGTGAAGCTGAATTCAACATTGTTGTCAAGTAATCTGCGTTCCTGTTTCATGTTCAGGAGGTTAAACTGAGCCAGCTTACTGCTATCTCATGTGAACTCAGTCTGCCATTTTCCACTGCTGTGATCAGAAGTGTTTGTGTTTTCTCAAATATTTACACCCAATTGCAAATGGCAAATGAAGGTCCTAATGGTAGTAAACCTACAAAAAAAAACATAACTCTTGACACTGACAAAGAAGTCAGTGTGGAATATTATAATATTTTCTGCACAATTCATGTCAACATTCATCCTTTTCTTTTTAACACTGGGCACCTCTGGAACAAAGGTCACCTGATTCTTACTTTAAGGAATACAAACCACACACAAAGTTTGACAAACATGAATAATTGTTTGCTGGCTTGCATTTTGATGTAAACTGTATTAAATTATGTAACAGGCATTTAAAAAAATAGATACCAGAAGGTAATATTCTAATTACTCAATCAAATAAATCATAGGTTACAACATAACATCAGGAGTTCAAACAACCACATAACTGATAAGAATACAATGAAAAAACTGGATAATTTGAAATTGCATAAAACAAAGCCCAATTTTTTGGTCCAGAGCACTCTGAATTAACAAGGTTTTACTGTACTCTTTCTTTCAATCTTGCATGATAGTAATTACTAAATCAACAATCTCTCTTTCAAGACAGGAATGTCTGAACACTCAATGAAGTACTTGACAATTTTTTATTAATGTAGTCCACAGTAAGGAAAAGTAACATTATGTTTTCCCAGAGTCAGACTGACAGAATAAGTACTATATAAGGTCACATTGGAACTGGAGTTCATAACCTTTATTTAAAAATACTTCAGTCTTTTCATTTGCTTTCCTTATTACCTGTTAGCACGCGCCGTCTTTGGCCGTGGCCTTGGGCGAATACTGCAATGTTTTGGAACCAAAACCACCTGTTTATTTTCTCTCTGGACATCAGACATATCTGATTTCATGACAGAATCTCCTCCCTGTTTTTTCTGGAAAATGATTGACATGTGGTCAGTTCTGTGCATAATTATTTGTATTTTATCATAAAACTTCCAAAAGACTCTCTCCTGAAATTTATTCTCAAATGTTACTATATAATGCCAATTGACTCTTCAAAAGCATGAAAAATAAGAATAGATTAAACAGTAAAGGTCTCTTTTTGCATGCCATGAAGACAAATGGCAGTTACAGAGGTACAGCTCCATGCAATCTTAACCTTAGCACTAGATGGAGATGGATGGTCAGCTTCATGTCCCAGATGCTTTAGCCCTCGAGGAAAGAGGCTCCAGTACCCATTGAAGAGTAAGCTGTGTAGGCCCCAAGGCCAGCCTTAGACATTTTGGAGAAGAGAAAAATCTCTTGTCCCTGCTGGGAATTGAAACACAATTCCTCAGTCATCCAGCCTATACAGTAAGCCACTATTCTGACTACATTACCCAAACTCCTTTTGAATAACTTCATTAATAAAAAATTCCATGTCCTTGGTAAAATATAGGCTCCACTCCTCCAACATTTGCTCATACTAGGATTGTGCATGTCTCCAAACAGTGACTTTAGACTGGACTTACAAAATGATGCTTGAAGAAAATTACGAAATTTCCCCTAACTGAATTATCACTGAACTGTTAAATGCAGAAGCACAAACAAATCTGTCAACATACAATATTATTGCCATTTTCAATGGGCTGCGTATGTCTGAAGGATCTTGCAGCCGTCATGTGGCTGGCCTGGTCCCGCACAAAGGCTGGATTAACGTGGCCACTATCCGAAGAGGTATATGAACTGGCATCATCGAGGTGCTGAAACAAGTACTGCTGGTCTAGACTGGTACTTGTCCTGCCTGAGTTAGCACTACGTAGCCTGGATGAACGTGCTCTTCTGACACGTGATCCATGACCTAGCAGTGGTCCATCTGTGAGTTAAAACATTAATGTGCATTAAATATTAATAGCATATTTTTTTCAAGAATAAAAGACATCAGAAAGACAAGTACGATATGTCTGCAGAGCACAACACTTTTGGTGCATTTGCTTGTTAATGACCCTAGATTCTAAATTTGTGAGTAATTTCAAGAAAACACTGAAAATGCAAGTATTTTAAATGTGCCTCTCCAATTCTGACAGATTATACACTATCAGTTCTCCCCATATTGTGGCAAAATACTTATTTTATCCTGCTCAACTGTTATGTTTATATTGTCAACTGTTTCTCTGGCTTCAGTTCATACCTCACAGGAAACACTGTCTGTCTCTTTATAAAGAACAATCATGGCAAGATATTATCATAAATGTACATTAAGTCTACAAGTAAATTGTGTTACATTTCCCAGTGTTAACAAAAGTGGAACATGTTGACAAATTTTAATAAAAATCCCACATATAAAATTTCACAAAAATCCATATTGAAGGAGTGGCACTATTGTATGCAGACAGACGACATAACAAGACTAAATAGTCTCTCTTCACAACTGCTTTCCAAACGCGCCTAAAAACTGTGGAAACTTGTGCCAGGTGCCTTATAACAGGGATAGAGGAAACTAATGCAATCAGAATGGATATATGTTCTGCAGTCTTCAAACTATCCCACTGTGTTAAAAATCAGAGGATTAAAGTGTATAATTAAACACTGTTGGAAGTTCAGTCAAATAAGTATATCCAATTTAAGAGAATCACAATTGAAGCGCTTGGTATGAAAGACTTAGTTTTTTAAAACACAGCACAAGTAAACTGAACTTGTTATGACTAATCTATTTAGAAGACAATACTGTCATAGTTCCAAAACCTAACAACATATTGACACCAAATGACTGACTCTGAGGTTATTTTATGATGCACTTTAAAGTGTACAGGTTATGCCTAAATGAGCCACAAAGATGATCAAAAATGGTACGAAACAAAGAATTTGGAAGAATATGGTCATGGTCTATTTTTAACCTGGTTCACTCACGAAAGCATGAAAACCCTAAGGACAGACAATAAAGTGAACTAGATTAAAATTGGGTACCTCCTGAATATGAATGCAGAATATTGCCAGTACTAAAACCAGCTTGATTTATTAAGAAACTATATAAATTAAAGATACTCAGATCACAGATTGTTTAAACATGTGAGCCCATAAATATAAGACTTACTGGTAAGAAACTTCCATCAATGCCAAGAGTTAAGATGTGTACCTACCACCGAGACCATCACTATCACTGGGATCTAGTGCCGTGATTTGTCGCCGTCTCTTGGCAAGTGTCTCCTGTGACAGTGACAGGCAGCAGTACTGATGTTGCTGTCTCAGAGATACCTCTTCCACTCCAGCCATATCAGTTGCTGCTGTTGCTAGCCTCATCAATTCAGATTCTGGTATATGTGGTAATTCTGATGCTAATACCAGCTGACGAAAGAGATCTTTGTCTGAGTGGTCAGGTTCCAACTTAGGATAAAGTGATGAAACAGATGATGGACCTTCTGATGCAGGTAGCTCAGGTCCCACGTGAGATAATGTGTCACTGATACGAATGCCTGAAACAAACACATATTTTATTTCAAAACTTTATTTTCTTTTATGAATATTTATCACTCTTGCCCACTACCATAACAATACTGCAAGTCTCTCTCTCTCTCTCTCTCCCTCTGCGTGCGTGCATGTGTGTGTGTGTTTGTTCATAACTTCTGAGGGTGGTATACCTTCCACCATAACTTCCCAACCACACCCTTCCCCCAACTACAAATACTTCAGTAGCGTCTTATCTATTATCTCAGTGTGACAAAGAAGGTAATTGAAACACCTGATAATTTCAACACACCAACAACCCTTCAAGGGTCAAGATTTATAAATAATTCTCTGCATAAAAAATATGGATATCTGTACAGAGCATTGAATATAATTCCAGCACCACAGTTGCTGCAAACCAGCTGGGAATGAATGGGTTGCTTAGTGTTGCACATGCCATCACAGTGGTGCAAAGCATGGCCAATAATGGTTAAATTACATCATAGTGGCAGTTTTCCACTGCAGAGTACCTGCTGCCTCAGTCGGTACACTAAGAGTTGCTGATGTCATAGCTGGAGGGAGGGATGGTGCTGGTACTGGCACTTGTGTCCTTCCTGATTTTGGTATAGGTTGAGAAGGTGCACTCAAATCCAAGTCATTAGTAAATGCCATCACATCCAGGGCTGCAGTAAGAGCATCCCCAAAGCCAGCATTTACATCTGGCTCAGACAGAGCATCTGGGCTGTAATAAAATTTAATGCTTCACATCTGCACATTACAATATTGTCAAGGACAAGCTAAGCAGGTAGCAAAATGTTGCTTACTTCCTCTTGATGCAAGCCAAGAAATTTCCTCAAACTGCAATTCACACAATGTCCATATTTGTTACAGAAGAACACCAGTAAGGTATAATGTACAAACGCAGTGTGCAGTTCAAACCTCTCATTGTCACTAGGACCACGATAGGTGGTTTGATATGAGACCACTATACATGAAGACCATCTGTGTGCCTATGCACATCAGCATTTGAATCTGTGTTCTGCACATGTACACAGTGCTGACATCATTAACCAACATGCAGAGTTCCTAATCATGTTAAAAAATAAACTGTGCATCAATTGTTGTGTTTCTAGGATTTCCACATGAGTAAATGTATAATAACAGTTGAACTGTGCACACATTTTCTGGCCTGCTGCCTAATCATTCTGAACATTCTATTAAAATCATGGTTTATGTTGCTTTAACTCATAACTACCTAGACACTCACTGGCTGAAGCCGAAATACAGTAAAACCCCTATTTAATGAATTGCTGGGGGATTAGAATATATCTCACTAAATCGAGGTTTTCATTAAATGGAGGTTACATTGTTTATATGGAGCTATTGTCAGGACATGAAAAAATCATCACTAAATCCGGGATTTCACTAAATGCGGGAACATTAAATTGGGGTTTTACCGTATTCTTCTAACACTGAACCAAGTCCTACTGATCATATTAGCATCCAAATTTTTCAATGTTACAAACCTGTTTCAGATTTCAATTTGATACTGTCTTCTGTGACTTCCACACTGTTTGGATTCATCAGATTAAACTTGCCCCTACCAAACATTTGTAGCATACATTTACTTACTGACAGTCTCTCCACAATTTTTTCTGTCACTAGACTGTGGCTTTTGAATTGGTGAAGTTTTTACTACTTTAATCCCATGAGCATTACTAATTTCAAGCAAACCTCCACTCCCAATTTTTATTTGGAAATAATACTTTTTTATAGTATTGCATTTCAACCTAATAAAATTTTGAGCTGTGCACTAGGGAACTGACTGAATACATATTCTACTTCCTCTAAAATCTGTCCTTTATATCATCACTTGTTCATTAGCCAACTGCTCCAAATAAGTGATAAAATCCAAGTTGCTTAGCAGTATGTCATCTAGTCGCTCTAAATAGCAATGACATGATTCAAAAATAATTAGCATAGTATCATCCACACTGTTCCATATAACTGTGAAGATTCCAGACTGATTAGCATTCACCATCTAATTACTCCAGACAGCCATAAAATAATTCCAGATGGCTCAGTATTATATAATCTGACTCCTTTAAATATCTGTGACAACATTTTGTAACATTGTAAGTCATTGTTCTACACATCTATGACAACAGTCCACACCATTCAACACTATGATAACTCACTGCTTCAAATATTGGTGACAATATTCCCAATCATTTAGTATTAAACTTCATTGCACAAACTAGCTCAGACACTCATACATCAGTATTGGATGAAATGCTGGATAAAATACATGTCCAAAAGATATTAACACTACTAAGGAGTCAGTGACAACTATTAGGCACACTTTAATGTTTCCAATATACTGTGAAAAAAGAAATTGTTACATTAGTAAAAGGTAAAGCGATCCCTGTACAGGCCTGGACAGACCCTAAGGGTTCCAGGACATTGAGGATCTCAGATTTCAAGACAATTGGCACATGAAGGTGGTAGGGTTGTCAGCTGTACATAGCGGCCGCCTTTACCCCCAGGAAATATTCCTGGTACTCATTTCTGTTAGAGGCTGAGGCAACCCCAGGGCCATAGTGTGGCCAGAAGAATTATGTCAATGAAAAATTCCAGTGACACCATCGGGAATCAAACCCGTGACCTTCTGGCTTGTAGCACAGTGCCTCGACCAACTACGCCACCACATGCCCCTGTTATGTTAGTAAATTTCATAATTGTTAAAAATTATAACTGAAAGAAGGAATGTGATACAGTAATATAATTATTAACATATTTCTAAGACTATTATAATTGAGAAAGGTAACATCTAACTGTATCTAGTCTGCAAGTATTTACCATTACAAGACTCACACTTTTATGTACATAATTCTGTAGATTACTATAACTCACCTGGTGGGAACTCGTACTGGTGTAGAAATATCTCCTCGTTCCCACATCAACTTTCTTAATTCCTCACCAGTCATGCCTCGTTTCTTGAGTTCTCTGATTGTTACCTTACCAACATGCTGAAATTAAGTTTTTGTAAGGATCTATGTTAGTCTGGAGCTTACAATAGCTGAAAAATGTTTCACACACAAAGTGAAAATAATTACGTGATCAAAGAATGGAAACTATGAAAATGTGTGTACTTTTCACAAATGTCAAATGATGGAAAGCACAACATTCATTATCATCATCAGTCACTCAGACTTAGCCACTGACTGATCCATCATAAACCCAGCTAGCTGGCAGTCATTTGCATTTAGGTGGCAGTCTCTTGGCTCCTTGTTCCAAAGGAGCTCTATTTTAACGAAGGAAATCTGACTCTCAACATTCTACTAACATGAAAACTCATTCAATTCTGTAATAAAAAAAAACTTGGTCAACAATAATTAAACTTTCAGTTCTTCCAAAAAATCTTTCTTCCTTTCCCATTAGCATTTCTCAACCCATTTCATGAACTTAATTTTTTTATCCGTGATTCTGAATTTAGGTCTGACCTTCATTTCACACACTATCCAAATGAGATAAGAGTTTGTTTTACCTTTTGAAACTTTCATTTCATATTTAAAAATGTATTTATTTTGAGCTTTTTACATATCTTCTAAGTTGAAAAAGGACCACGTCAATCATGACCAACATATAGATATAATATACGCACAGTGCAGTACTTTTGATATGAAAAATAAATACACTCTACCCATGAGAACTGATCTGGCAATAAAAACACATAGCTTGCCATGTCAGTTGGTAACAGCAGAAAGCATATGCTTGTCCTCATTAAAAGCAGTGTCTGCAACGTGTCCTACAAAGAAACTGTAGGTTTCAAACATGATACACTAATCATACCAGCCATATGCACTGTAGTCAGAACAGAAGTGCCAAAAGAAATACCAAGTGAAAGTACATGAAGATTGTACCTTCCAATTAGTTACAGCTCCTTTGCGCTGCTTTGCCCGTGTCTTACTCTTGCTCTTAATGACCATGACTCCTCTCTGCTCAGTATTAGGATCATCTCCTGCACCCAGTGAGATACTGTACTCCTGTAAGTAATGGTGGGCATCTGCCTGGTTCACAGCTCTCTCCAAGCTTACCACAATCTTGGCCCACTGGGAAATGAATGTAATTTGTGGTTACCATAATTCAACACAACTGGGTAACAGCTGTGCCACAGCACAAGGTGCCAAACCTACTACCACCAGTCAGCCTCCACTACCTTGAGTTTCCTCTTGTAAGCACATTAGTTGCACTAAGAACAGCGAAATGTTGTTTGTAAGAGGAAGAATAGAATAAATACACAACCATAAACAACAGTAACAAAAATATCTACTCACAATAATATGGGCAGTTACACAAATCAATGAACAATATAATAAATAATAAGACTGAAAGCAATCTTATCCTCTGTCCCTTTCATACTACAAACTGTCACTCACCCACTCTTCTTTTACTCAAACTTTGAAGTTCCAAATTTTCTAAAATATCAAACCAAAGTAACAGACACTTTGGAATGTCTCATATGGGACAGAAATATTGTTGTGCAACACCCATTAACTATAACATCATAACACCACAGCATGGTGGGAAGGATGACAATGATAATATTACCAAACTGACAGAGCAAACAAAATAATCTGTTGCTTAAAAATATCTGTTGAAATTTACTATACTCTAAGACCAAGTATCCTCTTCCATGTGACAAATAAAAACAAAACTCTACAATTCTATGCACTGTCCACACACAGAGTTTCTCTAACTGTTTCAGAGGATGCAATCATTTTTAAATTCTACACTGTCAGGGAAACCAATTTACTCAGTCTGTGGTGATACTTTCACAGCAACCAGCTTCAGTTTGTTTTGGAAATGAACAAGGAAATTTGTGCTACCCATAGATCTTCTTAATGACACACAATGAAAAACCTGACACAACTGAAGTGCACAAATTAATTATGGTAAATGGTAGTGAACAGTAATTAAACCTAAGCTGAATTTGAGAAATGTTATCACTGCTCTTAGTTACCTGACCATTTTCTGAAGTGTTTGTATTGTAAGCACACTACAACTATTTCACTTCGTTGTTCACACCGTGCATTTTAGTGAATTATTAACTAGAAAGTACAACAGTAATGCACATATTTAATATATAGCACAAAGTCATTAGAGGATCACTTTACCCCCGAAAGCTGGAACACCACTGGTAAGGTAAAGTCCTTCTTGCTATATACACATTGACAGAGTCACTTCACAGAAAGTCATGCCCATAGAGCACAGTAGGCACTGTATACGCACTAAGTCCCCTTCACACTGCTCATCCAGGTAGGGCAGTGTAGACGATGGGTGTTGACGTTAATGGGCCGTGGATGCTGCATGGTCGTGGTAGCAAGCTGTTGTTCCCGGAATTCGCAAAATAGCCTGGTAGCACTGTCGCAACTATGCGGTAATGTTCCGAGACCTGTGGTACGCGTTCATGTGCGTGTTTTTATGTGATGACAGGTGGGTGCTGGCTTGGTCTGGAATACTCCAGCACACCTGACTAAGCAAGTACAGTTGGTACTTGCTAGTTAATAACACTGCAACTATGTCTTGGCTTCCCATAGACACCAAGTTGCTTTCATTAAAACTGGAGCTTGAAAAACATCCATCCAACACCAATAAAATCTTATCACAAGCCAGATGTACATCCTACAAGACCTGGGCACATCCAGTCTGATAGGATACCAAATATCTTAGCAATAACTTTTCCACACTGTACCCTACAAGAATTTGTCCTTTGTTGAAATAATTGTGAAATACAAGACAATATTTGTTTTCAGACAGTATGTCAGTCAAGCAAAAATGATTGGGAATAAAACTTAAGTTTTATGAAATAATGTGAAATATGGCATGTCAGAAGTGCAAATGCTGCTGATCTGTTATACATTAAGACCAAGCAGTTTGGTGCATCAGTGTTTTGTATTTCTTTCTCTCTTTTTCACATGTCTTCTCACTTCCTATGTTTCTGTGGGAATAGCCATTGTCCTATAGTTAGTTATAATTGGTTAATGTGGCCAAACATTCATTCATTCATTCATTCATTCATTCTGTTGTCTGTCTTACGACAGGTCCATAGCCTCTTCCAAAGCGAGCTCTCCACAGAGTGTGATCTAGTGCTTCCTCTTTCAATTGCCAGTATCCTCTCTTTTCCTGAAAGTCAGCCAGCAGCTTCTTACATCTTCTTCCTCATCTTTCCATCACTTCTATCCTACCCTCTATCTTTCCTTCAATAATGTGTTTTAGAAGGCAGTTCCTACGCAAGATGTGACCAATCCAGTTAGCCTTTCTTCTTTTTATTGTTTGTAGGATATACCTCTCCTCCTTGACTCTGTGTAATACTTCATTTCTCACACGTTCGGTCCAACTGATATTCTCCATCCTTCTCCAGCACCACATTTCAAAACTTTCCACATATATCTGATCTACTTTCTGAAGTATCCAAATTTCAGCACCATACAAAGCTATACTCCAAATGAAGCACTTTACTAGTTTTTTCCTTAAATATTAGTTCATTTGCTGGTGAAAAGAGTCTTCTTCTTGCTGAATGCTGATTTTGCCATGGCAGTCCTGGATTTAATTTCATGTGTACAACTTGCATCATTTGTTATCATGCTACCCAAATAGTTGAAATATTCCACTTTTTCTGGCCGTTTTTGATCTATCACAATCTGTATTGGGAATGGTTGAGACTCTCATCATATCACAAATTTATTGCACATTCTCTGCTTTAACAAAGAATAATGATGGTGATAATAACAAATAGTGCGAAGATGCCTGCATGTTTCTGCATGTATGGGCGGGCTTCCTGTTGACTCCATATCCTAAAGTGTTGCCCAAATGGTGGTTGACCAATACATCAAGACACAGTAATTTTCAATTTTACTAAAATGTTGGAAGGACTTCAACAAATGACAGAGTTCAGATCTGAAAGCCAATCTTATACATCACACATTAGTCAGAGACACTTCAGGATAACAATCACACATACCTGTTTCATCCATTCCTTTTCACTTTGTTCAATGACATGAGCATATGTATTTCCCATCATTGCAATCAACATGTTTAACAGCAGAATTGGAACAAGAATCATAAAAATTGTAAACACTGTTTTTGCTAATGTTGGATATGACGTGAGACTCAACTCTGAATACTGAAACAAAATAAGCATTACACAAGACACTTCAGTATATATAAATACCAATATAATTACTGAGTTTCAAAACAGAAAAGACTTAACATGCACAAATTGTAAGGTATTTTTAAGCTTCTTCCTAATGTTGATCATCTTAATGTTTTAACAGACATATGTTTCTAAACATTCTGACAGGAAAATGACCAGCATCAGCAATAAAGGGGACAGCCCTTTACAACACTTGTACTCTTATGACGATGAAGAGGAGTAGGGTTACCTCCACAGACTTTGTCCTCACTCAAATAATGGATGCTTTTCTTCTAGAATGAAAGGTGGTACAAAGATAGGAAAGGACAAAACTTCTTTAAATTTCTTGATATAAAAAATCAATAACAACTGACATTTATCTTCATATCAACCTCCATAATTTTCTCAATTCATTAACAGATTTTTAAAGTAACTGTATTTGTGTAATTCCATGAAAAATGGTGTCAGTGTACACCATACAGCCAAAATAATGCACAGCTTATAATATAACATTAAAGTCAGGGTAAAGGTAAAATTGTCCCTGTGCATGCCATGAAGACATATGGGGGGAAAAGAAGTATAGCTCCACTCATCCTCAGCCTTGGCTCAAGATGGGAGTGACTGGTCAGCTTCATGCCCTTGCTGCTTTACCCCCATGGAAAGATACCGTGGTACCCACTGAGCAGGTGGCTGGGTGGGTCCCAGAGCTGATCTGGATGCTTTGAAAAAATCTTTTGACCCTGATGGGAATCAAATGATTCATCAGATGTCCACCCTGCAGGCTACGCACTGTACAGACCACACTATACCAGGTCATAATACATTATATTCTGAAATTCTTCTATACCCAAATTTAGAATGCTTCCAATGTCTGAGCAGGACTGACCAAACAATTTCTGGGCTACAATAAGATGACCAGCTGACTAAGGACCACTCAGATAGCTTGAATTTGTGTCCCAATAACGTCCTTCCAGACATCCAGCTTTCCCACATTTTTTTTTTTTATTTTAGTGCAAGTTACATGTAAACATTTAGTTTTGAAGTGTTTATGTTATTATCATTCACCATCACCTCAGGGCACTTGTAACTTTCCTTCCTTTGACAATACCTCCACAAAGATATTAACCATAACTTTTACTCTTGTGAATTCACTATCCAGTTTTACCATTAAATGACCATAAATATGCAAATACCTGTAATGAACTACACAGGGTTACAACTGATTTCCTTCCCAACAATTTCATAAAATATAAAGTATAGGTCAAATGAAAAAGTAATCTATCATTTATGTAACAATTATCTATTGATTTAATAGTAGGAACCCCTTTAACTTGCATAAAGCCTACACTGAAATGATGTGTCTTTAATAATAATACCAATACACCAAATATTAACTGCATTTTACCAAGACAACAATGGAAATACTCCATATATCAACTGAAATAAATAGTAAAAATGCAAACATTTGAGGAAAACTGCTTAGACCATCACATTTAATTGGGTCTTCCCTCAAAAAACATTCTCCTAACTTAATCACACATGCCCAAAAAGTGGATAGGGCAATCATGATCACCACCAGTATCAAGAAAAGTCTGCTTTCTCTACTGAAACATAGTAGTTTCTATGAACAAAATTTCATTATTCCATTATCCAACAGGCACATACTTACATTATAGTCACCAAGAGTAATTTGAAACAAGGCCATCCATGTTGAAGAATAGGAATGGTACAGAGATGTTTTAACTCCAGGAAATCCTTTATACAAGAAGTAGAATGACTGTGAGAAGCCAAACAAAACAACTGAATAGATTATTCCGAATGTAAGCATATCACCAACTATCATAGAATACACCATTGTAACAAATGGCCCAGTCAAGCGAATAGCACTGAAAAAGAAAAAGGAAACCATGTTAATGAAACTTCATGAGCATGATATAGTTTTAGTTTTGAGTACATAACACTCAATTTTAGATGTAAAAATGATTCCTGGACATTGTCCATTGTCTGTAATTTAGAATTATGTTTAGCATGTTTCAGAGTCCAGCATGATCTCCATCTTTGGGTATGCAATGAAAAAAATGAAAATAAGGCCCAGCTTTAACTCTTTGATGATGCAGGACATTTAACTGGAAACTTACCATGTGGACAGAAGACATTTAAATATAAACCACCACACAAATGCATTACTTTACTGAAATTCCTCTAAATATAAACAAACATGGAACTTGAGAGCAAAACATTACTGGTGCCTTTGGCAAAGTATGCAGATTTTGATTATAAGTACTGTATGGGTGAGTTTTACATAGTTAGTCAATAAATGCAATACTTTCATAAAATTGCCATAAAATAGAAATGAAACTTACTAGTGTATTCAGGAAACTTCACACCACTGAGTCCTCACATTTACAAAAGACATGCTGGCAGTCTGTTCACATGAAACCCACATTACTGTAGTTTCAAACTTTGCAGCAATGCACTCTTGCATTTACAGAATGTGTGCTAGCAGCCTACTTACATGGAACTTGCAGTCAAATTTCACTAGTCATTTTCATTACTTTCACTAATTAGATTCTGATCTGAATCATTCAGGATGTCCAGAACTTCCTGCCTACTCAAAGGTTTATTCTGGATGCCATAATTATATAAAGGATGACATCTAAAAATTTTAAATCCTCTGAATGCACAGTTCCATATACAGCATAGAAGGTAAAGTCATGACACATGCATAAATATTTTGATACCTATACAAGCAAAAATACCAAAAGGCAATGTAAATGGTGGTGCGAAGCACCTGGAGGTGGTAGCACAAAGCATCGGTGCTCACGAAACATTACAAGCTGTCACTTCAAGTGGAAAAGCAAAACACTATTACAGGCAAAGAATTTCAGGTTACAGTATAAAACAAACATTCATACATCAAACTGCAGTGCTCAGTTGTGTCTACAAGCATATATCATTTCCTTCCATAAAAAAGTTTATGTTATTGAAGGAACAACAAAAACAACATGCGAATGAGCTAATAGCTTTCTCTGCACATAATCATTCAATATTATCCTACAGAGAAATGAATAATGCTTGAAATGGATATACATATATGTCAACAGCAACCGCAAAGCCTTACCTACTAAGCTATGCCATTAACAGCAGAGACATATGACCACATACAGTTTATGTGCTTGCTGACTCCAGCAGCATACAATGGACAGATAGTATCACTTACTGTGGTTCGCACCAAAGTGTTAAACTCAAATGAGCACACACACCACCCTAACCCTGTGACCAGTCATGATTTATCATGTTATCCCAGGAATTAATCTGTCAGCAACCATGAACCTTAAATAAACTGCAACAGCTTACTGACTGGAACTTTAGTCACCAGGTGAGCTCCAAGTGATGGGAAAATCCTTACATCATGATACAAGATCAATGTCATGAATATTTACAGTTAAAATTACTTAATCATATATGGAGAAGTCAGGAGAAGTAATATTATAGCTATCCTTCCAGGGCCTTTTTCAGAGTTATGCATGTCTACATATAACTTCCACATACAGTAGAATGCCAATTATGGGTCCCTAGTTTCTACATAACACACCTTTGGGTAGGTGGGTTGTGCAAGAAGGGGTGCCTGGGCCACCCCTTCTTGCATCAATTTCTCTCCAGTTCCCAATTAGGCCTCTGCTTTCAGAAACTTAAACATTAAATATAATTCCAATATCCAGACTGTGAATGACTATGTTCACCCACTTTGAACAGACTTGGCCTTTATCTGTAACAGCATGCATTACACTTGATGTGATGATTCTGAAACAGACAAAAGAAACAAACAGAACGTCATGCAGGTACACATGTGCAGTCAAACTGTGCTGCAGTCAGCATCTCATACATGCGTGCTATGTGACACTACGGTACGTCCCAGGCCAGTTTCTACACATGCCTCACGTACTGTATGTGAGTCAGAGAGGGTATGAATACAGTTAACATTACAATTGCCAGAAAAATTGGTACTGCCAAGGGGAAAATTCTGAATAAGAAACATTACAAATTACTTCTCAAAATAAATATGTCAGTTGGGTATGAAAAAAGTTAATTGCAAATTTTTGTAAAAACACCATGCAAAATACATTCGATTATCTATGTTTTTGATTATTTGTACATCTTCCTGTCAATTTAGCCCAGATAAGCAGTTTTCTACTGTACCATGATCAAGACACGCTAAGTTCCAGACCTCATGCAAATTTTACCCATAGAATAGAATAGACTACAGAAGGGTGGGCACCACAGTGACCCGTGCACTTCAACCGTTATCGATCTTTTGTGCAACCCTTTAACTCATTCATTCACCAGTCCCGCACCTTGAACAAAGTGCAATATCTTACTGACAGAGATGTCTTCAAAGTCACCTGGTTTCATAAAATGACGACCCAGGTGCCTGAATCTTAGTGTGGCCAAAGCCTCACAATCACAAAGAACGTGCGAGGCTGTTTCAGATGCCTGTTTGCATCTATTGCACTCGGGACTGTTTACCAGCCCCAGTTTAAATAGGTATCCTTTTACATGACAATGTCCTGTCAGCAATCCTGTCATTATTCTTAGCTGGTTTCTGCTCAGATTGAGCAATTCACCAGCTTTTCTTGCAGAGGGTTTTTAAGAAAGCCCTTATCCTGCTTTTGTCCACGTATGGACTGCCAATGCTCCTCATGTTTCCTACTTGTCCAGTCCCTGATCACTCCCCTGGCAAGCTTTGCAGATATACCAAGTGCAGACTCAGGTCCTATGAATGGATGTGAGGAGCTCTGTCTGGCTAACTGATCAGCTATTTCATTCCCATCAATTCCCATGTGTCCCAGTACCCATACCAGTTGGATCCTGTTATGCTCTGCCAGTTTCACCGGGGACTGATGGCAGTCCCAGACTAATTTGGAATTTATCTGGAAGCTGTCAAGGGCCTTGACTGTCAGAAAGAATATAGATGTTCCTACCTGTGTAGCCCTTTTCTATATTATCCAAAATTTTATCCATGTTCCTAGACATAGCTACAAAATTCATAGATCTGGACATTATTTCAGTATGTCATAACTAAAAAAGAAAACTGGGTTTATTGCCTATATCAAATTAAGGTGGAAATAAATGTATATTTCTCATTATTTCCCCCAGTGTAAGTTGCACTAAATATTGGAATTTTCTAGCCAATTTTGGAATCTCTTGTCCATGTAACAAACAATTTTAAAGCTTACTACATGCACCTCAGGTATCAGAATAACAGCCACGTCCCAGCAGTGTTCGTATTTAGAAAGAGGTCATGCATAACAAACACGACAGTCTAAGTTACAACACATAACTACATCAAGTAAAACATATCTTTAACCTTACCCAGCAAAAAACATAAGCAAAAACCAAGACCCAGGAAGAGCAAAGACTAGAATTGCTTCTTCAGTAATAACATCTCCAGTTAGTCGAAACGGAATGCAAGCCAGTATCAATAAGTTTGACAGGAGGAAGATGGCTTTATCTGGAGCATGCATCTGTACACAAATGTTCAAGTTTTAAAGAAACTTATACACAACAGACCTTCCACAGATATGCGTGTGACAAAACGTCACAATCTTTTAAACTGAAGCTGCTTAACAAATATGTTCACATTAAATTTTAATCTATAGCTGACACTATAATGCAGACAGTGACAACTTAAACTGTTTATCTTTCACAACAGTTCCATATCAAAGTTTTCTACATACATATTTGTTCCCTCTTTGGACAAAATATAAGGACAGTACACCTTAACTGTTCCTGTCAAGAACTACTGACTATCACTCGGTATTGCATATGGTGCAATTACTGTATTAGATCCAGAAGAATGCAGGACTGTACCTTTTACACAAATTCCTATGCCCTTTAAACACTTGGCACGTTAGTAAGGTAAGAAAGTTACAGTTGATGTCTAAGGCATGAATGACCCCAAATAAACACCTTAGCATGAAAGTATACAACGTAGATGTAATAATGGGTGTTCTCTTATCATCAGTGGGTTATTTTCACACTCATTCTAAGAAGGTCTCTCTCCCTTCTCATTTACCTCATTTTTTTTTATACTGAATTAGGTTTCTCACTACATTTTACAATTTAATGTGTAAATGAAGAAGCCCATGTTACAGTCTAATTCATAATGAAACAGTGACTTCCTGCCAGGAGAAATCGTTGTAGGTCTGAAATTATAAATGGTGATCTGAGAAGGCACTAACTAAGCAGGATTAATGTGCCTACTTGATCGCAACAACAATTTATACACCTACCTATCCAGCTAGAAAGAGAATCAACAGACCAGAGGCGGAAATTAGCACCGCATGCTAAATTGGCTAAAGTTGCTAATAAGTTACAGTATAAAACAATATAAATAAAGCACACTTGTGTTAGACTACAAGGACACTGCATTATGGATTACAGATTGTAGGAAACTAAATTTACCAATGATCCTGTCTTTCATTTTCATCTTCACACTATTTAAGAGCAGTAACTATTACAAAAATCCAGGTATTAAAGATTGTTAAAAAAATGTCAGAAACCTTGGCTCTTAATTTCTTCACTCTTTATAGGGCAAATAACATGGATCACCATACGAACAACAGTTCCAATTAACATATATGATATGTAACAAGTGATGGGAATTCATCAAAATACAGAATTATGTACACAACATACCAACTGTTTAAAGAAACTCCAGAAGCCTTGGTTCTTAATCTCTTCACCTTGCTGGACAATGACATAGCACAGCACACCAATAACAGTGCCAATTTCAAAACCATAGCGAGCTAAATCATTCCAATCAGTTCCACCCAGAAGAGGCTTCTTACGATCAACTGGTCGTAAATAAATAGCCATACTCAACATAAAAAGATGCAGAAACAATATAGCTAGACGTTTGAGGAACCGATTCTATAGACAGATAAATCAGAAACACGAACATTATTACTTGTGTCACACATCAGTGTAGTACCCATAAAATGCTGAACATGACCTGTTAATTTGCATATTCTGTTAAACACAGCAGACAGATAAACTTACTAACGTTTTCTGTACTTTCAGCTACTCCTCAAAATGTCTCATTTTGCTAAATGTATGTAATATATGACGTTCATTTCTGAGTTTTAATTGCTAATACAATTTTACATTCACTAAGCAAAAAATTACACCCCTTTTAAAAGTTAATATTCATTTTAGGTTAACGCAGACTGTAAGAATGTTCAAAGAATACAATTTTATATCTGTAGATCACTCATTAAGTACTCATGATATTACTTTTAATCAAAAGCCACATGTCAAATTTTCCAATTCCAGATTTAAGGTTTAATGCCAACAGCCAATCCAAAACTTTTATTGCAGCTAAAGCCTTCAAATTCGTTCATCCAATTTTAGTATATGCAGGCACAGCCTCACAAAGGTAATGAACAAGGTCTGCCAAAAAATCAGTGAATACAGACATGAAAATAAAAATTCATGCATGCACATCATAATTAAATTTTTTGAGTGTCATAAATTTCAAAGTACTCTGCCTTTTGACTTACACAGAGATTCTATCTTTGCAATGCTGGAACTCATTAAGGCCTTCATCACATCTTTCAATGTCTTCAATTAAATTCTTTATTCAAATTCAAAATTAAATTCTTTTGACATATTTAGTTTCAGGACATAAAAAGTCACAAAGGGCCAAATAACAAGAACAGAGTGCATGTTCCAACACAAAGTACGACATGAACATTTTTGTTATGTTTCAGTACAAAGATAGGAAGATAAGATACTTTTAAATGGGAGGATCAATTCCAAAGTATCATATAAACATTTTTATTATGTTTCAGTACAAAGACATGCAGGTAAGATACTTTTAAATGGCCTGTGTAAGTAAACATTTGTCTTACACATTTTGTGTTTTAGATCATCTGAAATAAGGAGATGAAGTTGAATTTCAGGGGTAAAAAGGACTTGAAATTACCAGGGGTTACAGGCTTCCTATGTGATAATGCTTCCATTACAGTTGCTGTGCTCAGGGACACACAAAGAATACTCCTAGTACAAGAGCATGAGTGATTGCACTCAAATTGGTGTGTAGTGTTGGGTTATTTCTAGTTTGCAGTCTTTATTCTGGTTTCAGTAAATGTCAACTTATGCGTTGAAAGTTATTAAAGAGGATGCACAAGTATAAAATAAAATATATCCTTTAAAAAATTAAAGATCATGACACTGCCTTGTATATATATCTATGAAATTCTTCTATACACTAAAATGTCCTTAAGTAAATTCAAAACTAATTCTATGTTTCATTCGCATGATAGAAGGATTAAGTCAGATTTATTCATTACAAGCCGCAACACCAAACTATTCGAACAGAGTATTGCTTACAACGATGTGCTTATTTATAACAAACTACCTAGCGAAATTAAAAGTGTTAAGTCCATAATAAAATTCAAGAAGATACTTAGCAACTTCCTACTTGAAAAGAATTTTTATTTGGTGGAAGAGTTTATGACAGTTGACTCCTAATTTGTAGGAACTGGGTTAAAGATGTACCTCTGTATTGTAATTGCCAGTGTTTTCTTCTGTGTACTATGTTAATCAGTGTCTTGTGTGGTCTTGTACATGTATGTAATTATATCAGTTCTATGTGTTTGTTTCTTTTGCTGTAATTATTATACTTTTTTACTGTAACTACTCTCTGGACGTGTCCAATATCATTCTATAATGATTTTTAGGATGAAATACAAACTAAACTAAACTAAACTAAACTAAACTGTCCTTTTGGCCGAAAATCACTGTGTGGGAAGATGCACTGTCATAATGCAAAATTGAGATGTTGGTCAAAAACTTAATTTTTCCAATGAATGCAATGCCATAAAAGTTCCAAAACTTGGAAAAGGTGAAGGCTCAACTGTTCCAAAACACATTCATAACAAATAATTAATTTTACACAAGTAAAATTTTGACATATGTACTTTTCTTGGTCTTGGATGTTATCTACTTTTTCTGTTGCAGACTTGTTCATTTTGTGTTCAGGTTGTATACTGACAAACCCACATCTCATAATCAGTTCCCAAAGAAGAATCCTGCTGACAGGTTATAGAAAATTTCTTTTCGTATTATTGTCTGCATATTGCTGCAATTTTTCATTACAATTTTGGCATGGATTTTCAGATTTTCATCAAAATAAATCTCACAGATCATCAGTTCAGTTCTTCTGTTATTGTTCTAATAGTCAACTGACAATTACCTCTCACTATTTTGTCAATTTCTGCACAATTCAATAAGATTTTAAATGCGCTAAACTGTTTCATTTTTCACCAGCTGTAATACCATCCCCACCATCCTGAAGTTACTTAACCTACACCCAACTGTGTTTTACTCGCTGTTCCCTCTCCACCAACCATGGTAAAAGTTTGTGTAATTTCCCTTCAATGTCACTAGAAATGTATCATTTGTAACAATTTTTATCCAGAACTTCGACAAAAAGAAACAGTGAAACAATAAAGTATTGCAACCACAAAATAAAGCAAATCCTGGACTGTTTAATCTTGTAGTCACATGATCCAACACGCACCCATTCACCACAACTGTACATATTATCCACTTACTTGTTAGGTCTTATATGTGCTACTACCATTTATGAAAGTCAGCTTACGTTTATAACGCATTAAAATAATGTTGTCGTCATCAACATCATCTCTGTCATCATCATCACTGTTGCTGTTGTTACAGAAGTGATGATGACAAATACTTTATCCCATAAAAAGCTAAGAGCCTTATCACAAATAAAACTAACATTTTTACTACATCAATTTAAATTTATCATGGGTCCTTAACCATTCACATAATTATAACCAAGGATATTTTGTAGATGTTCTGTGCACAGCCATTCAGGAAGTGCGACACAAATTTCCTTCATTATGAATGTCTGCATGTTTGTGTTTTTGTTGAAACCGAAATTGCAGAGCTAATAAGTCAACTTAAGTAAAAAAGGATTCCAAATTTTCATTAACTTCTAACATATGGACTGCAGTTTAGTGAGCGTATTCTGGAATTTAAGAGAAATTAAATGATCAATATTGATTTATTACTCAAACACAACACTTGAACACTGTACGTTAATGTTACCTAAATTTAAACTAAATAATGTCTAAGAGTATGTAATTCCATAAGGCCAACTGTCCTAGTTCTCAGAAATAAATCGCTTTAAAAACATGTATCCATACTTACCCTAGCAAAAGTCTTCCACTTTTCTTCCAATAATCGCTGAATAATTCCTCCATCCAACATATCCAAGTGCTCTTCTTTTGTTCCATTCAGAATTATAAAAAGTGCTGAATTCCAGTCTACATATAACATAGATGAGGGATAAATTACAAAAGATTCAATGATAATGTTATATCAGTATGCAGGGGCCAACCCAGCCTCCTACTCAGTGGGCATCAGATGCTCTTTCCCTGGGTCCAAAATAGCCAGGGCATGAGTTTAACTACATACTTCCACCCATTGCCAAAGTTAAATACCAAAACCAAAAACAGTGCCACACCTGTGCAGTTTACAGCTCAAGGCCTTTCACAGCAAATCCACCACATTATTAAGAAGTCCATCAATATCAGTGATTAGTGCATTACAGTCCTTGTAGGTGTTTCATGATATAGGTACCATGTTTATTTTTTAAATTGTATACTAATTTAGTTTTTGATTTAGCTTCCCACTGATAATCTCACACACATACCTTTAATTTCTGCCAAGTATCAAGTGTAAGCACTGACTTGATAGTGCAAAGTCCTCTTTGAAAAGTTTATAGTCATTATTCAATTGGTAAGGAATTCCCTGCTATATTTACAAAAACCCACCCTGCATTACACTAGAATTTGTTTCTCAAGTTACAGAAACATCTAACACATGTTTCTTCTTAGTACAACCAGCAAAAAACATTCTTAACTCACTGGTTCGTCCATCTGGCAACAAGGTATCCAGTGCATTTAGAGGATAGGCTGAACAAGTGATGTTGCTATACCGCCAAAATTCTCTTGCACTAAGTTCCAGCATCTCTCGAAACACCTCAGCTCGACCCAGCTTACAGGCCAGTGTCAGCGGAGTAAGACCAGCTAGGTTCACAATTCCATTGCTGGCAGGTAGCTTTGGATGACGTAATGCATAGCCGAACATATCCTAAAATAATAAAGTAATAGCAAATCAGAGCACCCCCTAGTGTTACAAACTGCAGAGAGAAACATAAAACATGCAAAATAATACAAACTGTAACATATATTATCACAGAAACTATTAACCATTTGGTACCAGTGTACTCTGCAAAAGACCTGAAATTTAAATGACACCCATTACTTCACACATTCTTTGCCAACAAATTTAAGTGACACTCGGTTTTCTCAGCATCACAATGCATGTAAACTACAGTTGTGTTTTGGTGCCAAAGGGTTACGATACCATTACCTGTCTGGTGAAACTGATGGTACCAGTGTTTCAAAGGCAAGACAATATTTTGGATTGGGATCTTTAAATTTTTTCTTTTTATAATGTAACAGAATCAGGCACTTTTTAACAAATTAGCATAAACATTTCCAAATTCAAATAATAGATATTATATTTCCATTAATATTCAATTACACACCAGGGCTTAAATAATAGCTTGGACTTCTGTAAAAGTATAACACAAATTTATCAACTGTAGGCCAGGGTATTATTCACACACCTATGGTATTTGTATCCGTATTAAAATTACTAACATTTGTAAATGCACCCATACATACCAACTTATCACAGACAACCACCATGTGCAGTATCATGTTTCCAAAGGAGTCCTGAGCATCAGGACTGGCACCCGAGTCAAGAAGAAGATTGTAAACACTTTCGTTAGAACAACATGCTGCCCATGCTAAAGGGAACTCTCCCAGGTACGCCAGACCTTCATAGTCTGTGTGCTTACAAGGTCTTGCTCTTTGTTGGTCCCTTGGCAGAAAGAAGCTCCCTGAATTATGAACAAAATAACCGAATTAAAAATTTGCTGCCTTCAAGTTCTGTGAAGTATTACAAGTTCACATAAATGAACTTCATGAAGTTCATTTAACAGAAATGAAGCCACTCTTCTGTACAGTAACTGTAGTGACACAATATCACTTGTACTCAGAATCCTGACTCAGTGATATAGTTACATATCATCAAAACAAATGGTACACATTCTGACTGTATACTGTTACACAAGAACACATTTAAAATATAACCACATGTGTGAATGTCTGTCTTACAGTTACACTCTGCCACTCTGTATAGGCACAAAACAACTCTAACCCAGCTGTAACCTCTGTGAAACTCCATACCATGAGCACGCATTTGAGGAACACACTCATCATAACTTTAATGCTGTAGCACAATTATTGTGTAATCCATCACACCAACAGTACCATGACAAGAGCAAGACAAGCTCTCAAGGTACCATTTAAAACATGTATGACCACAAATCTGTCACTCTTTTATTTAATTTCTCTCATTACAGACTTGCTTACTTATGCGTGTGTGTGTGTGTGTGCGCGCGCATATATACCATAGAGTTATTTTAGAACAAAAGCCAATATTACAGCACTGCACGTTAGACAAAAATTTAGCTAAATGAGTGATCAACATGCACCTATATGTTTCACACGAATTTATATGCGACATCGATTTCAGACTTACACCACAATGTTGATGTAATCTGCGGTCTTCTGGGGTATTACGCAGCATTGTGTGGTAATTGTTTAACAACATTTCGGGACAACGTATTCTTCTAATTTATTAATTTGCATTTTTAATTTTTACTGTTGGTTTATTTGTATTTTATTTATCTAGCTTTATCCTTCTATTTTCCTCCTTAACTGTTACTCTATTCCATATATGGTTTTCCAGCTGTCTTAGCTGTTTGCATTCTTGGTACCCCTAGCAGCTTTACGTTGTTTGTATCCACCCCTCTCTCACCCTGGTTCTACCCTATTGGCTGTCAGCACATCATACGTATTGCTACCCCGCAGTACTTTCCAGAATCTACGTTATAGGCTGGCTTTCTTTCCTACTCGGACTCTTGACTCATTAAGATGGGACCGATACGTTGTCCTGAAACGTCAGTAAACAATTACCATACGACGCCGCGTTATATGTGACAGTTTCAGCATGCACTGAAATATACACACCAATGGCTCTCTGCGAAACATTTGCCCCTGCTTCCACAAGATCCTGTACTAGTTCATTATTAGCATAGGCAATTGCTAGGTGCAGAGCACTTGCACCAAGGTATTCTTCACCCTCCACAACATCCACTGCTTGTTTTGGGAAACATTTGAGCAGAATGCGAGCCAGCCTTGTGTGGACCTTTGTATCACATATAATAAGTACATGCAGCAGTGTTTCTCCAAGTGAGCCACGATACTGCATTTTCCAACATGCTTCATGGTCAACCCACTTTGCCAGTGGATCATGTGGGCTCAATGATGCTTCAATTGGAAGAACTACCTGGGGGGAGAAAAAAAGTGCAGAACCACATTTACAGAATACTTCAAGCCACCTGCTCTAAGTGCATGGAAAACAGGACTCTTCTGAAATTACTGGCTTCCCAAAATACATTCCAGACAATTACTGGTTTGATTAATTTATTAGTGGCAACAGATAATTCAGAAACCAGTAACGGTTAACAATTTCATTATTACATAGAATATGCAATTTCAAAATTAATTCAGTTCAGACATGACATACATGCAAGAAAAACTGCATTTGTAACAGGTACAAACATCATGACAGGGATGAGCATGTCACATACAGGAAGAAAACACCCTATGTCTTTCCAGCAAAATTAATACAGTTCATTAGTTCCTCAATACTCAACCTCACACAACATGTCTTGACAAATTCCCAATTTTCTTATATCATATTTCTGTATATCCAGAAGGATAATATCCACCTTCATGTTGTGATCTTTTGGGTTATGACACTATGTAGTCCCGTGTGTCTACGAACATCTTCCATCATGAGTATGGAGGCACCTCGTATTCCTCCAACACACAGATGGAGTCACTTTGTCTCTCCAAACTGTCAATATCTACCTACCACTCTATATTGTCATAACCCAGAATACCACAATAGGACAATTTCACTGTTACCAGTATTAGGTTAAGGCAGACAGTTACTTTAAAGTGGTACGTATGAATTCTATGTTTATAATTTAACATGAGTATACAAGGGTCATACCAAAAGTCATGAGCAGCAATATATCATAAACTATGAATTACATGACTAACAGTGTCATCTCTATCTCCAACCTGAAATAAAATCCAGCACATGCACACCAAAAGGTACCCACAAACTACTGCAACAAAATGCCTGTCAAAGATGTTTTATTTCACCAGCATGCTGTGAATCAGTTTCTTGTAAAGGAGAACAATGGCTGCACACTATATCAAATGACTTCATCATGTGTATATAAATTCATGGGAGGTACTGTTTGAAGTTCCAGATACAGCACTGTGCACTTTGTGACAAAAGCCAATGAAGAGATTCATCATCCTGTAAAACAGTACTGCACCTCACACTGTGCATCCGACACTGGGGCAAATGAGTAATACAGCTGTGAAATTCTCCATATCTCCCTAAAGTTCAGACCTGGCCCCCTAAGACTATGAGGGACCTTGGGAGGTGACAAGGGGCTGGTACAATGAGAATAACATGGCAGTCCAGAAATCTGTGTGTTACACAGTTGTGGAATGCTGTAATGGAATTCTAGTGCAGCAGAACAATCAAGCTGGTACAGTTCCCACAAAAATGCATGGACTGTAGTTACTGAGGGCCATAATTGTTCTTGTACAGTAAAATCGCAATCTTATGGCACTCAGATGTGTGAGCAGCCTAGCATACATGAGTAGTGGGGTTCGTAGAGTGGGCAGAGAATGTGAGTGCAGCGTGTCACCTCTCTTTCTAAAACATGTGTTTGTGTTCTCATATCATTTCTTCAGTCGGAGTCCGACGATAACAGAAGTATTCCACAACCATCCGCATCTTCATCCTCGTCTGTATCGGTATCAAATGTCCTGACGTTTATAATAAAATTATCCGAATATTGTCCAACACACGTTCGTTCTCAATGTAGTTTTTCTCAAGTTCTTTAACATGGTTGCACACTGACACCCATTTTTACATCCTGTAACTTAAAAGTCACATTCCTTGCAGCCACCCAGTTTTTCACAATAGCCCAAATTTTTTCTATTGCATTAAGCTCCGGGTGATAGGGAGGAAGACGTAAATTAAAGTGTCCTTGTTCTGCCAAAATTCTATCAACATGAAATGTCTTAAATTTGAGTTTGTTCAATTTTATTACTTCACAGAGTTCAATTTTCATCACATCTGCATAATGTACGCCATGGGAATCCAACCGCTCTTTCAGGAGGTCTTTCCTGCTGTTAGCAGTAAGTAGCCTATCAGTCTAGTCACTGTGGTATGTTGCGTTGTCCAGTACCACTACTGAATTTGCAGGAAAGTTGGGAATGAGTTTCTGCTATAGTCATCTAATATAAAAAATGATGCCATATTAACAACAATATTTTCAGATATGTCGTGAACAATTTGGCCTCAACTAACTTAAATATGAGTTTAATGATTTCAGTAATTGTGTATTACACTAATTAGCTCCTTGTAGAAACAAATTATATGTAACAAACTAAGTACAAAAGATCACTTGGTAAAATTGCCTGCATTCATTTCTGTATGGTAGTCCCCTGTTTTTGATCCAGATTTAAATATTAAAAGAGCATGGGGAATAAATCCATTCTCTCCTCCTGTAAATGAAATAGTATGCAGTAAGGAATCATTCCACCTCAATCTGGTACTACCAATACCATACTGAAAGCATACAGTTAATTAATGATGAAGAAACTTTCAACTTTGCCCATTATCACAGTTTGTTAATAAACAACTATGATTTAAAAATTAGTTCTACTTCGTACTCATGTGCAAGGGATAAGCAGAAAACCTACTCTGTCCCACCCCCCTCCCTCGATTTGTGGGAAACAGGCACATCAAAGTGAAAGTTGTATCCAAAGTGTAAAGAACGCAATGGTTACCAGGGAACAGATAGAGGCCTAAGTTAAAAGTTCTTGCTCATGTGAATTGATATAACTTGTAAATATTTCGTAGTGGTTTCTGTAATTAATTTCTTTTGTTCATAAACTTTTAAATAGACTGTACATTCCTCACTGTAGTCATGCTGTTATCAGTGAGGTGTCCTCTTGCAGTAGTAAGCAAGCAAGCAGAAATGTTCCTGTGTCCAATCTCCCTGCTGCCTGTATGCATTTGGTTAGGCTGTGTAATGGGGTATTGGCAATAGCTCCGTTCTCTCTCCCACATCTTCTCGTGTCACTACTCCCAGGGCCCTTAAAATATGACGGGCAAAGTACAAAGGAATATTCTTAATCAACATGTCACACTATCATCAAAAAACTGTAAACATCAAATGTAATCATGTTTCTCATTGCGTTGCACATTTAAATTTGATATCACCTGCGTGGATGATAATTAGACGTTGCCCTTTGTTCATGGGAGCTTTGACACCTCCTGCACTGCCATCAGTCCATTCATTTGGTGTAGTGTGAGAACTGTGCAAGTACGTCTCATCTACATACACAATTGGTCTGCCTTCCTGTTGGTATTTCTGAATGGCTCTGATGTATGCCATTCTAGAAGCTCTAATTTCACTACGTTCGAAAATGTCTTGTTGATTGTCGGAAGCCTACTTCCATCCGTCAGAAGAGAGAAGCATAAATAGCCATAGATATTGCAAGAAACAATATTATAGGCAGTCTTGTGCACAAAAATTTAATACCTGAAACCTAGCTTCATCAGGAGCTTTCTTAGAGACATCCTGCTTCCCTGGAAAGTGGTATGTTCTCGGACAAAAGAAGAAGAGATTTCATAGCCTACCTCTGCTTCTTTATGACGTAAAAATTGTAAATAAGCCTTCTTATGACTTCTGCATCGAAATTATCTATGGCTGCAACAATATTCTTCTTCCTCGGCCGTGAATTTCCCGGTGTTGAGAAAGAAACTGTCGCTCCTTTTTCAATGTCGTTTCCTTCTTTCTTGATTCTTTCTAGTATTCTTCTCGAAAGCCCAGTGGCAGTCAATACTCTTGTAGAAACACACTTCAATGGAATTTTTATTCCATTTAATGCCTCTTCTGTCACAAATTTCCATACGTTGCATGCTATTTCACGTCCCTGACTATGATAACTCCGTGGTTTCCTACTTTAGACAGGGCCATAGTATAGTACCAGTATTCTATGAAGGACAATGTTTTTGTTCGGCTAATAGCTGGACACATGGCACGATCTCCACTCTGTAACTTCTTATAACCAACTAACCTGACACCCCTCTAGTACTGCCTGTGGACGATACCAAGTGGAGAGACTAAAAATCGGCCGTTTGCACAGTGCCATAAGATTGCAAACAAGCTTCACATGACATAAAGACACTCATTACTTTCAGCATATCTCGTAAACCAATATTTTTAAATCAGTAAATATTTCCAAATAAATTGATTACAATACCATAAATATTTGACTTAACCCTCTGAAGACTCTTATTCATCCAAAATATATATAAAATTCAGTTCATACCTCACAGCAAACATTCAGTCTCCATTATAAGGACCAGTCACTTAATGCTGTACAGGGAAATGGCAGAATGCAGAGATTCTTAATGTTACAACAGAATTACACACAGTTACCACTGGGTTTTACATGGTTAAACACCAAGCTTGTACAGCCTTACCTACAGCCACATATATGCAGAGAAATGTGTAAACAGTCGGCCATGCTACTTTTTGAACACACAGTAGACCACAGCCGTGCTGCATACTCTACTCCATATCCACATAAAAAACACTTAACTGTGAAGTGCCACACAGACATAATTGAATCAAAGGTAATTATTATGTCTCATCTTTTAAATATCAGAACATATAAGTACAAATAAAACTACAAGAAAATATGTTTCAACAAAGGATGATATGGTAATAATACCTGCTCCTGGCCTCTGAACTTCCATCGTAAATATTCAGCCCTATTTATCACCTGCCCTTTCCCATCTGCATACATCAGCACTCCAAACTGTTCATTTATTAGTTTCTCTACTTCAGCTTGACCTCCCAAGTTGTAAGCATCAACAAGTTCACCACCATTCTTGTAATTTGCAAGCCTGAGGGGTAGACAGCAGAAAAATAGTCACAGCAATTTGTTTTTTAATAGTAAGGTATCTTTTTAATATTTAAAAATGAAAAGAATAACTACAGACATAAATTCGAAAGTTTATGTTTTGCACATAAAACGAACTGTCACCACAGTGTTTCAGGAGGTTAAAGGTGAAATGTTTCAGAACATACCAAAACTGTTATGTGCTGAATGTTTTATGAGAGGAATTGCACAAAGAACCCAATTTGCATTTATGTAACATCATATTACACACTGTATTGAATTATATGACTACACAGGCTGTTGTTGGACAGTTATTCTTGACAAAGCAACTCTCATCAGCAATGAAAACAAAGAACCCAATTTGCATTTACCTAACATATGATAAAACACTGTATTCAATTATATGTCTACACATGCTGTTTCTTGGGCAGTTATTCATGATGCAGCAACTTGTCCCCAGCAATGGAAATGAAAAACCTAATTTGCATTTATCTAATATAACATAAAACACTGTATTCAATTATATCTCTATAAATGCTGTTTCTTGAGCAGTTATTCATGCTGAAGCAACTTATCCCCAGCAATGAAACTGGTAATGTTACGTTCATATACTAGACTACTCTAAAGATTAGAAATAATCAGTACCTGTACAACAAACATTCATCATGATCAGAAGCTTGTGAGATGACACGATCCAAAACTGAACCCTCATTCACCAAGGCTCCACGTGAACCTCTGCAGCATGAGGAGTTCCCCATATGGACATCATTGTTTGACACTACTGCTAAGGAAACACAATCCCAATATCAGAAGCAATGAAAACTTCAAGAGAAAAAAAAATATGTAATCTAATTTGAAGAGCTTTCATACTCTTCCTTTTTGGATGCAAAATCATTAATCATGATGTAAACTAACTCTAAGAATAGACCTGCTAATGCAAAAGCCTGCCCTAATTACCTTCAAGACACTGCATTTTAATAACAGAGCCATTCCACGCCAAACAACAATTTCTGCCAAAAGCCTGTGTCAGCTGAATTTCTTATTTCAATAAAGCTTGGTATAACTGACAGCTTCTATGATACAAACAAAAATAAATAGTACTGTCTCGTAAATCAGTGATTTTGAAGGAACTTTGTGACACTGACCATTTTCATTCCCATCAAGGTGGCATTAAATGACATATGACACTGCAATATCCACAACTAATGGAGATATTTGGATTAAACTGATACCACATGTAATTTGTACAAAAAGCTATCAAATTATAAATAAAACTTAGTTACAGCAAAGTCCTCTCAGTCCAAGGAACCATACTGGATCAAACTACTCCTGAACAACTTCCAGGTACATAATATCTGTTAGTAAAGGACAACCCTGACAAGCAGTGTAACCTGTTTCTCCAGTCCCTGACAGAAGTATCATTGCTTGACTACAATGATGCACATATGATCATCTCACAAACACACAAAACCCACAAACATGGCTTCAGTTTATAGCATCTTCCCATTTGATGCATATACATGTGCAAGCCTTCTACCCACCATTTATTTTTTTAGTTTTCCTGGATCAGTTTGGTTATCCTCTTCTGTTCCTTTCCATGAACGATGTACTGACATCCTGTCCCTGTTGTCAATACTTGTACTACTTTCACTACGTTTTCCATTTCTACCTAACACATCATCCCTCTGGAGATGGTCCTTCAGGATGAATGAACTTAACAAGGCAGTCACTACTGTCATCCCTTTTTTTCCATCACAACACTGATTCACCACTTTCCACCATACATACAGCCAACACAGCTGTACAGGGAAGTGTCACTGTATACAATATCAGTACGTCCTGAATGCCTCAAGACACAGCATTAGAAAAACTAGATGAACAAGAAATCCAAATACTCTCTTTCTGTTTGAATGTAATGGTACATAACAATGTTTTCTCTACTGAAGAGCCAAGATATCAATACCTTTCAGGCTTGCTTCTGATGAAGCACCAGTATCATCAAGTTTTTCTTTCATTAGCACATTTCTTTCAGGTTTTATTTTGTCTGACCCCCAATGCCACAGTATGAAACTTGGCCACTATTGAGTAAACCACTGTTCTGAAAGGCAGTAAACTTTCAAGAAGTCTTGTATACCCATCTGTTGACATTTCCTCCATGCCTTACACTTCAAAGTACTGCATATAAATACTCTTTGTTCAACACCATATTTCATGTTACTTCACAACACAATACAATCCTACTGCAAGCACAGAAGCACGCATTATTCAAAGAATGACTTAGCACTGGGTTGGGCAAGCATGGAATTTATAGTTAGTTTTGTGGGTGGAAGCAGCAGCCCATCAACCCCAGATTTCAAGGCCATCAGACTCTTTGACAATCCAGAGACACCATATATTACAATAAAATGCAGTGTAATGTCATAACCAAAAAAAATTATACCCCTCCTGCAAACACTGAAATATGAAGGACTAAAATTTTATAAAATATGATACACATGATCATCACACTCAAAAATTCACCTGCAACCACATATTTTATGATCTGGCATGGAATGACACTTGTCACTCCAAGTGGTCCATTTCCTAGAGGCCCCCCCCCCCCCCCCCCATTAAAATGCAGCATGCATTTCTTGTTTCCTGTCCAACAACCGCCAAAATGCAACAGTTCTAACAATGCTAACTGAACAAATCACAATGTTACTCACTGCATATTCTCCATTTCCCATTTTGATTTCCTCTTCAATCCAAATATTTTCCTGACAGTAAGAAGGAGAACAATAATGAAAATCTGAATAAGTCTGAGAAGTGGGTGGTGATAGCAGGAGGAGAAAGAAAGAACATTAAACTAAAGAATGGATAAATAAAGGGATCAAAATATCTTCCAAGCATGAACATGAACTGCATAGGAATAGCTGAAAAACCAAAACCAAGTAACAGACCTTCACTACAAGTTATTGCTAAATGTCAATTAAGGTCAAAAATGAGACCACAGGCACTACAACAAACAGATATTAGAAGCCTAAAAATTAGAAAACCAATGGAAAATACTCGTAACCTGACAAAGAACCCCCCTAACCAGAAATGTTTGGCCTACAACAGTTAATGAAATCAGAAGCATAATTAATTCTATTAAATGGAAAAACTTGTATTGATATGATGAAATATCAACAAAATTACTCAAAACCAGTGCAGACAACATAACCATCCACCTACACCATCTCTGTAGTTAATCAAACAATGAAGGAACCTCCCCAAAAAGATGCACATATTCAAAAGTAAAACCCCAATAAAAAACAGGTGAAAAATCTTGCATATCTAACTACATGTCAACTTCATAACTGATAACATATACTAAAATCTCTGAGGGCACATACCAAAGTATGACTGATTTCTTAAATGACAACAATATTCTCACAGAAATACAGTCTGGGTTTAGAAAAGGTCTATCGAAAGATAAAGCGCTGTATACTTCCACAAATGAAATTTTATGTGCCCTAAGAATAAACCCCATCTTGGTGGGTTATTCTGTGACCTCGAAACTTCTGTGTGGAACACAACTTATTACTTCCAAAACTTTATTTTAATTCAATGCCAAGCACATCAATGGTTTGAATCACAACTTAATGCCAGAAAACAAACGGTAGATTTTAGGTCTCCAAATTCAAACTGTAACTGACTACTCAATCTCGGGCATTGTAAAACATGGTGCCTATCAGAGTTCCATACTGCTCCTCAAAAATGACCACTTCCAGATTGCATTAATTATGCCTCTGCTGAGTTGAACAAATAATTTAAAGCAAACTTAGATTAAATTTTAAAGAGACAAACTCCATGAATCTAGGTTATGATAATAAAACAATTGATGAAGTATGGATTCAATTGATGAAGTAGTTAAAACTAAATTGCATGATCTGCAAAATTAAGATTGAAAAAAAAACATATTAAATACAATTATTATCACCAAACTCAGCTTCGCATGCTTTGCCATAACGGCAGTCAAGCCACTCATAACAACAGATACTTTAAAAGTAACTTACTTTACACGTTTCCATACAATGCCTCCCGCTATTATTTCTTAAGAGATATTCTAGACAGAAAAAAAATACATATTTGATTAATGGCATGTACATAAAAACACTTAATTATGGCGTAACAAAAACAAGCGTACTATCATATTTCATTCCAGGAGCTGGGAAAGCGTAGTCGGTACAGTGACTAGGCCACGGACTTGCCGATACGGTGTTCGAACGCCAGCCGGGGCAAAAGATTTTACTCTTCCCCAAAACGCTCACACCTGCTCTGAGACTCACACTAGATGATCTGTGCTCACACAGCCTCCTAGTCAATGGATACGGGGGCTCATCCCCTTAGGAAAAGCGGTTGGGGCCTGAAGCTGACCACTCACCTCCATCTAGAGCCGAGGTTATAAACGAATGGAGCTATACCTCTACTCCCCCTATGCGCCTTCATAGCGTACACAGACACAACCTTACCTATTTCAAATTTCATTCATCCCGGTCAATACTACATGTATTAGAGTTACAATAAACCACACAACTTTATATCCGTAATTCCTCTTTTGGGCTCCAACGACACGGTTTCCTAGCAGACAAACACGATCGATGGACAGCACGGAATACGACGAGAACCTTGAAATCCGGATGTCGAACGTTACCACGATACGTACGGTTGAAAGCATGGAATGTAATTGGTTGACAGTGCCGCCGGGCTAGCGCAATCTGCAGCAAACCGAATGAAAACGCAACGAATCGATTTTAAGTTTGTTGACGCATACTACACGAACGCTTCCAAAAGAATTGAACACAAGGAGTACCCAGATAGTTTCAGGATTTCATATGCCACTGTAGAACAGTCAAACTATGCTATGAAATATGTTACAATCATTTCGCTTGCTGACATAATTAAAACAACCAACTCTATATTAATGATCCCTTACACGGCAAATAAGTACGGTCGTTCTTAAAATTATCAACATTTCCTTTTAAAGAACTCAGTTCCGTTAAAAACAAAAATTTGCAATTTTAATTTCTTTGCAGTATTCATGACTCCCCACCCCACCTCCAAACACACACACACACCATCATTACAGCGGTTATAGCGCGTCTGGGGTCGGATATAGCGTTTCATTTTTATAAAAATATTATCTTAACGTGTACAAAATTTTTAAGTATTAGAAAGTAAGGATTAATTACTTATTCTTATTGGAAGCCGGGATAGTGCCGTTGGTGTAGTGCTTTGAATATGGGCCAGAGATCCGGAATTCGATTCCAGGCATGAGCTAATTAATTCTTAATTGCTATTTTCATTGGGAGCTTGGATAGTGCAGTCTGTGTAGGATCTGGAGTTTGATTCCCAACAGCTTCAAGAGATTTTTGTCTTCTCCAAAGCATCCAAACTGGCTCTGGGGCCCTACTAATCACTTATGAAAGGGGTAATGGTGGCTCTTTCCCCACTGTTAAAACGGTCGTGGTGTGAAACTGACCACTCACTCACCCCATTTAGTGCCAAGGTTAAGAGTGAGTGGAGTACTCCCCCAATATGCCCTTGTGACGTGCACAGGAACAACTTTAAATGCACCTTTTTTATATTCCCAGTTATGTGCATATATATATATCGCATACGTCCAGACCGGCCCTGGGGCCTACCCAGCCTCCTATACAATGGGTACCGGGTCTTTCCCGGGGGGTAAAGCGGCCGGGGCGTGGTGCTGACCACCCACCCCCAACTAGCGCCGGGATCAAGAATGAGTAGAGCTATACATCTACTCCCCCTTTGGGCCTTCCAGGTCTGTTATAGGGAAAAACGTTACTATATATATATATATATATATTATATATATATATATATATAAAGCATTATCTTTGACCAGTTATTTCTAATTATTCACAAGTCTTTTACCATACATTACCCCTTTCCAGTCTCTACAACACATATGGTTTGTAGCTGTTGTTTTAAATGAGAATTTATTTCTCCATTAGAATACGTGAGTAGCAATACCAATAACATTGCCGTGTCTACTCCCACTTGCCCAGTTAGTCGGTTATGACGCCTGTGATGAGATACGTCCTTTTATTTATGGAAAACTGAATCTGTAAATAAACGCACAATGTTCATATAAATAATGCAAAGTAACGATTAATTAGGTACTCGCAATGGTAGATAGGATAGCTATCGTGCCTCCCACTAAACTTTTTTTTTTTTTTCCAATGGCTCGACAGCCCTTTGGGGGCCTAGGCCGCCTCATTTTTCGAGGCTTCACGATCACACACTTTTTAGACACACCACACTCGGTAGGACTTCTCTGGACGAGGGACCAGCTCGTCGCAGAGACCTCTACCTGACAACACTCACAACAGACAGACATCCATGCCCTAGGCGGGACTCGAACCCACAATCCCAGTAAGCGAGGGGCCGTAGACACACGCCTTAGACCGCGCGGCCACTCCCATTAAACGTTAACTTGTATTATTTGAAAAATTGTTGTGTAAACACATACACACACAACCCGAAATCCGTTAAAACTAGATCTGACTAGGTGAAACTAGTTCTAACAAAGCCCTTTCGTCAACACTAGTTTCAACTAGTTACTTCTAGAATTAACAAAATGCAGTCGACAATATTAGTATGCACTAAAAATCCTTTAGTTAATACCCGTAGTCACTGGTTTAAAACAGTTTTGACTGAAATCACTGATCGTTAAAACCAGATATTAGGTAAAACTAAATAACCGTAATTTGCGAAACAAAGTTTATTAGTCAAAGCCCAGTACACCTGTTTTCACTTATTTCTACAACGCAGGCTGCGATGGCATTTCGAGTTGCAAAGATTTCCCTTTTTCCTGCACAAGCATCGCTTTGAAGTACAATTCTTCGTGCACGCACAGCGGACAAACCCTTGTCCTGTTCCTATTGCTGCTTTCCTCGCTGCAGACCTCAGAGAAATTTCGTGATCTGGCACCTGTTCCCGGGTCAAGAACACTTGAGGAGAAACGTCGAATTCAGATGTGAAAGAAATATAAATTATTTAAGTTTTGTTCTGTCCGTTTGACTTTCAGTTTGAAATTTAATTTCAACTTCAAAATTCAATGAACCTACCTGCAATACAGCTTATCCACACTCCATCCTTCGTCCCGATCTTGTACAGACCGTCTTCATTTTTTATCAAGCACGACTCCTACGATGTTTCGAAGGTCTGCCTTTGCTCTGTCTACATCCGGAATAGGTATAATGACATTACCTCCAACATCAGCCGGAAGATGTGTTGCATCGGAAATCTGTTTCATTCTTTTGGCGTTTCAGCAAATGTTCGTGGGCTTCTTTTCTGGCTGAAGAAATGTTTGACTACGTACCAGCCAGCGTTTCCTCTGCCTCCTCTTCGTCGTCGGTCTCATTTTCCTCTTCCTTTGCATTCAGCTGCTCGATGACTTTTTGAAGTTCATCCTCATCCTGGAGGTTTTTTATAACTGCTGATGGCAGCGCAGATGTTGTGAGTCCAACTCTGGGCTCAATACGGAACATCACCTCGCACGGTTATTGTTTAATCCCTGAATGAAGGGATCTGTTTGTCATAAATTGCACATAGCGGAGACCGTTCGACCAATTTGTGGAGTGGTTGTCTTTCATCCATGAAGCCGATGTCCTGGTTGGCTCGTTCTACCGAATCCTGGCTTTGACTATGCCTTGGTTTCCCGTAAACGATCTTTAACTCGGGCCATAATGTGGTGAGCTCGGCTATGACAGAGTTGACAAACTCTCTGCCATTGTCTGAATGTAAAATACACGGGGCACCAAATGTCAGACAGATATCAGTCAACTGGCACGCAACCTCTTCAGCCCTCTTGCTTTGCATTGTTCGCAGTATGACAAACTTAGTCAAATGGTCCTGATAAACCATAATGAATTTGAACTCGTGGTCGGCCTGAGATTGCATGTCAATGAGGTCGACTTGGCAGTGGCTGCTCATTTCTGAAAGAAGAATGGGTTTACTAACCAATTCCTTCTTTTTCTTAGTTTTTTTTTCTGTTGGCAGGTTTCACACATCGATAAGAAAATATTCATCATTTCAGTTGTTACATTCGCGTATTTCCTTGAAGTTTCCATTTTCAGTCTGTCTCGACCTCCATGTCCTACAGCCAAATACGCAGCTTCCATAACATCGTAATTTCCTCGATTGGTAAACAGTACTTCACGGCTTCGCCTCTTGAGACCAACTTTTTCATTTCACCAATTTCGAGAATATCAAATCTATTCAATCGTCGGTATTGCAAAGGTGTCTTCTACACAGCGGATTTTGCTTCTTCAACCTCCACCAAAAGCTGATTGTATTTCTTGTCATTACATTGTAGTGACTCTGTTTATGTTTCTCTGAATCATGTAATTTCTCCATGAAACACACTTTCCACCTTCTCCCCCGATCCTCCTCACATTGCGGTTCGTCACTCATGTCTTACAAATATTAAAAAATTCGTAACAAACACGGTACATAATGAATACCGAGACACGCGCACTGGTCGACCGCAAACGGTAAACTCAGACTAGTACGTAAACAACCCAAGGAACAGACTACGTTCCAACTGTGCAGGTCTGAGCTTGCGTAACACTTTTAACTGACTTATTTCTGTAAATACTAGTTTTGCCTAGTTAAAACTGTAAACACATTCATTCCTTATCTGTTCTGGTTATTACTAGATTTAACTAACAGTAGACAGTCAATTCTAGAAGAAACTAGTTACAACTAGTTTTACCTAGTAAGATCGGGTTTTAACGGATTTCGGGCTCTAACTGTAACACACACACACACACACATATATATATATATATGTGTGTGTGTGTGTGTGTGTGTGTGTGTGTAAAGAAACTGTCTAAATGGAGGGGAGGATTTGGATCCCTTCAGGTCTAACATTGTTCTGCAACACAGAATTTCGTATTTTCAACACTCATACTAAACCAATATACTACAAATTAAATTTACAAAATTAAAAGAATAACCAGCCCATTTTAATTACACAGAGCCTTTACGTTAAATGCCAAGTACCACTAGTCACATCCCTTCAGGTCACTTAACGTTACACACCAAGACCAATCAACCTATAGCTCATCTGCAGTCATTATGTAGATTCCATTACAGCATTCCATGTATATGTAACACACATATACTAAATACAATTCCTAGAAGAAGTGTTGCTATATATTCTGATAAAAGTTTCCCAATGTGCCTGCTCCAAACATGAAAACTAGTTGTAAGTATAAGTTTTAAAACTTTCGCGGCGACATGATTCAATATAGTTTTCTCGGGCGCACAGCCGCGTCAATTCGTTTGAATACAACGTTTCGGGGACTAGCTCCGTCCCCATCCTCAGGCAAAACTGATTTAACATAAAACTCGTCTGTCCCGTGTTTTTCTACCTGGCGCGGCAGGGAGAATCAGACCGGTGCGGAAAGACGTATATTGGCCAGACAAAAAGAACGATCGAGACGAGGCGAAAAGAGCACAAACGACACTTGAGACTGGGGCAACCAGATAAATCAGCAGTTGCTCAACATGCCCTGGAAACAGGCCACAAGGTAGATTTCAATAACACCTGCAGACTAGCCAGGACAAAAGGATACATGGACCGCATAATAAAAGAAGCCATTGAAATAAAATTACATCCGGACAACTTCAACAGGGATGGCGGTTTCATACTGAGCAGAGCCTGGCAGCCCGCAATACGTCAGACAAGGACCTCGCAGCGAGGCGTGGAAGCACAACAGTCAACAGCCCGCCCACCAACTTAACTATTTGGGCACTACAAACCGGTCTGATTCTCCCTGCCGCGCCAGGTAGAAAAACACGGGGCAGACGAGTTGTATGTTAAATCAGTTTTGCCTGAGGATGGGGACGGAGCTAGTCCCCGAAACGTTGTATTCAAACGAATTGACGCGGCTGTGCGCCCGAGAAAACTATATTGAATAGTTGTAAGTACTACATGACAACAGTTTGAGCAACAGGTTCCATTCTGCACACTAAGAGAAAGGCAGAAGATGTACTGAGGATAAACTGGATGAAATTGGTGCTAAGATTAGACATCTCCAAGAAAATCATTGGCCCTAATTCCACAGCAAACAGGCATGTAGGTCATCAACCAAGTATGCAATACAACTACTGCATGAGCATCCACATATGACAATTATTGTTCACACACTATACAACACAATCATGAAGACTGAATTTTGTTAATTGGTACCTTCATGGAGTGCATACTGGAGAACTAGATCACACACTTTATCCATTTAGTGACAAAGCTTGGCTTCACGTCAGTGAATATGTCAACTTTCAGAGAAACAGTTTTATCACATTAATCCACAAAGTGTCATTCCGTGATAAGGCCAGTATATGGTGTGCTGAGAGCAATTTGGCATACTGGGCTCATTTTTTTCCCCATTACCATAAATTTACATCGATGTGTAACACATATTCACATACCATTTTTTGAAAACCTGTCCAATTATGAAAAAACCTTCACCTTCAGTCAGCAAGACAGCAGAAAACCACACACAACAACAATTTTATGCATTGTTTACAGAGTGCTTTGATGACAATAACAAGCACAGTATTATGGCCTTCTCATTAGCCATATCTGAACCCACGCGATTTTTATTTGTGTGGCATGTTGCAGGATAAACTGTATAGTAACAGTCCTCATATGGAAGACAATCTGAAAGAAAACACTCAGGATACAGTATTTTCAATTTCACCAGAAAAAGGGGCAGACAGACATGATGAAGCCAAGAGTCGCTTTTCACAATTTTGCGAAAGTGGCTAAAAATGTAATACTGAAAACATTCACAACATAAGAATTTTACTCTTTAACTACTATTCTTACATATTTCTTGTTCTGCAAACTTCTAATTTTTATGACGACTGAATTTCTACTATGCTGTACAGGTACTGGCACTGACTGCCAGGCCGTAATTAAACTTCAGTGACGGAACAGTTTCCGGCATAAATTAGAAAATAAATATCATAAAATGTTACCTCAGATTCTCTCGAGTATCTGAACACACATGCACACAGACAGACAGACCAACAGACAAGAGGATGGATAGATAGATAGATAGATAGAGAGAGACAGATGGATGGACAGACGGACGGATATAAAGGGTCAATATAAACGTACACTACCCAACATAACAAACACAATTTGATTTCTCTCCTGTTCTTGTAAATGTCTAGCCTGTTCCCATTTGGCCACATGCAAAGACTATACAGTACTGTTATACCTAGCTGGCAACGGCCTCACAAACAACAAATTGGACAATTGACATGTACATGTTTATTTGAAACATAAACTGATAATTCAAACGTGAACATATTCTCAGTACATATGACCCAACTGAATAAACCACCTTTGATCCATATTATGACTAATTTTGTTTCTCAGAAATTAATTTCCTCTAGGAACTACGCATACATGCAGAATTTTTAGCTGAATTTAGTGATACATGTGAGAAAAAGAAATAATGAGAAAAAGGTGTGAACTTGCCTCTCCAGAATCACGACAGATACTGCTTTCCATAAAATCACAATGTTACTATGCATTTCAATTGATTCAATGTTTATTTAACAATGCATTTCTGACCATACCATTAACCCATGAATGCCTAAGCAATAAATCTTACATTCTTTACTGCACTGGGTCAATTGTGTAGCCATTCCATTTTCTAGCCAACGTTCCTTCTTAATGTACAGAAGTCGGTTTATAAGAGCTCAATGCTGTTGGTGTGTATCTGACTCTCAGTGTCTCAATTCTTTCAATCTTTGAACCAGGTGACTGACTTTCATGAAAGTTGGTATGAGTATCACATCAGTGGAAGCAACCCCAACATATCTTTAATTTCTACAATCAGTAATAACAATATACAAGATGAAAACTAAAAAATCAATATAAATAACATAACTATAGTGTCCATGAGCAAACTACCAAATACAAACAAGACTCCATATGAACACATTCATATTTTAACAAAAAGGCAACTGAGATTCTAACAAACACATTGTTACTTTCACCACTAAAAAACTGGTAATAGCAGAGAATCACTCCTTCATTTGTTTATAAGCTGTAACAAAACTGTACAACAGTTCATAACTTTACGAAATAATCTAAGTGTCCATCATGCATAACAATTGTGACTAAAAAAATACTGCTACTCTTCAACACTTCTTGGAGGGAGTTACGAAAACTTCGCTGCTTACAGAAACAAGATGAAACTATGTATCAAAGACGCAACTGGTGGGAAGATCAAATAAGCTTTTCTCTTAATTTCTTGAAATGTACTAATCAATATCCAAATTACAACATTTAACCTCCTCCCACACCCATCACATAACAATGAACAGCACTACTGCACGCACATCAACCACACTTTCATTTGATTCAGCCCAGTATATTACCAGTTCCTTCAGATAGGGCTGTTCTTCAACACAAGATTTCATATTTTCAGCAACCTGCCTACAACAAACATACCTAAAATTAAGTTCACAAAATTTTGGCAGCTACTTGGAAAGTTATGAAATACACAATACTAGCATAATTTACAACTGCAAAACCAAATTTACTTTAAGACGCTTAATCTCAGTACAAGCACACACTCATACTTAAAAATATTGCTTAAACAAACAGTATCTCTGCAGAAACCCATTTTTATTTTATCATTTCCAATACTAAAAAATGCAATATTTATTATATTTGCATTATCATAATATTGCATCTTAAACATTATTATAAAACTTGTCAAACTTCCATGGCAGTAGGCTGTACTCAGAACAGTTTACTTGTGGAAGCATTATTATTTCACAAACACAGCCCATTTTCTGTATTGAGTGCAACTGTTTGATACTGTAAGAAATCACGGTTGCATGAAGAATGAAATCCATACAGTCAACTACATTAACTGAAGATGTGTTTCATTTCCTCCAAAATGGCTTTGTAAGTGGCATACACCTAAGCATTTGATACTTTTACAGAAATCTATGTGCTGAACTTAGGCAAGGATAGAATTTTCTAATCTGGCCAGACATAAGCATGGTTTATAATTCCCCAGTCAGAAACTCATATAGGCCAACTTTACAGGCTGTGTGTGGCATTCAGTACCTCAACAATTTATTATTCAACTACAAAGTAGCATAGCTTATTTTTCTAAACATCTATTAACAGCACCATTTTATTGACAGTTATGGTACAATGCAATAAAAATTCAAATAATGATCTCCTATGTTCAATGCTTTCAGGACCAACCCAGAATACACTCTTTTCAAGTTATTTTTCTACAGACCAAAGCCCAAAACTCTTCTATAGTATATCCTAAAAATGTCTTAATTTTCACATCTGTTTAAAGAATGTAGTTCACGGGGTAGTACACTGTTCCCTTCCTGGCAACATTGAGAGAAATGCAAGAGAATTAGTAAAACCTGAATTGTTGAAAAGAAATCTGGTGTGGAGGGTGTAACTGCTCAAAAAATATGGGGACAAAAGTTTTCCAACAAACTACCATTAAGAGAAAGAATAAAAGCCAACATATCTGCATGAATAATAATTTAAATTATTTTTTTCAACTTAAATACTTCTAAATGTTTTAAATATTAACACAGATAAATTTTAAGATTTAACATGACAAGATGAATACAGGCAGAATATGTTGCACTATATTGACACTGATGACGATTTCTAATAAAACCAACCTGTGTCTGTAGCAAAAGTAAAGACAACTGCTAAATAACTTAAGCTGGTGTAAATGTATAAAACCATATTGTGGCTACAGGGTCATAAAATATTCTTGCACAATTCAATTTACCAATATGCAGGTACCTAACAATGAGGGCTTAGGAAATTTCTTATTGAAAGTAAGCCATAATGACTCAGAACATAACACAAATACAGTAACTTGGATATGCAAGTACCATAATGTGAGAAAGTTTACATCAGATAATTAGTTTCAAGTGCTGAAAATCTGAATTTTGCTCACAACTGTCACACTCTGAACATCACCTACAGAGTGAGAAACTTATAAAACAATAACAAATCAGCACTTAAAACCTTTGTCTTGTTTACCAGTTCCAATACAGCTGTGCTCCCATTTAGTGCTCAAAACATTTCTATATGCAAGCACAAAAAAAAAATCTCATTGAAACAGTAACTGACTAGTACAGTTAGTAAGTGCCATAATTTGACATTACAATTGCACGAACATGCTTAATAATTCTGTATTATACTTCATTAACCTCCATCAGCAATTTCAAACAGCCCTCAAGCTCAACTTACAAGATCATGATAATCTTAAAATTTCTAACAGTCTGCAGCATATCACATAAAAATAAACTATTTTTAAAGAACAGACAAAAGGTTACAGCTATTGTATAATGTAATCACAAAACTGAAGAAAGATTTAACAATTTAATATTCACACTATATAAAACTGGCATATCACTATCCACATAACAATACATGGTTTGTCTACATAATGGCTTGTTCATTACCATCAGATCACAAAAACACTGGTTTCAGCATGGCTCCATTTGGTGAACAGATGTACATTCTGAAGATTCAATTCTTTTGTGATCTTATGCCATGCTGACTCGTAATAGTTACTGACCTCGTAAAAGAATGCAGTGCCTTCACCTACAGGGCCAAGCAGTTTCTATGAATACATGTTTATTCTGTTACACTGGCAGTCAGTATTGTGTATTGCCCAAAACAGCACTTTCTGAATATTAATATCATGACACCTGAGTTAAAATATGGCTGAATGCCCTGAAAAAGAATAAAAAATCCTTCCTGTATTTCATATGATATATTCTGCAAACTGCCATATTTGCACAGAACTAACTCCATGGAGTACAGTCATTTTTGAGAAGCTAGGAAGCCCTCGGCTAATCAAGAGAGTCCCTGCATTTTACGGAACACAAAGGTTCATTACTGTGTTCACAAAAGCCCACCACTTGTACCCACCGTGAATCAGATGAATCCACTCCATGCTCTCCCATTCAATGTCCTGAAGATCACCTTAATATTATGCACCCATCTATACCTAGGTCTTCCAAGCAGTCCCTCTCCTTCAGGTTTTCCCACTCCAACACTGTGTGCATTTCTCTTCCCTGGTATGCATACAACATGCTCTGCCCATCTCATCCTCCTTGATTTGATCACCCAAACAATATTTGGCAAGAAGTACAAATCATAAAACTCCTCATTATGCAATTTTATCCATCCTCCTATTACTTCCTCCCCCTTAGGCTGACATACCTCTGCATCCAGTTCTCAAAATCTTTCAGCCTATGCTCTTTATTTAATGCAACACACCAAGTTTCACACCTATATAAATTACAGTTCTGTATATTTTAATTTTTGTTTCTGTGAGTTGACAGCAAATGAGAAGACAACCAAGATTGTAAAATGAATGGTAGCAAGCATTCCCCATATCTCAACTACACGCAACACAAGCCTGAAATCTTGCACACTAAAATAAATTTTATCACCCTTCCTATACATAAGTAAAATAACATATTTCTTCCATTCTTGACACAAATCTTCCTTATTGCAATAAAATTCATAACTGATGGATCTCAAAATGTAATGTTTTACCTCCTAATTTGATCTGCCAGAATTTGCACAATGGCTGGTAATTTGTGTCTTTCCAACTTTTCTATGGTATTATCAACCTCAAAGACACTAGTCTCATGTACTAGTGGTTCAGGTGTATGTATTTCAGTCTGCCTAATATCATTCACCCCAAGGTACATTCAATAATGACAAGTGATTCTTCCACCTATTCAAAATACTGTAGGAATCTGTAAACAGATCACCATTCTCATGCCTTACAAAGTTAGTTCTAGATTGGTGGACCCTGCTTCAATTAATTTATGCCTCTGTGAGTCTCGTAACATGTGTTCTTATTGTTTCTTTCAAGGTCATTTATTTTACCTTTCAAACATTGCTTCTTTCTTCCAGAAATGTCCACTAGTTTCACACCTTTAGACTGTTCAGCTTATCTCCATTGATTTGGCTCAGATCTGGTAATCACTGCAATTTAGTTTGCTTCCTCTCATTTACAAATTTTGAACATCATTTGTCAACCCACGGTTTATGCTGCTTCCATTTGTAATAACCTACACTCTCTTTATTTGAGATTATGGTATTTTCTGCTCCAACAATTTCTCAAACCCCCACTACCACTGAAGTTCTTCAAAGCTGCAAACCTGTTTGAGATTTTAACCCGATACTCTTCTCTACCTGCCACATCATCTGGTATCTTGAGATAAAATTTCTCTACATTAAACTTCTGTGCTGCTCGTTTACTTACTAACAGTATCTTCCCAACTTCTGCATCCACTATGTAGTGATTAGTATCACAGTCAGCTCGTCTGAAAGATTAGACATAAAGTATACCTCAGTGCCATCCCCAACCTATCAAGGTTTGCTCAATTTGATTGTGTATCTTCCTATTAGGAGAAGTCAAGTGTAATTCTGAATGTTTCAGTGTAGGAACACTGTGCTCTTAACTGGATTCTTGGATGTATATAAACTCCAAATCCCAATTCTTGGCTTTAAAATATCTTCCACCCCTAACTTTGCTCTTACATCTCCTAATAGAATTTTCATGTCATACTTTGGGAACTGATAAAAAATACCTGCTTTATTTCCTCACAGGAACTGTCCTTAGTATAATTAATTTTATCCACTGTTCGGGTATCTGCATTCAGAATAATATCACACCTGTGACCTCTTACTATTACAGACATAAACTCTACTCTTAACTGTTGATAGTATTCCCATACGTATGAAAACTCCTGTTCCTAATTGATGATTCTCATTTTCATTAGAAGGAAGTTCAGTGCCACCCTCGTCCCATCTGACCTATACTCCCACTATGTTTTCACATATACTTTGCTAATTCTCTTAAAATGGTTTTCAATGAACCTGACCAATACAGGATGCTGACATTTCTAGTTCAAAGTCTCATGTCCACTTTCCTTTGTGTGTCATTTCAAATTTATTTAAATTAATCTGATTTCAATTAATTCTAGATGGCATGAGTGACTGTACTGGATTCATAACAGTGATGATGGGAGGGACTGAAATTTTACCTACAAATGAACAGAACTTGGGAATTTCAGTTAATTTTTGTCACATGGGAAAGAAGAAGTCCTCTATTTTCTAGCAGTTTCAAATATATTTATTACCTCTCAGTTAATATATGGCTGCCATACCCATATGGCAGGAATTTTAAATCCCTGTTCCTAGATGACCAATGCTAGTACATTTCTCCCTCAGTAGCTTTGAGGAGATGCTGTTCATCATGTTACATACCTTCTTCAGTGTTGTGTTATTTTTACACATTGAAAGAAGTGAGAGAGCATGATGGTGAAATAAACGGTAGAGTAACATCACATACCACAGGAAGAATATGAACAAAACAGGAGATTCCAGTCTTCTGGGATATGACACTATGTAGATTGGGATAGGTACCAGGGTTTCAGAGGATTCTAAGGACTACCCTGAAGTGAATGCAGCAGACTCCTATGATGCACTGGTACCTATATACCAATTCATATGGCATTACATCCCAGAAGACTGGAACCTTCAATAACACTGCTGTGAGAACCTCAAATCTTGCAGATCAGAAATAGGCACTCTTAGACACATTTGAAGATTTAACAGCGGAAGACTGACAGACAAATGTCCTGACAGAACACCAAGATCCCATTCAATGTTTATACTGGAGTAAGAAAAAAAAAAACTGCTCTTAAAATTATGCATAATGAAACAAACTGATGACAAAGTGAGTTGCATATTTCATTAGCAGCAGGAGGTAACATCCATAAAGTTCCATAAAATTTTCAACTATGAAATATCATACTGAAAACAGATGTTCTAATATGAAATTATGTAATCTAAATACCGTACAGGTAGTTCTCGTTTTGTGTGATTTCGTTTCATGTGATTTCGCTTTAACGTGACTTGAACATTTACACCACTTTTTGAATTTATGCAATAATTTTCAGTTTAATGCAATTTGGCATAGACAATCCGTGGTCACACTTATCTTCTGTAGGAGGCTAGCAGGAAGTGACGTCACTTTCACACCATCAGTCACGTGTAAGGATTGATTACGTTGGTGATATAACCAAGCGGCTCATTTAGTTTCCTCTTCAACAGCATTGGCTTTTCTTACCAATGAGTGAGAAACATGAACTGCATCACCCAATGCAATCCAAGTGAAAAATTGGAGAAAAGAGAAATTAGACGTAATAAGCCAACTGCAAAATTTAATGAACTGTTGATATATGCCATAACCTTAAGACTCGCTCATAGTAGCGTATCTACAATTCATGATAATGCTGACAGAATTAAAGAAAGTGCTAAGTCAGTTTATGTAGCAAGATTAGCACAGTCCTATCCAAATGAACCGTACCAAAAAACTATGGATGTCAGTCTCTTACATTTTTATCAATTAGAAATAAATAAATATATTGTACAGAAATGTATGTATACTGTACAGAAATGTACATATACTGTACATACAGTACAGGCCCATATGTCCACTAGTGGTATAGTCATACACTATGGGAATTTTGTGTTTGATTTGTGCGATGTTTTTCAGGAACGTAACCCTGGCATAAAACGAGAACTACCTGTATATCCAAAAATTACACCTCTCTAACAACAACTTAAAGTAATTATTATTTAAAATAAAGTTACCCATTTCAAAGTTCCTGTGATTGTTGGAATTCAAAATGACAACAATGATGATGATGATATTACAATCCTGGCATAAACCATGCAATCCTAAGTGTAATATACACTAATTAGAATCCTTCATAATTGACATTAATTTGTTCTACAGCTCTGGATAAATCCATTATGATGTCTACAATATACGTACGCAAGCATTCAGTTCAGTATTTTATATTCATAATTATGCTGTAATATACCTATTTCATCTAGCTACAATAACAAAGAAAGATGATCCAATGCATTACATAACACAAAAGGAACATATTTAAACTTCAAAGTAACAACATAATTCATATGGCTTATGTTGTGGTCTGAAGTTCTAAGATGAATCTCATATCATTGATAGTTAGTCTAGCCAAACCCATGCTTAATGCAGCTGTATACAAAACATTCAGCACAGTTCCTCTGTAGAACTTTATAGTTCCAAATGACGTCTCTGAGCTATCTAATATAACTTTACACTATATAATCAGTGAGGGGTGACAGACAATTCAGACTCCATCCAGTGATTCTGTCCTGCAGCTTTAGGTGGTCCATTGCATACTGAGGACGGGCTCTTTGAGTTAAACCTTCAAGAGAAAAAGCATGTATTATACATACCAGACATAGTGTAATGAGACAAAAAAACACGATTTTACATGTTTCAGAAAATGGAGTATTACAATCACTCCTGCATCAATACAATGATGTGTAAGAAATTAGTACAATACCAGCCCAATTCTGCAGATCTGGTATAGAGTTGGTCAAGTTGTGACCCACCTAATATCAACCAAAATATTCTAGATGTTCTAGTCTACTCTTCTTATTTGAGCAATAAATATTTTCAAGTGTTTCTATGTCTATTTTTCCTATCATTCAGTCCTTTAAAAAGCTTCCTTGCTATATCATGTTCAAGAGCTTCTACTACATTGCTCTTAAAATTTCACTCTCAGGTACCTAGAAGGGACAGATTACAAAACGTTACATTTTATTATTATCAAATAATGTGCAAAAGTTATGATTTCAAGTACTTAATGTTTTTAAGAGGTCAGGAATATATTAAGTTTACAAATATGTGATAGTTTTAAAATTGCAGAACTGAAAATGGCTGTAAACATTGCAAGTAGAATACCTATTTATGCATCACAATTAAGACTTCAGTAAAACTGTGAGCATTACAGAGCAGTATACACACACAGTTTTCCTAAACCAAGGATATGGACAGTTTTAAGAACATGCATGTGATGCATCTGCAAATTGCTGAAACTTCATGCAATCAATATTATTACTGAACACAACCTTTAATACACTTATTCCTTCATATACAGTAATTTGTTTTGAGGTCCAGAATTGGCTTGTGCCCACAATTCCTTACATCCTTCATCACAACTAATCTATTGCATGGCCCAGTTAAGTATTATATGTAAATCCCTGGCTCATATAAAATTAGAAGAGAAATAATACAGGAACATACAATACAGCACCAATCATTCCTCCAAAACACGAGTACATATCAACTAGTCTACACAGAAACATATTCAGAAGTCAGTAACCAATCTTCAAAGTTACTACCATGAGAAGCACAAATCTCTTGTAATTTCTTGCAATAAATTTACTGTACACACTTCCCATAACAGAGGGTTTACTGAAACACAGATGTGGAAGGATTCATGCAGTAATATCTATAATGTACTCAAGGCCAAAATCTACCTGTTACATTCCCCATGTAATGGCAAAGTCTCCCCTGCAACTGATCCTAATTGGACAGCATTGTCTGGACTCGTAACTGCAACACAGTTATTCTTACTGGCAAGCCCAGGCGCCAAGGACAAATGTCGATCCCGTATTGTTGGCAAATGAGACTTAGGAATGGCAGTTCCAATACAGGATTCAGTAGACCTTGAGAGATGAGAATCACTGCCTCTTATCATGGTGTCTGAGTACAAGGGCTGATAAGGCAACGTGCCATGGTTTACATCATGCTGAAAATGCCTTGGCATTCGAAGTGTTTCAGTACTTCCTCCAAGAACAGGCACACTTTCTCCAACAGATAATGCTGTTTGTACAGCTTTGTCTAGTGGCACTGAGGCTTTCTGACTGCCATCCCACAGATCATTCTTGTCAGTCAAGCTAAAATCATCCACATATTCACTCATTTCATTAGTCATATTTTCTGCACGTAAAGAATTTAGATAACCTTCAGTATAAGAGCTGTGTTGTGATCTATACGGAATTGGTGATCTTCTAGTGTAAGAAGCTAGTCCGTCATCATAATCATTTTGAGCATAAAGTGACTGGCTTCTGTGTGATTTCAAAGGGAGATGGACAGAATGGCAGGTATTAGTAACATAGTCTACAGAACGGCCCTTTTTCCTTAAGAAGTTCCTTGGATGATATAAAAGTGGAACACAATTTGGATCTTGGTATGAAAATGGAAAAGATCCAACAGAAGACAGGGATGACTTCCTAGGCTTCTTTTTAACATCATTAAATCGTGAGTAGAAACTTTTCCTACGTATCCTGTCACCAACACTTTCTTCAATGTCATCTCCTGGGGGAGAAACAGGTGACTGTGGAAATTCAAAGTTCTCAAAATCTGAACACACAGACCGTGAATCAGAACTTTCCAGTTCATGTGGTGCGGATAACACAAACGAATCATCAGCAGGGACTAAACACAAATTACAATGCTTAGCATTTGCAAATTTTATCTCATCTTCATTTAAACTGTACTCATCTGCAAGTGAATTATCAAGTGCAGCATCTGTGGTTGGCGAAAGTCCAGAAATTGTGCAGGACTCTTGTTCATTGGCAGTACCTGCATCAGTACGGACCTTACATGACATGTGCCCTGAACTTTCCCTTCTTACACAGTTGTTCTTACTTCTACCAAGGTGATTTATACTCTTCTCAACTTTGCCAGGAATATACATTGCTCTTGCATCTGATGCTACTTCCTGTGTTTCCAAACTTACATCGTCATTTGTACTTGTAGTCACCTCTAATTTCACCACAGGGGTATCAGCTGCTTTTGGCACCTTCATTCCTTTGTATGCAATTGTTTCCTTCAATCCAGTGAGGGAATTAGGTCGATCTGGTTTGGTATTGCCTTGTATTACTGACCTCATATTAATCTCCTCTTCTAAGCATTTACCATGCTCAAGTACAGATGTAATTTTAGTATCTGAATCTGCACTTATGTCATTATTAGACTGTGCTTGACTGCTTCCTTCAGTTACATTCTTTGTCTTAGATTTAATGCTACCTCTCTTTAAAAGTTTTGGAACACTGCTCTCTAGTTGCTTTGTTGCAATGCTACTTTCTGATACACACATCTCTTTTGTGGTATTAGAATCAAAAAAAACTGTTTCACTGTCCAACATATTTTCAGTAGTTAACTCTGTTGAATGATTTATGGTCTTGTGTTCAAGTGTATTTAAGCCTGGATTCTGTAAGTGAGTTTCTGTGCTTTTATTGGTTTCCAAGTTTCCCATCTGAATTTTCACATCTCTTTCAATGGACTTCTTTTTAACCACAGAAGAGTTTGAACTAATTTTCTTCAAACACTGTGGAGGAAAAGTTTTGAATTCTCGTGAGCCACTGACATCTGTGTCAGGTTCCAACAGAACATTGTCATTATGAGAACCAGCATATACAGACTGAGTACGTCTGAGACGAGATAATAGTGAAGGCTGAACAGGTGATGACTGACATGTTTTAACTGGAGTACCTTCCAGATTCCGAAATAAACCTAGAACAGAAGTTACTTTGTTTCTTAGTTTTGAACGAGCATTTTCATTCATAGAAGGCAAGTAATTTTTGGAGCTGGACTCAACTGTATAACAATCACTCACAGAAACAGCACGTTTCAAAAGGTGTGACTCTGAAGTAACAATATCACCACTGCGAGGAGCTAAGCTTTGCTTACGTAGAGAGCAAATGGCTTTGTCCACACGACTCTCACCAGAAGTGCTGGCTGAAGGAATATAGTCACCGGATGATCTGAATCTTTCAAGTTTTTTCTCTAGTGAATGCAGAAACTGGCTCTTCCTACTCACATTATTAGATAGCTTTTCAAATTTCAAACAACTTTTCTCTGTTTTCTTGGCATCAATCATACTATCTGACTTCTCTGCCACTTCATTTACTGATTTCATTTGTTCTCCACTCTTTTTGTCCATCTGTTTTGTCTCACTCTTGCTGTTTTTCAGATTCATATTATCCTTGTCAGTATTTATACTGTCTGAAAATGCAGGTACCAAATTTGTCTCCAATCTTTCTTCACTGTGACCAGATGATGCTCCAGTTTCTATACCTGCATGTATTTGAGATACAGACCCATTCTTCTCTGCAGCCAGCCTCTGTATGTTCTTCCTTAATTTCAACTTATTTTCCTCTTTTGCCTTACTTGCATCCTTTTCCTTGGCATAAATACTTTCCTCTCGTGGAGTATCAAAAAAATCTGGACGCAGAAAACGTGAAATGCGGCGTTTCTTTTTTGCAGCATCTTTCTCTTCACCTGCAGGCTGAACTTGTTGTCTCCTATCTTTCTCTACAGAACCTTGTCTGAAAAATTTGCTCAGTACTGAACGATCAGGTGTACGGCGTGATATACTAGTTGATTGTGGTTTACTTGCAGAATCTGTGCCTTCCTCAACATGAACTTTCCTTTGCTTTTCTACCTCACAACTCACAGTAGGTGACCGGAAATGTAATAATGAGGGAATCTGACTGCGGCCTTTATATTCTGAAGATGATGTTGCATTACTGTTGCTTTTTCTTAATGGTCTAGCCTGATGTTTACTTCTGACATCAGGCATGCTTTCAAGGACTGAGCTGGAAGTGCCCATGCCGTCAAATGTTGAAATATTCAGTTGAGAAGGCAAGGCTGAATAGGAACTAATGCCTTTAGGATTAACAGATGCATTGCAGGAGCTGTCTACTTTACAATTTGAAGAGGTCTTCAATTCTGCGTTCATCTTGTCAGCACATGAATAAAAATGTTTCTTTTCCTTTGTCCGCGTGACACTAGGAAGTGATGATGAATGGTGAGGCCGATCATATGCAGTTTCTTCTGGAATAGTTGAGTGGTTCAAATTATGACCACTTCCATTCAAATGATTCTTATATGGACCACCACCCACATCTGTGGAATGCTGTCTAGTGCTGGATGAGCTTTGACCAACCTCTCTTCTTCGTCCATGTGATCCAGCACTGCATGGCAGTGGTGGGAGAACTTTGTTTATACCCAGTGGCTTTCTGTGATGACCATAAACATCACAATCCGATGCTGAACTATCTCTATGGGTAGATATGCTGAAAAAGTCCCTATCTTTTGAATCTAATAAACTTAGAGATCTACGACCTGAAGTCAGATAATCTTTCCTTGTCTGATTCCTAGTGGATTCATCCATATCAGATAAATAATCTTGTCTGTGTAAAGATAATGTTAAATTGTCATGGCTGTCTTTTCCTCCTTGAACTCCAAATTTTGAATTTAATAAGTTACTACTTCTAGAACGATAGTCTTGGTTCCTGGATATACAGCTATTAGATCTCTCAACAGCTGCATTTTGCAAGGAAAGTGTTGACAATCTTCTTGACGTGTGCTGTGGAATATTACTATCCTGAGATGTTAAGGAACCAAGAGAAAGCTTTCTTGTGGGTATAAGGTGATCTGATGGTGGAGTTTGCTGATTCATAGTTGACTGGCTTCCTACATCCTGGCAAGATGAGTGCCAGTTGTGCTGTATTCGCTGAGCCATGCTTGGTGTGTAGTAATATGAGCTGTTCAACTCACTTCCAGCATCATCACTTATGCTGCCACTGTCAAGTCTTGATGGACCTGTTTGAACAGAGGGGGAAAAATTAACTCTTCCAACAGTATGTCAAAAGTGCAGCATTCTGTGGTTATAAGGTGAAAGTTCAAAGCTTTCGCATGTAACACCTCAAATTTATGTGCAAGTTCACTTATTATTGACAATGGTGACTCATTACTAGTAAGACGATCAGTTGCCTAACTACCTTTGTTTACTCACACATCATCTTTATTCACTCATACTTCCAACTAGAATCATAAGCAAACATAAATTAAAAATTAACCTTTTAAGCGCTGTGTTTTTAAGAGGCTGTCTACCATCAAGTGCCAAGTATTTCCTCATCCTTTTAAATCTTTTGTGTCACATACTCCATAATATATGCATCTTAAACATTTTGTCTTACCTTTTGTTTATAAACCTGGTTGCGATGATTAGTAGACAGACATCTTTTTCACATATATGACACTGTGTATACTATTTGCACATTTTATAGAGCTACCATCTTCCTCATAATGTGCAGGAGCGTGCTGTTTCTCAAAACACAGCTGAATGCACAACTGCACATGACAATGCCTGCACTCATATGAAGTCTGGGTTCTTTTCCATTAAAGGAATAAACAAGACAGTCACTAACAGGGTACTTCATTTTTCAGCCAGTGTTTAAAAAGCAAACATGGAAAATGTATTTCAATTAGGCATGCTGGATAATCATCTATGGATAGCCTACCTCCCATCTTACATAGTATTCTCATCTGGTGATGATTTTGCATGAGATGCAAGACCACTCTCAGTCTGAATTCTGGTACTGATTACATTTTAGATTAGGTTTAGATTCATTCATTTATTAACATTCATCGATCCATGATTAATCTGGTAAAAGAACAGTTCGTTACACCACGTTGCAGTTTTTCTTATTCTCTCAATATAGCTATCATGTTGCACCAATCAACACCCCCTGCACACCACCACAAACACTACCATGCATGCTGACTTATTTATAGGTTCATTCACTTTCCACATTCTTCTGCAGAATGGTGATCATATGTACTTCTCTCTTATCTAGCCACTTCCATTACCATCATGCTGTTATTGTGTGCAACTTCCACTTTTCCCCTGCTCAGTGTTTTATCTAATATTGTCAGGCCTTTCCTAGTCTTTTTCAGTGTGCCACACAACATGATTTTGCAAGTGTGGTGGTAGTCAGCCAGTTGTGGACTTACATAGTAGCTGTCTATGAAAAGACTATTCTTTCATCATCAGATGTTCCACAAGTGTGGAAACTACACTTACTGTTACTTCCAACACAGCACTGAACGCAACATTTGTTTGCATACCCGTATATAGTATAGGTAAAACAGTAAAGTTGTCCCTGTATGCACCATGAAGGCATAAAGGGGAAGTGGACATATAGCTCTACTCACTTTTACCATTGTCAGGAGATGGAGGTGAATGGTCATTTGCATGCCCTGACCACCTTATCCCCAGGGAAAGAGCCCCTGGTATCCACTGCACAGGAAGATGGGTGGGCCCCAGAGCTGCTCTGGATGTTTTGGAAGAGAGATAAATACCTCGCCCCTGCTGGGATTTGAACCCCAGATCATCCATCCTGTAGTCTGGTCATTATACTGACTACACTATCCTGACTCCTTGGGTAACAGTATACACAACAGATTCTAGTGCATGCCCTGTCTTTATATTACACATGACAGTTTCACTTCATACCAGTGACAGTTAGGGGAATGTGTTAGTTCAATGACAAACACCCTTTGAACAAAACTGAAATTTCATCTAGACAAATAACATGTCCACCACTGTCCTTATTTTGTAGAGGTGGACACCTTCAGTTTGTTTTCAGTTGTCAGAAAAGTGCAGCATTGATAAAAGTAACAACACAGGCAATGTATGTATAATGTTACATTGTGGTGAGTTCACATAATATTATACCTCCTCAGCTAGCCTTTCAGCCTAATACAATTTCACTTGTAGTTGGCAACAATGAGTTCTTAGTATTGTTGCTGAACTAAAAGTTGTTGCCATGGAAACTCAACAATATTTCCTCTGTACTGTAGACCTACATACATGTATGTCTCTATTAACAATATTAATAACGAATGCATTGCAATGGAAATGCAACAGTGCCTTCTATTTAGTATGGTTGTTGAGCTACAAATATTTCATAATGCTTATACTTCCTCGGTTATCCAAACAGCCTGATACCATTTTTTATAAAGAGAGCGATTTTACTGAAAATTTATGTTGATGGCAACAATGAAACATACTCAAGTCTTCATGTAAGGTGCCCTATATTTTTGTCCAACTTTAACCATTTGGATTTCTCAATAGATTTTCATAAACATTCCCAACATCAGATTTCACTACAATCCGTCCAGTGGGAGCAGTGCTGATACGTGTGGACAGATGGACAGACATGATGAAACTAATACATACTTTTTGTGACTATATGTGAACCGGCCTAAAAAGCAACCACAAGGCATGCTTTCAGAGTAAAATGGACAATGCAAACATTCTTTTGTCACTAGTTCCCTGTTTTGTGGCATCAATAAGCATACTGCCAGAAATATATAAAATTTTTCTTCACACATGTCAGTCCACTTCTGAAGACAAGGCTTAGAGCATGAAGGCTGTTTCTGAGTACTGAAAGTATAATGTTTATTTATCTTTCTTGGATAAATGTTATCATGTCTGGAGTCACATTTTAACACAATCAACAAAACTAGCACTTCCATTATATATGGCACTTATCCCACTTTTGTCCTTTTCACTCTTGTGAGATTTGGGGTCATCATAAGCCATTTGCCATACATTATTGTCATCATTTTGTCTTTTCCATTGCCTCTGCAACAGTACAACTGGGCAGCTGATTGCTCACTATCACTGACACTTTTTTTTTTAAAGAAACAGGCAGACTCAAATTGTATAAAATTATGACTGAAATACACCTGCAGTAATAATTATTATTACAACACACTTACAACTGAAAGAATAAGGGAGAAGTTGGTGCTTACCACTCTGAACTTTTGTCAATCCTCCCCCTCTCATATGTTGGAACATTTCCTACACACAATGTTCCTATGAAATATGCAAGAATCCTGTTACAACTAAAATGTTGTTTACCATTTGTGCACAGTTCACCAAATCACTAAAAAAAAAAATTTTCATTCTGCTGGGGAATCTTAAGTTATGTGTGCTCAAAACCTCTTACAGGCCACAGACGTATGTCTGGCAGGCAACACACTGCCCATGGGTTGCCCAATACTAATACAGATAATCAACAGTAAAAATATTACGGTGCAGTGTTATAAATCCTTCTTTTAATGCTAAACAAGAGAAAAAACAATAAGGAATATGCACTAGTTATTTTTTTTGTATTCTGTTAAATATTTAGTATATAAAAATCTTCAAACATAAATTATGAATCTTCATAAGAACCACCCTCTGTGAACAATGACCTGTTTTTGAAAGCTCTGATAGTTTCATTTGCACATCACTTAAGGAACCACAGAGGACCAGTAGGGGCCAAAATGAAATTTGGTAACAATAATTAGTGTAAACCCATCAAAATGTAAATCTAATTGAAATCTTAGAACGTTATGTGTGGACCAACTGTTGAAATGATCTCTGGTTTAAACATCCACGTATGTACTACATACCAACTGCCTGCCTGGTAAAGATGGAAGAACATTAATTTTATTTACCTATACTGTTTCTCCTATGTCCATTTGACAGAATGTGTAGCTATATAAGTAGTATAAAAATAATACACAGACATAAGGATGTTGAAAGATTATAATGTCAATGAATTCAAACACAATAAACTGTAATTAATGTTTATCTGTTACATTTTGCTCATGTGTACCTGAAAATGTGATGCATCAACTACGAAAAATACATAATCACATTGCCAGCTGGATGATATGACTGATACACATAATTCAACAATGCACACGCCACCCCCCACACCCAAAAAAAGCTTCTGAAGCAATTAAAATAAGGCATCACATAACACTGAAAATAGAAAGACAACTGTGACTATGAAAGTGAAGAGCATCCATTCAATAAATAGAATTGGTCTTATGTAATAAACAGACTGGCACTGGGCGAAATTGTCTCCAAGTATGTCAGCTTTCCCCCCCCATCAATTATAATTGATGGGGGGAAAGCTGACGGGTGGCATGATAATTATTTATCATGCCACCCATGCTCTATGTTCATACTCATGTATCTACCATCACCATTATATACCCTAAACATGGACAGCCTTGCTAAATAAGAGGGGGTTAGAGGGTGCGGACAGGAAACAGGGGAAGTGTACGTATGTGGTTTGTGATCTAACTGGCGCTATATTTATTACAAAAGTGAACAGTGAACTTTAGCACAATACTGAGTTCATAAAAAGAAATGCTTGCATGGATATACAAAGTAGTCCTTTCACATTTATGTAAGTAAATGTGATGCTTTGATGACAGCATAAACGCTGGAACATATTGCCATTTCATCCATTTTAATGTGTGCAACTTAAATTGTATCTGTTAATTTTAAGTTGTAGTAGACAGTAATCATATACGTACATATATTAACAGTAAAGTCTTAAGAAGGAACATAGGCTCCAACATCTTGCAACAGATAACAAAACAAAACAAACTATTATTAATTAATTCATAAGGTGACTGACTACTTTACAACATTCAACTGAAGGTCTAGAGATTGCAATGTCCTGTTAGCACAGAAACACACATATTATTCATGTATAAACTGTGTGTCTCTGGTCTACTGTGTTAGAATACTAGTTACACATAACATGTAATGAAATCAAAACTACACATGATAGGTACACACATGAGGAACACACCTGTCACAAGTATTCCTACTGACAGATGAACTTTATGCTTAAAGAATTCAGCAGTACATACATTAATAGAGGTACACAGTTTTCATTCCCCAGGCTCAGTAGTAGCAGTAGTAGTAGCAGTAGTAGTAGCAGTAGTAGTAGTATAGTAGTGGTGATGGAGTTGGTGATGGAAGTGTCTACTAATAGGTTGCTGTTGTGGTAGCCTTGTGTTGGAGGTGGGGCAGGGTGGTGGTGGTGGTAGGGGTTGATGCACCCCCTGCCCCTCCTCTGCCTCTGCCCCGTCCTCCCCCAGGGACATGCACAGTCAAATGCACGCTCGCTGCAAACAAGCCACAAACAAACACAAGACAATGCAAGGTACAGTGAACTATCTGCCATACCACCATCAAGACTTTAGAAAGAAAATTTTGAAACCATGGGTGTTTGTTATGAAATTAATCCAACCTGTCATTTCCTTTCTGTCAAACTTATGCCCTAGAATGGAAACAGAGGCAACCTAACAGTTATAAGATGCTGTCCTCCCCACTGTCTAGTAAGTTTTGAACCACCAGAGAAGTGGTCTTAAAAGTCATCCCAGCAAGGGTTGATAACATGCTTTTTAAATCCCGTACATCATGGGTAAGAAATGGTTCATGTGTGTACATGCCTGTTGTTTGTGCATAAGCATAAGTGTGTGGGCACACGCATGTGTCTAATTATGTACAGTTTGAGTGACATGATGATGGCAATATGCCGAAACATGTAATGACAACATGTCATAAATATTCACAAGATTCGTGTTCGATGGTGAATATTACCAGTTCTTGATATGATGAGCACACAGTTTGGTATCATGACATTTTGAGTGATGGTGAATCTTTAAAAATATCTCATAGAAACAGCCACTATCTAACTCCATGATATTCTGAATGACAGTTTTCTGAAAAACTTACAGCAAGGCATGTGAAATGTGTCATGGTTCAGTCACGAATATGCTATTTGTTGCTGTTACTGAAAGATATCAATACGTTAACCACGGAAAATCTAAAAAACTTCCCAGATTATTCACAAGAGTCAGGAAATAAAGAATTTTGTCACATCAGCCAAGGACTAGACTTGTAAATTAATACTTAATTCACCTGAAAAAAAGGAATACATACCAATCTTTCCTACATAGTGTTCACAACCCACTTTTTGCCTTCTTTTCTCCAACTGGATGTATGATATGATAGCATTATGTGATAATTCAAATAAACTCGCACACATTCATGCTGCAGTTGAATCTACATTGCCTGGCAAAGGCAACCATCTAATGTGCAACACAACTGAGGAAAGACATGGGCGGAATTTCTAAAACCTCAGTTACAAGTTATAAATAATCAACAAAATCTGAGGAGGACCTATTATTATACAATGTATAAAATACTTCAAATTGTTAATTATAACCATTCCTTTTATTATCACAACTAAACATGATATATAAATACTTTCTGGACAGTGTTCATTGTCTGTAGGACTTCTGAGGCTGGCTGTGTCTTCAGATGAAAAGTAAGAAAGGAAAGGACAGAGTAGGTATTTCCCCTTTTCCTCCCTTTGCTGTTCAAAGATGAAGAAATAGCAAGAAACCAAAATGCTCTAGAGACAATATCAACTACAGGCATAATTACATCATGATACCAGACCAGTGTCAATACCTTTAGACCTACATTACACTTGAACACGTTTGGTCAAAGTAGTTGAGTGCTGTAAATTTGTGTGAATTATATATCATTAGGTTTTGGCACAATTTTAATTTTTAGTGGTCATAATACAATTCTGCCTTAGACACAGGAAGTAATATTCTCATATAACTGCAAGACATGTTAACATGTATAAATGTCATGACTCATATGGGTCTATCAGATTCAGAGTTCTGGATTCAGTTGCTAATCAAGATGTACTATTTTCTGCCTCAGACCTTCTAAGCAAAATACAAGAATTAGTATCATTCAAAAAGACTATAAGCAATTTCTTGATACAATAAACAAATAAGTCACTCTAAAATTTAAACTCTTTTCCATATCTGACAAACTACAGAACAACTGTAAAACAAAAGGTAAACTATCTTGTCATGGCAACAACACACTTATTTTATACCGTTTGAAACTATTACTGTTCTATTCGTCTGTTATACAGAACTCAATTACATCCTCTTATGCCAAAAAACTTGAATGCATACAGTGGAAGTTCACAGCTCTTTGTAACAATCATTTTTTCCCCAGACCATTATAGCTATAGCTATGCTAATGCACTTCAGCTTCTTAATTTACATACCTTACAAAAGAGAAGGCTTAAACATGATACAGTACTTGTAATTAATGTTCTTTTGGGGTTCCAAACTTTTTCCATCTTCTATGGACATCAAAGAGCTTAGAGTTCCTACTCAGAATCTCGGGGACTTCTGTATGTTTAATTTCCACTCATCCTGCGAAAACTATCCTTCTGCCAGGTATGCATTAACAACAAATCTGGTTTGAAGAAATGTTGATATCTTCAGAAGGCAAGACATATTACACATTAAAGTGTTGTAGTTTTATCATCATTTTGAACCATGTGTTAATTACGTAATTTAAATTACTTTTATGTCCCTCTTTCTTTGTCCTTTATGTTATACGTATGTTTTTGTGCACTGTTCCATTGTCACTGTTTTTGTATGTATGTTTGTGGTGAGTCTGTTATTGGCCACTACAGTGTTCACTCAGCACTTGGGTAAACAATAACTGAACTGCACTGAATGGAAACGAATTGATTTGAATCAAAATAAATTTAACGGAATTATGAATGATCTTTAATGACACTGATAATTTTCACATGAAGAACTGACAGAAATTACAAGTTATATGTTAGATTCTTACTACAAATAAATTATACCAACGCCTTCTATATCAAAGTGATGGCAGCAAAAATCTATAATCTTATTTCTTATTTTCAAAACTTCACATACTAGAAGAAGGTACAATATTAAAATAATGTATAGTATGCAGGCTATAAGGCATGAATACATAAAAGTTCTGAAATTCTGGGCTTATCCTTACATGGGCATGAGTGTTCATCGCTCACTGTCCACTCTAAACAGTTCTTCATTAAAAAGTTAGTTCTACTTAATTTAATTTTTATGTTTCATTCATACTTGTCCATATACCACCTTGGCTTCATATTTAGCATAAACAATGTCTTATTACAATATGGCAGTAGCTGACTAGTATGGTTCATATGCAATAACATTAGCAAGAATCTATACTTACTACCAAGAAAAAAGGCGCAGACATTTGAGGAAATACAGCAAACTATTTTAAATTCACAATATATGCAAGCTGAATGTGTATAGAGTATAAGTGTAGCTTACTGTTTAGACAAATATGTCAGTTATGTTACTGAACATCAGAAATAATCACAGTGACATTTAGGTTTAAAATACTTGCTTTACATTTAAACATAGCACATTTTTAAACTGACAGGTTCTGAGTTCAATGACAAGAGCAGGAAACTTCAGATATCTGATTCACAGCATCTGTTTCCTAATTCAGATCTAACAGAGAACACCCAACGATGTTACAAAATTTACACCTTATTCTAGCCAATATGTACAGTAGCTTGGGCTGCTAAAGCAACATGCAAGTACTATGGTAGAGTTTTCTCATGTGTTTCAGATCCCTCTTTCCCAATCTTATTTTTCTTTTTAATCACATAAGTAAACTTTAATTTCTAAATTTCACTGTTATTCCTCAATGCAGTGACCCAACAAAGAAAACAAACATATCCTTGAGATCTGCGCTCTTCTGGGATATTACACGGCATCATGTGGTAACTGTTTACCAACGTTTCGGGACAATGTATCAGTCCCATTTTCAAGCATCAAGAGTCTGAGGAGAAAAAAAAGCCAGCACCGTGACGAAGATTCTACATGCGAAGGTGCGCACGGGGTGGTAATCAGTAAGCCTGGTGACAGCCAATAGAGTTGAATCAGGAAAGGGAGGGGTCGATAGAGACAACATTAGGAGTGTAGTCAGCCAAAGCTGATGGAAAAACATGTATGGAATAAAGTAAGAGAAAGGGAGGAAAATATAAAGATAAATAAATAAAATAAAAAGAAAACAAAAAACATAAGAATTAAAATAACCCCGCACACACGTTCACATATAGAATCTATGTCACGGTGCTGGCTTTCTTTTCTCCTCGGACTCTTGACCCTTGCAGATGAGACCAATACATTGTCCCGAAACGTTGGTAAACAATTACCACATGACGCCATGTAATATCCCAGAAGAGCGCAGATCTCATCAACATCGCAGCGCAAACCTAAAATCAAAACCATATCCTTGCTGAAAATATAAGACACGGTGCTGATGTGTATCTATATTTTCTACTGTATCTTTAAAATGCACAAAATTCATTTTCCAGTTATATATCCCAACAACAAACTTTACAATTGCAAGAGTTCAGGATTACACAATTAAAAAAATAGTTGGAATTTACTTTGAAGATGCCCGCAAATATAAGTTTTAATAATCCTGTATTGTTCAATCATTATGTGTACTGATTACAAAATATAATCAACCACAATTGCATCACAGACCACCCCAAGGTAGCCTCAGTGGATACCTAAAGATGCCACCAAAGCCCTGGCCACTTCGTTTCTACCTTCCTGAGTTTATTTACTATTGTTTTAATTTTAATTGTACCTTTATTTTCCCTGCCAGTCATTTCATCATGCTCCAAACATTTATTGAATCCCTACTGATGCTATACAATCTAAGAATTTGACAGCATCAATAAATAAAAATATATTCCTGACCCTCCCACCCATCCATCACCTGACTTCCCTGCATAGCTTAACCTCCAGACCTCACACCTAACCATTACTCTGTCACCCACTGCTCCTTCAGTCCACCACACCAACAGCCTCATCATCCTTCGCCAACCCATCTTCCCTTACCTAAATAACATACTTTCTAGCACAGCTACTCTGGACTGCTAACTCTGCAGATGAAGGCACTGCAATCCCATGAACACTAGTCACTATTTACCAATCAACATGGCACAATATCCCAGCAGATTTTAATTCTCCAACTGTAACTTCTTTCAGTTTCATACTTCTCTCTTTTTTTTTTTTCACTCCCCAACACATTAATATCCCATATGCTTATTATTTGTGTGATAGAAAGTCACAGGCATGAATTTTCTTTCCCTCATGTTACAGTATTTCCTCTTGAGCAACTTTAATCCTGATATTCAGCTTTTCACTTTCTTTGATAATGCTTATGCATATGACCTCCAAATTACCATTTCAATTGTCTCCACTATCTACCAAACAAGTCACACACAGGAACACAGTGTTAGAAAAGATTCTATTACCATACAGAAAAGGACACTCCAAGTACTGCTCAATTTCTGAATGGCTATTTTTTCGGTTTAATAGAAGGGTTTAACACATCCAGAAAAGTAAAATAAAAACACAATTCCCATGCAACAGCAACAGAAAACAAAATTCTCGAACAGAGATGGTGACAGACTTGAGTTTTCACCAAAGAACAAGAAGTTGATAAAGGAAGTAACATTTTTCCTGTACTGCTTCACCTAGAATTTACTACAGTACAAAATGTTAAAAAGTCCAAAAAACAAGAAAAGTACAAAATGTTAAAAGTTCAAAAAACAAAACAAAATATCCTCTATACACATGCACTGTGCATTACCAAACACAATTTAAGTGTCAGTGACACACTACTCCCTAGTAGTATCACGTCACTTAAATTTCAAACACCAGTAGGTAAGTCACTTTCCTGAAAAATAAAACATTGCCCTGTACTATAAAAAACCTTGACAATACTTCTGTTGAACATAAAACCATAAAAAACTGCCATATAAAAACTGCACATAACTACTAAATTACACTACAAACTGTAGCAACAAATACTTAAATGTAACTGTCCTTTTTTTTTTTCTGAAACATCTTAATAAGCATGTTGCTAATTGCAAGGTTGTTCATAAAAACAATTCAAGTTTCCTATATACAATGAAGTCATTCAGCATTAAATCTATATATTTCTCTCATATGTATGCATATGCAAAATAAGACAGTGACAAAGTTTTAAGCTAAAATTAATTTTCTGTGAAAAAAGAACACGTCCATAGACAGCAATAACCAGACTGAAGCCTATATTATGCCATTATATTTTGGAATAACAAACTTTTCAGACAAAAAATATGAACACTTAAATGTCAGAAACTGAGAAACCAAAGAAACTCGTAGGATCTCTTTCATGTATATCAGTAATATCAGACACTAGAGGATAACTTGAAGAAAGCAATGAAATTAAATTCACCCACAAGTACTACAAGAAACTAATACCAAAAACCCATCATTAGGCACTACCCTGTGCCCCTTCAATCCACTGTTATCATCATAACCTGTATTCCTAACATTCATCGTCTTGTTATTCTCCCACCTCCTTCACATTCCACATGGTCAGTCTACAGGGACTTCCTTACCAAAATTCTGTATGAATCTCACCTCTTCTATCCCAGTCAGATGTCAGCCCATAACTACCAACTTGCATTTCATTGTCCCAGTAACCTACAGTTATATAAACATATAAATGCCATGGAAATATAAACTTCATTTTCAGGTTAGGTTTGGGTGTACTCACAACATTTAAAGCACAGTATTTCACTAGTCACTGTGATATGACAGGATGTTAAAAATTATTAAACTGCTGTATTTCTTGTATGTATTTTTAGCAAGTACGAACAGATGGCTCCAATTAAAAATTTGCAATTAATATATGTAGACTAAAATTAAAATAGTACTCACCACAAGTCTCCATTAAATTTCTAAAAGTCTCCATTTAATTTCCCCGCTGTGAGTGGACAAATATATTTTTAGAGGTTGGTACTACACATACATAAGATTGCACTACTCCTTAAATGAAATGCAGATCCAATAACATGGATAACACATTATATTCAACATGAAATAAAAAGTTTCTGATGTATCTCCCAACACCATAAAACAAGTACATACATACTGACCTCTTGGTAGTGTTCCTCCACCTGTCTCACTGTAGACACTGTCACCATCTGAAACATGTCTGCTGATATTGCGTCGCCAAGATGATGGGCCACCTCCATCATTCCCAAATGGTCGTGAAAAGTGGGAACTCTCAGATATTCGTCTATGGAGAACATCACACAAGACAACAAATTAATCATATGCACAATAACAACATGAAGTAACAATCTTCAATTGATGCATTCTGTCCATGCACTTCTCACACACCATCCATACAAGTGCCCATCAAGTATACACATGTTGCATATAACAACTGTTTCAATTTTCCAACAAGTTTTGGTTTATCATTACCCCATCTTCAGTGAGACAGAATACTAAATTATTGATTACATACGTAGTGCTACCCAAAAGTTCCCGAAATTTGAACGTCGCGAGGGAACTGGTTTTAGTATGGACTAGTGGCACCTGGTAGCACTGCCCATATCCTTTGTGAACCAGTGTGTGACGTGGCTTCGCACTGAGTGCACACATTCTTTTGATCTACGAATTTTTATAACATCGTGTTTGTGCCATTTTGCGATTTTTTTTTCCGTTGAAATGGTGGACGTGAAGGAGCAGCGTGTTTGCATCAAGTTTTGCTTCAAACTTGGCAAGAGTGCTGCAAGAACTCACCAAATGATTAAACAAGCATTTGGCGATGACGCTTTGGGTCAGACGCAAAACTATGACTGGTTTAAAAATGGCCGAACGTCAGTTGACGATGACAAACGTTCTGGACAACCTTTTTCAATATTGAAGGGATTATGCATAAGGAATTCGTGCCTCCAGGTCAGACTGTCAATGCGAAGTTCTACTGCGACGTCCTGAGGGGGCTTAGGGAGGACATGAGGTAAAAGCAGCCAGGCAAATGGCGCATGAACAACTGGGTGCTCCATCACGACAATGCACCCACGCACACCACTTTGGCTGTGCAGCATTTTCTGGCCTCCAAAAACATGACGGTCATCCCCCACCCCCCCTTACTAACCTGATTTAGCCCCCTGTGACTTCTTCCTCTTCCCCAAGATGAAAATCAAGTTGAAAGGATGAAGATTTGACACCGTAGAGGAGATCCAGGCCGAATCGCAAAAGGTACTGAACACGCTGACACAAAAGGACTTCCAGGACAGCTTCCGATTGTGACAGAAACGTTGGGATCGTTGTGTACGCTCCCAAGGGGACTACTTTGAAGGGAACGGTGGCGATTAGCGATTGAGTGTTTCTGCTTTTTTTTCTGATACATTTCGGGAACTTTTGGATAGCACCTCGTACATGATTACACGAATTAATTTGTCATTTGAAGAATTTGGAGAATTAAAGAAGGTGTTGTTACATGCCACCTTTGTCCACTTTGATGGTCAACTACATGAATGGTGATACTGCTGCAAATTTACTACTTGTGCTCAACTACACATCATGATTACATGACAGATTGTGCCAATGTGGTAAAAGCATATCGGTCATGAAAAGCAATTTGTCATTAACCACCAATACACAGTTTTACAGGAGACAAAAAACTTGACCGATCCTCAATATACCAACACTTAAGCATGTTACATTTTTAAGAAAATATAAGGACAAGCAATTGTTTTGTGGACACAACATTTTGATATAAGGTGTGTTTGTAAAACAACTGTTTAGTAATCTGGGAATCTCAGTTTGACGAATTGAGTGGGTTACGACAAATTGCCGCATCATGAGTAATATAGAAAATTATATTTCAAGAAGACATTCAATGTAAAACAAGAATGGCCAATTTTAATTTCTTAAACAAATTCTTATGTAATACCCAAAATATTTTAAATCAATTTCAGTGGAATGATTAATATTTACCATTATCTGATCAAACATTTATATGACCTAATTTAACTGTTGCCAAACTTTGCTCCCATGAAACACTGGTGTTCATGAGCTGGCCTGAGGTGTTCAACTACTAAATTCAAGCAATGAAGTCTTCTCCCAACTGAAGAAAAAATAATGTTTTGAGGGGGATTTTTCTCAATTTTAAATTTACTTCATTATCCTTTATATGAAAGCCATCCATTCCACCAGGTCTACAATATGACACAACATATTTTATGCTACTAATGCTGTTCATAGGTCAAATGACAACATTAAAGTATCAGTTTTTCTTGGTGTTCTATAGACAGCACCATAAAATCCAGGGTTCTGTGTGAACTCAGGACGTCTGAGAACCATTGACACACTCAATAATTTAACAATAACACATGTTACAGGGCTTAGGATGACTGGTCACATTCAAAACATGCAGAATAACTGCAGTGACTGTACATCAATAAACATAATGTACTACTCGTAATTGAGGTTTTATTGCACCAGCCATCTATATAAAGTGATCAAATAACTGCAAAACACAATTAACGCTCTGGCACCAAAATTAAATGCCCACAGGGGGTTGCACAAGACCAGATTTTAGATGGTGGCTGCATAAGAGCAGATATATTTATACGATGTTCAGCAATTTGAGAACCACACTGTGCATTATGTATATATAATGTTGGACATCAAAGAGTTAACAAAAATAAGCAAAATGAATGTAACTAAAAACTAAATTCTTACACAGTGCAACTAGAAAAGGGAGAAAACAGAGACTCAGAAATGAAGATGTGAGGGAAAACAAAATGATTAAATTACAGAGCAATACAAAACAAAGACGTTTAGTGGTTCAGCCATATGAATAGAATGAAGACAAACTACCCAAAATTGTAATGCAACTTGAGCAAAGTACAGAGACTGTGTGAAGGCAGAGTACATGGTGGAAATATAATGTGAGAACAGACACAGAAATAAGAGGCAATACATGGACAAAAATAACAGACATGACAATATTAATGACTCACATTTTTAATAACCAGTATCTAATAAATTATAACTCAAACAAAGACCCCTTTCCAATTTAACATGCTGCTCTAATTACAGACTGCTGCACTGTAAGCAGTTGTATTAACAACAACTGTTCATTATATATGTAGTTCCTGTTAAGAATGGCTAATTTACAAGTAAACAAAAATGCTACCAGTATGCTTACAAAGAAACTTAACAGCACATACAGATCTGAATTAGAAAACCCAAAACATGAGGATATTAGCACAAGGACTACATATGTGTGAGGTGCTTGGCAGGCACATAACTGTAAATCTACATACCCCTAGCAGGACATAGCTATAACTTTGTACACTCTGTACAGCAAAAATTAACCACTTAAAATTGGCAAATTCCAAACCGGAAATGATGTAAGCATACGGCTGGCATCACAAATCCTATCACTTGTAATTTCCTTGTATCTGTCCATATGTGGTTTTTCTCTACATTCTGTGAATTACAATTACTTAGGTCAGACATACCGTATATTCTCGAATCTAATCCGCACTTTTTTTACAGTTTTAGAGGGCTAAAAAATCAGATGCGGATTAGATTCGCGTGCGGATTAGATTCGCGGTCTAGAGCTGGATTTTGGAAAAATGATTGAGCTGCTGTACAATATAACAATAACGTAATTAACGTAATTAATAAACAACGTAAGAACAATACAATACAATAATCTATTATTTTATTATTTATTATTATAATTTATTATTCATCAGACTCGCCGTCATCACTCATAATTCGAGGAATGTTCAAAGATCTGGCCTTCTTTATCGCCTCCTCGCGAGTAGATCATAACTCACAAACAGTCCAGTCTTGCGTCTCTCTTGAAAAAACGTGAAGACTGCATCATCAATTTCAGGAAATCGTCCTTTCTTGGGTCCAGTGAATTTCCTTCGTGACGCCTCACACACCCGCTGATCGCTGCCTTGTGTTTCCGCCATAGTCGAACGTTGCTTTCATCAACTCCAAAAATTGCAGCGGCTTTGCGGTTTCCATTCTCCTCTGCGCACCGAATAACTTCACGTTTAAACTTTGCCGTATATGAGAGTCGTTCAGATTTCAGGTGTCCCTCTTCCATAACTACGGTACACGACAAATTGGAACAAGCACCTCCCACGTTTCAACAACTAAAGATCAGCTGGCTTCAGACGAGATTGCGCACGTCTGTTGAGAAAGGCCCCGCCTCTATCGGTATGACTCATCGGCCACAGGCGTAGCGTCAGATTTTAACGCATTGGTAACATCCAATATTATTCAATCAGTCGCCCCGTGGGCAAGGGGTGGTTGAAGGAAAGGTGCGGATTAGAATCGCGAACTAACTTTTTTTCGTTTAAGAAGTCGCCAAAAACTGGGTGCGGATTAGATTCGGGTGCGTTTTAGATTCGAGAATATACGGTATTTCAAAAGTTGTTTGTGCTGCACTAGCAAAGCCAAAACTGTGTGGGAAATAGACATTTCTGTTATTTTTTCGTGATCTGTTGCTCTTTGGAATTCTTAAAGTTTGTGTGTTTAAAACATGAATGCAGACAATTTTTGAAAGTGGAAAAATAGTTATGCAAGCACTTTTGCTTCTTAACAGTGTCCAATTTAAAGCAAAACCTGCCTACGGAATCCACATTAACAGTCAGTATTATACAACGTACTGCATGCTGAAGAAGGTGTTTGAAATGACCTCCTCTAACTCTCACACATGCTTGTCACCTGGTGAACAAATCATTAAAAACAATGTCTAAGCAAGTCCATGCCAAGACAAATGTGATCTGTGGTTGCTAAAGGATTCTGACATTTCACTGATGATGCTACATCCTGAAGACAGCCCTCTTAAGGTCTAACATCCTAACACAAATTTTATATATATAAGCAGCATAGCTTAAAAAAAACTTTTGTTTAGCAAATAAAATACTCTGTCTACATTCATGTGGAGACACAGAATGTTGAAATTCAAAGTCCAAAGAACAACAAATCATGGAAAAATAACAGGAATGCGTACTTTCTGCACTCTTCTAACCTCATCAATGCAACATACAGCTAAGTAATACACCAGCACAGTACGATACGAGGGGGGGGGGGGGGGGGGGACTTGACGCCATGACTCCAACTGTGTGAGTCTCCAACATACTTGTCTACCAGCAAACATGCATGTTCACAAGAAATATAGTCTTCAGCCTGGTTTCACCATGGAACCTAGTCATGAAGCTAAGAAAAGTCATCAACATCAATCTACAGTTTTCTTCAAATTAGGCACATACTGGTGCTTGTGCTTAAAAGATATCTGGCACAAACAATTGTACTTAATGTAAGGTATAAAACAGGCAAACAAAAAAGATACAAGGGAATTATCACATGACTGGAACCATGAGGCCAGATGTAATGTTTACGTCACTTTCGGTTTGGGACTTTGAGAATTTTAAGTTCTTGGTTTTTGTTGTACAGCATACATCTAGCATTCTTAGTAACAATGGGCACTGGATCCAGCTGTGTTAATGAACTTTACTTCCAGTCATGACAACAAAGTTGGTACTCATCGAGCACTTTTATATGAAACTTGTATGGTTGTCAAAACTAAAATTCAGTGCATATCATTATTCAGTACATACACTGAGTAATAATTAGATAATGCTGTTTAGTAATGAAAGATTTACACACACATACATATTATATATACATACACACACACACATACATATATATATCTTACTCACACGTTAGTTGTTACAGTCCTGTGGGAAGCTAAGTGAAAACTAACCACCATCTTTTATGAGACCGATTTCTATTGTAACAAACAATACGAATTTGTAAAAACATCTAATCAATACTACTGGTGGGCTCAGATAGGGATGTTACTGGTCCTAATATGGGTATTGTTACCCTTACAATATGCATGAGAAATGTCATTACAGGGCTCAGTAACATTCATAATACAATCACCTTTTGGATTCACAGCTGTAACTTAAGAACACATACATATATACATACACACAAACACATTTCTTAGATCCATCATCCATTCAAGACGGCACGAATATGAAATTGGTCACAAAAGAAAGAAAAAGAAAGAAAAAGAAAGAAAAGGAAAAGAAAATGATATGTATTGTATTGTATTGTATTTGTATTGTGTTGTATTCATGTTGATTATTTAAGATGTGTAGGGCATAAACTGATTTAGGTTCATAGAACACAACAGATACATCAAAACAAATGAACCTAAATCAGCTTATGCCCTACACATCTTAAATAACCAACATGAATACAACACAATACAAAACACTATGGAGCTAATAAAACCATGTAATAAAGGATAGCATATGAATATAACAGGAAATCTCTACATACAGCTATACCATCAACAGCAATTATTGATCGAGGAACAAAGTCCAGCGCAAGACAACCCCCTGTTCAGATTCATTTCCCCTTCCACCCCACCCATCTAATCAATACATAAGATATCGACAGAGGACATACCTCCATAACGGAGTCCACACAAAACCGGAACAGTACACATCACAGCCATGCAACTCATGAACCAACAGGTACGTTATTCATAATTCATCAAAAATTACAATATGTACGAAATATGCAATATATTATTCTAATTCCAACAATTATTTAACTTACAGTGGGCACAGCACCATAATCCTTTCAACACGTCTATTCAATAAGTGAAACTACATAAAAACTAGCAACTATAACACAACGAGGAAAATTTCACTGACAATGCATTTTACAGTTTTAATACCTATTTTATACTCATTTAACACATCATGGAAAAGTGACAGTGTAAATAACGAAAGTGACAGTGGTGAACTATATGGTGTATAATATTGAACGAACGCATGGACGTGTTTTTTAAATAAGTGCAGTTGTATGACACCCCCTGAGGATGGCTTCAAGGAAGCCGAAACATATGTAGGGGTTTTTTAGAATGTTTTGAGGAAACCTTATATAGGTTATTTAAATAAAGTGCATTTAGTTGGTGATAAAACATTGATTATCACACGATTATTACAATATACAGATCATAACAAGATACAAGATCAAAAATACAATTTAATAGTAATAAAAAGATAACATAGTTAAAATAATAGCCAAATATTAATTAATATCACGATTAATAGATAAAAACTCATCTATTGAGTAAACGGCATTCTTTACAAGGAATTTTCTTAATTCAGACTTAAAAGCTGTATCATGATGATGTTTTAATATATTTGGTGGTAAGTTGTTAAATATTTTTATGGATGAATAAATGACACCTTTTTGTATGGAAAAGAATTTTACTAATGGTAAATGTAATTGATTTTTTGTCTCGTACTTATACAACGTATTGAGGAGTTAAGACTGGAAGCTGTCTGGATTATTAACAACAAACATCATTAATGAAAAAACATACAGACTTAGAACTGTTAGTACGTCTAATTTCTTAAGCCCACCTCTGCAAGTAATTCTTTTTTGAATCAAGAAAACATTCTGCATGGTTGATGATGAACCCCAAAAAATTAAACCATAATAAATAAGTGATTAAAAGTGTGCAAAATAAACTATTCTCAATGTATCTATCTTTAATATATAAGATAATTTTCTCATAACATAACAAACTGAACTCAACTTATTTACTAATACATTTGTACGAGACTTCCACGATAGGTGGCTGTCCAAATGCAAACCTAAAAATTTAATAGTAACAGTTACAGAAAGAGTTTGATCAGCATATATTAAATGTAATGATAGATTGGAACTTTACAAGATAAAAATTTAACAGTATATGTTTTATTAGTATTTAATACCAACTGATTTATTTTGAACCACTTAGAAATATGATGCAGGATAAAATTTAAACTCTGATTTACTTCAGTATAATTATAATTAGATGTAACAAGTATACTAGTATCATCAGCAAACAGTATGATATGAGAGCAGTTCCTAATTAATATTGGAAAATCATTAATATATATATTATATATATATATATTAAATAGCAAGGGTACAAAACAGAGCCCTGCGGATCACCACACTTAACAATGTCCCAACCAGAAGCATTGTAGTGTGTGTTAATAAATTCCAGACCAACTCTCTGTTTCCTATTAGTCAAATATGATTTAGGCCAATATAGGATCACGCCTCTTACTCCATAGAATTGTAATTTACCAAGTAAAGGTTCATGGTTAACACAATCGAATGCTTTAGTTAAATCACAAAATACACCTACAACATATTCTTTCTTATTCCATGCATTAAAAACAGTTTCAATGAGCTTATGTGTAGCAGTATCTGTTGAAACACCTTCCCTAAAACCATATTGTCCGGGTACAAGTAAATTATGACTTGCTAAATGGTGCTTTATTCTTTGAGATATTAATAATTCAAACATTTTTGAGAATCCAGTCAATAAAGAAATAAGTCTATAATTAGATATTAGAGATCTATTTTTTTTTTAATAATGTTTGATAATGGAGTACTTTAAACGGTCCGGGAATGTACCTAAATTTAAAGAGGTATTAAAAATATAAGCCAGAGTTTTACTGATAAAATCACTGCATTTTTTTAGTATTTTGTGGGATATTCCATCATAGCCATATGAACCCTTATTCTTTAAGGAAGTAATCGTACAAATGATTTCTATTTCAGTTATTGAAATATTGATCATTTCAGGAAAACGATTAGGAAATGATTTTTTGAGTAAGAGAATGGCCGACTCAATATTAGCCTGTTCAATGTTCAATTCTTCAACAACATTTAGAAAGAAGTTATTAAACGCCTCAGCAGCTTGATTTATATGAATAGTTTTATTGCCTAATTTGATCTCAGACGGAGTATGAACTTTAGTATTCGCTTTAACCCGTTTCACTCTTGATTACGTAAAAAGATGTTTTAGATTTATTATTGGATGATACTAGCAATTCACTATACTACATTTGTTTAGCCTTTCATATACAAGCATATCTCCCGTTATCAATGGCTGAGACAAGAGGGCGTAACTACCTACATGGAGAAGCATCATTCTTCAGAATTTAATAGTTCCTCACCTAGTCAAGAAAATTCCCTACATTTTACTGAACCCAATAGGTCATTACCATTTTCAAAAAAGCCTTCTGCTTGTCCCTAACTCAAGCCAAATGAAACCAGTCTACATCCTTCCATCCTATTTCTTTATGAACCATTTAACATTATCTACCCATTTATATACAGGTCTTTTCAGTCATCCCCTTCCTTCACATTTTCCCACAAAAAAACCACACGCATTTCTCTTCCCACCTGTGCATGCCACATGCCCTGCCCACCTCATCCTCATTGATCTGATCATTCTAATAATATTCTGCAAGTATAAAAAATAAAGCTCCTCATTACATATTTTTCCCCAGTCTCCTGCCACTTCCTCCAATAGGACTGTTAGAGGTTTATAGATTAGTTTTAAAAAAAGCAGTAAGGTAGAAATATGTGAGACGAGTGCAAAAAAAATGAGTTATGACCAATAACATCAGTTACAGTCTACTTTCCCCATGTGGCCTCTGCATGCCTCTGAACTGGTGAAAGAAATCCATGTCCGAGACATAGGGACACTAAGGGTTAGGTTCTGCTTACATAGTGGTAAAATAATAATGCTGACGATGATGGCTGGTAGACGGGTTCTACATCTTGGCATAGTCCATGCATAGTGGTGGTCCTGTACTCCTCACATTAACAATGATTTACTTTGCCAGATGAGAGAGAACGGTAACACATGCAGAAAAATCTGCTCTCGATTCAGTCAGCAATTAGCACAGAGGACCAACACCCTACCACTTCTATCACAGGGATACATGTGGTGTGATTAAATAATTTCCAGGCTGAATTCAGTTCTCTGTTACAAGAACAGTTACCTGTAATCAATGTTCCCCTTCACATAGTCTTCTTGGGACTTCACACAGCGAGCCCAGTGATAGTGACACCATTCAAAGCATTTCATGAAAAGCATTTCTGAAACTCGGCAAGTGCATCACACAATTTTCCTTGAATCATGTGATACCATTAAATCCCCATGCCATCTTGGAGGGTTGGAGAAGGGGGGGAGTCACACAGCACTAAATCTGGTGAGTAGGGAGAGTGTAAAATGACAGTTGTTTTATTTAAAGCCAGAAATTCATGCACAGAAAAAGCCGTGGGCTAGTTCACCATCATGGTGGAGAAACATATTCCCAGAATTCCACTTTTCAGGTTGTCTTTCAAAATGTTCTGAACTGATGCAAACATAATTTCCAACATGTTAGCAACTTGAAGGACAGTGATTCTTCTGTTTTCAAGCACAAATTCCTTCATTTGATCCATATTTTCATCTGTTTTGCTCACCAATGGATGTCCCAAGTTTTCAGCATCTTCCACAGGGGTCACACCACTTTTGAAATTGGAAAACTACTCAAAAACGTGTGTACTTTCCAATGTCTGCTCTGCAAAAGCCACTTCAAACATTTTGAAAGTTTCCATAGCATTTTTCCCCAGTTTAAAGCAAAATTTAATGCAAACACACTGCTCTTTAAAGTGTGCCATTCTCTAGGCACGCCAAAATTGCAAATGGAACAACACACACTTTTACTTCAAAAGACATTACTCAATAATCACATACCCTACAGCCTTATTCCAAGCACAAAATGATGCAGTGGACTCTACTACATCTACACTCAGGAGCAGAAGTTCATGCTAGCAGCAGTAGTGTCATCTTGCAGTTAGTCTGGAAACTATTTGGTCACACCACACATACTTAGAAACCATTGGCATTAAAAACAATTATACAGCAACAGTATAATCAATTCCCAGGCAAGATATTATTGCCCTAATTACTATAAAAATTCAGGAACAGTCTGTTTTTTTAATGACACTTCACCTGGAAAGTGGTTCTCCTTGTTGACCGTACATATTACTCCAGAAACCACTTGGAGAACTACGTCGAGAGGCTGCTAAGTGGCTCAACAATCGACTTGACGGAAAACCTGGATGACCAGTATCTTCAACATTCAACCTCTGAGTCAAACTACGTACCTGTAAATAGGAAGAAACTGAAGTCACATTTTGAAAAATGTCACAAAAATACCTCAGTGTGCAATTTACACTTTCAAACTTTTCATAACTGATCAGAATAAGCAATCCTGACCACTGGGCATGCAGAACAGTCTTCCCTTGATTGTTCAATTACTTAACACCATTCAGTCAACTACACAGATCCTGTAACATCAAATGGCAGGATGATTGCAAAGATTAATCATAAGAGACAAAGAAGTGGGAATGACTTACTTCAAAGTGCACTCCCACTTTCTGCCTGGATGCATTGAGAAAAAGATGAAAAATATGCCATGATAGTCCATCTCAGGCAATAATTCAGTCCCAGGATCTTCCAAATATAAAGAGGGGTACTAATCACTTCAATGTAATGTTTAATTGCAGTACATTTTGATCTATTTACAGTAACAAAAACAAGTTAATGTGCTAAATCACAATTTTTAAGCATTATGATACAATAACAAAGCTCAGAGAATTTGATCAGTCAGTGAGATGAGATCTGAATCCAGGACATCCCAAATACCAAGCACAAATGTCATCATGCAAATATGATAGTCCATCCATATGAACACATCTACAGTACAGGCAATAATAACAACAGCAGCAAACTACTGTGAAGGACAATGCCATGTCTGAATTCTGTTTAAACAATAAACTCACTCTCGACAGAAGGGTGGAAAACAGGGATTCTGCTGTAAGAATCTCAAAGCCATCATCATCATCTTCATCTTCTTCAGCAGAGCTGAGGCTGTCATTATGTTCTAGTGGTGGTCGCCGGCTTGGCCTGGAGCTCCTGTAATTATGTAACAGTGTGTGTCAACATGAAAAAACATATTAGCATTAATCTAAACCTGAACTGTCACTACATTTAACAACATTACCTTGAGATATACAGGCATACTCCACAGAACATCTCCCTGGTTAACACTTTCCCGGTAGAATGCCTTTGGTTTTAATATCCAAACTTCATAGAATGTATGTATCTCTCAATACGTTTTTCGGCCAATGTTTATGTAGGAAAAATTTATATTAACATTCCAAAAACTAAATACAACATTTTTAACAAAACAATGTGCGGGAAAAGTCTTGAGTTACATTCCACATGCAATTGGTAGAACGTCAGAATCACAAGTAGACGTTTTGAAAAGTGTGCCGAGTGTCAGTGTTATTTGCCATGCCAAATTGTAAATGAAATGTTTATGGTATGGCATGCAAACAGTACATGTTACTGCATACAGAGCAACTGTTTATTAACAACCATATTAATTGTTTGGTAATCAGGAAGCAACGTTTTAAGCAGTTTACATCCTAACATGGTAGTTTGTTTCTTACATACAGGCGTTTTACTGTGTTTTAGTTACGTTTTAGGAAATTGATTGGGGATTTTTGGTTGACATAATGCATTATAATTTTTTCCACTTAAAATAATGGGAAACAGGCTCCTGGTTAGCGTTTTTGCGCAGAACGTCCGATTTTCAGGAACGGATTACTGATGTTAAGCGAGAGACACCTGTATTCACATTTTTCATGTTTTTTCTTTATTGTGTGTGTGTGTATTCCATAGTTTTATGCATCCTTTACCAAGCAGAAAATAATGCTTTATGTGGAGATAATATCTGCTCATCTGTCTGTGACCTTGTGTCATTGCCCAACTGTTGAGGCACTTCTTTTTTTTAAATTTGATACGGGAGACAGTCACAAATTATAGTCAGGAAGTTCTAACTTTCAGCCATACTAAACAATAACAAAGTTCACCCTACTTATGGCAATAAATTAACTCTTTCTAATGACAGTGAACCCTTAGTTATTCATGGTAATGGAGAAAAGTAGTAGCATGCATAATTCAAACCTATTGATAAACCAAAAGTGTGGAAGTACATATTACCAAAGCTGCATTTAACCCTAAAAATTGCTCACAATTTTGAAATAATCCCTTAAACTTACATGCATTTCTTGTCATCTTTCCAATCTTCTGGAACTCTAATGCACTTATATTAATTACACAATACATTTCATACAAATATGTATAAAAACAGACTACAGCCAATTTCACTACCACTAATTTTTCTCCATGTGTGACAATCTCCTTAATTCCATACCAATGCATGATCACATTAATCAGCTTGAGCATGCACTGGAATTCCCTCCATTCCAAAAGCACTGAAAAAGAACTGCCTTGCAGTGCACATTATTCCAAAAACAGGAGTCCCTTATGCTCTTTGAGGATTAATCCATTCTAACATAATTTCATCACTTTGCCACTTGTCAAATAATAACTACTGGTTTAATTTATTAACTTATCTTTATTTTTATCAATGTCACTGATATTTCTTTCCCCTGGACCATATGTCACTGCTGCATTCTTGGCAGAACTTCCTTCATTAAGATTCTGTATTACTAATATTTCTAATTTCTATTACTGTCTACAAATAATGCTTATGTTTCCCTGCTATGCTTGTAACTGAATACAAAAATGAAATACTCTTACAGCATTACCTGAAGTTATAACAACAGGTAGTAAAGTTCCATAATTATTCCACAAAGCACACACTTCAGACCACTGTATATCAGGCAGCATCAATCACATTTTATAAACATAACTCAAGTTACATTATGGAGTATACCCATACTAGTCTTGTTTACTAATGGCATGGTCTTTTTAACATATGACACTTTAATTACATACACAGCAAATTTTGAAGTCTGCTTTATAAAGCTGTTGACTCTAAAGACACCAGTAGGTTAAGGGTTTTGAACTTACATTCTTTTACTTTCTACCACAAACTGCAAGACAAGCTTTGAGAACAGAACTACTGACCTACTATACAGCACTGACATAAAACATGTGACTGATTCTTGGATTAATTAACAATACTTACTGAATTACACAGGATATATAATGTTGAATGGTGCATGATTATGAATGAAAAACTGCAAAGGATGTGGAAGGAAGTAATCACAGTGTACATTACAGTACCATCCCAGCATAAGCTTGGAAGGGCTGATAAAAGCTATGGACAATCTAAGTCAGGTAAGGCAGTCTAAAACCCAGAATTCATATGCATAACCTTACAAACATAAAATTGGAAAGTGACACTTGAGGTTCTCATGGCAGTGATTATGAAAATGAGTGTCTTTTGGCATGTGACAACATGTAGTCTGGTAGCATACTGACTTTCAGAGGAACTTGCTGCCTTCATCATTGGGATTGTGGAACAAGGTACACCAGGAAAATACCACAGATATAGGGACAGGGTGGACCACGGCATGGTTCTGAATGGACCTATGGGAGGTGGATGGGAAGGTGTAAGGACAAAGTAACTGCACTAGACCCTACTAATGGTCTTTTGCTAGGTGAGGTGAATGCAGAAGACAGTAAGGGAACAGTGAACCTAAAAGGGGCAGTTTTAGGAGAAAATCAAAGGGAATACTGAGACAGGAAAAAAAGAAAACAAAATACAAATGAAGTTGTAAAAGACAAAAAATAAAGAGAAAATAAATGAAACCTACTAAGGGTCATTTGGCAAGTGTGGAGTGAAAGGAAGACAGGATGTCTGGTGAAGCAACATAAGCTGAACTGAGTAAGGAAATGAGGAGCTCACACGGTCCATTTTAGGGAAACGTAAAAGGAGAAATACCCAATGAAAATCACAAAAAAAAAAACAATAAAAAATAATTAAACAATGTGGGAGGCAAAAAAGAAACGAAGCCCTGACACAGGTAGAGTATCTTGTTCCTGGAAAGCCCAGTCCAGCACCAAACCCCAGGAGTTACATAACAGTCTTCTATGCTCAATGTCACAATTAATGGTTAACTCACCTTAACCTGTGCATACGATGGAAAGGCCTCTCATCATCAGGGTCATCCTTGCCAAAAGAACTGTGCTTCTGTAGAGTAGCAAATGGACTACCGAGACTGTTAAAACCTTCATCCTCACTAGCACCACCATCACTTAGCAGACTGCTGTATCAGAATAAATCTAAATAATTATTGGCTCAGTCTATAAAACGTACATTGTTTTCGTCACTTCCTCTCTGACAAACTGAAGAAAGAAACAAAATAACAGTACTTCCAGAACACACAGCGAAATGGATTTTTGGTGCATACAAAAATCAAATAAAACATTAATTTTATCAAACACTCTTTCATTTCTTTTTCAACATCCTCCACAAACATACAAAACAGTTTCATTATGCTATTTGGATACAATGCAAGGGACATATCAGAGGACTTTCTTCCTATAATGTGGGCCCACAATGGAGTTCTTATTCAAAAAGAACCCATTCAGTGACAGTTCTGGACGAAGGAGTAGTGACTGCTGAAAACAGTTCCCATGGGCATTAGGAAGACATCCCACTGACAAACAGCTTATGAGTGCAAAACACTGCACAATTCTCCCATCATTTCTGACTGGTTTACAACCCCCGGACCCTGGAAACTGAACAGCAGCTAACTGATCCTGTCTGGATGGATTCTGCAGCTGGAATGGCAGCATTTAAATATGACACACTATGTGAATGTTCTACTGTGCAGCTTGTGGTGAAATGCTGGTATGTTAAGCAAACAGTCACATAATCTCTAGTGACTCGTTGTATTCATTAGCAGTGTCACAAATTGATTGGGTTTGAACAACCCTTGTTAAGTCAGTTACTGTTCAGTTCAGGCCATGTGGGTCAGCAAATCAATCTGTATCTGCAATAATAGATATTTATAAGCAGCTGTGCACATTTTGCAAGTAATATGCACTGTGAGCAGTAATATCAAAAGATGCAGAAGTTGTACTTGGTGCAAAAGAATTTTTATGCAGTTTTTGAAGTAATTACATGACAAGGTTTTAAGTATTAAAACAATAATTTAATCGAGATCATCCCATTGTGTTTATAGAATGCTCAGTAATAAACCTTTAATATTCCTTCCAACACAGTTACTGGTCTTTTTTTAAGAACAGCTACATGTAACTGATGCCTAGACTCCAATTTTTACATATATCACCTAATAATAATTTCATCCCACTTTTTAAATATTTTAAGACCACTACTATACATCTTATTAAGACCCACAAAAAAGTTTTATACACTGCCAGCTGCTGAATGACCAAGACTGTAAACTTGTGGATCTCACACAGTAAAAACTATATACAGTGAATCCATATGTATTACATTTTACCTTGTTTTAAAACACTGTATTGAAAGCCTGATGATGATCTATTAAGACCAAAACATGTAGCTGTTCTTAAATATAGACAATTAGTTGTGTTGGATGGAATATCAAAGGTTTATTAGAATAAAGATTATGGCAACAACAGTTTCTCTCGAAGACACTTTTTAACATTTAGCAACATTCATTTCCTTGTATGGATTCATCAATGTAAAGCTGTTGTTATGTACCCAACATATACAGGACTATAGCTGTACAAAACACAATACAGTATTTGTTTCTGATTTAACATATCACAAATAAAAATGAGCAGAAAGTCTGAAATCTAAACCGCAGATCAAAATCATATTTATCATGCAGTTAGAATTAGCAAAAAGTCAAAAATCTCGATGTTCATACTAACCAACCAACCAACCAACCAACCCGCAGAGTTCTTTTTAAGAAGCTAACAGTCAGAAGTCCAGACATTCCCAGCATTTTATGGAACCTGAAGGTTCATTACTGTGCTCACAAGAGCCTGCCACTTGTCCCTATCCTTAGCCAGAGTGAGTCCATGCCCTCCCATCCTATTTCTTTAAGAACAATTTTAATCTTAGCCTCCCATCCACACTAGGTCTTCCATGTGGTCTCCCTCCTTTTGGTTTCTCCCCCAAACCCCTGTATGAATTTCTCTTCTCTCCCAGACGTGACACGTGCCTCATCCATCTTATTCTTCTTGATCTTATAACCCAATTAATATCTGGTCAGCAAACCATGAAGTGTCACAGGGTGCTATTTTCTCTCCAGTCTCCTTTACATCCTTCCCCTTATGCCACAGTATCTACATTTACACATCCCCACACAACACCCAAAGGATGACTCAGACTGCAACAGCTTACCAAGTAACTGACAATATTAGAAAAAGTCAGAAACAAAGTGTGAATTGAGGCAAACGGAATGAAAATGAGGGATGACAAGATATATCTGGAGACTCTTCCATCCACCAACCCACCCCTAGTAATAATTATGCCTCAAGAAACAATTCCTGCTTCAGAGGAACAAAGAATGGTAATTGGCTTTGTCAGCAATAAACAAAGTACAAAGCCAATACCTCATTCTTCTGGGCTTGCTGAAGCAAACAGGAGAGCGATGGTGGAGACGTGATGCTTCAGTTGAAGCTTCCGATATGGAAGGTTCCAAACTTCCAGCCCTTGGTGCAATATACCCTCCACCCTCTACTGCAATTGGGATGATGTACTCCCTTGGAGATTTTCGTATAGGCTCTGGCCCAGTCACTGAGATGGTACTGTCCGTATCAGAGTCTTGAGTGCTTTGCCGTGACAAACTGTTTGATCTACAATCAAGAAAAAAGGAACAAACATAGTTAAATAAACAGTTGAACTTCCATTTAAAGGTTTGTTGGAGGAGGGGGGTACTTATTTAAACTGAGATTCTGTCTGAATTAAATTAAATTTATCAGGTATAATCTCAAATTTTTGCACTAACAAGTGCATAAATTTCTGACTTATGTTGACACTTCTTACATAATTAGTAAGAGTTTCATACTCTAGCTTCAAACAAAGTTACATAGTCCCAGCTCCAATACACTAACAGCTAAACCAAAATTGTCAAATTGCTGTGATATTGTTCTACAATCAACAAAGTATTGCCTTCAAAAAGCTTCATACTTTTGAGATCTAATACCATACATCACTTCTAAGTGGCACTGGTGTCGCTCTCATCTCACAAGTCATATACCTGCTATGCTGCTATTACTAACTGCATAAAATTAGAAATATAAGGCTGGGACACTTGCAGCAATCACATAATGTTCATACAATTTTTGTAAAAATCAACTGGATCAAAGGTTGATATTAGAGAAGACATCAACATCAACTCGTAACAATTTTTTCTTTCTTAAGAAAGAAATGTTGGCTAAAAATGCATACACAGAATGGATCTTTTTACTTATAAGCAACTGTTTCCTTTTACCTTCAATGTTCAAGGAGTTCACTGTAACAAATATTAATATGTAACAGCGGATCTCTACAGGATACCAGACGTTAATATAAAATACAACCTTTATGAAAGCACTACCTCATAATGAAGTCACTGAATTTTGTTGTATATATGCTTAAGTTTGTGGACAGTACCTGTGAGACACTGATCTCTGCCTCTGTATGGAAGGTTTAGCAGGCAGAGGACTAGACACTGTACTGCTCTCATCTGCATCCTGTTCCACACGTATTGGGATGACGTGTTCCCGAGGTTTATTCTTACTACTGGGAGTTCCTTCTGGTTCCAAAGATGATGATCTATATGCAACATAAAGCATGGTCAATTCAAGTCAGGTGCCTACCAGTGCATTCCAAAATCAACTTACCCCTTTCAAACAGGTATAAAAATGTAACAAACATAAAAGTGTGATTTTTATATTAACAATTCAACAAGACTGTTGTAAAATGGGTAGTGTACGGCCTGGAGGCTAGTACGCGTTCACCAATTAATTTTTAATTTATTTACCCATGTTTAATCAACTATCGAGAACATGCAGCATGAAACAGTAGAATAATTTGTGAATAATAAATTGCAAAGAATATGAAAGGAAGCAATAGTGGCCTATGTTAAAATTCTATCCTGGCACCTACCAAGGAATTGAGTGCTCTACAATAAACCTCAGGACAGTCAGCCCCTGGACCAAGAATTACATCCAGTACCACCAGAACACAAAGCAGCAGTGCCAACCACTTGGCAGAGACATTCAGTACAATGACACATTAAAAACGTGGCTAATGCACGAAGATTTGCTCCTACACTACATTCAACATTTACCCAGTGACCAGTGGTCATACCAACAAATCTCGGGATATGGAGCACAAACCCATCCTACAGATGGGGTGTGACAGGATGCTTCCGAAATATGCATACCACAAGCCATTCACAGTCAAGTTCCCTGACAAGTGTGAATGGCGGAATGGGTTCAACTCAGACAACAAAGGGGGCCTGGTCTGGTACACAGTCGGGTCCAAAACCAATAAAGGCACTGGGCTGGTCTGTATAGATGGGGCTCAAGAAGGGGGCACAGCTTCAGTCTTGGGCTCTACACCACGGTATTCCAGGCTGAAATATATGCCATTAAGGCTTGTATAATGGAGAATATAGAAAAGGGTTACACAGGTAGGACCATCTGTATTCCTTCTGACAGTCAGGCAGCCATCAAGGCCCTTGACAGCTACCAGATAAATTCCAAACTAGTCTGGGACTGCCATCAATCCCTGGTGAAACTGGCAGAGCATAACAGGATCCAACTGGTATGGGTGCTGGGACACATGGGAATTGATGGCAATGAAATAGCCGATCAGTTAGCCAGACAGAGCTCCTCACATCCATTCATAGGACCTGAGTCTGCACTTGGTATATCTGCAAAGCCTGCTAGGGTGGTGATCAGGGACTGGACAAGTAGGAAACATGAGGAGCATTGGCAGTCCATACGTGGACAAAAGCCGGCTAATGGCTTTCTTAAAAACCCCTCTGCAAGAAAAGCTGGTGAATTGCTCAATTTGAGCAGAAACCAGCTCAGAATAATGAGAGGGTTGCTGACACGACACTGTCATCTAAAAGGATACCTATTTAACCTGGGGCTGGTAAACAGTCCCCAGTGCTATAGATGCAAGCAGGCATCTGAAATGGCCTCACACGTTCTCTGTGACTGTGAGGCTTTGGCCACACTAAGATTCAGGCACCTGGGTCGTCATTTTATGAAACCAGGTGACTTTGAAGACATCTCTGTCAGTAAGATACTGCACTTTGTTCAAGGTGCGGGACTGCTGAATGAATGAGCTAAAGGGTTGCACAAAAGATCGATAACGGTCGAAGTGCACGGGTCACTGTGGTGCCCACCCTTCCGTATTTTATTCTATTCTACCCAGTGACATGGCAACATCAGTATGTAAATAATGTAATCACGTTTTCCAAATAAGGTGGGAAGAGAAAGAAATGTAAGCATATTGAAATTCATTATTTCGGCTTTTCTGATGATAAGCCAGAAAAGATGTACACAAAAATATAGTAAATGACAGAGGGTAAATGATATGTATTCAGTTCACACATTTATCACCTGTAGAAGAAATGGTAGACACGACATGCTAATACAAGTTTATTTTTATAACTTATTTACAAAAACATGTTACAGATCTATTGGTTGTCCTACAAAGCACAGATATGGGCAAAATTAAAAGTATACATCCTAATACACCACTTCTTCGAACTGTCTAGACAATTAGATTCAGAGAAACGAGTAACTGCTAATCTTGCAATTTCATGCAATTAGATTTACTGAAAAATGAACTGGGATAGCTCAGTCAGTGCATTGACCAGCTGTGGACTGGATGACCACAGTCTGCATTCCATGCCAAGGCAAGTTCTCTCTTTGTCACATCCAGACCAATTCTGCTGCCTACCTTTTATATATATATACTGAGTGTCAAGTAGTTGGAATATGAACCTGGCCACTCACCTCAATTTAATACCAGACTTAATAACACATGGAAATCAATCTCCCTTCCTTCTATAGGCCATCACAGCATGGTGTTTATCCCTTTATCATTACGTATCATTTCTGATAAGGGTTTACAAAGCACATTAAACATCCATTCAACCACGTAAGTTCTCGAGTAAGAAAGAGAGTTAATAATAAGGACTTCTAAATAACACAAATCTTTATAAAGTTATATACATACCTGTGCGTCCACTAAAAACAGTCCATGACTTGGGACAGCATACACTGAACCTACCTGAATGAAAATGGCTTCACATTAGTGGCTGCAGCCACAGGGAATGCAACTTCAGAGCGCTGAGTTTGCAACCTAGGAGTGGTACTGCCAACCATTTGTTCAACTTCAGTTCTGTATTCCCCAGGTGCTTCACTCTCTGGCCGTGAATTTGGTGGAAAACCTATACAGCAACTGTATATTAGTGGCATTCAGATCATAATGAATGTCTCACAATATCTTGTTTTAATAAAACTGGATACAATAGTTAAATGATAAGTTCTAGTGGCACATCATCTTACATTCAACTTTTAAATGGCATACACTGACCCATAGCAGCAATTTTCTGAGTCTCTTTCAGACAAGGTATTTAAAGTTTCAGTGCAAGATGTATGAAAAATGTAGTCATTGTACCAATTTTCATAAGAAGGAAAAACAAATTCACAAAATAAATGCTATTTTAACGTCAAAAAACAGCATACAGTTAAAATGTTGTTAATACGTTAATTAATTCTGTTGTCTGTCTTACGACAGGTCCATAGACTCTTCCAAAGCAAGTTCTCCACAGAGTGTGATCTAGTGCTTCCTCTTTCAATTTCCAGGATCCCCTCTTTTCCTTAACATCATCCAGTAGCGTCTTATGTCTTCTTCCTTGTCTTCCTGTCTATCTTTTCCTCTATCTTTCCTTCAATAACATGTTCTAGAAGTCAGTTCCTACACAAGATGTGACCAATCCAGTTACCCTTCCTTCTTTTTATTGTTTGTCAGATATTACTCTCCTCCCTCCTTGACTCTTTGTAATACTTCATTTCTCATATGATTGGTCCAACTGATCTCTTCTCCATCCTTCTTCAGCACCACACTTCAAAACTTCCCAGGTATTTCTGATATAATTTCCAAAGTGTCCACATTTCAGCACCATACAAAGCTATGCTCCAAATGTAGCACTTTACTAGTTTCTTCCTTAAATTTAAGTTGAATTTGCTGGTGAAAAGAGTCTCCTTGTTGAATGCTGCTTTTGCCATGGCAATCCTGGATTTAATTTCACATGTACATCTTTCATCATGTATTATCATGCTACCCATACAGTTGAAATACTCCACATTCTCCGGCTGTTTTTGATCTATCATAATCTGTATTCAGCATGGTTGCCTTGAGATTCTCATTACCTTAGTGTGTTCCACATTCATTTCCATTCCATAGCATCTTCCAATTTCAATTAGTCTATCACTCATGCCCTGTAGCACAGCTTCTTCCTTAGCCAGTATCACAGGTCATCTGCATATCTCACAATGTGAATTACTTGTCCTCCTATTTTGAAGTCTCCAAACCCTTCAAGAGCTTCCTTGTAAAGTATTCTCTGTACAAGTTGAATAGAATCGGCGAAAACAGCATCCTTTTCTAACTCCTCTTCCAATCTTCACACTTCTTACAAGTTAACATTTCTATCACTCTTTAACTCTGCTTCTGATGAGAAATTTGTCTTTGCTCTATTTTTTACAGCTGGCTTTGTATGATGGTCCAAGAAGCAATTTTAGTCCACATACATATCTATGTCAAATTTCAGGCACTTCATGCTTACACAAACTGAACAAACACAACATCAGTTACGTCACTGGAACAGACCTATGCTTGTACCCACTCGTGCCCAGACAATTGACTCTGGCAGACACATTCAATGGCCGACATAATGGTCTCTGTGAACAAGGCTGTTTTACAGCACATACTAACATATGTACTATAATGTTTCTCACTAGACACATACTAGACTGTCATAATGTAGGACTGTCCTTGAAAGTATCCTGAACTGTTTTACTGAATTTGACTGCCCATATGCTAGCCATTAAGATCTGACTGCAGCAACACCAAATGTAACATCCCCACAGTGAGACACTCATAATTAAACCCTTAAAGCCTATGTTTCTATGGTAAACCACACACATATCTTAACAATTAATTTTATGATAATATCCTTACTATATCCTACAGTCAATCACACAGGGTTAGCATTAATTGAAATACTTTATTTGAAGTGGGTTTAAATGATTTTCCCAACCCTAACCTAAGTTATTTAAGTACTTTCCAGCCCTCCCAGGGGACACCGCCTTAACGAAGCACTGTCCATGCGGGCGGAGAGGGTTTGAGTGCCCCAAAGAAGCTGGGGGCTAAACCGGCAGTAGCTTAGCTACTGGTAGGGTCTCCCAAGCCGGGCAGGCCTCAGCTGAGGGGCCAGACGAAGTGTGTTCCACAACGACCTGTCTGAACCAATAACCTTTCCATAACATCCTTCCTATTTAAATTAAGCACTTTTAGAAAAAGGGTCAAGAAAGTCATTACAAGCTAAGGGTTTTTAAGTGAGGATTAAATAAAAATAAGGGATGTGAAGTGAAGGAGTGTGAAGTGATGTGAAGTGAAGTGCTTTGGTTTCGAAGTGAAGTGAAGTGAATTAAGTTCTTGGGGATATAATTATCATGTACTTTGGTCTGACTTTATACTGAGGATATTCTAACGCACTGAAATTAACTAATGTGTGGGTGTTTTTTGTAATGTGCGTGTGTGTTTTTTTTTTTGTATTGTGTATAGGTGTTTTTGTATGGTGTGGATATTTTTGTAAGGTGTGGATGTTTTTGTAAGGTGTGAATGCTTTTGTAAGGTGTGGATGCTTTGTAAGGTGTGGATGTTTTGTAATGTGTGTATGGTGTTCTAATATGTGTACTTGTATTTACTGTATGTATTTTTTTTTTGTATGTGTATGGGTGTTTTTGTAAGGTGTGGATGTATTTGTAAGGTATGGTGTTCTAATATGTGTACTTGTATTTACTGTATGTATTTTGTTTTGTAGTGTATGGGTGTTTTTGTAAGGAGTGGATGCTTTTGTAAGGTGTGGATGTTTTTGAAATGTGTGTACGGTGTTCTAATGTGTGTACTTTGCATTTACTGTATGTATTTTTTTTTTTATGTGTATTTGGGGGTTTTTTGTAAGGTGTGGATGTTTTAGTAAGGTGTGGATGCTTTTGTAAGGAGTGGATGCTTTTGTAAGGTGTGGATGTTTTTGTAATGTGTGTATGGTGTTCTAATGTGTGTACTTGTATTTACTGTATGTATTTTTTTTTTGTATGTGTATGGGTGTTTTTGTAAGGTGTGGATGTTTTTGTAAGGTATGGATGCTTTGGTAAGGAGTGGATGCTTTTTTAAGGTGTGGATGTTTTTGTAATGTGTGTACGATGTTCTAATGTATGTACTTGTATTTACTATATGTATTTTGTTTTGTAATTGTGTATAGTTTGTTTTGTATTATTATTTTTATGTATATTTATATGTCCATTTGTATTGTGTGTACTAGTGTAAGGACTACTGCCACTGGGTGAAAACCCAATTGCAGTAAATAATAATAATAATAATAATAATAATATTCACCCAAGTCAAGGTGTGAGGTATCGTGCCGAGGACTGCATGGCACTGGGGTGGAAAAACAGCAGTGCATTTACGATCCCCTCGGGGAACCGGGCAGCACCCCGTTGTATTTATGCCTTCCACCCGTAAGGGGCTCTGCGGGCGGTGACTGTTACTTCCCCATTACTTGTGGGAATAAAATGGACACAGTAATTAATGGACTTGATCAAGGAGTGGCTGAGGCTGTAGACTTGATACAAGTAAGTTCTGAGCTGAGTTCTGATGAACCTGATCAAGGAGCAGCTGTGGCTGCAACTTTATACTGAGGCTGTAGGCTTTGAGCCTTTCGCTGTTTCTTCTGATGAGGACAGACTGGCTGCAGGTGTCTATACGACTAGACTGCAGTCCAGGCGACTCTCGGGAGTGCAGCGGAAGTAGCTCATTAAAGTAAGAGAAGGTGGTGGTGAGAAGTAGTGGGGGTGTGAGAAGACCCCACTCTTACTCGAGTATTCCACCTTCGACGAACCTGTGAGCCTTTTGCTATCTCTGCTGATGAGGACAGACTGGCTGCAGGTGTCATTATGACTAGACTGCAGACCAGGCGACTCTTGGGAGCGTAGTGGAAGCAGCTCGTTAAAGTAAGAGAAGGCGGTGGCGAGAAGTAGTGGGGGTGTGAAAAGACCCCACACTTACTCGAGTATTCCACCTTCGATGAACCTGTGAGCCTTTTGCTATCTCTTCTGATGAGGACAGACTGGCTGCAGGTGTCATTATGACCAGACTGCAGACCAGGCGACTCTTGGGAGCGCAGCGGAAGTAGCTCGTTAAAGTAAGATAAGGCGGTGGCGAGAAGTAGTGGGGGTGTGAAAAGACCCCACTCTTACTCGAGTATTCCTCCTTCGATGAACCTGATCAAGGAGCGGCTGTGACTGTAAACTTGATATTGGGGCTGTATGCCCTGAGCCTTTCGCTGTCTCTTCTGATGAGGACAGACTGGCTGCAGGTGCCACCAAACTGCAGTCCAGGCGACTGTCGGGAGCGCAGCGGAAGCAGCTCATTAAAATAAGAGAAGGCGGTGGCGAGAAGTAGTGGGGGTGTGAACAGACCCCACTCTTACTCGAGTATTCCACCTTCGATGAACCTGATCAAGAAACGGCTGTGACTGCAGACTTGATAATTGAAAGACTAAGGGTTAGCACAATAAGCCTAGGGCTGTGGTGCGTCCGGAGCTAATGCCGACGGGCCCATAGAGGGGCTGTATGCTCTGAGCCTTGCGCTGTCTCTTCTGATGAGGACAGACTGGCTGCAGGTGTGACCAAACTGCAGACCAGGCGACTCTCGGGAACGCAGCGGAAGCAGCTCATTAAAATAAGAGAAGGCGGTGGCGAGAAGTAGTGGGGGTGTGAACAGACCCCACTCTTACTCGAGTATTCCACCTTCGATGAACCTGATCAAGGAACGGCTGTGGCTGCAGACTTGATAATTGAAAGACTAAGGGTTAGCACAATAAGCCTAAGGCTGCGGTGCGTCCGGAGCTAATGCCAACGGGCCCATAGACACAGAAGAAGAAGAAGAAGAAGTACTTTCCAGAGTTGCATGTAAATTGAAAGCTTGTAATAAAAAATAAACATAGAGTAATAATGTGAGTTTGATATACGCATATTTATTTCATGTTATATTTCAGAACTATATATGACAGTCGAGTACTCCACAAATCCAGACTGTCAGATGATCAACAGCAAATTTTCATTGGCTGATACGTTTCGAACTAAATTAAAGTATCACATAAACAAAGAAGGTCAGAAGCCTTGTATTTAGGTCTGGCCTGAGGCATGTGGGTGCTCCAATATTCTTTAAACCTTTTGGCCTACAACAAGGAGGTGAACATTTCTGTGGATGCATGCTCAAATTGTGGATAATTTTTGGAGAAATGTTTTAGCATGTGGAAAATGTGAGTTGACTAGCACCATAATTCCGATTATTCCAGTGATGTCTTAGTGCACCTTATAGGTTGGCACCCCAGGCAGCTGTCTGGCTGGCCCACTCCTCAGTCCAGCCCTGCCTGTATTAGTGCATGCACACATACACACACACACACACACAGTTTTGAAGTAAGTGAAAATTCAATGTGCAAATGATACTTAACTACTGCCATTATTTCCACATGCAGGTAAAACTTTCATAAAAACAATAATACAGAAATAACACAACTGTTTGATGGTATATGTCACAAAATAATAGCCACCCTGTTATAGAGTATCTTGTACAGACCTAATTGAATTTCAGCTTTTGACGTTCGTCTTCTTGGCAATGTGGCAGACTTCAATATAATTTCAACTTTGGCTGATTTTTTCTTTGCTGGCACAACAGTATCCAAATTTCTTTCAACGTCCCTAGGTTCAGGTGTGTCTCCTTCCTAAAACAGTTATTTATAAAATATCCCTTGTGCTACAACCTTCAAAATCTACAACTATTCATATTGTGTGGTGCTTCTGTAAATAATAAAATAAGCATAATGGCAATGTGTGTTCCATTACTTTTAGGCTTTCACAGTCATTCACTGATAATGTTAATCCTGTTTTAATATAATCACCACAAGTGTTCAACTGGTTGTCACATTAAAGCTCATTTACTACCACCCTGAGAATTTTACTACATATAATCTGTGCTATGAAAGTCTCAATTTCAAACAGACCACAGGCTTTGACAGTGATTCACTGATGACATACATCCTGTTTTGGGGTAATCACCACAAGTGTTCAACAGATTGTTTGTCATGTTAAAGTTCATCTACTACAACCAGAATTTATTGTACAGTCATGCGCTTTGAAAGTCTCAATTTCAAACATACCACACACATGAAACTATATAACCAGACAAGTGGCTTATGTTAGTACCATCACAGAAATACATTTCTTTGCCTCACTGTACAGGCAGAAAAGAGAAAGGTTGATGCAGTCTGCATGGAGGCATTTGCCACACACATTTTATGGTACCTTCAATCTTTTGAAACTGACATACAAAAGTAGCTGTGCGGTCTGCAACAGAAATGAGGCAGATACTTCTTGGCATATGAAAACATTCTTACGCTCAGTTCTCAGTGTCTTGAAAGCAAGAAGCATAAAGATACAACCATGTCATTCTAAATTTTAAAAAAAGTTTGAAATGTATTGACTACTACAAACAAGAAGAGTAAAAAGGCAGTGACTGCTCACAAACACATGAACAATTCCAAAATGAGGCTCAAAATATAGTGATTCCTGAGAGTACAAAAATATTGGATGCACACTAAAAAACTATAAAACAAATATCAAACTGTATGACTGACTGCCGATGTGCTCATCACTGGTGTCCCTCAACAAACTTCCCTGTAATTACGTAAGTTGCAGTTTTAACTTCTGATATTATGCAGCAACTTGATGAGAGATGCCAGCAATGATCACCGCTCAAAGGGTTAAGTATGCTGAGGTATTAAAAGAAATTTTATTCAGTGGACTAACGTACCAGTGTTGTATTTGATGGTCTTGTTTATTTTAATTTGTCTCAAACATCAATGGTATGGAAATTATGTTAATATACCTCATTACCTCATTGCATTCTTTTCCTTGGCACTACATTAGGGATAAAAGTGCAACTTCTCACCCCAGCTGCTTTATCCCCATGGTAAAAAGAAACCAATACCACTGAATCTAGACAAGTAATAGCATGTAACAGACATCAACAATTAACTTAATGTTATAAAAAAGTTAGGACATATATGCATGCATGATGTAATAATTCTGGCACAATCTCACCTTTGTTTATATTGAAAATTGTGTGCATTTGGAACAAAGTGTGTAGGATATAAAATGTGTTTCATTTACCTCTATAATCTTTGTTGCACACCATTCTACTGTAACATACACCTTGGCCAAGCACTCCAGCATATGATACAAACACTTCAAGATTTGAAGACAGCTCTGATTCATGCCAGTGACCATACTCTCTCATAAACACAAGAAATTCTCTGTCTTCCTTTACTTGTAAACTTCCTTGTAAACTTGGATTTATGGAATGTGAATAAATGATGATGAGGATGATGATGACTATTAAGCAGTTCTGCAAGTACTGCCTCAGACCATCAAAATATTGCCGTTTTCTGCCACCATATAAACTTGTCTCAAACAGGATATGTGGCACATCATCCACACGCTAGGCTTCATTAATGCAACCTGCTTAATTATTCATCTGTGACTACATTAGCCTCAGCAATATTTCAGGCATGGATTTGAGAGGGAGTTTGTGCAGGTAAGGCTCTAATATCTAGCTGAATAAGACACACTTTTAGACTAGCTGAAACAAGTTAAACTTGAGATGTATATGGAAACATTTGTACTTCATGTAGTATTCACTATTGATAACTGATTTAATCGAAGGTGGAAGAGGCCAAGAAATTTTAGTTAACTCTCAATTACCAAATTTCACAAAAACCTGAACTGCAGTTCTCAAGTTTTTGTACACATACAGGCTAAAGGACACAGTCATTTTAATATCAGTCCACACGGAAAAAATGCACTTAGAAATGTTCACTTTAGTATTTCCTCACTGAGTTATGTCTCTTAATGCAGCGGTCCACAAATTTTCCAAAATGTAGAGGCCACCTCAAAACTCTAGACACCGGAAGGGTGACACAATGCAAGTTCCATATCAAAGAACCCACAGTTCTGGAGTGACATGTAAACCTCACTGTTATCTGGTGCTTTCTGTTTGGTATATGTGAACTGATACACAAGGTTGTGTATATGAAAACACTGCAGTGATTATGCTGAAAATATTAGGTGCCACCATACAAGGTTCAGTCGCCTGGGTGACCACACGCCAACAATTTGTGCACCACTCTCTTCATAAATTCAGATATATTAAAAATCCTGTTTATATGTCTATATTTTATGGAATACTGAAAAATAATGTTACAAAACTTTGTGCCTGATAAAAAATGACCATAAGACTTTGAAATTTGATCAATTCTCAGCCGTGACTGCATGTGTTACTTGTTACAATGCTCTAATCAAGCAAATATGATAAATCAAAATACAATGCATACCAACCTTATGTTCACTGCTACTGTCTTTATTCTGACTCGGATCACTTGCATTTTGATTTTCAGATTTAGTTTCACTGCCTTTATCAGCTAACGGTTTCGCGACAGATGTGTTGTCAAACACGAAAGTTGTATTCTGTGGAGTTGAAACTTGAACAGTTGCCAGTCTCACATCATTTGGAGCAACCTGTACCCGTATAGTCCTTTTACCAGAAGGCACATAGTAGGAGACAATGGAGGAGATTTAGAAGAAGAATCAGAACTTGCAGTACTCTTTGCTTTGGGTTTATCAGTTGAACTAGGCACAGGAGGCTTTGCAGAAGTAACTTTTTTTACTCCATTCAGATCTAACTCCCTTCTGCTTTCCTCTGCAATAGCATTGTTTATTATTTCAACGGCATCTTTTAATTTCTTTATCCGGGCTTTCTCTTGCTGGGACACTTTGTCTGTCACTTGTAAAGCTGGAACCAATTTTAAATCTGCCTCTTCATCTTTTACAGAGTCAGATGTCATAATTTTCTGAGAATTCATATTCTCACCCTCATTACTTCCCTCCCTGGTAAGTTTTGTACTCTGATCCTCAGAATTTATTTCATTATTCTGAGGTACACTAGAGTCTATGGAAGACTGATTATGCTTAGATGATTCAGGCAATGTTTCCACCTGCTTCAAACCCAGGGAATCTTCTGACTGTTTTGCTTCATTCAAACCAAACTCTGGGATTAATTCAGGAACATTTGAACTTCTCTCTACATCTTTCAATGTTTTGGGTGTATCTACATTACCACTATCCGAGGAAGAACTCTTTGTTGGAATATTTTTGGAATTTTGTTCTACAGCTTTCTTCGATGAAGAGTTCTTGACTGGCACAGGCAATGAAGTTGAAGATAATGATGACCTTCTCTCAAATGCCTGTTTATAGTCACTAACTTTAACTCCAGGTATGAATACCTTCTTGGGTTTCTCTGTTGTTGGTGACTTTGGATCAGAGCCACTAAGGAAGATGTTGAATTTGTCAGCATTTTCAAATATTTTTGAACGTCTCCTTTCAACATGTTTAGTGGGCGAGGCCAATTCTTCTGCCCCAGAGGATTTATCAGTACTTGAACCTAATTTACCAAGGGTTAAATCACCACAACTCTTCTTTGTTTTAACATGAGCTGTCTTTGGCACATCACACATTTTACTGTCACTACTGTCTTTGGAAGAAGACAATGACTTTTTCAAAACTTTATCAGAAACATCAGACCTTTTATTTGTTTTGTCACCGATTTCTGTTTTTACTATTACTCCTTTCATTTTTTGACTAGAACTCCCATCTAAATTAGACTTAGTATCAGCTGGCTTTAGACTAGTTTCAGGTGCACCTACTTCTCCTGTTATATTCTGCACATTTTCTATTGAAGTATTTTCTGATTTAGAATTATTCACTACTTTCTTCTTCTTCACTTTGGGTTTTACTGCCTCAACAGGGGTTCATCTGTTCCCTCTTTTGGTTTATTACATTCACTGGACAGACCTTGTGTTGCCATAGGGGTTTCTTCTGCATTTGTTTTGCCACTGCTCCTTTCTTCCTCAGTCTGTTTTACTTCTGGTTCAGGTTCCATACCCTTAGTTTCAATATTACTTGGAACACTGTCAGTTGATGGTTTTGATTTTTTGTGAAACTTTTCACTGACTTCCTTGTCGTTCTGTCTCCTGCAATGGTTGTCTTTGTTGGATCTTTCTGTGTTGAAGTATCAGCCTTACAACTTCCTGCAGAATCTGGAAGTAAACATAAAAACCAAATACAATTTTAATGATTAACCACAACTTTAAAAGAACATACAAAACATACCTAAATGCTGTAACTCATGCTGGTTTTAGTCCTCACTATAATTTTCAACACTGGGACCTTAAAATGTTTCTACATGTTTGTATTCTTGAACCTTCAAGTAAAACCCGCAGTTTTTTTTTTAATGTGCTTCAAATAAAATTTACTCCCTTCTTTCAAAACCCATAACAACAGAGCAGTGTTTCCTGAACTTTATTCCTGCAGAACCCTTTTCATCTGTTAAAAAAACTCCTGAATCCCCAGATCTATAAGAAATACTTAAATGCAGTGGAACACATCCACTTTAACCTAAACTCAAAGCAGTCTAATCAACCACAATGAAGTACAGCAGTAATGAACTGTACCTGTTGGTTTGAAGCAAAGTTTACAGTGCCTTGTCTGGTTTGCAAACCATAATTTCTTCTCTCACTCTCATTCTCTTTCTCATCACCCTCATTATGTTGCTTAGTTGAATTGGAATGACAGAAAGCAATAGTAAAATGGTGAAATGGTCATTCTCCACATTAAGATGGGAAATGGCACTAATTTAATATTCTGGATTAAACTGCTGCCTCCAACTTCAGGTTACATGTGATGTGTATGCAGATAGAAGTTCACCTATATTCTAGAGAGAACTGCTCTCCTGATCAGGTTCCTGAGGAAGCCTCTACCAAAATACAGGTAAATTTCCAATTTTACTCATGTGTTTGTAGTTTAGGTGCATGGAATGGGTGCAGCTGGAATGTAAAAACTCTCAGAAACGTTGAAGAAAAAAAAAAAAAAAAAGACACTGACCCATGTTGTTTGACAAAATAAAATAACACAAAAGTTTACATGTGTTTTTAGGTCAATAAGGTGGTGGCAGCTATGGGAGGAAAGGGAAAGAGGACACTGTCAGAAGTTCACAATGCAGACACTGACCTCTCTAATCTTTTTATGGAAGCAGACAGGAGAAATATACCACATTCATGCAAATATATAATGACAGTACACACACAATTCCGCTTCACAATTTTCAGTTTTCAGGAAAATGCCTACACATAACATGTTTAACTTTGTGCATGACTGTAAGGCAACCCCCACCATTTTTCAGATGAGCGAGGAAAAATTTTCATCTTGCATTCAGGTAAATATGGTATATATGCACTGTATTAGTCTCAGCAGAATACTATTTTTTATTTTCTTATAACAATATACATTTTGAAAAATAAAAATAGATACTAAACAGGAGCTAATTTTGGAGAGTGACTCTGATGAAGCAGTCTCTCACTCTCCCTCCTACCCCTCTCTCTCTCTCCCTCCCTCTCATCAGTGAAAGTGAGCCCAATGTAGATGCTGTAGCATTGGGTGGTAAGCGTAATGCCAATGGTAGCTGAGACAATGTGATCAAGGCACAACAATATTTAGGAAGATTTAACTACACAGCTGGGACACTCATGACTTCCTGCCATGACTGTACTATAATAATATAAAGTGTACCGGTGTCAGGTACACACTGAAGAACTGTGGTCCACTCTTGAAATGTTTCTATAATCCATATTACAGTAATCAACAACAAAGGGGGGAGAACATCTGACAGCTATTCGGTTAGACAGAAAATATGTCAGGACAAAAATATTTTGTTTTCACCTGCTACAGCAAACTATATTGAACAGCTGCCCCATTCAGTCATCTGCTGGTAGCAGAACCAACCATCCAAAATTTTGCCCATCTGATTCAAGAATTTTTAAGAAATAATGCTCTACATTTCAAATTGTCTTTTTCTTTTGGTTTCAGGAATATATAAACATTTTATAAAACAATGGTTTGTATACCAATAAAACAGTACTAGAGAATTCAGCAATTATTTCCTTTCAACTAGAATGTTTTACCATGAACAGCATGGTGACACATACACATTGCCAACACTAATACTGTTACCAAGTACAATCCCAGAGTTAAAATCTGGCTGCCAGCCCCCAGGATTTGAATTCCTATTCCCATATACTAAAGGTTAAACTTACTGTCCTTGGGCTATCAGAGCTGCAATGCAAACTGCAACAGTAACTATGACAATGTAGACCAAAACCAGAAAAGTTTCAATTACTGACAAAGTATAAATATAATTAAAGTTAAAAGTATTATGAAAGTAACAAGTGCAAAACGTTCTTTGTGCTCTTAAGATTACCTTTTATAAAATGAATAAATCTCCCCATACTTCCTTCAAATATCAGTACATACAATATTCTGTCCCCTACAAACATGTTAGTATTCACTAATATGGTTTGTATCATGAAACCTTACCCAAATCAACAGGTGTCTCATTCTTCAAAGCTTCACCATTAACAGCAGTAGGTTCAGCTGTCTCTTTGGAAATTTTGGAATCAACAGGTTCTGGTATCCCAACATCCATGTCAACATCCATTTCCTCCTCAGCAGCTGACATGCTCCGCTTGTCTTGCTCAGTGGAGACTTGTCTGTTCAGGCTATTGGCTCTTACTACAGACTGTTCATGATTTACAGAATATTCCCTTCTCCCAACACATTCTTTCCTTTTGGCTCCACCATGAGCTGCATCCTCAGTTGATACTCCTGTTGCATGATCAGAGTATGTCCAATCATCATCTACTTGTTGTTCCTTCTGATAACATTACAGACTAATAAACTCTAACACACTACTAAACCAAGCAATATGGCCTTTGTTCTTCCCTAATATTCCCCATCACTCTGAATAATAAATCAGGTAAATGTTCATACACATTTCATTCTTAGTCTCAAACACACAGAGTAAAGCCTACACACCACATAGAGAACCTAACAAACACTGTAAATTGTATGTAAAAGAAACATGTTTTTTGCCAGACATTATATGACAACATACCCACAATACTTTAAAACTATATCATTACATCTGTAGTGTTGCCAACAATTTCATCTGTGAATTCCAGATGGTAGACACTCACAATTTTGAAGATCTTGTTTAATATTTTCTCTTAGTTATTGTTTTGCTGTACAGCAAACTGATTTTGTATTGTATGAAGGTCAGTATGAAAGTAATGCCTCCTACTTTTTTTTTAATGTGGTCTGGGTAAAATTTCTTGCCTTATCCACCAGATAGCAACAATGTCCAGCTCCACCTGCATCATCGGTGTTCCAGTCAGTCATGTGCGTTCAACGGCGGTGGAAAACAGCAGATGTTGTGGACGTACATACTAGGCACAGAGTGGTGACTAAATTTCTTACTGCAGAAGGCTCCAGTCAGACAGAGATTCATACACGTCTCAGAGGCATATGAGGTGACAATGCCATAGATGTTAGCTCAGACACTGGATCCATCATTTTAAGAACAGTGAAAAGGACAATGGTGTCAGGGCCCACAGCGGCTGACCAGCCATGACAGCAAAGACAGAGACCAAAGACAAGGTTGACACATCGATTTGGGATGACCATCGCATCACGACAAGTGGCCTGTGCACCGCAATAGGGATTGGAAAACTGGTGGTTATGGCCCTCTTCAGAAAACTTGGCTACAGAAAAGTGTGCTCAAGGTGGGTGCCAAAAAAGCTCAACAGCAAGCACAAAACAGCCCAAAAAAACATGTGCAGAACTTCGCCAGTGTAGTGAGAAAGATGGAGATGCTTTTCTGTCAAGAATAATTACAGGTGATGGAACCTGGGTTCATCATTACAGCCCAATGATGAAAAGACACTCAATGGAATGATATTATCAGTCATCCCCACGTAAGAAAAAATTCAAGGTGCAGACTTTTGCAGGTAAAGTCATGGCTGGTATCCTCTGGGACAGTGATGGAATTTTGTTAGTGAAATTCTTGGAGAGAGGTGCGACAATCAATTCAGAGCAACATACAAACATTTAAGAAGTTACAACAATGAATTTGAAGGGTTCAGCCCAACAGAAAGATGAATCAGGTCCTCCTCCTGCATGACAACACCACTGCACACCAGTGAGCACACGATGAAGGCCATCACAACAATGGGGTATAAATTGTTCTCCTTCATCCTCCCTACAGTCCCAATATAGCACCCTCTGACTTTCATCTTTTTGGCCCACTGAAGGATGCACTCTGAGGATGCCATCTTGCAGATGATGACAAGCTGAAACACAGCATACGTGAAGAGCTCCGATGCTTCAGCAAAGAGTTTTACGCGACTGGCATGCAGCATTTCATGCAAAGGTGGAAAAGTGTGTTGATAATAAAGGAGACTTTGTAGAAAAATAATCTCAACTTTATAAAGGATATGCCCCTACAACACTAATTACAGTTTCTGAAGGGGAAAAAAAAAAAGTTCATTACTTTTGTACTGCCCCTCATATAATACTAAGAAGTATCAAAACCTCTAAGTTTGCACACAAGATTATTAAATTAGTCAAACAGTACTGTTATACTTAAGCAGATGTTAAGACAAGGTGACAAAATACGTGTCACAATCTATGGACACATACTGGATTGTATACTGTACATGCGTGAAAAAAGTGCCCACAGAAACAACAGGGAAACATGACACTAGACATTTCAACCAAGCTGTAAACTCCAATTTAAAAATGCTATTTACAAATACCACAATTCCAGTATTTTCTGTATAATTTTACATATGAATGATTAGACAAAAATATTGCTATATTCATGTAATTTAAAAATGAGGGCCAGCTCTCAACAAAATAACAATTACCCTCTTCTAGCTTTCTTTTGGGTGCATCTTTGATATCTCCACCACTTCCCCTTCGCTTCTCCAATTCAAATTCTTGTATCCGTCGTTCAGCTGAAGACTGATCCAGTTCCATCAGGCTTCCAACTGAATGGCATCTAGGTGGGCATAACTGGTCTGTTACAATTGCTCTGGAGTCACACTGTCCCTAAAAACAAGCTTTCAGTCAGGCATACAGCATTCATGTTAACACTTGTAACTGGGATCACACAGTTAACATGAATGCTGTGCCCTGATTAGAACAAAATATAAACTCACACTCATAAAATGAGCCAAGTTTTCATATTTTACCACTTAAGTACGAGAATGTCATGCATTTTATAAGTGTGTTAAAACTCTGTTCCGGCACCATGAGAGCACCCATGTTGACCATGAGAGCACAGCTGATATGTTTAACATGAACATTCCATGGCCGTTTCAATCAACAGACAAAGTCCTCACACTTTTGTAGCCAAAAGCAATTTTGTTCTTAGATCTCACTGCCCAACAAGAAAACCTACACAAACCTATTTCCCTTGAAATTTCTTCAAATAAATAGAGAAAATAAGCACAAGTAGTTTCTAAGACCATTTGTAAATTGATGATCAGACTTCAAAAGTGAAACCTCTAGACATCCTTCCACTACGCATCATTTTCCCACCAGTATCATGCACTTTTTATGGTTCATACAAATCACCTATATAAACACTGTATAATTATATCAAATGCATAGCTCCTTGAAGTGTGGTTTTACCACATCACTCATTCATAATTGTTGGTCCTGACCCATAATATTCCCAGAATAATCACTTCTGAGAAAAACAGCAAAAGTAACATGATGTTTTCGGAATGTACAGTAGCAGTAACCTGCCCACCCTCCGCCAAGTGATGAATGGCGGTGGAGCAGCAGGTGTGAGCGGAAGGCTTAAGTATATGGTGCCCAACCCCTGCATTTGTTAGCAGTATTGTCTCATCATCCTGTTCACTTTGCCTTGCCGAGTTCGGCATTTAACAGTATTGTGATTCCAAGTCATTATTCCTGTTATTTCCATTATTATTTGTCAGTATTCATGTTTTCCTATTATTATTAATTGTATATAAGGCCTCTACATTGAAGTGGGCCATGTCACAACCTACAAAACAATTCAGGATGCTTCACAAGACTGAAGAAGTGCAGAAGCACCTAAATGAAAAACAGCTTGACATAGCTAAATGCCAACTGTCAATTCTGCACATTTATTTTTCTTTAGGATCCCTTCACAAACAATGAATAGAGGTTTCACTGTCATAGTTTCTCACTACCAAGTATTTATTTAAAAACTGACATTTTTCATTATTATTGTTTTTAATTAACCTAGTTATGGCCTTCTGATTATTCCATAACTGACTTACAAGATAGGAGAATACTTGAGACTAAAACCATTTAGGCTTCACTGTCAGGATGGGAAGCAAAGACACAAAATTTTATAAACCAGTGTTGGAACCTCATGCTCTAGATATGTATTCAAGTAAAATTTAAAGTTGCTTTCTTTCTAATGCCTCTATTTATGGTACAGTGAAACCTCTATCCATCGTTCCTGTTACCGTCGTTGCCCCGCATGTATCGTCTGCCTTATTTGGTCCCGAAATTAGCCCCATATAAATAACACTATTTTTTCCCGCCTCCATTGTTCCTCGAACTGTCGTTTTCCCGCACCAATAGTTGAAAAATCACGGTCCTGAAGCAACATTTTCCCGCACTGATAGTTTTTTTTTTTTAAATTTGAAGCGATGGTTTAGTGCGCTGTGCGTGCATTGCTATCTTAGTGCCACCTGGATTGGCTCCATCAAAAAGAATGAAGTGCATTCTGTACTCTTTGCTCTCCATCCTTTTCTTTGGACTAGATGAAGACTTGGCAACTCTATTGTGGAGCTATACTTCATTGCAAGTGGTTCTGTGCGTTCTGGTGTGCTTCATAGTTTCATACGTTACCCTGGTTTAATCATTTCCATCCTTTATTATCCTTTTCCTATAATATTTTATTTCTGTTATTAATTCATTCCTGTTTTTATTACTTCATTATATTTTATTCCTGCTAATTATTTTGAAAACCGTGGACCATGTCCCAACCTAAAAAGCAAGTGAGAACTCTGCACGAGCGAATGAAAATAGTAGAAGAGGTGAAGAATAATCCTCGAGAGAAACGTATCGACATTGCCAAATGCCTTGGGTTGGCTCCAAGCACACTAAACTCCATATTCGCAAAGAAGGACGAAATCCGAGAGCAGACAGAAAAATGTGGTAACGTCAGTAAGAAGAGGAAAATAGGTAGGGAGTCGACATTCGCCGAGTTGGAAAGAATACTCTTCTCGTGGTACCAGCAGGCAAGGGCGTCGAATATCCCAATTGATGGAACCATTCTTCGTGGAAAGGCGAAGATGATTGCAGCGCAGCTGAATATAGAAAATTTCACTGCATCCAACGGCTGGATAGCGAGGTTTAAGGACCGGCATGGCCTAGTATACAAGAAGTTAGTCGGAGAAACTGCGGCAGTGGACAGCGAAAGCACGGAAGCGTGGCTGGAAAGACTGCCATCTTTGTTGGAGGGCTACGAACAATGTGATATTTACAACGCGGATGAGACGGGGCTCTTCTACAACGTGCTTCCTGATAGAACCTTGGCTCTCAAAGGAGAGTCTTGTCATGGAGGGAAAAACTGTAAAGACAGACTTACTGTTTTACTTTGTGTTAACAGTGATGGAACTGACAAACAAGTGCCGATTGTTAACGGAAAATCTCCGAAACCGCGATGTTTCAAGAATGTAAAAAAATTACCCACCAAGTACCACGCGAACAATAAAGCGTGGATGACCACAGACATTTTTTCTTCATTTCTGCGTTCATTAGACGCAAGTATGGGTGCACAAAACACGAACATTCTCCTCTTTGTGGACAATTGTGCCGCACATCCAAAGGATACATCGTTTCTAAGAAATGTAAAAGTCATACGGTGCTCCAGCCCCTTGATTTAGGGGTAATAAAGTGTTATAAGCAGATTTATAGAAAACGCCTCGTGCAAACAGCTGTTTGCTTAATGGATGCAGGCAAATATATGAAAAAGAAGATAAACGTGTTGGAAGCTTTGCACTACACTGTGGCAGCCTTGCAAGAAGTAACCCAGCAGACAATCGAAAATTGTTTTCGGAAAGCTGGTTACGTGCAGGGACATTCTTCAGGCGATAGTGACGTCGTATTGACCAACGATGACGACGATTTCCGCCAAGACTGGGAAAAGTTAAGTGGCATGAACAAAGATAAATTCGAGGACTACGTCTCTGTGGACAGTCACGTGGCAACCTGTGGTGTAGAAACAGTGCAGGAGCTGTGCGTGAGCCTCGTGGCGTCCGGGAGTGTGGAGCGGGAAGAAGGAAAAGAAGAAGCTGGTGAACCCGAAGTTGTGCCGAGCTTTGCTGAGACGCATGAAGCGCTGATGAAAGTAAGATCTTTCTTTTATGCGCACAGCACGAGTGACAGTGATCGTGAGAGTGTTCTAGGCCTTGAAAAATCGTACTTTGAATTGAGGAGGAGTAAATTTTGCTCAAAACAAACGTCAATGAAAGATTTTCTCAGCAAGAAGTAATAATTATCATTAAATTGTTCTTATCTATAATTTTTAATGGTTTCCCGGTACTAACGTTTCCCGTATGTATCGTTCTTATTTTCCGGTCCCCTGAAAAACGATGGATAGAGGTTTCACTGTATTTTAACTTCAATGGCCTTGGCCTGATATGCACAGAGAACTATTCTTATGAAGTGGAAATGTAAACATTGTCTTTTATTCCTAACAGCACCATATTTATGTAGTATAATTGTGGGATTAATCCGTGTGCCTGGGATTCAATTTGAAATGCTTTGGAATGGGGATAATGTATGCAATCAGTCTAGTCTTTTAACAATGTGGAGTTAGAAATGCCCTATAAATCTAAATAACACATTTCAAGACATAAAAATACAGTGTTTCATTTGGAAAACTTCCTGTAACTGTCCTAAGTTTGATCCCACAGATTGACGATATTCAATTTATGACGGTTCTTACAGAAATGTTCTTTAGTCTATGCAAAAGATCTTGATATAAAATATGAAATAAGTAGAAAATATCAAAGCAACAGCACAGGGACATTATATCATAACAGATTTTTTTCCAGACTGTGAAAAATAGTGAAGATAAGCAGGGATACAATTTGACTACAGGATTTAATTTCTTACTAATAATGTTTATAAAATAATATAATGGCAGACAGAATGGAAATGTTTAGATATTTCATGACAAAAACAGTAGCTGGTGAGGAAAATTGCCTTTTCCAAAGTTTCGTATTTGGAAATTGTGTGAATGTATTGTGCCGATAACAAGAGTTACATGTATGAAATTAGAATTTTCTGGACAATGGGAACATACATTCATAAGATTGTCACAATATACAAGTACTCATTATTTCTGTACAGTTTATTTTATAAGAAACCCTAATTGAAGACAATGCACTTTCACAGCCTTTGGTACAACATACTTTTACCTGCTCATCTGTAAGTAATATCTTGTCACTGCCAACTGCAGGAGGTGGTGGAGCTAAGGAAAGTAAAAGATCCAGTCGAACCGGCGTCTGATTTGCTAATTCTTCTGCTATATCCAGACATGAATCTGCATGACCTTCATTCACCCACCAATGGGAGCATATCTTCTCTATATCAGCACGACGAGATGGTGTAACAGTCAACATCTCTCGGATCAATGGAGAAGCAGCTATATAAAACAGGAAACATTCTACCAACGTGCACACAATGTTACAAATGATTAATTCATGGCTTGTGTTCTAAGTACTAAATTTCTTATCCCTTTTTCACATGCAGAAACTTTCTTTTGCAAATATCACCTGGCCACATGCAAATAACCTCATGCTGGAAAAAAATGTAAACACGCTCATCTTTTTGTCAGGAAGAGGTCAGTTATAATGCAACTACGAGGAGCAGTCAAAAAGTATGTAATGCCTCCTATTTTTTATCTCCTTGCATTTCTCTTCTTATGGGAATAACCACTTACCACTGAAGTCCTTCAACATTTCAATCATATTCTATTAGTTGCAACCGTTTCGCCTGACAGATGGCAGCAACACAGGTGATTCTAAAATTGCAGAGACTAACATGCAGTTGAAACAATGAGCAATGACAGTGTTTTTGGTTGCTGAATGTGAGAACCCAACTTGTATTCATGAACATATGCTCAAAGTGTATCATGAAGTAACTGTGGATGCAAGTACTGTTTGGCAATGGCCAAGAAGGATTAAAGAATCTCAAACAGAAGGAGCAGAAGTTCATAAAAACTACAGAGTGGTTGCCCTTGCACTACAGTAATACCTGACAACACCCCTCAGAGTGATGAACTCATATGCAACGGTGGTCATACAACAAGAAATAAATTATGCTCCACCGTATCTATCAGTAAATGCAGTGTAATGGTAATTACTGAAGAGTTTGTCCATTCCAAGGTCTGTACTCATTAGTGCCATAAATGCTGACACATGCACAAAAAAAGAGACAAGTAAAGCAATCTTCACCGATCCTTTGAAAAAATACAATACAGGACATGAGGCTTCCCACCACAAATTGTCATGAGGGATAAATTCTGGGGCCAACATTGTGAATCAAAATCCATGTGGCAATCAATGGAATGGCATCACACATACTCAAGGAAGAAGAAATTCAAATGTGAACCATCAGCAGGAAAAATCATGACTCGTTTTTAGGGATGAAAAAGGTGTTATTCTTGTGAATTCCTTACCTAAAGCAACAGCAGCAGGCTCTGACCACTATACTGAAACACTAAGAAGTCAAGTTCATCCCACAAGAAAAATGTGTTGCTCCTCCAGGACAACACAATGCTATTGACAAGGGTGTCCACTGACGCCATCACAAAATCAAGATAAACAGTGTTGCTGCAACGACCCTACAGTCCTGACCTTGCACCATCAGATTTTCACCTGTCTGGTTCTTTGAAAGACAACCTGCAAATACGCCATTACATGGATGACAAGGTAGTGCAAATACCATGCACAAGTGACTGCAGAGGGAGGACAGCAACTTCTACATGGCAGGAATACATGTCCTTGTTCAAATGTACAGAAAACTATTGACAAAGTTGGAGACTAACTAACTAACTCCATGGAGCAGATTCCTTCTTGAGAAGCTAACAGGTCGTCAGCTAGTCAAGAAATTCCCCGCGTTTTATGGAACCCGAAGGTTCATTACCGCACTCACAAGAGCCCGCCACCTGTCCCTATCCTGAGCAAAAGAATCAGTCCAGGTCCGAGGCTCTGTATAGTGTTTCGTAACACGGTAATTTTTTACAGTGAGGAGTTGTTAGCACCTCGCCCAACCCCCAAGCTGGAGAACCACCACTTGTCGGCTGTCCGTGACTGCATATTCGCAGCTAGCCTCCATATTCGGAGGCCATTCCTCCATCCGCAACTCGAGGACGCGCCATGCCATGGTGACAGGGACCCACTAATCATGGAGAGTTGGAGACTACAATGAAAAATGACGATGCCTCGACCAATGTTGCAGTCGAGTTTTGTGAACTTTTTATGTGTAAATAGCATGAAATAAAAAATAGTAGGCATTACTTTCTAACACTCATACAATCTCTCAGCTGGAGTAACAAAAATATATATGTGACCACTAAATGATGCTTAGCCCTTACAAGGTGAAATATAGGTGCTCTGTTAACACTGTTACAATGACAATAAACTATGAACTATGAAAAATGGTCACCAAAAGACATGGAAAACATAACAGTAACAATTTATTGGGCCAGTTCATTATGTATCAGTAGACAAATGAGAAAAACTGAAATCTGGCATGCATGACCAACCTCCAGAACATTTATATCAGCTAACATTTCAATGAACAGAAGTTGCATCTGAACGCAATGAATACAGTAACTTACGTGATGGTTTTTTTGGTTCAAAGTAGTCACCCTGCGAAATCTGCTTCACAAGTCGCTTGAAATTTGAGCCATCAAATGGCATTGCACCATAAACAAGTGTGTACAGTAATACACCAAGGGACCTGTGAGACAGTTACATAACTGTATACTATTTGATGACTGCCTGTTCCAAAATTATTATCAATACACTAACCAAAAACACCTGTCATTACTATACCTAAACAATAAAATCACAAGTTTCAGCTAAAATTTATTGCTAATCTAGCACCAAAACAATTTCTGGTCAAATTAACACAAAAATGCATTCAGCTAAAGACAATGGTAGGTATATAATGTGTCATGTAGAAGGGGAGATGAACATAACTGAATAAGGAACAAAGTAGCAAACAAAATGGCCAACAACCAATGAGATCTAACTCTGAGAACCAGGGTCCTTCTTGAACAGGACAGTTAATTACCATGTTCACAGCAGCCTTGCCCTGGAACTTCTAAGCATTTTAATCCAGACCACATTCTCGCAAAATGTTAAACATTTCGATATTATCCTCCCATTTATGCTTCCGACACTCAAGTGGTTCCTCTTCTTCAGGCTTCCCAACCAAAATTCTGTATTCATTTCTCAACTCCTCTATACCATGCCCACTTCACGCTGGCTCCCCATGCAATAATAACACAGACTCATAGAGTCATTACATGTCTGTCACTGACTGGTGACAGCAGTGACTTCACTCTGATATTCTATACAGTGTCTGACATTAAGAAATAAATAGCTTATTATTACGACTTAAAACTGGTGAAAACAATGTATGAGAACTGTTACTGTCTTGGCATTTCCTTGCAGGATTGTGTGATAAGTTCCTCCAGCCTCCTGTTACACCCAAATATCTTCTGCAGCACCCTGCTCTCAAACACCTCAAGCTTATGTTCTTTTCTTAATGTGAGAAACCAAGTTTGACACCCACTTAAAACCACAGACAAAATTATAGTTCTGTATATTTACTACTTTTCTAGATAGCATATGGAAAGACAAAAAGATTCTGAACTGAATGGTACCAACCATTTCCTAAATTTAATTTGCACTTAACTTTTCACACACACAATTTTGATTTGTTACAGTCACTACAAGCTAACTGAACTTTGCCACATTTTCTGAAAATTTATTAGCAATCTTTACCTGTGATTTTGTCCCATATTCTGTTGACAAAACGAGAACACATACTTAAGTTTACTCAGCATTTGCTACTGCACTAACCTCCTTATGAGTGACTAACAAAGCTTATGTTTTTCTTCACAGCATCTATGTTTTTGCCAAGCAAATTCACACCATCAGTATAAAACAGTAACTGGTGTGTCCCATTCAATTTCAATCCTCCTCACGTTTTGTTTTGGACCTTCCTAATGGCATATGATAATGCGAGGCTGAAACTAATGGCAATAAAGTATCTAATTGCAGACCATTCTCAATAGGAAATACAAAAGACAAATGTTTACCTATACAGACTTTCCTACAGACTATGTTTAAAAACATTTTAATTAACCCAACTAGTTTCATCGGTATATCAAATTCAATGACAATATCATATACAACCTTCCTCCTACACAAATCACAAGCTTGCTGGAATCTATAAATAACTGACATATGGCTGCAACATATTCCCAATTTTTCTCGAGTATCTCATGAATGCAGATTATCAGATTCATACTTGATAAATTATATTGAAACCCACACTGATGATCCCCAGTAATTTCATACACATATAAGGTTAAACTACACAGACGAATGTTAGATGAAATTTTGTATGTGGCTGGTAATTCTAATATGCCATGATAATTCTTACAGTGGGGTTTAGTACCTTCTTATAAATAAGTAAAATAACAGATTTGTCCACTCTTGAGGAAATTCTTCCAAATTCCAAATAAAATTAATAAGATTATATATTTCAGAACATACTGTTTTACCTTCAAATTGCATCAATTCTGTCAGAATTTTGATCAACACCTGCTGATTTATACCTTTTCAGCTTTTCAATGGCAATCTCAACTTCGAAGCAACAGGCTCAGGTAATAGTGGCTCAGTTGAATGCACTTTACCCCCTCACATCATTAACCCCATGCACATTCAACAGCTGTTAGAATAGACTCTTCTACCTACTGAAAATACTGAGAAAATTTGTTAACAGATCCCCCTTCCTGTGCTTTACCAAGCTAGTTACAGGTGGATACCCCTTCTTAAATTCATCACTTTATTTCTTACTGTTTTTTCAGGCTCACGATGCCACACTGAAACTGAGTTTTCATGGTCCTAGCACAGAGCGACCTTATAAAAGTGCCAACAAAATCATAAATAGGAGGCTAATGACATAATTCTCACCAACAATCAACTTCAGGTCCATGATACGGTGTTCCTTTAACTATCTCTGGTGAGGCATATAGCGGACTGCCACAAAAAGTGTTCAGAAGCCTCTGTTCATCAAACACATTTGACAACCCAAAATCTGCAATCTGTTGACATAATTACAAAAACATATTTTACTTAAATTACCTGAACTTAATAGTATTATCAGTTCTTAAGCACATTTAATACCCACCTCAAGCATATAAAGTGTTCAACAGAATTGGTACCTAACATGTAGCTAATAGAGCAAATGATTACTTTTCTTAAAGTAAAGAAAATTATTTTCTGGTGAACTGCGCTTCAGACCACACTCACTTCAACATTTTCAATTATTGAATACAGTAGTTAAATTTGACATAAAATGTTAGAATTTGAAGGATGCCATAAAACAGACAGACCAAAGCAAGTAATGGGAAGGATGAAATGAGATGGGACCCTGGTTTACAGATAGCTTTCTATGCATCAAACCATGAAAATTTGTAACCAACAGGTAACAAAAACAACATAAAAAGTATCCATACACACATGATACGATTTAAGTATGAAATCTAGTATTTCAAAAAGTAATGGAAAGGTGCAGCTGAAATGTATACAGTAATGAGGGACCATTCAACACTGTATATAGTTACTTCACAGAACAACACACCCACTCAAATTACTATATAGAATGGTTTAGTGATTGTATGATTTAACTAGTTAACGTGTAAAATGAGCCAACTGATATGTTACTATTAAAGTGTGAAATCCAACGTTTCATGAATTAACAGAAACTTAATAATGAGGGACTATTCAACACTTTAACTCTTCCTCATGGCAAGTACACATTCTTACTTGTTTATCAGACTACCTGAAGAAACTAATAGTACTAAGACTCCTTAAAACTGAAAAAGTAGAAGTTGCATCCTAGCTTCTTGACGTTTTCTTTCTCTTGCAGACACTTCATGTTCTGCAAGAGAATGGCAGAGAGCTCTGCAACAGTGATGTAGACGATTTAAAAGTTATGTGGCCAGAACTGAAAATCGTGCATGGCAAGCCCAGTCACAGCCTCAGCAAAGGAAATGTCAAAAGGGCTAATCAGGACACTGACAACATAACAACAACACAGAAGTAAAGCAATAATACTAGCAAAATGGAGTTTAGGCCTGAAATGTATTCAATTCATGAAAAACTGCGCCCATCACCCAGTTACCAATAGGGCCCATTATGAAGAACAGTTCTGGACTACTGAAGAAGTTGGTATTCCAACAACTTCCTTTCCTCAAGATGTGGTACACACTATGACCAATGACCAGGGGCTAAAAATGTTTTGGAGATGATGGACTCATAAAACACACAAAATGTGGACAATACATGGCTTTTGCATTCCAGCCCTTCACTCATTTGTTGTGTCTGTACAACAGAACCCTCAAATACTGCTGTGTGCTCAAAATGTGAACAACCTTTTCATTATTCCTGTGCAAAGTACTGTCGAAATTATGAGTGTGAAACAACTGAGATGTGTTCTTTATATTTGAATAAAAGAAATATGGAAAAATAAACACAAGCACCAAAAAAAGCTAAGATGGAATTACATTCTGACAAGCAACCTGTTGAATTTGCAGTGGGTGCCACAGTCTGCATTAAAGCACTCTAAGTTGAGACAGCAGAAGAAGACACCTATTAAATCCTAGCCGTAATTTTGAAAAATACAAGTGATGATTATTACTGGCTTGGAATAAGAAGCGGCATACTGAAGCAGCTATATGTTCAGTCACAGTTTACTGTGTCTGAAAAGAAACTGATTACTGCTTACATAGCTAATCAGGTTGAATTATCTGTCTGGTCCATAGCCACTGCTCAGGGTACAGAAACTGGTCAAAGATTTCAGAAATCATCATGCAACATAAAGTGAATAACAAAACAGTGTACCTGTATCAAAAAAGGCAATCTTACGTAACTCCAAATGCCACAGGAGCAAACCATGTTGCAATACATGACAGTTTATGTAATTAATATACAGTATTGACTTATGGGCTTAAAGCTTAATAATTGTAAGTTAAAATTTAAATAAATCATTACTTTTATTTGACAGTTCATTTGGGTGAATCCAGCATCATTTATCAACCTGTGTGATACTCTTACCTCCAGCGCCTGTGTGAATCAGTGAAAATGTGGAACTGAGAGCACAGGGATAACTAGTGTGAAATAGTTAGATTATGGAATTATTAATTATTCTATAAAAACTAGTTAAACTGTGTAATTTTATTTTCATTTTACACTCTAAATGGTGTGGAACAGCTACTTTATAGAATAACTGATAATTCAACAAACTAACTATTTAAAATATTTAACCTTTAATTGATGTACATTCACATATGCAAATGCACATTAAAAAACACCCCTAGAATTTCATTTTATATATTTAGGCAACAAGGAAATTTACTACATTTTTAAGACATGCTGTATAAGCTCTGTTTTATTTTCCACAAAATGACATTTATTTCATAACTTTATCTTTTTCTCTTCAAATAATACTCACTTTTTCATAAACCAGGCGCTAAAATTTAAATACCAACCCGATTGTTTAAGAGTTATTTTTTTTTATTTGACAATCTGAAATGCTCTGCTAACCCTCTGGACATGGAATTATGCCTGGAGTGACCTGCAGCAGATTGCAATTTAAATGGGAGCTGCATAAGAGCAGCCATTATTATATATTATATAACATTCAGCATTTCAAGCATCACTCTGTGCATTACAAATATATAACATATGGCACCAGAGAGTTAACACAAGAAATAACTAGGTATTATGCAAAATACCTGAATTACACAGTTTAATGGTACATCTTATATAATTCACTACTCCCATCCTAATGTCATGATACATATCTCAGTAAGTGTAATGACAACAAAACGGTGTATGTACAATACTTGTTCTTTCACCTACAGGAAAATCAATGAGGCTGTGATGACAATAAATACTGTTACAACCCCTAAGCAACCATACAGCTACATGTTAATAAATAATTAGCATTACAGAATATTCCAGGGCCCCAATACTGAAAAGTGTACAGTTTTAACAATTACACCATTCTGACATACAGGCATGCATGCACACATATACACAATAGCCAATTCCTGTCATGGGGCTCCTGAGATACCAGAATAAGTGGACCAGGGGCTCCCAAACTAAAATCTAAAGTGGCCCAGTGGAAGAATTCCTGTAATTTTCAAGTTAACTAGCATTTCAACTGGACCAATACACTGCTGAGGGCAAATTACTATGACACTCTAGACCCCTTCAATGAACAGCTCAAGTGTACCTGTGAGCCAAGTACTGTCATGTTCATAATTAAGGCTCAATTCCTGTCACAAGTCTCAAAACTACTAATACAAATGGACTCATACAGATTTTTCTGCATGGGCATGCTGGTATGCAGACAATTGGCAAACTCAGTAATTCACATACGGATAATGTGTATAATTACATACTTTAACTGAATTTAAGTATTGGGGTGAAAATCCCTTTTAGAAGAGTAGCTACTGTCCTTCTGTTTTTGCTTCTTCTTTTTATTCTAACTTCTTCCTATCTCAATTTCCTTACTGCACAGGAGAAGAATTGGCATTTTTTAACACAAATCCCAAAATAACACATATTACAATGCTTACCTTTGCACTACCATGCTCATCCAGCAAAATATTTTCCAGTTTCAGGTCTCTATGACAGATCTTGTGCTGTTAAAAACAAACAAAATTACACCTTATATTCAATGGCATGGCATGAAACACAATACAATAACTAGATTAATGTGATGATGATGATTATGATGGCAATGACAACAACAATGAATATGATGATGACAATGATGTCAAGAATGACAGAGACAATGATGGTCACCACTTAAGAACTACACATAGTCAAGAGGTCCACATCAAAATATTAGACACGGACAACACTCACTTTTCCAGCAGGTCACTCATTTTCCAGGCCTTTGGTCCAATGCAGTGAGTGGTACTAATAACACTTGAAAATGTGTTTTAATTATGCTGTTGACATATCAGAAACTCACCTTGTGGCAGTAGTAAACAGCAGTTGCAATCTGCCTAAATATTCTCCTAGCTTCTTCTTCAGCTAATACCTTCCTTTCACTTAGGAAGTCATATAGTTCTCCTCCTGCTGCATATTCCATCACAAGTACCATCTTCTCTCGGTTTTCAAACACTGAAACGTTCTTGTATTAGAACCATGATTATAATACAATTCTTGTATGAGGGACTTACTTCTTGGAGCTTCAAGTACAAATTTTATAATCTTCAGGAAAGAGACAGATACCCATGAATAAAATAAAGCAAGTACACGGAGTTCCCGTTTTACACCAGGGTTACATTCCTGAAAACATCGCGCAAATTGAACAAAATTCCCATTTAAAACAATGTATTTCCTGGGGGTTACGGGACTGACAACCTCATCCTATATAGTGTATGACTATACCGCTAGTGGACATACAGACCTGTAGAGTACATATGTACTATATATACAGTACATATACATTTAAGTATACATACATGTCTAAACAATACATTTATTTATTTATTTATTTCTAATGCAATAAAATGTAAGAGACTCACATCCATAGTTTTTTGGTATGGTTCATTCGGATAGGACTCTGGTAGTCTTGCTACACAAACAAACGCTTTAGTTCCTGACTTAGCACTTTCTTTAATTCTACCAGCATTATCACGAATTGCATGTACGCTACTATAAGCAAGTCTAACATATATCAACAATTCCTTCACTTTTTTCAAGTCGGCTTATTACGTGTAATTTCTCTTCAATACCGATTGTCTTTCGCCAATTTTTCACTTTGATTGCACTACGTGATGCAGATTTACATTTGTCATTCATACTGGTAAGAAAAGCCAATGCTGTTGAAGAGGAAACTAAATGAGCTGCGTGGATATAACACCAATGTAATCAATCCATACACGTGACTGATGATGTGACAGTGATGTCTCTTCCAGCTAGCCTCCTACAGAAGGTAAGGGTGACCACAGATCGTCTATGCCAAATTGCGTTAAACCGAAAATTATCGTGTCAATTCAAAAAGTGGTGTAAATTTTCAAATCACGTTAAAGCAAAATCGTACAAAACAAAATCGCGTAAAACGAGAACTACCTGTACATGCACATGTATATAAACACATATTCAGAGAATTAAAATGTTTTATGTTCATTACTGAGCAGAGTCCAATGCTATATGACAAACTGATACACAACAAACTTTCCAACAATGAAACAAAATTTCATAAATATCACTAGAAGTTATTCATACAGTCCAAGGCACATATAACCTACAACTCAAACGCCACAATCAGCAGTTCAAATCTAGCCAGAACCGCATATGTATGACTGCATTTTTCTGTTCTTGTGTTGGCCAGCCCTTAAAACTGAACTTATTCCCAATCCAAGGAGAAGTCCTACAGTTCTAACACATTAAATAAAAATAGAATCTTTACACACATCAACTAAAACAGTAGAAGATGCTCAACTTATACCAACAAAATAACATCATAAACAAGAACTGCAGATTAATTTTAGGATAAAACTATGGAAAATTCATGGAAGGGCACTGGTTACTTTGTCAGGCACAGTTTTATTCTTGTTGCTCTTTAAATGTGTAGTCAACATTACTTTGGTTTAAATTTAGATCAAAATTGTGGCAAATTCATGAAAAGGACACTGGTTACTTTGTCAGACATAATGTTATTCTTATCATTCTTTACATCTGTAGCCTGTACTACCAACTTCAAACTGAAAAAAAAAAAGTTCTGTATGATTCAGAATCTGATGCGATCCATCCCGTTGTGTATAGAGAACTACATAAATAATATTACATATTCCGTCTGACACAACCTTTATTTATTATTATTTTTTCAAACACTACATGTTTCTATCAAGTCAATCATCACCAGGTGTTTATTTTATACAAAAACGTAAAACTCAAGGTAAAAATGTAAATTTTTGCAAGATCTTAAACACTGTTTGTTGAAATATATATTTGCGTTACACTTTAGAACCTTGCATTTTAAGTTCTTATGTTCATTTATGGTACACATTTGACTCCTATCAATCAATTTCACGCTACCCATCCCATTGTGTATACAGAATTACATAAATACTACTATGTATTCCGTCTGACACAACCTTTATTTATTATTATTTTTTCAAACACTACATGTTTCAATGAATCCTATCTCACAAAAATTTACATTTTTACCTTGAGTTTTAAGTTTTGTATAAAACAAACACCTGATGACAAACAGCTTGATCGAAACATGCAGTGTTATTTATGTGACTCAGAATTACTCATTAATTCAGACAATAGTTAACTACCATTATAAAACTGCTGTTAACAGTACAGACTCTACACTGCACACAGCAAGAACTTTTACAGTTGACAAATTATTAGAGTCCACAAAGTCATAAAATACCTTTCTTGTGTTTTGTTAAATACAGAGTACACAAAATATTTCAAATAAAAGATTACAGGTCATAAATAATTCTGTGTTGTATGTTGTGTACCTGATTTTGTACACTGAACCATTTTTCAGAAATTTAATACATGATAAAATTTGATATCACTTTAAAAAGCAAACAAAACCTGTCTAAAACACCGTTTAATGTACACCATGAATAAATAATTTCACCGACATCAACTTAGAGTGGGAGCTGAAACACGCAGAAAGACAAATGGACAGATATAACTTCCTCATTATGAATTCATTTCACCCTTTAGTGCCAAACAATGCAAACACTGTGCCACGGGGGTTGCCTTTAATTCCATCATGATGCAGCACATGTGTCAGCCAATTATGGCCATTCTTGTAAAGCCCTGTTGGTCCCCCCCCCCTTTTGGGGGGGGGGGGGGGGTTAGAGTTTGCATGAAAAAATTAAATCCTGTCACTTAAATCAGGGGTTTTGAGGACTGCACCAAGAGTTTAATTCCGGCACCGAAGGATTAATATGCTTCATGCATAAAATCCATCAAAAAGCATTAAAATTTACATCTACATGCTCTGTCATAAAGGTCACTAATATCGCACTACGTACTCCACTGAACATGAAACGTAAATTCACCTTCATATATGTGGATGATATTTGGATGTTGGACTGATGACATTATCTGAATCTCACGACGAATTCTCACCAGATCTGCTTCAGTCTCAATCTTTGCCTTTTTGATTGTCTTGATGGCAACCTATACAAAGTAAACAGATACATTTTAAACATATCAGAGCTACGTCACAAATTATAATTCACTTACATGTTTTGGTTCACTGTCAAACACAAATGACATGACAAACTGAGCTGTATACAGCTACATAATATTTAAGAAAAACAAAATGGCATGAAGTTCAAATTCACAATTCACCTCACCACTAAAACTGACTTTCAGATTACCTAACTACTAAAGCTGATTGTCAAAGAGCACCTTACCTCTTGTCCCGTTTCTTTGTTGATCCCCAGCTGAACTTTTCCATAAGTTCCTTGCCCAAGTTTCTTAATGATATCAAACCTGCAACAACAATAAAGGCCAAGATATATAAGAAATTAAAACACAACCAATATATTTAATTCAAACCAGCATATATTTTGTTCAAGTCAGCTACATGTTTTAACCACATACAGTCATCATCAGGCTAGCACACAAGACAGAAAATAAGTACACAGTTGCTTTTAGGATTGAGATCTCAATGCTTTAGATGAGTATTTGTATAAAACATATACATATCAAGTTGGATAGTGTTAGGAACAAAGATGGTAAAAGTTGCAAGTACAAATTTTTAAAGTTGTGAAAAGATTAGATAAAAAATACAACAACATTTTGTTTGGGGTGTTACAATGTTTAAAATGAAAAGATCACAGGCGTTTTCTAGAGGACTGTAATGAAATGTCCATTGTAGTGGTCCCTTGTTGTGGATATGTCGTTCTTCCAAAGAGAATGGTAGTTAAGATGTGTCATTTTTTATTTAATTTTGAAACTTGTGTTTGTAGATATCTGTACACCTTGTTGGTATCTGCACACTTTGGATGATATCTCTTTGGTTATTAGTCCACGTATATTTATGTATGTTTTAAATACATTACTGTGTGACAAACTTGTGTAACAAGCTGTAAATATATGTGCCACATCTATTTACCTGTGACTGTACAATGAGAATATCTGATGCTACAAGCTGCCCTGGTAACAGCACTACTGCCAGACCACATTTATCAAATAAATTGCCTTTGAATACATATCTTAAATTTCACAAAGCCATCCATTAAAATGTATTTACATGATTCAGCTAAACTCTGCCACTTTTTGGAAATATGAAAGGCAAATATCACAGTACTAATGAGGTCTTTAAAACCTTCCAAGTTTTTCTGACATCTTCAACTAATGTTTACACAGAGAACTAAAACAATAAGACCTGGAAAGAATGAACATATTTCCCTTTAAATGCTTCCAAAGTAGCACAGTATAGGCCTATCAGGAATTATAAATAAATAGTTATGCAAATAGTGACCTAACTCTGTGAATGAAGTCCATTTAAATGAAAGGCAACAGACATCACTTCAAAACTTCCTCCATCACAATCATACAAAAAGTGTCTAGACACATTTGTAATTGATCTCTCCATAACAAATTTCCCACCACAGCTGCAATAATCCATTACTTATTGTCATAAAATGAATACAGATTTTGCATGGTTGCCATATTTGTATTTCATATTAAACAAGAAGTTCCAGATAGAAGTGATAATAAATATTCCTTTAATGTTACCGACTTCTAGTAGTACTAATCTTGTGTTAATGTCTAATTAGGTAGCGTAAATTTATAACATAACAACAAGACAAAATTCACCTCCTGGCAGAGTTTACTGGACTTAACTTACAAATGGTCATAAGACTGAACCCTGGCCAAATTTAGGCATTATCATTAAATGAGAAATAGTAGGAGAATTGTCAGTGGTGAGAAGGAAGGACTACAGAAGAAAATGTTCATGTCCAATTTTAAGAAATATTCGACATTTGCCTGGATGGAAAAAAAAACCTTTTTTTACACCTAGAAACCACACCATGGCAGTTAACACAGTATGAAGACATAGCCCCACACATTTTTACTTCAGCACTAGGAAAGGGTAAGTGGCCAGCCTAACCTTCCAACTACTCTTCCCTAAGGAACAGAAGCATCAGAATAAATAAGAAACTGAGTCTCATTTGAGAGGCTGGCAACAAAAAACACCTGCCTATGCCAGGAACTTAACCATCTAGTCCACTGTCAATCATTTCACTGACAGAGTTATCCTGGCCCACATGCTTGTAAGGACTGAAAAATCCAAAAGAAGCTTTGGTTATGAGGTCCCATTCTTGGCCAGGATTCAAACAGGGTGCCTTGAAGCAGGAAAGGAATCCAATAAGTGCACCACTATAAGTTACTGAAAAAGGATATTATTAACAGAAATTATCACAGTAATTTTTAGATGCTTTTTACAATGAGAGTCAGTGCTTAAAATTCCAGTTTTGTTGTCTTAAACAGTTATCCTTTTTTAACACAGTTTACCCATCATCAACAACAAATTACAAAACACATCTCAAATTTAATTTATAAACAAACAAGCCGGAAGGTTGCGGGTTTGATTCCCGATGGTGTCATTGGAATTTTTCATTGACATAATCCTTTCGGTCGCACTATGGCCCTGGGGTCGACTCAGCCTCTAACAGAAATGAGTACCAGAAGTATTTCCTGGGGGTAAAGGCGGCCGGTGCGTAGGGCTGACAACCTTACCACCTTCATGTGTCAATTGTCTAGAAATCTGGGAGCCTCAACCTCCTGGAACCCTAAGAGCCTGTCCAGGCCTGTAATGGGATTGCTTTACCTTTGCTCTTTTTATGCCCCACTTTAACCGTCAATAAAATGCACAGGTTTATAATTAATGTAACAACATCCTTTGGTCCCTTCTGGTTGGTTTACAAGATTCAGGAATGATAGTCACGACAAAACGAGTAGGTGCCAATAGAATGGCATTCCTCCAAGACATTGGTAAAAAGAACTACAGGACCTGCACTTGCAAGGGCACAATGGCATTTAAAAAATACATCGACAACATTACGCCGTAGTTTTCTGTAGCATAAATGGTAGCTTACAGACCAAACAAACAAATCTGAGGTGAAGATAAAATTGTGTTTGAGATCAAAAGATATGCTATACTTTTGAAATTATACACACATGCATATCTATAGAAAGATAAAAAGCTTAAAATATAAACATATTAATACTGATTTCATATACAGATAACATCATGTTATTCACTTCTACAAAGAAGCACTGTTTATATATATATATATATATATATATATAGAAACATACTACAGGCACCAGACAGCAACAGGAGGAAATGTGAAAACTACTAGACACTATATTTACAGCTCACACGGCTCACCAATGGTACACATTCTTGCAAGAAACCCACATTTTCATTGATGCTATTAAACTCAAGAAACAGAACAAATAATTCTCTGATCTAATCTCTTCTTCTTTCATATTTATTATGCTTAATTATACCATACTGATCCATTAATTTTTACAACCAATCCTCCCCTTTCCTCTTGCCAGCTGAAAAAATGCATGCTTTGATGTGTACCATAAGTCTGCTATGTTTTGTAATACTCCCCCAAGGAAATAAAATTCTGCACAAGTTAATTTCAGATGTTCACAACCAAACAGCTCAAAAACAGTTCATAACATCTAATAAAGGTGTAGAACACACAATTACTGAACTAAAGACTACTACAGATTTTGATGGAAACATCTGTTGATATGTAAATAATTAGAGGATTTTCCAACACTATGATTTTTTGTTTGAATTTTAGTAGGAGTTACTGATATTACATACAGTTAAAATATGTTTAACTATGGCTCAAAAAATCCCAGGTGTCAGATTGCCACGGAACCTACAAACTGTGTCATGATGCCTAGTACTGCATTTAGTACAGTAATTATTTTTTGATGAAGATTCACATCTTGTGGGTTGTAATTAAGTGTTGGTGGGTGAGTAGTTCCCAGTGTTGCAAAGCATCGTAATGCCTTCATCTTCAGGGTCCAGTAATCCAAGAAACATTTTGTATTTATTTGTTTTTAGTTTATGTAATATTCTACTTTTATGAAAATCTCAGCTGAACAATGAATGCAACAATCACCAAAGTACTTCTGTTCTCCCATTAGTATCATTCCAAAAATACTCAATAGTCATATTTCACTAATCTGCCACTGATGCTACATAGTCTTAGAAACTGACATCCTCATTAAATAATTTAAAAAAGATAGAACTGGTCATCTCTGGCAGTGAATAACATAAGCATCAGTATATTCATTTAATAGTCATCTGTAATAATGCAAATTTGAATGAATGGTTGATGCACATTTTATTCCAAAGAAAAATTTATAATGCCCCTTTTTAATTAATCCACGCACACATTTAATTTCAAGTTCCCACTTAATTCCCTTCAGTGGCAATAAATAACTCAAAACAACTTACTAAATGTGTGACTTCACACTCTCACAGCTGCAATGATGACTTAAGTCTTCTGGGATATGATGATGATGTGTAGACTGGTATATACATAGTGTCATTTAAAACTTCAATCAACTTACAAACTCAGTGACACAAAGTGCTATAAACTATTTTACACAGCAGCAATGTTAGGCAACATGAGAAGGGAAAGGGCAATTCAGAATTTGAGAAATAGGGGTTTTCACAGTTACCTCTGTTTGAGCTTCCGCCGGTGATTATGAAGTCTTACTCCCGCCGTGCTCTCCATACCCCCCATAATATTATGTATACTTGCGTCACTCACGACCATCTTCGGTTACCTATGGAGAAACAAAAGTTTAAATGTGGTATATTTGCAAAGCATTCTACTTGATTCTTGCAAATAAAAACACAATGACACCCATGTGACATCAGTGATAAACCTTCATATGGAAAGGGGCAGAACTCTGATCACACATCCCTGTCAATCAAAAGTTGACCAAGAACAACAGACAACAAGGCATGAAAACAAATGAATAACAGGAATTAAAAGAGCATGCTGTACTATGGAGTACATATACATAATGATTTTGAGCACTTACAAGTTTCATTAAAATCACAACATGGAAGCAATACTTTTGTTATGGGCATACATGAATTATATTAATGTGTGTACCATGAAACAGCATGATATTTTTCAAAGTAAAGAATGCCTTCGTAAAGTCTGTGTACTACACCATGGAGTACACCATTTGCAATCTTGTTCTGTACACCATCTGATAAATATTTAGAAACATACACCTACAGTAAACAATACGTATATCTTCATCTTACTGCTCTATGATTTTAACCAAAACTGGAATATGCAGCCATTTTTGTTAAACTCGCCATATCTCATTTTACAAACCATTTGGCAATTCTCAAGTTGCTTCATGCATAGATCATGAAATGGATGCACATGTTCTAGACAGATTGGAATGCACCTAAAATGTGTACAAAGACAAACACTCAGTGACTAAGATGTTTTGTAACATACACACGTGGACAACTCCATGGTGCACGATATTCTCTGAACTGTAAAGAGATTACTCACCGTTCAAAAATGCCCTTGTTACGAAACTCAAAGGCACACTGACATCACCATAAAACCCACACCAATGGATTTCTTCTCAGCCACAAATAGATAATGCACAGAAACCATAAACACAGGTTCATGAGCAATTCTGTCTGCCACTGAAAAAAAAATCAAACCACAAGGTTACACAAAACAAGAAGCTAGATAGTCATGTGTCCACACGCTAAGTTCCATACCTCAAGAATAGCATATTAAGGCCAACAGTGCAATCTTTATAAGTATACACCAGAAAGAGAATTAATTAAATGTCCAAAGTAATAAATAGGTTTATCATCTTGTCACCAGAATGCCTAATGGAAAAAATGGTTCTCTATAAAGTTACTGAACAATTATTATAGTTCTGCTAACCTGATGTAAATTCAAACTCATACTGGCTGCCACATAGTTTGACAGAGAGCATATTAATCAGCAAAAATATTAAAATTCAGTATTAACTACCTCCATGGAGCAGAGTCCTTCTTGAGAAGCTAATAATTCCTCAGCCAGTCAAGAAATTCCTCACTCTTTATGGAACCCATTAGTTCATTACCGTATTCACAACAGCCTGACACTTGTCTCTATCCTAAGCCAGATCAATCCAATCCACACACACCCCAATCCTATTTCTTTAAAATCTATTTCTCTGTTATTCTCTCATCACTGTTTATGTCTTCCTAATGGTCTCTTGCCTTCAGGTTTACCATTAAAACCCTGTCTATACCTCTCCTCTCCATGATACGTGTCACATATTCCACACCTCCTAATATTATAATCAATTAAATATTTACCATGGATCTATTAACTGGTAAATCAATTTCTTACTACAAGCAAGTTTTCACAATACATAGAAATTGAGCCATCATTAAATGAATAAGAAACTGTGAAGCAGACCCATATAGATTAAAATTTCAGAAAATACAATGACTGAGTCCAGCTCACCTTTTAATCTGCTCAAAATCACTTCCGGAATGTAAATTTGATTTGTTACTGTTGTTATCATGAAACTATGCTGAAAAGAAGGTAAAAAATCATGTTTTAAACAGTGTTTTGAATTATGACTCACAAGGGAAAGGAATGTCAGAAGACCAACGAAAAGATGACGTGATCCAAGAAGACATCAATGGAGATGGAAGAGACCATGACTTGATTATGATGATGAAACATGGAGTTTTGTTCAGGTGATTCCAATTAGCAGCAAAGGCAGAAACGTACACAGGCTTGTTGACGCTAAGTGAAACACAGGCCTACTCATACATGCATGGAGGGTTTGATACTGGAGAGGCATACCTACATACACTTGGAAAATTTAGTTCATGTCACCAGGAATGCTCTCAAGATGAAGTACACAATGCAAGAGTGAGGCGTACTTTCTGAGCTGAGGCTATGGTAAAACGGAGTAATTAAGCAAGATAAACACTGCACTATAACGTAGCATTGTGGCCCGTTCTCGTAATGTTTATAACTCCTTAGCTATCCTAACAGCTTGATATCATTTCACTTGAAGAGAGTGCTTTAATGGCGATTTAATGTCGTCGGCAACAATAAAACGTACTTCGTTCTTCATGTGAAGTACCCGGTATTTTTGCCCGATGTCGACCAAACTTGGATTTCTCGACAGATTTTCGTAGAAGTCGCCAATACGAAATTTCACGGAAATCCGTCCAGTGGGAGCTGCTCTTATCAATGCGGACAGACGGATGGACTGACATGACGAAAATCATATTGCACTAAATATGTAAGGAGGGTCTAGTAACACTGAAGGCCTACCATGAAATAACTTATAGTTATCGGCGTATAAATGAATAAAAACTATATGGAACGTGCTCAGAATGTATACTAAAATCGTTGGACTAATTTCATTTTGGTCCATACTGATATCATATGCGTCAGTCTGCATGAAATACAAATATAATTGTATCGGCTTTCTCAAAAATACTAGCACACGATCTACAGTTTCTACTTCATACACTTGCCGGTATAAAATACATTTAACAAAACTAACCAATCACGATTGCGGTATTGTTGGATGTGACGCCCTGTAGTTTAGTAGGTAGGTACCAACGGTTCTGGGGACTTGCTGCCTCAATCTTCTACTCTGAAGATGGAAGAAGCAGGCTCCTCCGAAACGTTGGTGTTACCTAATCATAAGCTGTCACATCTCAGACCACAATCACATCACGGGGAGAACCTCCATGCCTCAACATTAACCAACTCTATGGTAGTGTCTCAACGCGTCAGTTCACAAGCAGGCCTGTGAAACGTGCGGCCCGCAGAGCTTTATCATGTGGCCCGCTCACGTTTTGATATTTATAAAGTTTTGCTGTCATTATTACTTCCATTGCACAATACACCCAAGAAATCCTGCGAAATTAAATCCATGGGGTATTTTGCATCCTTGCGTCTACATATACAAATTTACAAATGAAGAACGACGTCGGAACACTATACGTTGCGGCCCAAGATGTGAAGGTGGAATTTGGATTTGGCCCGCAGCCTGTTTTGAGCCTGACAGGCCTGGTTTATAGCTATGCAGGTTTCAAAAAACTGCCTCTTCCAATGTTAATCTATATTATTCAAGTCCGCCGTTAGACCATTCCTGAGCTTTAGCATTAGCGCTGATGAACCTTCTAAACAGAACAGTTAATTTCTTAGAACAGCTCACTTTGAAAATCGTAGATTCGGTATAACTACGACCATACTGTTCTGCGTATATCAGTGGAATAAATAAAAAAAAAAGTCCTGACACGCGGAACGAGCGTGCTTATTGTCAGCTACCACAAAAGCTGGACATTGTCACAATTACAAGAATTATCTACCAGTCGAATTCACTTGCTGCGTCAATGCAAGTATTAAAAGTAATGAGAAGTCTACCCTTCATGTCTCCAAGTAATCCAGGTGTATATAAAACACATTAACTATCGCAGATATACATTTGGCCAACTCTTCTACGATCGATGAACCATCATTATAACAAAATGTTATCCCCGACTGTACGTACTACTTGGGACTGGTCACCAGCAGCAGGAGAGCTATTTTTGGTTGGACGTCACAAATATCTTCTGTTCGTCGTATGCAGTCTGCTGCCGTCAGCGTACCTTGCGATACTCTCGTCTGGCTAGAGCCCTGGTTCTTAACCTGTGGGATGCGGCTTCCTATGGGAGTGTATGAATATTACAGTAAAGAGGGGAAGGCACGATGTGTTTTTAATCTAAACTGGTACTGCCTAAACAACTACACACATACTTCATTTTACGCAATAATAACTTCCTGCCGACTCAGATCAAACCAATATTTGACCAAATTGTTATCAAAAAAGCAGTGGCATCTGTTATATTAACGATAAAAAATAATTAAGATTATATTTTATTCGTTCCAGTCCTTAATTATCAGTACTATCATCAACAGAATTATATCTCTGACTACTGCTACTGCTACTACTACTACTACCACCACCACCATGTTTATTATTCTCCAGTTTTCTTCTTCATTCTACAGTTCTTTATTTAATGGCAATTAATCAGCTCCATGAAGTAGAGTTCATGAGAAGCTAACAATGACTAATATAGACAAATTCCCCACATTTACAGAATCGTACAGTCCATTACCGTGTTCACTAGACGCCGCCACTAGTATCAAACGTGGGCGAGATAAACCCGGTACGTACCTTTCCACCACATCGCCTCATCACCGTCTCATGCCCACCCAATCATCCTCCTCGATTTCATCACCCTAACAATATTTGATGAGCAGCACAAATTACGAATATCCGTAATGGGATCTTGGTCTGAAAGTGGAACTCGCGCTGTCGGCTAGATTAACGGGCACCGTATGGCTCATCGCCGGCAGTTTAACCGCAGCGCGTTCGGTTACATAGCATCATCTGAAGGACTAGTCACAAAGTCCAGTTCATAATCTCCGCACAACACATGTAAAATGTTGCTTGTTCGTGAACATGAAGTACGGTGTAACACGGTCGTCATTGTGACGTAAAGTATTGTTTTTATTCGTGATTAAAGCATAAAATGTGTCGTACAACTTCAGCAGTCCGATTTCCGGTGCCTCAATTTTCAGATATCAATAATACTAAATTTAAATTGACTGGTAAACAAATTTTAGCCCTCGGCGAATAAAGCTCAAGGCACCGCTTCCCACAGACCAATTTTGCAACATGAAAAATTTGTACGTTAAGTGACCACTTGTACAAACCACTGCATAATAATACTAATAATACTTCTTCTAGCCCCATAAAGCTTTCTCGGACTTTCTATGTTCTTTCTTAAGGACCGTCAGATAAAATGGGTGATTAGGCGCGATGAGCAGAAACGAATTAGAAATTCAGCACTCACGATAATTAACCATCCCAGAATATCCTGCGCTGGACTGATTTTACTTAACATCAATTTATGTTTTTTTTCTTACCCTGCTCCCCCCCCCCCCCCACACCAAAACTCGACGGGTTAGAGGCTGTGCAAAATTTCGCACAAGCAACAGCTCAAGAAGTGACATTCTCGTGAACGACACAGTGTCAAACTTGTAGCGACAAATTGTTACATTTCAGTTAATTTAATTGTGTGGTCCGAAGTCTTGTTCATTACTAAGAAACATTCATCAGCACGATATTCGCCTGTGGACTGCAATATGCTTACACAGCATGTATTGATATTGCACTAAAAACGTATTCCACTAAACTGAAGAAAACGTACACAGCGGGTAACACCTGGCCACGTCGCTCTGTGCTTTGTCTCCAGCGGTGCAGTATACTGTTTCAGATTGCTACCGAAAAGTTACACATAAAATTTCACTAAAATCTGGTGGAGTGGACATATTTAAAAAGAAAACGATGAAATGAGAAGAAACAGCACAACTGCCATCTTATAGATTTTTATTAAATTTGAAACAGCTACTACAGGAATACAAGGCGCTAGTACTTTTGTTTTTAATCCACCCAGCGGAAACAGCTGTTACACGCGAACAGAGAGACGGTGATAAAGTTAACAGGGTCTTCCAGCAATTTGTGCAGTGGACAAGCCTAAAAATATGTGCTGACACATTCGCTTTTTTCGAAAAATTCCCGACGATAATCAAAATACTAAATAAATATAAATCCGGTATGAAAGGGGGTGTTTCTATATCATTCTGTGACAAGTTAAAATTAAATAAAACCAGCATATTTTAGCCTACTTCCCTTCATTAAAGGCAAAAAAATCGTTTGATATAACCATGCTGTCCCTGTGTGTTTGTGTCCCACCTTAAGGCCGAGCGTCTTAATTTCCTATGGTCAGTACGGGCGAACTTGTGAGGCTGGAGCAACATTAATGCCACTTTTAGATCATGACATTATGTATAGTAACATATGCCGGAAAATGCGCAACTGAAGTTAAGGTAACATTCCGTAGAACGTAAAATAACATGAGACTCCCACGAAAACAACCTTCAGCTTTCAGGTTCATAGGCATTAACTAATGAAATACTGAAGCGAAGAGTGTGGAATTCGGAACAGCGACAGATCACAGAACATACCCACACGTCGTGTAAAACGCCATAGGTGAGTTACGAATTACAAACCTGATGATGATGCGAAACTCTGACGTTGTATCCAAAAAATAATTATAACGCACATAAAATCTTTATTCAATATGTTCTTAAAAAATGAAGCAAAACAACAACAATAATACTAACATATCTGTTGGATGGGAAATGCATCCAACAGGAAAACAGCCTTTACAAAATGTGACAAATTACATGACCAAGCTTTTGTGACCTACACCGTTTATAGACGTTCAATGAGGGAACGGTGAGTAGCCCGGCAGAACTTTTGTCCTTGTAGTAATAGCATTTGAATTAGATTAGTGACAGCACTACGTCAGACAGCATTCTGTCCCTGCACGTTACCGGACCACATAATAATGGACATATTACACAGTTGTCTCCGTTAAATAGTTAGCACTGCGTGAAGTATTACGGTCGCAATATGTTCAATAACAAAGGCACTATCTCCCTTAATGACGAACGGTTGAGTAAAATTGAGGTTTAACGCTACAAATACCAAAACCAGCCACAGAACATTACCCTGACCCAGTTACACAAACCTCACACACTCATAACGCCTTTCCCTATTATTCTCACATCTTTGTCTTGCCTTCCACGTATCCGCTTTCCGGATAATAACCTTGTAGCCTATTTTATATTATATATACCGTGCATTCTAATAATTAATTAACTTGTAGCCTATGTTTATGCCTTTAACAGTGTCTGGACCCTGGAGTGAAATGGGACTCCCAATTTTTCTATGTTAAAAATCAGGAACGGGCTCAATAATGAGATAAAAATACTTAGATGTATCGCTTGGCGACGTTAACAATACGAGCAGTACAGTTATTAATTCTTCGCTAACAGAAGCGTTCCGTATACAGCAAGAACTCGGTGCTTGCAATAAATGTCTGTCCTAGGTGTGGATGGGAAAATAATATCACGAACGTTGTGCGTAACACAGCAGGTATCATACCGACAAATTTCCTATTAATCAACTCGTTCTGCAGTACGACTTCATCGAATGATTATTGTGGAGTTCATTAACTAACTCCACACAGCATAGTCCGTCTTCAGACACTAACACGTCCTCGAATAGTTAAGAAATTCCCCGTGTTTTATGGAACCGAAGGTTCATTACCGTGTTCACAACAGCCCATTTGTCCCTGTCCTGATTCAGATAAATTAAATTCACACCCTCCCATCCCACTTCTTTAAGATCAACATTAATATAATCTTTCAATCTAAGCCTGCGCCTTCCAAACGGCCTCTTATCCTCAGGTTTTCCGAACAAAACCCTGTACGCATTTTCCTTCCGTCCCGTAAATGAAATTACTCGTCCACCTGATCCTCCTTGATTTGATCACTCTAAGGAGTTGGCAACTTTTTTTGCGACAAAGATAGTGAAATAAAATAATTAATAACCACTTTAACGACTATTAATGTCCACATCTATTCACACACAAGAAACCCTGCACTAGTCCGATACGGGCACAACCGCGACTTAAGTTACGTTTCTCGTAATGTGAATGGGATTCCATGTCATTTATCCAGTCACCACTCATGGTGAATAAATACAGACCCGAACGTATGAATGAGCAGAATATCCCACATACTGTTAACTGCGAACCTTACGGTTTTGGCTTGCAGTAGTGATCGAAAGCTCTGATAAAGTGCATTATAAGGCATCGCATGTCGCCCACCTCAAAAGGTGGTTGCCAAATGCAAGTTTTAACAAGCATGAGGAAACTTCGATGCAGATGTCCACTATTATACTACTGACAATCTAAAATCTGGTCCAATCGACAAAAGTAGTACAACGGACACTGTCTTCAACAGAAAAAAGTAGACTACATACTGTGCGAGATTTCAGGCTTCCGCCGCGGTGTAAATCAGATCATCGCTCTTCCGGGATTTTTCGCAGCGTGGATTGGTAGTTACAGACGTTTCGGAACAGCCTATTGGTCCGCTGTTGACGCTTGAAGATGGGGTGTCCCGAAACGTCGGTAATAAACTCCCAATCTACGCTGCGAAAAATCCCAGAAGAGCGAAGATCTCTAGACTACATACTATTTTACGCGAGAAAAATTAAATTGTTTGAGTCTTGCGCATGATCAAGACAAGGTACTGGAATGGAAAAAAAAGGGGGTTTCCGAAATTAAATGTGATGTTTTAATCCACAAATTGCGTATGGTGGAAGCTGAAATCACTGTATTGCCTAGCTCAAGAATACACACTGAAATAGCTAAGTGTAAGTTATGAGAAAATAAGGAAACAAAGGTCGATAAAAACTGCCAAACATCCAAACCTAAATAGGGTTCTAAAATAACGCAACTCTTGCAACCAAGAACATCATTTGTGCTATGTTTCATTTAATCCACCAATGACATCGGGTGGGTGGGTGAAGGGGAGGCAGTTCCAACTGAAAACTCAAGGTGAGAACATCATCCGGTGTAAGATTATCTTCGGGAATCGTTGCGTGGCTTAGAAAGCACAACAAAATGTACGTACAAACATCGGAAACGCAATTCAGACCATACTTCTATTTATAGAACCGAACCTCCTAACATCTCACGGTCGTTCCCGAATGTGACCAGAATGACATTTGAAACAACTGTCTGATGTGACATGTGCCTTGCCGACTTTTACATATGTATGTCGATAAACGAACATTCACATGACTTGTGGCTCCCGCTCCACAAGTGTCTAAAAATTGTATTCGACTCTTCGATTCATCGAAATATCCCAAGCATTCTCTAGTAACATTAATTACACGCGGTATAATAATTTACAGATTATAGAACATCACTATTACACGCGACCTGGTTATAAACTTCAGCTAACTCAGCATTCACTCAAATTTACACTGAGAATATTCACGTACTGGGGCCAAACTGGAGTTTCGTACCAAGGCATTGGTGCCAGGCCATCACTATTCAAAAACTGGTTGTTAACATTCTTGCAAACAATATAACCTTGAGAGAGTCTATTTTACATAGAACAGTACTGTGAAGCCATGGTATTAATTAAATAAGAAAAAGGCCACAGTTCAGCTTTGTCAGTAAGGTTTCCAGCCAAGCACTACGTGACCAGGGCTAAATTCTTCCTAAATATAAGGCTTATTTTCTTCGTAACTATGTCGAGAATGGCTCTTGGCACCCATTCTTCCTCCACGCCAACTATTACCAGGAGTAATGCTGGTGAAGCACGAAGCTAATCTGCATAACGCTCAACTACTCCATTACACAGACAAACTTACATGTATAAATACGTGTTACATATGTAAATGCTGTTTACTGTCAGAATAATACAAAAAACATATGTAAACTGTGTGGGCAAACGGTAAGATTTTATTGCTAAAGCAGGCAGCGCACACTGTGGTAACCACTGAACTGAACAGTCAAGTACGCCCACCAGCATTCACTGGCTTGCCTTTGCAGACCAGCTACTTCGCATTGTCGGATGAAAGATGTTAACATTTTGGAGGCTGGTTCTTATGTTATTCTCCAACTAAGAGAAAAGTGACCCCAATTCTATAATAAAAACCAACAGTAGGCCTATACAAGATGTTATGTAGCCGTAAGTTTTATTCTTCCTACATGTTTCGGCAAGGCTGGGCCATCATCAAGAAGAACATGTACAAATTACTGAAGTTTCACATTCAGTCAGCATACTTCTTACAGAGTATAACTGCACATTCATAAAGGCAACTGCTGTCCCGTCACATGCCAAGCAACCATAGAAGGGAGGCAAAAGTATAGCTCTACCCACCCATACCCGACTCCGGCGCTAGAAAGGGGTGAGTGGTGAGCACCATGCCCCGGACGCTTTGCCCCGGGAAAGAGACCCTGTACCCATTGTACAGAGGGCTAGGTGGGCCTCGGGCCCGGTATGGTTATCACCCCCACCGGGATTCGAACCCCGGATCGTCAACAGTCGCTACACCAACCACTCTCTCCTGGCCGCCACATTAATATATTTCAAATATATATATATATAATATATATATATATATATATAATGCCCCAATATTCCCAGTCTAATGTGTTATTCCACACCGAAACTAAGATGACCTAATACTATATAATCGTACCTGTCTATACAGTTAAAGTTAATTAAAATAACAGAACAAATGTTAAAAACGTAAAGTATATGTCACTTGCCCCTAGTGTAATTCTGTGCCATAGATCATATCCTTAAACGGTTCTGGAAATGAGAGGGTTTGCTGTTCAACCACAGTTGACTTAAGGTGCCCCCAGACAGTCAATAATCTTTCATTCTTTATTATTCTGACCTAGTTCTACCTAATTGTAGGTGTAGACGGTTACTGTTGCACCTGACCACACTCAATGACACACACGCGGTAGGACTCCTCTGTACGAGGTATCGGCCCATCGCAAAGACCTCTACCTGACAACACTCACAAAAGACAGCCTTCAATGCCCCTACGAAATTCGAACCCGCTATCCAGCAAACTAGCTGCCGCAGACTCACGCCTTAGACCGCGCTGCCACCGGGACTATTGCACAGTATTACTGACCTCCAGTTTTAATATTGAAGGGTTGCAACATATACTGCGTCAATCAAAGGAAGTTTGATTTTATTGTGCAATATCGAAAACAATGAATAGTGTCTGGACAGTACTGAGAAATGTCCATTCAGTTCTCGTCTGTCTGCCGAGCAGTAAACACGTCCAAAAGAAGAATTTCATGTCTTTAAAAGTGTTTACAGTTGGCAAGTAGCATAGTGTAACGGATAAACGCTGACTGAGGGTGACTGCTTCTCGCATATTAGTATTTTTTAGTGATTGTAGGGGTTAAAATATTGAGTTGCTTATCAAATAATGGACCATCCAACTGCAAAGACATTTTATTGTCGTTTGGCTCACTCAGCCTCAAGCCTCTCAAAAACCATTCGTGTGTGCATTGCGTTCATTTGTACCATTCTTTGGCCAAGCGGCGACTGCTTTTCTTTGTAAACAGAGAGCTAAAAGCAATTGCCACACAAGCAGCATTAGTATTACTCAACACTTTTAATCGTCCTGACCCACGAGAAAAACGAAATATTGCTCAGTCATATTGAGTCGCCTAGAGAGAAACACTGCACAATAATAATTCAAGGCAAAAATAATGAACAATAGTATTGACTGTCTAGGTGCCGTTTTAGCTGTTAATAATACAGTTGTGCCCTTTCGAAGAATACTGTGAAAGGGGTTACATAATCTGTACATGAATTTGCCTCCATTAAAAATTCTCAACCGTTATAAGAGCTTGCACGTAAGAATGTTGATGGATCCGTGATATACAATGGAACCCGTTTATGACGATCGTGCTTAATAAGTTTTCCCCACAAAACATTACAATAATTTAGTACCAAATTTTCCCCATATGATTAGCACATACGTTGTCCCTCTCCAACGTTTGTAGCTTCAAGGGATTTTCTGCCTAAGAAGCAGGAAAATTTTACGAAGCAACAAATTTTTCACTCATTTAATACGTTTTCGCACCAACATGTTGTTCATTTGCTCAATTTGTTACCAAGATACAGTCACGAAATAAAGTTCTCTGCTCGCGAAGATTAATCTCCACGGTCGTTTCCATCACGCATCAGAGGAACGGATAGGCAACGCAATGTTAATCTGTGGAAACGTATTGCGTGAATTCCGACAGCGTTGCCATCAATTTCCACGCGTGCATTTCACACAGCCTGACGCAAAATCATGGACGGTGTGTACTCAATCCACGACCTGCATAAGCATCAGTTTGACAGCAAACTGTTTTAATTTAACTTCAATAACATAAGGTATTCTATGTGCAGAATTCATATACATTTCCTGTTCACTTCAAACTGCTTATGTGCGTACAGTTTTTGTACTGGACATGTGATCAGCATGGCTACTATGTCAAAAGACAGCATAAACCGTAAGCTACTCCAAATTCAGGCCAAGGTGGTCTTTACAAACATGGTGTATGTTACATAACGTTTTCCTTAAAAAAATTGCTTACACAATTTGAATTTCTGTGTCAACTTAAACTATGTGATGAAGTACTCAGGCCATACGTAAGTGAACAGGTGAGCCAGAAAATGGTGACAAACTAGACTCGGGATTTATGGAACAGTTCTGGCAAGAGGGGGTTCTCAATCTACCAGTCGTGCTTGTACAAATATCTAGTCTTGTGTTCAAAAATGTGTCAAAAGCACTAAAGAAGGTAAGACTTGAAATGTAGTTTCATGGTGACAATGGGTGATTTAATGCAGAATTTATGTGGAACAATATTCTAGTAAAAGGAATGCCAATTTCAATACAGAGTTAGAAAACAATATTTTCAGGCTGACCATTTTAAGACTTCTGCCACTTGATAAGCCCTATTTGTTTAATTTTTACCAGAAATTCTTAAAAGAGTTTCACTGTAATTTTTCCCTGTTGTACAGTTGATCACAACATGTTCTAGACCCTTGGCTTAGTCCTATAAAGAGTCTCAGCACCATTTGCAACATCCTTGCCATAGCATTACCATTTGTCACATTATAAGGAATTTGACAATCCTGACGGTGACCTTGTTTTGAATGTGACACAGTTTCCCAAACTCCTCTACCAGAGAATGCATGTTCCAATTTACAAATAAGCAATGCACAAGAATTCATTACTGTTAACGTAACACCCAAATGTGAAATGTGCAGCCCCTTCACAATTCTCTTCTTCCTGAAGACTGGAAATCTGAATCTTGGGTAGGTTTTCACAAACTGTGCTTCGTCATAAAAATACAACAAATGGTTGCAAAATTATCTTGCCATATAATGTATTATGCAAACAAAAGGCCACCAACAAAGTGAATGCAAAGGGGAGAAAAAAAATATTAATTCAGTCTGGAGTAACCTCATATTTTTCAATAAAGCCCTCTGGGGCTAGAATCTGTGTCAAATTATCAGCATAAACCCCTATGTATCAGCAAATACCACTGGTTCCACCTTTAGACAAGGCAGTTCCCAAACTCTTGGCATTTTATGTCTACTATCATTGTGAGAGATTAATTAAATCTCTTATTTTCCTTCTTGTAAAATGGTCTTTATAGGCTTCACTGTAGCATATTTGGAAGATATATCATACAAAGGTGCACAAATCCCAAAACACGAAGTTGCCATGGTGACTAAATTTTGTACAGTGGCACCTAATATTTGTGGGACTTTGGTGTGGAACCTGCTTCATGTTACCTGCCTGGTACCTAGAACTTTTGAGGTAGCTCCTACCTTATTGGAAAATCTGTGCACCCCTGGTATTTTCTACCAATTTCTTTAGAAATGAGAACAGTGAAGGGCAGTGTGTGCACAGTGGCAGATATTACTCAGACATGGGTGACTGTTATACACAGTTTCATTACCCATGTTTTTGCACATCTACAATTTTATTTTAGACTTCCATCTCCACCTGTGCCATCATCGAACACTTATGAGCCAAGCAGCACAACTCTTCCAGCCAGCCTCCTTATGCAAGACGTATCCCCATTCATAGTTAATATTTACTGATTTTTAATTTACACTATTTTAATGCTTTTCATTTTTGTTTGTTTTTTGTCTTGTGTTATGTGTAATTATTTACTGCTCATGTGTCTTATGTATAAAAAGTAATTTTAATTTAATCTTCAAAGGTAAAGCCTTGCATGTTTGGGAATTCCACCCGTCATGACATGTTACGCATTTCCCATTTCTTACACACAGGGCATCCTTGACATCACCATACCAAGTTTAGATTCGCATTACAGGGAAACATTTTTTTAATTCCAACCAACCACTAGCAGAAAGCGACAATATGGAGCTACAGAAATTGTTCAAATCGCTGTCCGTGTTCAGTGCACATTTCACATCTCCTATACACTAATTCATAAATTGCTGCACAAAGTTTTTTTTGTCTGCACTTAACAAGTTCCTTCACTTGTAACACACCAGCATGCTTCTTGCTCTCCACACTCGTTGATTATACCCCACAGACAAAAATCACAAAGTGTAAGATCAGAATACCTTGCGCTTACTCAACTGATCCATGACATCCAATCCATATCAGAAATTTTTCACAGAAAAAAGCACAAACACTGCACCCAGAATGGGGTGTAGCTCCATCATACTGTCCGACCACACTTCCTAGGTCATAGTGCTGCTGTCTCGAGCACCACTGCACTTTTCAGAAGTTCTGGGCAACTGTTTGCAGTTACACTTCCTTTGATGAAAAAAGGCCCAATCATACCTACTCAAATGCCTGCCCAGACTGCCATTCACAGAGCATTCACCTCTGTCACTCAATGTGTATCCTTATCACTCCAATAAACAGAGCTGTGTCAATTTACTCTTCCATTTGTCTTGAATGTTACTTCATTTGTCCACAGGATCTTCTCTGTAAACCTGGGATCAGCCTCATGAATAATTACAAACCACTCAGAGATTGCCATCTGTTTATCAAGTCATCATCATTTACAGCATGTGGAAATTGAAGGTTGTATGGCTTGATTCCCAGAGAATGTAACATTAAATGTGTCCTACTTCACGACATTTCCAGTTCTCTTAAAACTCTCAATATTGTTAGGACTATGAAAAGAACCCTGCACTACAGTTTGTAAATATTTTTTCTAACCTAACAAATCTTGGCCTGCCACTGCTTGGTAAGTATGCATTGAAGTTACGGACTGCTTGTCTGGTTGGTGGTTGGCCACCTGAAAACTTCTCAGTAAATGCTGTAATTACCTCCTGAGACTTCATATTCTTCTTCCACCAGGTTCGTAGCAGAAAAATTCTCTGCTGTTTTGTTAATTTCCTACTCAATATTTCAGTGATTTGAAGAGCAAACTGAGTACATAAATAAACCAATGGCATAAGAGCTGATAGAAACAAGGGCTAGAGTAACCACAATCTTGCCAACTGCAGTAAAGAAAACTGAATGCAATCACAGTTACGTACTTCACTAACTCGGTAAAGTGAATTTTAGGACACCCAGGATGTAGCATTTTTCAGAAACAACCCTTGTACATATAGTCACCAGTAAGGTAAACTGGATACTGTGTCAAAGCACCATCCTGTTACATTAAATACAGACTACTACTCCCCACTAAAACTACTTTTTCCCCTTACATACTACTCCTGTTTCAGAGCATGTTATAATGGATTAGCTAAATAGCTGTCTGCATGACACACACATCCTTGGAGAATAAAGTATGTATGAACCCATCAAAACATGCATGCCATGTAAAAGATCTGACACGTACTCATTTTGAAATCATGTTTACTGCTAATTGTTGAAACCTATAAGAGAACAGAGATGGAATGGGAGGATAATATTAAAACACATTTACAGGAACGAATTCTCAGAAATGAAAACAGGCTTACGAGATACAAAATAAATGGAAATGGCTCAGGATCAGATGCAGTAGCAAGCTTTTGTGCTAGCACTGCTGCATCTATGAGTTCTAATATGGGGGAGGAGGAGCTGGTAATTGTAGCAGAGTCTTGTCTACCTCCAAAGTTTCTGTGATCAGAATTTCATTAATAAAATATTAAGAACATGGAAAAATTATGGCTTATCATCATATACTGAATTTAAACCATCGTTCTAAAGCAATGCTTTTCAACCAGTGGTACACAGAACATCTAGTGGTATGTGAAGACACTTCTTGCAATACTTTGATTAAAAGCTACTGATACTATGAAGAATTAATAGTACCACTCCACAATAACAATGTACCTTCCACGGTCCACCTTATCTTAACAAAATTGCCAACACTGACGGTGATATAACATGCATGGCAGACCAAACAAAATAAAACACCAAACCCAAACTTCAGTGACTATATGTAAACATAAACGTGATAACCTATTTTCTTGAAGTTTCGTTATGAAATTAAACCTATGAGTGCAATCCTCCTGTCCCTAAAATGAAACCTCAAACGATATATTGATTATGGCCAATTCATTTTTGTAACTGTTGTGTTGGCAACACTGATTCAAGGGTCATTACAAGACCCGTCGCATAAGGATATTAGACATGTTGTAAATGAGGATTTGTAGAAACTATGAATAAATTACGATCCCATTCTGTATTAGTATCGAGAACCTGTGCCAGCACATTAAAAAACTGACCTATGAATAAGCGCAGCATCTGTAATAAAACTGACTACCAGAAACATCACTTTTCATACACTTCACTTTAGTATTCTACACTAAATACTGCAAAAATTAAGAACAGTCATACATACCACCTTGAAACACAGTGTGTGCTTGTTCGTAATTTTCAAGATGACTTCATTCCATTAGTTGCACATTTAACACTACAATTAACTACAAGACAATACCCCGTAATATTCTGAAGAAAACCCACGAACCTGTTTCGGAGTCGCTGGTCAAATCACATTATAAACAAGAAAAACTCAAATTCATTCACTGTTAGTACACACGAAATAGTCTTTAAAATCTTCCACGTAACACAGTTAATCACGTATCTGAAATAAAACAAACTGAGCCAGTGAACAGAAATTATACAAACACTGTCAACTCCTTACAGAACTATTTCTGTACGTACCACGGTTAAAACCAGGAACGAGAATACGCTTATATATTCCACACGATCGATAATAATTTCTACTAAGAACAGTTACTTTCTCCATAGAGCATTCTACATTGTAAGATCGAACTGAAACCCACCATAAAACTCGCTTTCAAAATATTTGTTTACCACACATTCCCCAGCCATCTCCACGTAGCCACCATCTTCATTTTTGAACACGAATTACGCACGCACCGATCTTTTTATCAGTGACACGAAATACCAACATAGCCCACATGAAATTTCCTTGACATCCTACAGCCATCTATAGAGATTTCTGTAGAAGCTGAATTTCAGACTTTGATAAATAAAGTGATTAATTTTTGGTCATTTATTCTGTATTGTCACTATTCTAATGGCAACCTAACATTTCGTATTTTTTTCAGAATGTGAAAATACTGACAATGAAGCTACAGAACAACAAATGTAATAAATATGATAAAATAACAAAAATAAAAACATTGCATTGATCCCATACAAGACTAGATACAATAAAATGTAGAATTCTCTTATAATTTTTTAGGTCAAAATATTCCTGTATTGAATAGAATGAATGGAGATAGAGAAAAAATTTTAACGCTATCTTATATAGTTTGATATTATTGACAAGTGCCTTTATTTCGAATGGAAGGTTATTAAAACATCTAATTCCCATATAAAACGTTCCCTTCTGATGTGTTGTTAACCTAGAAGATGGCAGATGAAGATCAAAACTATATCTAGTATTATTGATGTAGACTTGAGTTATTATTGAATAGGTGGTTAAACGAATAGGATTGCGATTAATATAGCTAGTGCGATTACTCCTCCTAATTTATTGGGAATTGACCGTAGGATTGCATATGCAAATAAGAAGTATCACTCTGGTTGAATGTTATTGATTACAAACAATAGTGTAAATAATAAGTATTGTGATTGATTGCGTTGTATTTGGAGTTTTTTTAAATAATCTCTACATGAATCTCTATTACTAATGCCAGTGATAATTCTTATGGCCTTCTTTTGAAGGCGTAAAATATTAATACAGTATGAAGGGTTTCCCTATAAAATTAAGCCATAGCTCATTAATGAATGAAAATAGGCGTGATATACCATAAATAAAGTGTTGACTGACATAAAAGGTTTACTGGTCCTTATAGCATAACAAGCCCTACTTAATTTAGTAGTTAGGTGGTCGAGATGGGTGTTCCAAAATAAAATATTTTGTATGGTTATGCCTACGAATTTAGTATAATAGATATTAGTAATTAAATTGTTGTTGTATCCTATTTGGATATCCAACAGGGGTGCATTTCTGGTTTTAAAGTGAATGAAATGAGTTTTTTTCTTTTTTTAGATTTAATGACAATAAATTACTGTTAAACCATCTGAGTAATTGTTTAAAGGACTCAATTACACTTTTTTCAAGATCTTCCGGTCTAGGGGTTGTTATAAGTACACTTGTGCCATCAGCAAAGAGAATATTTATATTTCATGTAACCAATTCTATTCCTTTATTTCTTGTAAACTCGGATTTATGGAATGTGAATAAATGATAATGAGAACCAGGTTCAGATCTTACCTCTGATCCGTGGATCCTAACATGTAGAAAACAAAATGTTAAAATAAAATCATGTAATCAAACTTAAAATGTTTTCTTAAAGTGGGGAACAAAAAAACGTGCAGTTGCTAAAGGTCAATTCGACACTTTATTTCTGATAATATACATAATGACCTTCCTCCAGGAATAAACACCTTCCAGGAACCATATCTGCTGTCACCAGTGTACCAATTTCAGTTCAGTGCCAAACAGTTCTGTCCAAGAAGAACAGTTCTGTCTGACACAAGTAAATGGTTACTGCCAGTAAGTTGGCCCTAAATGTAAATAGAACATGTATGTAACAGTGAAATGCATTACATGATATATGAGTAAAGAGATGCATCTCTTAAGTTTCTTATATAATTACATTTATTCACGTTCCTTAAACATTGTTCATTGTCTCGAAAAACTTACACAATGTAAATGTGACTGTTGCGCTCGATCTCCTAACCATGAATGAGTTTCAAAACCAGTGTACACAGTAGCCAGACTAACTGGCTGCCGTTTAAATGTTCTTGTAACTTTATATTGTTGTCCAGTAGTTCATTAGCTATCATCATCACAACAAAGGTTGAAAAATGATCACACCACTGCCATGTTGTTCTTTTGTATACATACATACATATATTTCACATTTCATAAGTCCAAGATACAATGGACATGAAACTGGTCATAACAAGACACAAACAACACAAAAACACACAAAACTATCAAGACAATACAACAATACAATAGAAATGCTTCATAAAAACAACATTGTAAATTAGTTGTTTACCGTATGGTCCAAAAATTCAGCAACAGTATAAAATGAATTAATTATTCATGAGATTTGAAAACAAGTTATTTTTAAAACTGATTCTATCATTTCTAAGACTTTGAATGGTCCTAGGCAAGCTATTAAATAACCTAATACCAGTAAACGTGGTGCCCTTCTGTGAAACAGAAAGATTTGAAGTTGGCAGGTAGAGTTGATTTTTGCTTCTAGTATTCAGGCCATGAACTTCTAAACCTGAACGAAAGTTATTTTGATTATCTATCACAAACAACATCAAAAAGAGAATATATTCACATGACAATGGTAAGATATCTAATTTTCTAAAAAGACCTCTACATGAGTCTCTAGGTCCCACTCCAGACATAATCTTTATCACTTTCTTTTGTAATTTAAAAACACTAGAAATATTAGTCGAATTACCCCAGAAGATTATTCCATACTTAATGATAGAATGAAAGTAAGAGAAATACACCATTCGCAGGGTTTCTAAGCTCATAAAGTAAGATAAACTCCTGATTACAAAAATGGCAGAACTGAGTTTAGGAAGGTTGTGTTCCACATGACTCTTCCAATTCAATTTGTTATCAATTTGTATACCCAAAAATTTTATTTCAGGGACTTCATTCATGGCCAAATTTCCAAAAGATACTGCCAACAAAGGGTTAGCAGACTGTTTAGGAGCAAAATTAATAATATTTGTTTTGTTGATATTTAAAACCAACTTATTAGCTGTAAACCAATTTACAATGACGGACAAGGTACCCGTGACTTTGTGCTTAAGAGTAGTGATTTTTTTCAGTGACCAAAATACTGGTGTCATCAGCAAAAATGTGTTGTGTTTAAGTGTCCTTCAGTGGGGTAACATTTATATGTATTTTGTTTCATGGACATTGGTCAACTAGTTCAGAAGCTGGGATTTTGAATTACCTACCCGTCCTTAAAGTAATTGAACACTTGTTTGAGATTGTCTAGAATGTTGTTATAACATTCACCCTGACCTTCCAGGGAGTCTGTTTATAACTACAGTGCCCATTTATTAGTTTTCTTATGCCAGTTGTACTAAAAAAAATGTTAATATCTTATTAAACTGTGTTTCTTTCTGCTCTTCCTAAGCCCCTTTGAAATTATTTTAATATCTGCTTTATAAAACTATAATTATCTAACCAATCCTACAACTTGATACAGAGTTTTACCAGAACACTTACTCATGTGGCATGAAAATGCCCATATATCTGCCTTAGGGTGCATAGTATATGGGAACTGTATTTTTTCTGACATCATCACGTCTTCCTATTCACTCAAAAAAGGCATTCTGTGGGACAGAAAACAAGGCATTTCCTGGTATTTTTTCCCTGATGTTTGAGAGTTCAAAGGGGGTGAAAATAAGGGTCAAAAATGTAATTACCAATGCCCCTACCTGTATATGAAATAATTAACATTTATTGTGTGCTGGCAAAAGCGAGAGACATCATTAAAACAAGCTTCGTCTAGCTCTCTCCCTTAAACCGTTCCAGAGATGTGTTCAGAAGAGTTATGAACAGGATTATTTTGATCAAATTATGAAAACTTCAAGACTCAGTACTTCAAAAATCAATCGATCTAGATGGCTCAAACTTCTGTACATTCTCAAGTTCACAAAATTAAAAAAATATATAAATATAAAATAAAAGCTTCGTGCTGTGCATTTTGACATAGAATTGCTCTGGTACAAAACCCTTTCATATTCTATGATCAACTGATCAGTCATTATGCAACAGCGCAGCCCATTTATAACTGAACTCCTTACACAACAATTTCACAATCTGTTGCCACTATTGAACAACAGCCAGATCATTAGTAACTTCACTACAGTTTGACTATACAGTATTTTCAACGCAAAACAGTAAGTGAGAGTCCAGTAGCTGCTCATATACATACCAGTCCTGAAGACAGTAAGAATGTGAGCAACAGAAACCTGTCATAAACATGTTAGTCTATATGTCAGTTTACATGCTACATAAACTGAACAGTGCTAGCCATTTCCCATAGGTTTTTAAACAAGTGAACCTCAGAACTACTAAAAGTTTCATATTCAAATTTCCACATAGTAAATGACCAACCAAGTATTTCTTGTACAGTAGGCCTATACTCTGTATCTTGTATGTATGACAGTGGGAGGGATTGGGCCATAATGCTGTCTTCCAGCCATCAGCTGATGCATTCTCTGAACTTAGTTTTAACAACCTTATTTTGTAAAGACTTGACTTCTTATCAACTGAAACAAGTTCCATGTTATATACAAATCCTGCTAATTTTAAAAGTACTTTATAATACCAGGCACACCTGACATCTCAACTGGAACAGTACAAAATAATGTGAAACAAAGTGCATGCACAGTCATGCTTGTTTTCATGTCACCCACCTCCTGCAAAAACTTTAATATGATTTATGAGAAGCACTGGTTGGGAAAATTCTGAAGTTCAGTACTTTAGTGCACACAGGTGGACAAAATGCACATGAAGAGAAGACCACATGCCTCTGCCTCAGTTCCAGTCCTCAGAAGTCTGATGCAGTAATCAAACATCACTAAAAGCATAAGCTATTCAAAGGGGCGTGGTGATTCAAAACTGAGCATGACGTTTCCAACTGATGTGCACCATAAAATTAAATTCACGTGTTTCTATTTTTATTTATGGTTCACTTAATGGCACAGTGGCTCAAGCTGTATAGCACTTATGTGTATAATAAATTAGAGAGAACGTGGAAGGAAGCAATCATGGCTAAATTTGAGGTACTGTTCTGGCAACTGCCTTGAGGTACTCAGGAAAACTATGGAAAACTGCAGGATAAATGGCATCCCAGCCAGGATTTGAATCAAGCACCTCCTGAATAGCCAGAAGGAGTATTCTTGTGTTTCAAAACCTTCATATTATATTTTTTCTTTCATGATAACGTACATCCCCCTACTTGCACACTAATATTATCTCTTCTAGAACATGTGTTAACACAAAAAGTTGCAGGTAATTTCTTCTGTTAATGCCTGTGTTACCCAAAAAAGTAACACTGGTGGGAATATGCTGTCCCTCTGAACAAAATCAAATACTGTCAAAGAACTTTATCAATAATGGCAAACCATGCATACCATCCTTTTCATTTGGCTGATCTGAGTCCCATAATCTGTTGAATATTTATCAGAAATGAACTTTTAGGTCAATAAGGATCTCTAAATTAAGGTAATTAAATAAGTCTATGTGATGTGGCTGTAAGCATTATTTTAATGACACCAATTTCCCACTGTGTAAAGAGATTGATATATATATATATATATGGTCATTATTTTAGTGAAAACTATCAACTGCCACTTCCCATCAGCTCATTTATGACACTGATGTAGCCCACACACGCTGCAGCATAGTGACAGAAGTCGCAAATGATAGTTGCAAGATAAAATAAGGACCCTGTATGATTACATATGCCTAATAATAAGCACACTGCAATATGCATACCAAAACAAATGTTAAAGAGTTTTCACAGATCTGTCAATTTTTAAACAAGATACAAATGTATGCACAATGTAACACTTCAACATGTTCACTCTGTAGTTGTCACTCACTGCGCACATTTAAAAAAAAATGAAAATGCTAGTTTTTCATGTGAGAGATGCTTTGCCATATCTTAGTAAAGTATTTCTTGTCATGTACTGCTGTCATAAATGGTGACATATCATAAATGTACATAGGACTTCATATGACATATATAAAATGTCTTATTCTTGTCCAATTTAAATCGAAAGTGAAATCTATCAACGTTTTCATACAAGCCATCCACTGGCAGGCAAGTTGTTCCATGCTAACAGACAGATGGACAGATGTGACAAAGCTAGTAGTCACCACTCAAAATTGCAAATGTGCCTGAAAACTGTTATTAGCATAGGCCCACATAGCAATTTCATTTACACAAGTGAATATACAGACCACTAAGGAACTGGCAGGAAACCATTAATTTCATTCTTCCAAGATGGTATGGAAGAACAATGATTACCTTCCTGTCTTGAATGGTGGTGATGAATTCTACAATGGTTTGCTTGCTGAAAGTTGACAGAAATAGTGACAGGATGAAGCACCAGTGAGCCTGATACTGATGAAGTGTTTCCATTCGGAAGACCAATAACATCAAGCCCACATCCATATGCAGCCAAATAAGGAGCTAGAACTTCAGCATCTAATGTTAATGGTATGTAGAATGAGCCTTTAGAATGTAACGCAAATATAGGAACGCCATGTGAAGAATTTGTTAATGAACTCAGTGGTAGTGGAGGAGTGGGGGCAAGGTCTGGAGAAGGAGTGAGAGAGGGATACTTTGAAGTAGGTAGAGAAGGTGTAGAAGATTGAATGGAACAGGTTTCACTGTCATGACGTTTCAAATTTCCTACTGAAGACAGTGTTACTGTACTATTTCTTGCCATTAGTTCATGTACTGGTTCAAGTGAGTAGCACTTCCTTTTAACACCAACATTGCCATCATTCATAGGACAGTCACTCATAGGTGCAGTCACTTCATCACAATGTCCGTTATTGTTATCATCTATATTATGCTCTGCTGTGAATCGCTGTTTAATATTATTTTTGAATTTATATAAGGGTATAGCTGATCCTCCTCCATTTATGCCATTCTGATCCATACTGGTATTAGCACCAGCCACTCTGGAGTAGTACTGAAGACTTGATACAGAGTGCACATGGGAAGATGGAGGCTGCAAGATTTGGTGAGAAACCATTGCTGCGGATACCTGTGGTGTTGGGGTGACCACAGTTGTAGCCTGGCATGCTTGTAGTGATGGAAGGTTTGAACACATAAGCATTTCTCTTAATTGGCTTGGTCCATTACTATTTACACCACCTCCACAGCAACCATCATCACAAATGTCTGTAACAAACATATTTTCCTTACCATTCAGTTAAACACTATTATTATTTGGTTTGCTTACACATGAATGGGCCACTGTTCTAATAAATGAACACTTCTGCAACTGGCCCTCTTATAAGCTGTACTTAATAAACTGTCTAACCTGAGAAGTTCAAATAAATAGCCAATTGCTCTATCTCTAACAGGATTCCATGGTTGTAAATCCCCATTACTGTCACTGCAAAACTGTGTTCTTCATCATAAACAATGGATTACAGGATAGCCGGCTAATAAACTTGTACAACTAAATACCTGTTGAAGGAGCTGTAGTAACATGCTGGGCTGAAAGAGACGGAATGCCACTAGCAATTCCAGAATCCTTATTCCCTGTTTGTCCAGAATCACTACAGGATCCAGAATTTTGTGGACAAGAACTCAGAACAGATGATCCAGAAGGAATGGTACTGCCATACTGACTGCTGTAGCCACCACTCCCACTGCTACTGGATGATGTGCTTGTTGTTTCACCATGATGTGTATGAGGAAAATTCAACCTGTCCCCTGTAAAAGGGCAAGTATATACATTCTATGTTTCTGATATGCTTGTTGTTTCATATGGATAAGTTCATTAAAAAACTGATTTCACCTATGGAAGAGGAATGCATTGGAATGCTTAAGTTCTCTACACATGTATTTGACTCTACAGGCCTTGGCCTGGCAAGAATGAAGCAGCAGCTCAAGAACACATGTTCTGTAAGTCACAGCCAACATTCATAACCACCAAACTTCCATCATTACAGTAGCCACTGAAATAGTTCACATCCAGAGAATGTACAGAGACAATGAAGATATTCTGTGATATGATGCTGTCAATTAGGGAACAATTTTATCAACATTCTGGAGGAACCTGTTGTCTCCACCAGTAGCATATGGAACAAACTGATACAAATTCTGGGGCCCAGACAGTGCTCAAGCAAACCAATAGGAAAAGTGGCAAGTGAGACAAGGCAATAAGTCTGGTAAGGCAAAATCTCATAATAGTACGTGGGGCAGATTCAGCAAAATATTGGGCCAAGATTCAAATCTCCTAAGATATGATGCTGCTATGTAACTTGTTTGTAGCTACTGACATTTCGGAGGAACTTGCTGCCTCCAGCTTCAGGGGCAGTCCAAGTTCTACAGATGAAGGCAGCAAGCTTCTCTGACAAGTCAATAACAATACCAGTCTGCAAGGCATCGTATTGCAGAAGAATCAAATCTCAAACAGCACCACTATGAGAACCTCAAACTTGCAGTCCATCAGTACCACCACTTCACTCATCTTGACCATTCCCATCACCCTCGCCTTCCAAGAAACAACCAACCAAGAGATGTTTGTTGATGTTCAACTCCTAGATGCCTGCTGTAATGGTCATCAAAATGTTGAATACAACTGAAACATGGGTGGCATCGCTCAAGCCCAAGAACCAGTACTACAGTATGAATTATGCAAGCTTTTCATCACATGACACCAAATAAGCTCAGTGTAAGTGTTGAAGCAGTCTATGCCCACCTGCTTTTACAAGCACATTAACAGTGTCACATTCAAAAACCCCACATACTGACTACAAAAGCGTAGAGATGAAGAGATTCTCCACATTCAGTACATCTAGAAATCTTTAACTTTAGACCTTTGAGATAGGAGGCAAAGCGTTGCCTGTGTCACTGCACTATATGCTGGCAGTTCAGCACAAATCTTTCCAGCAGTCATTTCTGTCATGTTTATTAAGACAGTGGCTCATACTCTGGAAATCCTAATATTTTGGCAGTTGAGGAAAATAGTCCCAACCCGTGATTTCAGGCTTCCGCGGTCAAGGTCAAGAAGTCCAAGAAGACTTCTTGACCCTTGAAGATGGGACCGATACGTCGTCCCGGAATGTCGGTAAAGGATTACCATTTGACACTGCGTAATACTTCAGAAGAGAGCAGATCTCAAATAGCCAGAAGTTTTGGCAACAGACTTTAATGAGACCACACAGCTATTATATTGGCTTCCAAAGATCCCAAGGTGCTGCTGGCAAGATGAAGCACATAACATTAACGATTCCTCAGAAACTTGAAATAATTATGAGGCTTGAAAGTGGCCTGATGCCCCTGAGCCGGCAGTTGAAGGAAATATCCAAAAATGATAATCCTCTGATTAGTTGTGCAGCCCAAATGTAGGAGCAGTAAAAAAAATACCTGTAAGACCTTAGGTCAGTGTAGGTAGGATTTGACAATCTGGAATATTTGCTAATCCAGCACATGTCCAGTCCCATGTGCGCTGTATAAAAGAAATTCTACTACATCTGACTTTTCTGTTTCCTGTTCTTAAATGTCCCAATGTGCATTACCAAACTTAGGATCTAATTAAGTGTAGTTAATATATGTGCATGTTTACAAGAAAGGGCACAATGCTCCTTCTGAGCACCCTTCATATTTTCATTTGGCAAACTCTACTTGTACTTGTTCATAATATCCCATTACTGTGTATGTGGTATGTTTGTTAAATCACTTTTTATATGTCTCAGGCCCCATTCTACCGAAGAACTCTAGACTTCAATTCCACCATAACACAGTTGGGGTTACCAGTTTCTGGCATCTGAATTTTCATGTTAATTGTGTCTCTGGATTAAATTGATACACCTGTGATTACTGCATATATCAGAGTATCTTAATGTCAGGTAAAATAAAGTGACTGCTTCATTCTCAAGAGGTATTTGAAAAGATGAAATAACCAAATATTGGAGGGAGAGGGGGAGGGAATCTAAAAATCTGTTATACATTCTTTGTATGACGTACATAAAATTAACTCATTATGGGCAGATATTAGCGCATCCATCTGTCCACATTTTCTCTCTGCAACTAAAAAGTGCATCTTAAAGTCATATGTATTGGGATGTATGAGTACACTTGAAGTTACCACGTAAATTTTATTTTTGGTCTGTATCAGTCCAATATAAACCTTTACATGAACCTAAAACGGAACTTCATTTTATAAAAAGTTCAAAACTAATCATGAACATATATCTGTGTGCACACATGCACACACAATTTTTTCAGTACTACAACCATTACTATGTAAACCCCTAGAAGTTAATATTTTTTCACCAGTCTCCATATTTAATCTCCTATGCCCATACAAGAAAGGTTATAGGAGAACAAATATGTCTGTGATATATTTCTCCCTATTAATCTTCCATGGATTAACATTATTTTCTTGCCCTTGTAGCTCAGTGAGTGTCCATTCTACTCACCTTTGAGAATTTTGTCACAGTGTTTCTGAAGATGGTTGATAAGACGCAGGCAGAGTGAATCACCAGCAAAGAAGCCCTCAACTTCAACAAGGAAATGCATTGCCTCTGACAAACATTCTTGGTACCCAAGTCGATAGTGCTCAATAATTATGGGCCCTCCAGTTCGATTTTGTACCTTTCTATCTTCCTGGCTGTGTTGCTGTGCAAGTTCACATGTGTCTGCAAGTTGCAATAATTTCTTTAATTACCATAAAGTTACTGTTAGGTCCTATAATAAACAAAAATAAGTGATACTGTATGCAAAAATAAAGCTTACTGTTTTCTTTGTAAATTATTCTTTTGAGTATTATATACAGATAATTTCAACTAAAAAAAACATACACTTAATATCAAAAACTATCCTGAAACAGAAACTACTTTTTGAGATCAATTCATATCATAATATACACCTGGTTTTCTGTACAGCACAGTCACAAAGCAAACTTATGTGTGATTAGGTAGCTTGACTCAGTCGGAACACCCACCTCTTCCACCCCAGTTCAAGCACACAAAATGATCACTGGGCATGCACACACATACACACACACACACAATTTTTTCTATGGGTATACATAGTATGTCATAACAATGCCTTGTCCTTTAAAAAAGAACTAAAATAATCAATGAGAAATGTATCACAAAAGATACAAAGGATAACAAAGATTTCAATAAGGATGATTTTTCATATTATTTTTGTCCAAAACAACCAAGAATTCCCTGCCTCCCTTGCATTAGCATAAGAAGCATTGCTATCTGTCTTCATACATATAAAAGAATCAATATTAAAACTGCTGATCCTTAGAAGTTTCTAGTGACATACTGCATTCCATAGTAACGTCAGTCTGGTAGAAAGTTACCAATGCTTGCATTGTCTGTCAAATCCATGAATTTTATCCAACACTCCAAACAGGCACTTAAAACTTGGCAACTTAAATTTGGCAACCCTATTTACAACATGAAGCATCTTACAGTGAACACACTGTTACCTAACTGACAGCAAGAATGAGCTTGAAGATGTTTCATATGCTTAATTGCCATCTCGATTATCTCAGTCTTTTCTATTCTCCCACGCCCTTTCTTGAGGTAGTCTGTTGGGATAAGACGGGACAGGTCAGCCAAACAGTTATTCATACGGTCTCGTCTCCGTTTTTCAATGATGCGGTGTGATGTTGGATCCTGGGAAGACAACATAAAAGACACTTTTCAGAAAATGTGGTGATCCAATGTGAGTTTCCTTCAAATTGTGGTATATTTTACATTATCATTGGAGACAAAAACAGAAGTACCACAGTCATGATTAAACCACGTGGTACTGTGTAGAGACAAGCCACACAAAACTGAATATCATAAACTTAATCACAATGTAGGCTCTGTTTTGACATGATGGGCAAAGTGCAATCATAGACTGAAATGACTATAATGGCTATAATTCCACTCATTCTTAACCTCAGCTCTAGATGTGGGTGAGTGGTCAGCCTGTACAGGGGATCCTTTACCTTTTATATTTCATTCGCTGTCACACAATCTTTTCAAATCTGTGGATGAGTATCATAAAGTGTATGTCTGTCAGGACCCATGACATGCGTGCGTATGCTCTAGTTACGGACAAGTCACATCTTGCAGACTCCACTATTGTAGCGCCGGAATACAACTGAATTTTCGACTGAAAACTGGAATTAGTGTTCAAATTCAATTCGGTTTGGAAACCTACCAACCCCCAGGTCTTCTTCCTTCTGGAATGTTTCGCAGCATTACTGCTTGACCCTTGAAGGTGGGACCGATTGGCTGTCCCGAAACTGCGGTAACTAACTACAAACAAGCGCTGCGTAACATCCCAGAAGAGGGAAGACCTCAACTACACCGTGGCAGCAGCCTGAAATCTCGCACCTACCAACCTCGTTGAAAATTATTCAAATAAAAGTTGTAAGACGAGAGTTTGGTTTCACGTAAATAAGGAATTGCATTCGATCGATGAGCGCCAAAATTAAATTCGCCAAACAAATTATATCGCAGAACCAGCACACAAAATTGTATCAAAGGTCAATCGTATTTTTGGAGACGCAACATGCTGACGGGCAGATACGGCCTCACCATTATGTATTAAACTCACGTATTATTTTATGTAAGGCAATTAAAAATCCCAAAAGACATACTTACAAAATTCCGTTATAAGATTTCCGCCACAAAATTTGAAGACATAAACTTGGAATTTTACACGCAATGAAAGCCAGGCACTTAAGCTCTATGACAGAAAGGGCCTGAAGCTACTTCCCTCACGTTGTCGGTAATGTGACAATAGACACTGCTTCACGTTTGCCAAGTTGTGTTACAGATATTCTTGCGCAATGCGCAGGCCTGCAGATAAATCTACTGACTGCATCGCATTCTACGATTTACAATAACTGTATTAAACTCACCCTGGAGACCTTCTTCTTATGGTAACTGTTGTATTCATCATCCTCACTGGTGGCAGCCGTAGAGAAATTCAGGTTCCTGAAATAAAACATTCGCGTACGTGTATGTTTTCTAAAGAATCGTAAACATTTAATTTCTGGGGCTTGTAGTCACACGCGTTTTTTTAGTTAGTGTCCAAGTCTCACAGCCATATAACACAGCAAGAACAACCGCGCCTTTAAAAAACGTTCGTATCTTCGTAATTTCTTTCTCAGTGTCTTAAGCCCCCCAACCATACATCACAGAAAGAACTTTATAAAACTTTAATGCAGAATGTTTTCTCATCTTCCCTTTTGTTGTTCTTCGGATTGTGCCACACATTTGTTGAAAAGACTATTTTTTATCTAGCTGGATAGCGCAGTCAGTACAGTGACTAGGCTAGGAACTAGGCGACTCCCGGCAAAGGCAAGAGATTTTTCTCGTATTCAAAAACATCCAGACCGGCTCTGCAGCCAATCCAGCCTCCTATTCAATGGGCAGCAGTTGTTGTTTCACCCGGGTAAAGCTGCCGGGGCGTGAAGTTGACCTCCCACCTCAATCTAACACCGAGACTAAGAATGAGTGTAGCTAAAGTTCTTCTCCCCTTATATGCTTTCATGGCGTGGACAAGGACAATTATAATTTGACTTTACAAGTAGGCCTATAACATAGGCAAAAACTGTTGGGCACTATAAAGTAGACAGTTAAAAGTGTGTACCTGCAAACCAATCTTCGATTATACGGGGCATCTACTTCGAACTTTTGTTATACTGTTAAGATTTTTTAGTTGTTTCATGTAATCAGTAAAATAATTTCTGCGGGTCACTTTCTGATCCGAATATAAGAGTCTGGTCATCAGCATATAGGTGTAGAAGTTTCCACTTTTGCGTTTTTAAAATTAACGCCATATTAATACTTTTTCTCCATCTTCTCGTTTAATAATCTACATTAGCGACTCTTACTTAAATGCGGCCACCATATATTTTTCTGACTGATACGCAAGTTTGCTTGTTGAAAACCTTTTTTCCAGACATGCAAAGAGTTTTCTTAGTTTCTGTAAATTCACTATTTCTGCGCGGCTTCTGTGTTTCTGTGCCACACGGCTGCAACCCTTCAACTTTGGATGCGTGTTTATGCGTGGGCTGTCACTGTGTTAACACTATTTTGCGGCTTTTTCGGTTACGTGTGGAAGAACGTCAAGTGGGCATGTCGCCATTTAGTACAAGGTGCTGTATCTATTGAGGTACTATCACTTTCCCCACGCTTCGCTGTAAATTGTAAATTAATGAAAATTTTCTAAAATGTCATATGTTGCAAGTTACGCGGCCACGGGAGAGTTTTTACCTGAGAAAACATGATCTACAAAATACTGAAAACTTATGGAAAAGCCTGCAAACTTGTTGAACCCCCTGACTAATTAAAACACGTCTCTGCCTACTAAAGCTATACAAATATTGCCTTAACGGAAGTCATATATCTTTATGCCTATTACCGTACATAATTTCACGACATGAAGTCAATGGCGCTAGCATAGCTCCCACCTCACAAGCTGGCGTGTGGTTATTACTGCCTGTAGGGAATTATAATGTACGGCGTTGCTGTGTCCTTCAAAGCCATACGGTTGTTGCCAAGTTTCGTGAAATTCGGACAATCGGTATGATAAATGAAATGGGGAAGGAGGGGGGTGAACACACACACGCATAGAACGGCGATCTCAAGAGCATATTTTTTTCCTTTTTAGGTAGGTAAATAATCCTAAAAAGAGCAGGAAGATAACCCAAAAAGACTTCACATACTACACAGAATATTACAACCTCGTGAAATAACCAAAGAAATTACCTAGATATCAGTTCTGACAAACTAAATTTAATATCACAGACTTGATCACAACGTAAGCTGTTTCAGCATGATGGACTAACTGCAACCGTAGATTTAATAGACGAGGGGCGCAGTGTATAGAAGACAGGCAATGTACGTATAATGTAACATTAAGGCGCGTTAGCGTGGCCATTGTAATAAGTGTTACATATTCTGAGTGTGTGTCTGTAGCCTTAGTTATCCAGCATACAAAGCGCATGCGCCTATTATATTGTCATTTATGGCCTGTCCACCTCTACCATATATTTCCACATTATCTCATAAACGGCACGATTTTCGGGGGGGCGGGGGAATTCTGAACATAAAATGTGTTTTGATTTGCTATACAAGTTTTGTCCGAACATTTTTCATTCTAAGAAGAATTCTGCGAGATACTATCATAAATGTACATAAGTCTTCATGTCCGTTATTTTTTCAGACCTTCAGGAAGCTTGCATTTTCTCGACAGATTTTCGAAAAATGCTCTAATATCAAATTTAATGAGAATCCGTCCAGTGGGTGCCAAGTTGTTCCATGCGGACGGACAGACATGATGAAGCTAATAGTAGCTTTTCGCAATTTTTAGAACGCGCCTACAAACTTACAGCTCTGACTGGATTGTTACAGAACCAGGTATCATACCAACTGCACACTACAGGCTGATCATTTTGTTGCCTGTAATAACGGACACACACTCACTACTTCGTTGCTTGTCATTTCTATACGTGTTTTCCGTGAAGTACAAACCGAGGTTACATATTTCACCAGTTTCTTTCAACTATCGTGGCCCCAATTCCCGTGGCACTGCGAGTTGCATCCTCGTGATCGGGACATACCCTGAGACTCACCGCCCAAAAATCCTCATCAAAACAAAAAGAAGATAGGAGTAAATGTCAGTCAGTCCTCCATTTGGATTTCGCGTCAGATGATAAAAAAGATATAATAATAATAATAATAATAATAAAATGCGTTTACAATTTCCGAGGCTTCCTTCATTTCAGTGGCCTGAAAACACGGCTACGGCGGCCCCTATCACATTAATCCAGACGTGACAGCATCCCATAATCCGACAGAAAGTTGTTAATAAATCAACGAATATGTTAGAAAGGAGCTAAACATATCGTCTGTGATAAGTAATAACTTAAAAAGAAACAAACAGGAAACAGCATTTAGAATAATAACCAAACAGTAATACAACTAGACATGATCTACAGTACAGACCAAGTACAGTAGAAGTTTGGAGTGACCGAGAAGAAGTCGTACAGGACAGGACTGTTGGTGCTAAAGAAACTAGAAGAGACCAAAGACAGACACTAATCCTCACGGTAGATAATAACGATAATGATGGCAATAATAATAATAATAATAATAATAATAATAATAAATAGTAATAAAACGACAACTTATTTGTATGTTTGCTGTGAGGAACGAAGGCAACGTAATGTATGCTTGGATGTCCACGAGAAACACCGGGATCTTTTTTCTGTTTCTATTATGTATTTGTCTTTTATGATAAAGATTACCTTGAAAGACGAATATTTTACTATAGTATGCCACATAGCTGCCGATCCTAATGGCCGCGCGGTCTAAGGCGTGGGGATACGGCCGCTCGCTTACTGGGATTGTGGGTTCGAATCCCGCCTAGGGCATGGATGTCTGTCTGTTGTGAGTGTTGTGTGTTGTCAGGTAGAGGTCTCTGCGACGAGCTGGTCCCTCGTCCAGAGGAGTCCTACCGAGTGTGGTGTGTCTAAAAAGTGTGGGATCGTGAAGCCTCGAAAAATGAGGCGGCCTAGGCCCCCAAGGGCTGTCGAGCCATTGCGAAAAAAAAATGCCACATAGATATTAATTTTCGTTTTGTTAACTCAAAAGACCTGTCATAAGATTTAATTCAAATATTTTAAAATTAAAGTCTGCTGTTTGGTAAGTGAATTGTTAATCGTACATTCCTTCAGTAACGTATCAGAGTCATCATAGTATGCAGTTAAAAACACAAACACGGTCGCAAATCACACAGCCAGAGGTCAATGCGGCCATCTTCAGTCCAGCACGGTTTAAGGCGTTCACGGCGTTTGACCGAGCAAAGGCACAATATACACCAACACATCGTGTTAATCCCACAGATTCTGGATTTCAGCCATGAGAAGGAAAACGCCGTTGTATCAACTGCAGCCGTTATTTAGCGTCGGATTGTAAAAAACGATGGAATTTGGTTAAGAAATGACTAGAGAAGAAGCGGTCAAGGCCTACTTCAAGGTACTATCTCAGCATTCAGATGGACAGTTTCAATAACACATCAGTCACGATAGTCGGTGTAAACGCTGAGATTCGAACAGGGCACCTCCTACATGCAAGTCGAAGTGTTATCTCCTGAGCCAACTTTGTGCAGCAGAAATACTAGGCCTTGAGCGGCCGATGAAGCGATACACTGTATTAGGCTACTTCTAGATCCAGGGAACAAACGCTAAGAACAGAATTCAGATGTCACATTGGCTACCTTTTAGCGCTCTTATTTGACTTGAGATATTTTTTTACGAACTGTGAGCACGAGATCATTGAAAAAGCAGCAGTCACCTGTTTAATGACAAGCGTACAGGGCACATTTCCAGACTCCCTACACTTTGTATTGTTCGACACACATGACTCTAAAGCCAGCTGCTACTTCCAGACATTTCATGAGACAACATACCTTCCGTGCTAAGCTGATTGCGATAGAGTAACATCTGTCTGAAGCGGAACCTGGAAAAAACGGAAATCTGCTTTTATTAGACATTTTCTCCGGTTCCGAGAACATAAATACCAGTCTAAATGGTCTACGATAGTGGCCATTTTTTCACGAGAGAACGGAAACGAGAAACCACTAAACGGAAAAGAGTCTAGTTTATGTCTATTTTTTCTGTTCCTGTAATTCTGTTTCGTATTTTGCCTCCTAGAATGTACCTCAGAAATAATTTTCCTGTCAAACATGGAAAACAACGACACATATATGCCGACACTTTGAACGAACACTGAATAAAATGAACAGGGTGTAGGATGTAAGCCTAAGAGGTACGAAGTTCTGAACTGTGATTTGATCACAAATAAAATTATTATGTCCTATGAAATATTTTTATGCAGAATTATACCCGGCTGTACTAAGTAGAAACAAGCCTAAAAGCAGGGATTTTTAGGTAGCTTGGGATTCCGATAAAAGCAAACTGGCTACATAGATATATATGGTACTATCGTCGGATATCTTAATTGTTATGGGACACAACAACGGGATTAAATTCCTAATAGAGTAAGAAATTTTCCCTATCACCACCTCCAGAGAAAACGTCATTAAATAAACAAACTAACATGGTATTACTTTACATACAGTAGCACCACGCATACGAAAAGGTGCAAGTCCTTCAGACGAAGACGTCCCATTGATTACATTCCTGTATGAATAAAGATACAGACCAAATTTGTATTATTACAGTGTAACAATTTTAAGAACGTCATGTATTTTGACCTCAAGAGTGGACACTCACCCCTTGCAGTATCTGACATTACTCTGCTCTTCCGTATGAGACCGGGACGAGCTTCCTTCGGTGGAACTATAGCTGAAATGAAATAAAACACGCCGCACAGTGAAATCCTTAACCACTAGAGGTTGTGATGAAGTTTATTATAGAAAATCCAGTTTCGAAACTTTATCCACTGCCCCACTAATTAACCAATTAAGCCAGACCTGAATAACATGCCGGCCGCGAACAATTCACCTGGCCCATGAACTATTTTTTCCTATTACAGTAAGAGAGATTACTAATAAGTTCGTCTGGAGGTCTAGCCATCAGTCTTTAAACTCGTCAACAAGACACCCCAATCTCATTCGTGTCTCTAGAGAATCAGAGGGTCGCAGTCATTCACGTATCGCTGCAGAACGCAGAACAAAATAAGTAAAACAAATATTTCTGCGTCAATCTGCAGAATACTGAGTTAACGCATGTGACGACGTGTAAGTACGCAGTGTTGCAAGCCAGACTATATCAATCACGAGATTATTGCAAATATGTTGGGTGAACTTCAAACTGTAAGTCAGATATTTCGTTTTTATTGTACGTAGGCCCAGTCTGAACGCTTTATTGCGTAAATAAATGTTATACACATATTAAAAAATGCGTGTAGGTACATTTGTAACAAGCATGGCGGGGATCAAGAAAATCCTTCGAATTCCCCTCTTGAATGTAGGAATGTGTGTATTCGACTGCTTCTTTGAAAACATGGAAGATAATGTTATATCTTCGACTCCACACAGGGCTGTGCGATGGGAGAGCAGAGGGTAAGAAAATCGCTAAGAAAACTATTATAAAAGTAAAGGTAAAGTTCACCCTAGAACAGGCCATGAAGACCCAGAGGGGAAGTAGAGGTATAGCTCTACTCTTTATTTAACCTCGGCGCTAGACGGGGGTGGGTGGTCAACGCCACGCCCCGACCGCTTTACCCCCGGGAATGACCCGGTACCCATTGTACAGGAGGCTGGGTAGGCCCCAGGGCCGGTCTGGACGGGAGCTGAAAATCTCACCCCCACCGGGATTTTTTTAACCACTTGTCCTTTATTTTCGATTTCCAATACAGGTTACTTGTACACATATTTCGTACTGACATATAACCTTCACCTACCATAATGCGGTATCTATTTATGCATTACATCACTCAACTGAAAGGAACAGGTTAAAACCACTTGCTCAATTCGTTGCTTAACTAGATATACATATTTTATGAAAGAAAACTTAAATTAAGAATGCGATTATTGTGGTATACCACTTTCAGTCTATGGGGTCTCTCTTCCGTGTTTATGTTTAATCGTGGTAGTAGCACGTGTCTGACTGCGTCGGTGGCAAGGATAAGTGTCCACATACAACTTGTAACTATGAACGTCACTCTGCTTGGAGTATCCTCTGCTTCAACTAATAATCTATGACGTCCAGGTAATTTCCGCATCTTTTGAACGTGGATCTACGATTGTATTCTTTCCAACGCGCGCGTTTAAGGAAATCAAGGAAATCCTGTAGGGTCACCGACTGATTGTCGTATACGTATCCCAGCATGTGTCCAATCATCCATATTGTCGCATTCTGCCTTTGGGGAGGGTATATTTCAAAGTCTGGAAGGGTGATCCATACATCTTCAACAGCCTTAGCAGAAATTCGTAAATAACAAGCGACGCGGTTTTTCATCCAGGACCATAGTATTTGCGTATCTGCACATGCTGTGAATCGGTGAATTAACGTATCGCGCTTACCGCAATATTGGCAGTTTCCTGTAGTATGTAAGTTAATGTCGTGCAATCGACTGTTTGTTGGTATTATATCATGCACTATTGTGTACCAAATAGTCCGTATTCTTGGTGGCAGAATTTTATTATTGATGTTTTTCCATATTGCTTTCCACTTAGCGTGTGGGAATTTCAACTGCATTCTCATTCCTATTGTATCAGTCTTTGTATGCTGTGCTAGACTCTGTATCTCATATACACGTCTTTTATAGCGTTTAGCCGTTTCTTCTTTCTCTCGCTCCCCTATATACGAGTATGCGTATTCCTGCATGTATAACCCCAGGTATTCCAACCTTGGAGGAAGAGGTGTCCAGTTGGGATTCGATCCCCGGACCTTCCAGCTCGTAGCGAGTCGCTATGCCGACTACTCTATCCCGGCCCACAGAAAACTACTATACTACACATAAATACAAGGCGGAAGTCAGTTAGTAAAGGTAAAGGTATCTGAAAAGTAAAGATGGGAACCAGTGCAACAGGAAATCTTCCTCGTGTGGGAACTGTTTAAGTAACGATAACATTCACAGCGATCCAGACAAATGACGGCAACATATCAATTATCGAGTCATACCAGGGGTTCAGGGCTGTGATCAAGTAAGAACCGGGAAGAGCACATCATACAAGTCCTCCAGCCAGCCACAGCAGTAAGGAAGTAAAATGTACGGCGTTGGGAGTGTCCGCCAGTGGTATAATGCTCATACTAAGTTTAGTGAAAATCGTCAACTGGTTCGGAAGTTCAAACGCGGCACACACAGTAAATGCATAGCATGGTGATCAAAAGACTCGTTCTTTTTCCTTGTAGCAAGGAAAGCAGGCCAAAGATCACGAATTGCATACGAAGCCAGAAGACGCCATCGAAGCAGATTCGTAATAAAATTCAGCATAATCAGTAAATGCGAATTCACAACATGCATGACTCTCTCAAAGACTCGCTCTCATAATTGTCATAAACGACTTGTATGCATTGACACCTTAATTTTACTACGAGTCCCTCCGATGCTCACGGCTACAAGCGGTAAATTACAAATTCAGGGTGTGGGGTACATCAAATGACAAGACTGCAGTCTTCTTTTCGCTGGCAATGCCACGTATCAGAAGACAATGGCCTATAACGAGTACAGGGACCAGTTTCAAAGCAAGATATTTCTAGTACTATGGAAAGTCCTAATGCTTTGTTTTTTAAAAAAAAAAGTGTTACATTAGAATTCGACAATTTCATCTTTTTATCCGTTCCACAAGCAGAAAATTATCTGTGATCAGCTGTTACTCATAACGGCCTTTCATACAACTGAATTATGGAACTCAAACGTTCATCACCAGCATCAACAGCTGTCATCAAAATTATTATACACTGCATGAATAAAATCTTCTACCCCCACCTAAGGCTTGTTCTCCCCAAGTGAACTCTCCTCAAAGTTTCCCTGCCTTACTCAGAGGTGAATACCTTGAGATCTTCGCTCTTCTGAGATGTTAAGCAGCGTAGATTGGTAGTTAGCGACGTTTCGGGACAACCTATCGGTCCCATTTTCAAGGGTCAAGGACTGCTTGACCCTTGAAGGTGGTACCGTTAGGTTGTCCCGAAACGTCACTAACTACCAATCTACGCTGCCTAACATCTCAGAAGAGCGACGATCTCATTTACACCGCGGCGGAAGCCTGAAATCACGCACGTGAATATCTCGTTTAACTCATGCAAACCACGAAACCCCACCATTTCAACCACCTAGAGTCAATTATTCTAGTAATGCCTGCCTTCCGGTAATAAAATAACAACTCACACGATGGAAGATGTACTTCAGTTCATGACCATCAGTGTTTGAATTATATATATCCGTAATTCATATTTTCAGATGCATTTGTGGGGTATTTACCGTAAAATTGTTAACAGATGCGTTTGTATAGTTAACTGGAATGACAGCTCATGAATACTCAGTTAATACATTCCGGGATTATATTTTGTAATACGGATATACCTACCGCCTGTACTATAAGCTGAGATAATCAAATACACTCTTCTTCACTTAACGCGCTCATATCTTGTATCTTCTATGGTGTAGGGTGGAAGAACAGAAAATCTCTTCTTTGTATGTCCCTTCTGTCGCTTATTTCACGACGCTCTCAGTTCTAGACTATACAGCATCGGCGGCAGATGAATGTATGTAAACACGAAGCGTTCGTATGATAAAAATTGAGACGGTGAAATCGAAGCAATCTGAGACACACCTGCACCGGTGTCATTTTGTCCACCACAAATCCCACACCTTTTGTCACTACATTAGCAGACTTCAAAGTAACGTGTTGGATGACTTTGGCCTCTCATACCCATGAGAATGGCCCACAAAATTAGTTTTAAATCTACTTTCCTTGCTTAAAAGGAGAAAAAAGTAGACTTATAAGATCATCATGCTACTCGTATGTGTGTGTGTGTGTGTGTGTGTGTGTGTCCGTTTCTACGTTTAAGTCCGCTGACTGATATGAACAGTACGCTATACTCTCAACGCCGTACTTTGTAGGCGCGTTCGCAATATTGCGACAAGCGACTAGTAGCTTCGTCATTGTCTGTCGATCTGTCTGTCCGTCTGCGTGGAACAACTCGGCTCCCACTGGACGGAATTTCATGAAATTTGATATTTGAGAAATTCTCGAAAATCTGTCGCAAAAATTCAAGTTTCATTAAAATCTGAAAAGAATAACGGGTACTTTACAAGAAGACCTATGTACGTTTATGATAATATCGCGCTCAATTCTTCTTAGAGTGAGAAATGTTTCAGACAAAAGTTGTACAGAAAATCAACACACACATTTTATGTTGAACAATTTTTTTTCCCTACATTCGTGCCGTTTATGAGGTAATGTGGAAAAGTATGGTAGAGCCGGACAGGCCACAGATGACTGTATAACACAGCACAGAAAAGATGCGATTTGCATGCAGCATAACTCAGGCAAGAATTAATATTTAATACTTATTGCTTTGCCACGGCAACAATGGTTACACCAACGCGCCTCAATGTTACGTTATACGTACACTGCCTGTCTTGTTTCAATTTGCTGCCATCAGTAACAACAATATGGAGAATGCGTCAACATTGAAGGCGGGAGGTTTCGCAAGTTCTGCTCGGGGAAACCCCAAGAAAGGGCCTGTGTTGTTTTATCCGTTATTCGCAAAAGGTGCATAACAAGGAGACCGTGTCTGTCGGTAAGCTTATGCCTTCTCTCGTCCGCGTATTTCTTCTCCAAAGCTCTTCATGATACGTAATATTAGGAGTCGGACTAAACTACCTTTCTTCCTAAGCCTATGTAAAATGGCAGGTAACGCATTTGCAAAATGTATTTCAGGCTGGATTGTAAACAGACGTTTGTCCCACACAGTAACTCAAATGGACCACACCCGGTTTGCAATTAACGTAAGACATACTGTATGAACTGACACTCAAGAGCTTGAAACAGAAAAATATAACAATGTAGGTACGATCCACTTCAAGATGTCGATTCCTCTCGCCTGTAACTGTCAGGTCTTTGCAGCACATTTGAAATCAGACTCCACGATGTCCAACATACGTATCAAGTTTTCCGGCGTTATCATCTGTTAGAGCTAAGTGAACAGCTCATTGTCACTGGAGCAACTGAATGACAAGCCGTCGCGTTGCTGCTGGAATGGCTGTGCAAGACCGTCCAAAGTCTTGCCGGAGCTCTTTTAAGTGTTGCTGGCTTTGTGACGTACACAGCGTCCTTCAAGTAACTCCGCAACAAAAAGTCGGGTGGGGTTAAATCAAGCCATCGTGGGGATACTCAACAGATCGTCTACGTCCTTTCCATCAGTTGAGAAAACTGTTGTCGAACATCACGATACAACGACGGACGGGGGTATCCGGTCTTCTTGATACCTCACATCCTCACCTCCATACACCTGACGAACAGCGGGAACAAGAAATAACATACATCTTTTTTTACACACACACAGCTTCTATTCATGACGTTTCGTCAACTGCTATGTTCAAGCAACTTCATGTTTTGTGCAGATCTGTATCTGCAGGTAAACATGGCTTACCGCGTGACACCTCACATACAAGACGCAGCTTTCAAACACACATGTAAATTTCAACCCACTTAGGCTGGCTCCTGGCAGTCTTATCACTTCATGACCCATAGTCACAAGAACCAGTGCATCGATCATCATGGACATGGTATGAAGGGCAGACAATCGGGGTAACTCACAGTGCTACAGGTGGGGCAGAAATACCTGACGGGCTTTGAAATCAATTAACTGATGCAATGAAAGGGGATATCCATTATCAGATAAATACACATTCTTGAATCAATGGCAAGTTACGTATGGAGGCCTACTCGCATATCTGTTAATAGAGGTTGTCCATTTCATTGTATTAGTTACTTCATTTTAAAAAAAACATCAGGTATTTCTGCCCCACTCAGTACAACCGTGGTCTACAGAGAACTTTCGAGGAAAAGGCAGAAAAAATGACTTCGACTTAAATACTATTTAAAATAAAACGCAGTTACTTAGTTTATTTAATCGTGTATTTTGAAAGTAATATTTTATGTATCTTTGAATACAGGGTAACTAAAAATGAATTAGAGTCGTGGCCTAATTTAATGCAGACCTACTATCCCAGCATGACCTACGAAAAAGGGTGGGCTCTGCATCACAGACACATCCCCTGAGGCAGGAAACTATTTATCAGGACCAGTGTTCCCAATCTTACCCTCGTCCATGCTACTCACGAAATACCTCGCTTAAAAGAATTGGGACTGGGATGGGTTTATTTGGTGTTTCATAATAAAAAAAAAAGAGCCTGCCATATCCTAACAGTTCAAATCAACTACACGTATGTTTCGACTTCCAATAATAGACACTGTCCCTAAATTACAAATGAAATATCCTGAGAACAGCTTTCATTAAATAAGGCAAAGAAAGCGCACTGACGTTATAAAACGTGCGTCCTGGACGCTTACGTTTCGAGATACACTTGATTGTCAAATGGGGTAACGCAATTTCCTGCGGTGGTATCGGTCACGATGATAAAGTGCGCTGTCGGCTGTACTCAAGATACACACTGCACACGAGGGATGAGATGGATGCATACCACCATTCGCGGAACGCACGCGACTGTAGACCGACTTCGACTGCAGACATAACCACCTCTGAGACAGACCGCGTGTAAGCGGCTTGCAGTCAGCCAAAGTTCCGAAGCGATAAGGTATCCGACAGGAAGTGATCAACGATCCGGGCCAGAAAAATTGAAGACCCCATATTTTCTAATACAGGCTATTAAAGTACCCTGCACAGTAATATCAATGCACGTTACAATTACACAGGCAGGCATGCCATAATTATATTTCAGTATGAAGTAAAAATTTCAGTGCTATCAACATGTATAAAAACATATTGTAACTGACCCTCAGTAAGTCATAAACCCTTCTGTAAGTAGGGTTTGCAGGTAACTGAATCAAGAAATGCGTGCCTTTGATGGCAAGGTAATTAAACGTGTACTGTGTTTAATGAAACCAACACTCGCTTAAACGCATACAACTAAAATCTTCATACAGTGGTAGGTCTGCAGAACGCGGAATTGTTTCTGTTCGTTTATTGCATTTCGAGTGTGACTGCCGTTTCTTGTTCCTTGATCTGTTTCACAAACTGTTGTTCTGAACAACAATAGTGCAACGACAATTTCACATTTTTATTAATGAAAATGCTAACCCTCTGTACAGTCCACATAACCTCTGATTTGGAATTCAGAACCTACAGTAAACTGTTACTCTTCTCTAATACTCGTATATTCAAGGGTCATACAAATGCCAGAAAACTGTCACTCATACGAGGAGGTCGTAAGCCTTATCTTATCAATAGTGATTTCATCCATTTTGATGCATTTTTCTACACCACAGAAAGCTCTAAAGTTGTGAAATTTGGTACACACGTTATTTTCACCTGTTTTCATTTCCGATTTCTTCTTATCGCGATTTACTTGTACACGTTTTTAATCATTCTTTTCTAACGGGCCACTTTTAAGAGGCAAAACTGTCGGCAGATACAGTAAATCTTCAACTACAAGTATGCTAAACTTCATACCTGCAGATCTTGTTGTTGTTTAGAACAACGAAACTAATCTCATAAAATTAAAATTACTAAAATTGGAAATTTTTCGTACACCGTGAATGGAAGCAAATTATAGAATAATAAACAAGTACACCACGTATTAACAAACAAATCGTCTCATTATATCTCGACTGACAACAACGTCCATTTCATAAAAGCAAACATCTCATCGAAAGATAATAACAAAGAGCCCCTCATAATAGCAAACACCACATCTGATTATACACCCACTGATAACACAGCCCTTCCCGTCAATAATTTACACCCTCAAAGCAACATTATCTATACTCAACGCACAGACTGACCTTAGACGTCCTTGGACCACACAGCGATCACGTGAATGACGTGGCGGAAAACATCTTCACGTGACACATACTTTGCCGTACTTATCGCTGTCAAGGAGGATCAATGGGTGTGAACGTGACGTCATCAGGAAACAAACCAATCAAATCAATAATGCCCAAATCGGATTACACTGTCCCATATGCTGGATTCATGCTAATTATTTCTACACATATACATACACACACCTCTAAACTTCTACGACACGGTGCGTAGGCTCTACACACTGAACTTATGATGATTACTAACGAATAAATCTGGCAAGTTGGACTAGTTATCACTTTTATACATTCTGTCTGGCTGTGGGGGCATCCAACGTCCTACTCAATCGGTACCGGCGGCTCTCTCCCTGGGGACAAAGCGGCCGGGGGGTGAAGCTGAGCTCTCACACCCACAGACAACTTTATACACACACAAACACAGAGGTGTGTGTGTGCGCGCGCGCGCATTTATTACAAACACAACACCTACTGCAACACAAGGGCTGAAACATACAGGTAACTGACTCTGAAAAACAATTACGTAAGAAGCACCGGAACATACTATATTTTGGTACCGCCTGATTTCCTACTAATTTCATGAACTTCACAAATGTCCATTAATGAATGATAATGCGTATGGAAATCAAACGCCTTCTAGTCTTAGAACCCACCTTTCGTAATTCACATGCTGATTCACCGATGGCGAATCTTCCCAAAACGTCGACGATTCCATCGTTGTCCTGTCTGTACATAAACATTAGATAATACGTCAATCATCCAAATATCCCATTATGAATGTTTAATGAACACACACTGTCGTACTTTTCTACTGTAAATCCACAAAAGTCACCTATCGGACACACACGAACACATGCACGACAGGCGCTGCCCTGCAATGGAGCAGACGGTTGTTTCCACGCCTCGCCACACGTGCCGATGCCTAATGACGTCATGCAGTCACACGGTCGCCATGTGCCCCGCTGGGTTACGTGGAAAACAACGCGACCTGCTGCTATGGTCGACAAGCGCACTGCGAGTTAGTAGGCCGAGATTTGTTATTCGCAGCTTATCAGAAGAGAAGCCACGAATGAAGTATATGTGTACATTGTATTGCCTTTCTGCAAGAACAAATACTGACCTCACTACTTCCGTCCACCAGCACCCTTTACCTTAATACGGTTACGCAGAACACATGCAAATTGATCAGCTGGCCTGTTTACGTTTATTGGTACGTAGATGAATGGTAGGGAGCATTAAAATTTAATTAGGTAAGATGAATTAGCGAAATACACTACCACAAAGTTCATAACGCTACATTATTTTACAGCATTTAACACTTTTTTGCACATTTCAAGCAATCCGACTTACTAAAATAAAAACGGCTGTCTTACATATTCTGTCTCCCAATAACATGTTACGAAACGATACCGTATTCGCACGCAGGAGAACAAGATGACAGGGAACTGCTGGTAACATTTTAATTTATTTCTAATTTAAACGCAAGTACAGGCCTATTATGGTGTCACCATGGACGTACCCTCCTCTAACACATTCCGACGGAATTTAATTAAACTTAGTACGGAATCACCTAAAGGCTGCCATTGTACCTTCTGATTTCCCAGTACCGTACCAACATGCTGACCGTACGAGCTTCTGCAGTGGCAACGGAAGTAATTCTCACTTAACGTACAGGTATGATCCTCAAATTCTGTGTGGTAATATATTTCAGAAAATTACAGAACTCTTGTGAATGTCTTTTTATGCAATACAATAAACCATGCCCCTTTATTGGTATCTCCACCTTGCCGTGGTAGAGGGGCTTGTGAGTTCCAGTGACCCTGAGAGCTAAGCCGGCGGTAGCATTGCTACCAGTAGGGTCTCCCAAGCCGGACAAATCAAGAGGGCAGGAACCAGACGAAGAGAGATGCCTTGGAGATGGGAAACCCAATAAAAACTCCCCTGATGCCGGAAGCAGCGACATCAGTAGCGACTTGAAGCACAGAGCAAATGATGCTCGAGATGGTTCATGATCGTGTAGCAATTGGCGTGACCAGAGTGGTCTGAACGGCTGCTGTACTGCGATGTGGAAGGCAAATGGAAAAACTACACATTATTACGTTTCCTGGATAGTCTCTTCCAGACACTGTGGAGAACTCGCTTTGGAAGAGGCTAAGGACCTGTCGTAAGACAGACTACAGAATGAATGAATGAATAAACCATGGCAGAAACTTCACTTTGAAGTTGAACCACCAAGTGAAAATTTTGTATGGTGATAGATCATAAATATTATCTATACATACAGTATGAAGCAGTTTAACATGTATTAATAATTAAAAGTATCACACTAGCATACATTAAGTATATGAATGGATAACCAACTTGTATGGGGGCCCATTGTAAATTTAAGGGGGCTACGTTTAGTCCCTGCTAGGATCAACATACTACATACAAACTGAAGCACCTGAAGGAGCGTACGAGTCGTAAGTACTTTCCCGGGTAACTAGTTACAACAGGCCAATGCGCAGTTTCGTCTGAGTTTAAATGCATTAAATAGATTCCGTTTATATCCAATCGTAAAAGACTGTGTTCCTTTTGATATGCTGGAGCGACTGAAGTAGGGTGATATCAACTTCTTAATTTCAAATTCCATATAACACATACTGGGTAAAATTCATACGCAGCACTTGCAGAAAATTTTAAACGTACAATAAAGCTTACAATAGTTTAGGAATGTCTAATATTAGATTAAATCCTGTAACTTCATTGAGTGCCTTCAAGACGGCGGGGAAGCTGGTGCAAAGTACCGGGGCCCAGCGGTCCGGAAGGGAGCCCGGAGCCCGACTATGTTGCATATGTTTTTGTCTTTATCGGTAGTATAATTATTTGTCGACTGCACAAATTAAACCTTTCAGACCAAGCCCAAGTCACTCTGCAACTGCGAGTTAGTCTTCCCGAATTATTTAGTGTAAAGACTTTTAGCTGGTCCGCCCTTGCTCGGGGGCCCGAAAAAAAGTCTTTGCCGGGGCGTGAAACCGCTCTCGGCGCCCTGACTTCATTGTCATATGAGTTATCATAAAATATGAAATAGCACACACACGCGCACGCACTAGCACAATGTGCCCAACTGCACTGTGGAATTAGTTGGTTTAAAACAGCCATTTAATGCTAAACAGTAGTTCAGTAGCAACAAAAAAGTATGTTGAACAAAGGGACGCTACAGCTTTGAATTCTAGCTTTAATGGTAGACACGCCTAAAATCTCAAAACCTGGTGGCATAAACATTTCTGCACATTTCTACAGTTGTACGAACAGGAAGTTTTTTACGAGCGTATTCCAGAAGGGCAGGGTCATAGAAATTAGAAATGAAAGCTGTTCCTACTCGTTTGCGTTGCTTGTTTTTATTGCGTATGTCCGGTCTGTCCCATGCTGAAACACGTGACTGCAATGCAAGTGGGTGTGTCCATTACAAAGACATGACGGAGGAGAAAATCGGTGCACGTTTTGCACAGCATACAGCGGGTTCACGCGTCCTTGGGTTGTGCGGAAGGTTGCTTAAGAAGAAGTGTATTATTGCTATACGAATCATTATCAACTTGGGCCATGCACGGACCATGTTACCGTCCCTTCAACAGTAGACCCGCCATCATAGGCTTAACTTGGGGGGGGGGGGGGGGGGGGGGGGGCAAATGAAGCTCCAATATTTTTTCTACCTAAGACTAGTTTTTTTTTTGGCTACTGAGTGGAAGAGGGACAAATACAAAAAATTGGGGTGAGAGTGGGGAAAAGGGTGTATGTATATTAAGAACTGGTTCAAACCAGTCTTCCCCTCTAACTTGACTTCTTCGTAAATTAAAGTTCATGGTAGAACTTGTCCCCCCCCCCCCCCCCAAGTTATTAGCCAAGTTACGTTTATGCTCGCAATCTTTAAGCTTCACTGCAGATACAAGAAATATAATCCCAACCACGTATGCTGTAAAATAGTGTTGTATCCGGGGGAAGGGCCAGTTCCCCGGAGAGTAGTCAATGCCCGAGCGGAGGGCCGTGTGAGAGACGTACGTAGGAGTCCACAATTATTAAAGAAAAACCAGTTCCGACGAGAGTAGGATATTGATGCTCAGATATATTGCTTATGAAAAATACAAGTGCGTGCTAGTCGCTATGGTGCCTGTACGTTCCAAGAGAGGAGATGACTCGAGACCTGTGCGTTGAATGGTGGTGACCACGTCTTCGTAAAAAATTCCCCCCCGTAATATCCAAAACAGGGCTTATATGTAATCTCAATTATATACGTCACAACTCCCTCCTCCCAAACACAACTGGGTGGGGCCCTTGTCTCGAGGCTGCCAGAACACCACCGTGTGCCTGCAACTTATGACTTGCTCCGTCAGCCTCATCCTCACGTGGTCTCGAGTAATCACCCTCTCTCGAAATGTTTACAAATACAAATACAAAGAGTATACTCACAAACCATAGTTCAAGTACAATAAACATTTCTACCTATCTTACGACCTCTCATGTGAAATCATAACCCTTCTTACATTTCAATTAATATTAAATACACTGACCCATAAATTTACTCAACATATACAACACCTCCCCCCCCCCCTCAAAAAAGGAAGAAAATTGAATGATTACAAATTATTCGTTCAATTTTCTGCTTGTGTGCCGTCTAGCGCCTGTCTGTCGCAGTGACCGTGTTAGGACCCCTTCGAAACTTGGAAGTATCGGGGGACACAGTTCGGTCTCATCGGCTGTTCCTGACACTTGGCGAAGAGTTGCATGACTTGATGGCATTGGTAAATTTTCATTTGAATTATGGATTTTCGTAATTATCTTAGGCTTAAACAAAATAGTGTGACATGACCCTTCCCCACCAGCTCTTAAAATAAGGCCAACACTTACAACATTTACAACAGCACAAACATAACAAAATACATATAATTAAAACAGTTGTACATAAACCAGTAATGGAGAAAAAGGATAAGGATTCTGTCCTTCTAGAATGTTAAAACTTCCTTTGCTGCTCGTTAATCATAGTTTCTACCTCTGATACCTTGTGGCTGGATAACCTCAATTCATTTTCAGAGGTTAATACGCTCCTAAGTGGAGTATCCAGGTGTAAATCATTCAGCGCCTGCCGGCTACCTATGGTTTCACAACAATCGTACTCTAAGTGTATAGGGGGAATAATGTCCTTGTCCGTGTTATTTACCTTTGTAATGCCATGGGCTTGGATAACCACAGAATTCCCATATCCTGAACATAGTTTAAAAAAAAATAACCTTACCCAATCCGTTAATAATTAAGTCGGTGTGTTCCTGTCCTGGACAAAGGATAGTAAAATGCTCTGGCTGGGGTGCTACATACGAGGTGCTACCCAAAAGTTCGGGGAATTTGAATTCCACGCGCGAACCGGGTGTGGTGTGGCCTGCCACCGCTAGATGGGGCGAGCAGTACCCTTCGTGAATTAGTGTGCCAACAGCCGTGAAGGCGAGAGGCCGCGTTCTTGAGTTTCGTGCGTTTTTGTAACGTTGTGTTGTAGTGGTTCGGCGATTTTTTAAAACCTGCATAAATGGCAGATTTTAAGGAGCAAAGAATCTGCATCAAATTTTGCTTTAAGCTTAAAAAAACTGCTGTACAAACCCACCGCATGCTTGTGGAAGCATTTGGTGACAATGCTATGAGTCAAAGTAAAACATTTTTTGTGGTACAAACGCTTTAAGGATGGACGAACGTCTGTCGACGACGATGAGCGTTCAGGACGAACATCGAAAAGCACAACACCGGAAAACATCGCGAAAGTGCGAGAGGCTATGGTTGCAGATCGTAGCCGAATAATCCGTGATGTTTGTGCGATTGTAGGAATATCGTACGGGTCCGTGCAACGGATCTTGTTAGACGATTTGAACATGAGACGCATTGCTGCAAAATTTGTGCCGAGACTGCTGAGCAAGGACCAAAAAGAACATCGCGTTGCTGTCTGCACTGAACTCAAAGATGAAGCAAGAGATGACCCCAACTTCATCTCCAAGGTCATATCCGGTGATAAGTCATGGGTTTAAGTTTATGACCCTGAGACTAAGCTGCAGTCGTCGCAGTGGAAGTCGCCAAATTCACCGCGGCCAAAAAAAGCACGTCAAGTTCGCAGCAATGTGAAGTCCATGTTGATCTTTTTTTTTTTTGACATCCAAGGCATTGTCCACAAGGAATTTGTCCCCCCTGGTCAAACTGTCAACGGGAAGTTTTATTGTGAAGTTTTGAAGCGGCTACGGGAGAGCATTAGACGCAAACGTCCGGAAGAGTGGGAGAACAACAGCTGGGTTCTCCACCAGGACAACGCGCCCGCCCACACATCGCTCGTTGTTCGGCAGTTTTTGGCTTCCAAGAACACGACAGTGATTCCCCACCCACCCTATTCTCCTGACCTCGCCCCCTGCGACTTTTTCCCGTTCCCCAAAATGAAATTTCGATTGAAAGGCCGTCGTTTTGACACAATTAAGGAGATCCAGGCAGAGGTGCTTAAAACACTCACACTTGAAGACTTCCAGGGATGCATGGAATCATGGAAAAAACGCTGGGATCGCTGTATCCATGCCCAAGGGGACTACTTCGAAGGAGACGGTGGAAACTAGGCGTTATGATAAGCAATTATTTTATGGGTAAATTCCCTGAACTTTTGGGTAGCACCTTGTATAGCCATGTGCTTCCTTGCAGCTGTGTCCACAATGTGCCTGTCAATTCAGTTATTCGTTGTGAACAAGTGGGAGGTATGCGTGTAATGTACTGCAATAGTCTCGCCTCACATTCAGTAACTGAATGCATCAACTGTACAGGAGAGTGCTGATTGCATACATACAATTCAGGGGTTGGTATCTTGTATCTTGCTAACTCGCTTAGGCTAAGCCGAGTGTAATATTGTTTTGTCTTATCTACCATTATAATTTTCTTTTCTGGTTGTACAAAAATGAACTTTGAGGCAGTACGATTTATCTTGCTGGGACAAATGTGAATGTGGTACACATTGTAGCTCAAGTTTGAAGTTAAAGGTAAAGTAATAACATAAACAAAATAAGTTCCTTGTACAAATACATCTAAATCGATTAGTTGCAATAACTGGGCGCGTACTCCGAACTCAAGGGTATGGGAAGTGACTGGTCTCAAGGGAAATGATCCTGATTATCCTTCATGATCTGCAGTATCTTCCTAGGTGATATTAGCTGCGGCTGCAGTATTCCCTTCTGTGCATGAATCGCAGCATCTATTAAGTTGAGTATTGATCCTGCAGTTCCTCAATTGCTCTATCTAACTTCAGTGCATGGTCATTAAGGGCAATCAACATAGATGTATATCCCAATTGCATATTTAAGTTCCCTTCTTCCACTACAATGTGCTTCTTAATATCTAACAATCCCTTCTCTAAAATCTGCTCATTATAAGCCACATCGTGCAATGTCCTATTTACTGTCCTCAATGCCTTTTTAACAAGGACTACCTGCTCCTTGGAAAGTCTTAAAAATTAATCCTGTTCCTGTTCAAGTTGCGAAATCTTATCTGTGTAGAACTTTCCATCCTCCTCGTCTAAAGTACCAAATAAAGTATGAGAAATAGTACCAATAAATCCAAAAAGGCGTCGTCAAAATCTAAGTAAAATTGAATCCCGTTTAGTTAAATCCATCAAAGTACCTTTCATTAATTCCAACTTAACAATTTTTCTGTCTACCTGTGTAATAGAGGCCCTGCACTCCGTTAAATTCGCCCAATCAGACCTCTCATGCGCCCGGCAAAAATCTACTGTAAATTTGGCATACCGTTTAACAACATCAAAATTCGTATTAACTTGTGCCAAATTAACATAACTTAAAATCTTCCATTCACTGCTGGATAAACCTATCTTACGACCTCTCATGTGAAATCATAACCTTCTTACATTTCAATTAATATTAAATATACTGACCCATAAATTTACTCAACATATACAACAAGCGTTTCTCAGCCGGTGGTTAGAGATGGAATTCGAAGTGGGCGACTGGACTGATGTGGCATACTTTTAATATGCATACCATAGAGCATACGGACTTGATGACCGGAATTCGATTCCTGGCCGCGGCAGGGATTTTTCTGACTCTGAATGCCACAACCCTGCTCCTGATTGGTACCGAAAGTTGAGTGGCTATACTGGTATAGTACGAAGGTGGATGGCACTGCAGCTGCTGTCACTGTCAGCGCATACCACCTGAACTAGCATGCAGCAGCCTTCGCCACTCTTGGCCACTAATTGCCTTCAGTACCCTGTAGCTGGTTTTGACCACTCTTCACTAGCTACTGCCAAAGCTTAGAATACCCATATAATTTTATGGCGTTACTCTTACACTTACAAATACATAAGCCAACTTAAGTTAACATGAAACATGCCGATTTATTACACCGAATTTCACCCTAATCGGACGTTTAGCGGGTAAATATTCATTTAAGCTCCTACGTAAAGAACGGCTTTCATTGAGCCGATTTCCACAAAGTTCACAATTACTCAATAACTTTTGGTTGACATCTTCTGCACTAAATTTTATCCAAATTGAGCGACAAATATAAAAACATGGGTAACATATCACTTACGCCCATAAGTAAAATATGGCTTTCAATAAAATCAATTAAGGAACCTAGAAGAATAGTCTTTCTTTGCTGACAGACGTAACTGGCACAAAGCATTAAAATCTCTAATGGTAAGTGCTAGTGTCACAATCTACATAACTCACTGTGATCCACTCATATATGCCTATATAACAGCCCTTGAGGTATACTCTGAACTCATGATATCAATTAAAATGCATTTTATGAACCTAAGAAGTTCTGGACAGATGGTTACACCAAACACCATTCAATAAAACTCAAGGTTCAGTCCAAACACAACTCTAATTTATATTTTAAGTTATACAACTACATGTCTCAATCCCAGTAAGGATCATCATTAAGCTTGTGTATAAAGACTATATTGAAGGTAAAATGTGCATGCTATAATATATATGTGATTGTGAAATCTCATAATTTACCATCTTTTGGTTCCGTAATTCTTATTCTTATTTAAAACCATTGTAATATCTATTGTAGTTGTGTTTCTTTCTTTCACACCTGTAATAAAATTGTTAAAATCCAGCTCTAGTATGGTACAGTCCTAGTTACGTAGCAGTCTATTCCGTAACTTACAAGTGGAGTTTGTATGCATGCGAATTATATGGAATCTTGTTGCAGTTATCATATCCAATGTTAAGGTTCCGACTTATGTTTTGATGAACCTTTAAAGTGTCTTATTTAATATGTTTGTCCACATCTTTTTTGGTTTAAATCTTCGTTATTAACCAGATATATATGTATGTATATTCTTCCGATTTCATGCACCTCGTGTACTCTTTACATGCCGCGACATATGTTTTAAATAAGAATAAGAACTCTGGAACCAAAAGATTGTGAATTATGAGATCTCTAATCAAGTATATATATTACAGCAAGCACATTTTACCCTTAATATAGTTTTTATTCAAAACCCTGATGATAATCCTTATTGGGATCGAAACATGTACCTGAATAACTTGAAATATACATCAGATTTGCATTTGGACTGAACCTTGGGTTTTATTGAATGACAGTAAAAAGCACAACAGGATGACAACCATCAACGTACACCACACGTTTCTAATCTGCACTTCCCAGCAAATGGCTTCATTATGCTTAGCTATTATGTGATCCTGTGTGATTTCAGTCTGCTCTTAGCTTTGGAAAGCATCTTCTTGTTGTTTACAGTCATGTTCACATGTTATGTGACTTACACTTCATATAGACTGCCTTTTTGACACAATACCAGGCATGTTGTACAGATCTCTTGTACATTTGTACATAAAAATATATTCCTGCACTAAAATGCCTAGCTATCTTGAGTTTCACACACACAAAATAGCAGCAGGCTTACTACAGTATATACACCTACTCAAATACCCAATTACATTATCTTGAAACTCACACACACACACACACAAAAAAAAGAGGCAATCTAGTGTAAATTTTAGTCTTTTTCACCAGATCCTTCACAGCTGTTTCTTCATGAACTGGACACGTTCTGTACTGCATATCCTAGCAACAGTACTACAGTTGAGAGTGACTGGACAGTACATACAACTTTTGCTAGCAATGATGCTAATTTGGGTTTTCCCCATGTGTGACTGGAATAGCCTCTTACGGCTCACAATCACCTTTCACGATCAGCTTTCTGGGCACCCTGTGCATAATTTTCAAAACATAAACAAATCAACAATGTCCTCGTGTCAATTCTAATGTTGGCCATTCTTTTCTATGATGCACCAGTTTAGAGGCATAGGATGGGGTAGCAAGACACCATGAATTATATGTAAAATTGCATTTGATACAATTAATGAGATTTTCTCCCTCAACAAGTAGGATTTCTCACAAGAGGAGGACCATATTTACATCCCAAGAACTCCAACAAATTTTATATTACATTAAAACACGTATTTATCCAATCCTTAATACAGAATGAAGTGGTTCACTGAAACCAACAAACTAAAACTTTACTTGTAAAAGCTCTATACAGTGTTTGAAACTGTATGTACAGATGTGTATTTTGATCATGCTCACAATGTATTAGTATGATATGGATAACTGAAGACCATCATTACATATACATTAGTACAAAAAGTGGACAGCTTTACAGTATGCCAGAACACAAAAGAACTGATCAGTTCCTTTTTAAACCACTGTAATGTTATATTTTAAGTAAACAAGCATAGTGTGTTACAGGTTTAACCTTTATCCTATTGGGGTGGGTATTTAAATTTTAGTGCATGGTTTATGAAAAACATATTATTGGAACAGATAAACTAGATTATGCAGCATGTCTTAAAAATGCAGTAATTGTCCTTGTTGCCTAAGTATATAAAATGAATTTCTAGTGGGTTTTCCTATGTGCATTCGCCTATGCAAACACATCCTTAAACAGTCAACGATCATCCTACACACCCTTCTAACATACGCAGCTGCAGGTACATGAAATGGCAATGCATATGAGTTGGAACCCCTTTGTTTAGCTATGAGCTGTATCAGTTTTATCAGTGCAAACATTTTTCATGGGTATATCAATGGACATTGTTATATGAGAATTATGCATAGAAAATGTCATGAAATACCGTTATTAAAATTTCCCTCTTGAAATCTAGGGGTGCCAGGAATTTGGTCAGAACATCTTACCCACAGCTAGGTTCTGTTATTTAATCACAAAAAAGAAATAAAGATAACAATGCTGAGTTTATATATTTATTTTCTTTTTCCATACATTCTAAACATATCCAATCGCACCTTACTGCACAGGAGACTATATCATGTGTAAAAAAACATGAGAACAATAAGCAGAGCTCCTGATGGAGTTTAGAACGCTATCCTGAATAGTACTTTAAACACTTTTAGTCACAACAGTTCAAAAGAAAGGCCTGGAAACTAACTGAAAGGAAAAGACCTGGTGAGGTAACATCTTTTCCACATGTGTCTATGGCCCCTTTGTCAGGTAAGTGCTCTTTCATGTTGTCCCTTAATTTAATCTGAAAAATATAGGTTAAAAATTAAAATACAGAAGAAAAATATGTGATAAGCAATAAAATATGGCAAAATAGTACACACTAAGTAAAAATTTAACATCCTAATATCTGTTTAAGATGTGCAATTCTGGGGTGCAGTCAATTAAAAACATATTTTATACATGTCTCTGCCCTCCTGAAGTGTAGTCAATGTTTCAGTAAATATTCCCATCTTCAGACCAAGTATCTACAGTGGTCATGGATTGTGTCTATACATTCATCCCTCGTCCAGTGCAAGGGTTAGAGAGAGTGATCAAGGTGTGTTGGGCAAAACGATGTTGCACACTTATGGAAAAAATGGGGTTATGTGAATGTGAATGCTTATGGATCTACTACCCATGACTTAAAATACACATATAAATTTGCCTAAAAGCACTATTTGTTTAAATCATGGATGATATCTAACAGTATGTGATATTTATATTAGCCCCCCACAATGGCCAGTTTTTCTCCAAATGGGCAACAGTGCACAAAATCTGAATGGCTAGCTTGCTACAAGTGGACATGCCTTAAACATTAGGAGAAATGAATTCTCAAATACAGCACCATCATTCACTATGTGCACGTGTGAGGTTTGTTTATCACATGAAACCATCTGTCACATAAACATGCAAATGAAAATGGCACAGAGAGCATTATGTTTTATTTCACACAAGTACTAAAAACACTGCCATTGTCCATTTGGGGTTCTGAAGGATTACAAAGTGTGTATCTTAGACCTATTCATACCACTAAAAGATGCTTGTGTAATGTTTCACCAAACAAATTTAAGAGTGCAAGTAATCATTATCTTTCAACTACAATGTTGTTGTTTACATTTTCACATAAAAATGGATTAATGGAAGTTGCATACTTCTGAAAGTACAAAACTTCAAGTATAACACTAAATGATGCTAGTGTTGCTCCCACTCCAAATTCACAACAGCCATGATGGTACCAGGGATTACAAAAAGTTATTTAATTGCATGTTCATATTGAGTGTCATGTAAATTAGTAATCAATGTCTATACAAGCTGAATCATGGGACAGACACATGCAGCACAGCAGCAGAGTTTTGAAGAAATCACAGCACTCCTATGGAACCCTGAAATGAGACCTTCTCTGAATCAGTAATAATATATTCACTAATGTCTACATTTCAGTGGGAACCTGTCCTGTATGCCATTCATCATTTGCATACATTTGTATCATGGTTCATTTCCTTGGCAAAATACCACTGACATTTAATGCATCTGCCATCTTATGACCTCCAGTGATGTGCTAAGCATCTGCTTTGACCAAAGACTAACTTCTGGGTACTTTCATACAAAGACCAATAGCTCAGTTCTTTTATGTTCGCTGTAAAATTTAATGCATTCACAGCCACCTAAGGGAGAAAATGCCCGATTATTAACCCTTTAAAGCGGACTCTATTTAAAACTAAAAATCCTTCGATGTCTGTATTTCCAGCATCACAGTTTATATCGATAAAAACCCACAACGTGTTAGTTTATAGGAAGCTTTTATTTTCACTTATATTATCGGATACAAAAATTGTACACAGCAGAAATGGCCAGGGTTTCTTCATCTTCACTGTCCAGAAACAGGGAATTTTATATCACCCAGTACTACAGAGTTGACAGTTTTTAATTAGGAGGTACCAGTATTAGTACTGAAAAATGTAATGTTAGGCCAGTTGGACTGTGCCCATATTCCATTACAATACTGCACTGCAGCCAATAAAGATCATATCTTGTAAACAGCACTGGAAGGGTTAAAGGAGACAGAATTAAAATCCATATACTAATTTAATTATTTATTGAACAATAGACCAAAATATAGCACTGAATTATAAAATTAATGACTAATGAACTGAGATGTGACTGTAGCCTAATCTAAGGTACTATCTCAGCATTTGCCTGAACAGACTGCAAAGACCACAAAAAGCTTCAGTCAGGATAGCCAGTCTCTGAGCTGAGATCTGAACCCAGAACCTCCAAAACATGAAGGAATGTCAAACCCATGACAAGCTGTCCATTCTCTTTCAGACGATTTATAGTGGCTTCCTAATTCTTAAAATGGCAAAGTGAGGAGAATCTCCTGAAAATGACTAGACTATTTTATCAGTCTCCACGCTTTAGAGTTTATCACTCAACCATCCAGTACTGAAGCATTGAACTACAGAATAAACACACTACTGTGGTATCCTCAGCCAATCAGCTGCTCATATCCTCAATCACAGAAAACTAATAGAAATGAAAGCAGATCTCACATATCTACTCAACCTCAAATTTTAAACAAAATCTTCTAAAATTCCATTTCATTAAATTACAGAAAATTCTAGTTTACAATCTGTTATATTTTCAGTTGCTCAATTTCTTTCACCAAAAATTAAGCATGCACTCTGAACAACCTGCCCACAGAATACTGGCAGTATACAATTGAACATCTGTCTTGAGAACTGGAAACCCAGACCACCAACAAATATACTGATATTCTATTGACATACACACAATTCACATAAAAATTAGCACACTCGTAACAGTGACCAAATACTTAAGGACTCAGAAAACATTTAAAATAAAACTGAATGACCACTTACAGAATGAAGCTGAAATTTGGAACAAAATATCACATTAAATGAAGACAGGACAGCAAGTAAAATGACTAACCTTTAACCTCCATAGCAGACAATAATGATCCTACATAATGTATTATAACAGCACCTATAGGAAAACCTGTACAGTACTGATTATATGAATTGTACAGATGTTTTGTTTTCCTTATTTACCTTGTGGAATGTAACTTTAATCACCTGCTGTGTTTATTTATTGTTTATTATGGCAGCACAGAATATACGGAGCTAAACAATGATTAGTCAATAATGCACTGAGAAGGATGTGGAAGGAAATGGTGGTGCCCTAAGTTGCAGTACTATCCTGCCTCATGCCTCAAGGAACTGAGGAAAATTATACAAATCCTCAGTCAGAATAGCTAACCTCAATGCCTAAATCTGAACTCAGAACCTCCCACATACGAAGCAAGGAGTGCTATCCCCACAATCATGATGTTCAGCATAGTGTTCAGATCGACAGAAAAATTTATGTCCATGCAGGAAAACATAAAACATAAAAAATCTGCACAATTTTATATCTAGAAATTTCTCTATGTTCCTTTGTATATAATCTCCTGTACACACAACTTAAAACCAACAGTTCCAGGAAAAGAGAACATAACACCAGTTGATTGTGTTCAGTCAGTGTATGATGTGGCGCTTTCCACATTTTATTCAATGCACAAGGATTGGAGATCATGAGTTTCCAAAGTTTCATTCCCTTATTCTAATTTAAAAATACACACTTCTGTGAACTGTCAGGTCACTGACTAAAGTTATTAAACAAAACTGCAAATGGTGTACTCCGTGCAGTAGTACACAGACTTTAGCAAGGCATTCTTTACTTTCAAAATGCTGTACATTTTTACAGTACATGTGCAAATGTAATTTCATTTATGCCCATAAGAAAAGTATGGCCTTCCCTATGCTGCTTTTCACAAAACTCACAAATGGTCAACAGTATTATGTGCAGCTGTCTTATATCGAATTTCATGCAAACTCAATGTGGAGGGTATAGGTAGGAATGTATTTATGTCCTTAAACAAAGTATAGCTTTCATTGTGCCAATTTTCATGAAACTTATAATCTTTAAATAAATTGTTGCGGGCATCTCCTGTGCGAATTTTACTCAAATAAGACAAAGAATATAGAAAATAAGGGCACAAGTCCATTTATGACCTTCCATAAAATATGGCTTTCATTGCACAATTTTCACAAAACTCACAGCAACTCAATGGCATTATATGGTGATTTTTTTTACCGAATTCCACCCAAATTGCTGAAGAGATAGGGAAAGTACAGGTAGAAAGTCATTTACGCCATAAAAGTTAAAGTATGACTGTAACTGAGCTGATTTTCATGAAACTCACTCTTGCCTAAAAACTTGTCATAAAGAGTTCCTATACTGAAGTTCATGAAAATGCAAGACTTTAGCCACTGATACTAGGTCACAGACAGATGGACAAACAGATGTGGTCTAACATCAGGTGTGCATTTTTACTTCATAAAGCATGCCTAAAATGTTTCATACAATCTGCTGGATGGAGACAGCAGAGACTGAAAAAGAGATTTATGTATCTTGAAGTGTATCTGATCGAGGATATCAAGGCATCAGTTACTAGTTCAAGCCCATTTCCACAAAGTTACATGATAAACATGTCAGTGTATGAAACGTTTTAGGGTTCCAAAGGCATACTGTCTTCGGAATGTCATGTGTCTGGTGGGTACTTCAACTATCTTCCCCACAACTGAAACATAAGCATCAGTATCAGTGACCTACTTGATGGATATCTGTCAAGATCAATATGTTAGTATGCCATCATAGAACTCAGACTTCCTTCTATTTTCTTCTTCAATTATGTACAATACTGCATCTGCTTAACAGGTTATACAGCAATGAATCAAATATAATACGATGATAGTGAATCAAATGATCTGAAGTAGCCATGGCATCATCAAAGGTAATTATACCTGTATGTGTCCTGGAAGACCATAAGAAACAAAGCCAAGACAGCCAGTGAGCTGCTGGGAAAAGCAACTGACCGCCTAAAAAACCGTGGATGGGGAAGTTACACCTATGTGGATATTGATTAAATGTTTTTGAGTAATTATGAAATTTCTGTCCTCTTCCAGCCTGATTCAACTTATAAAAACTCATACCAAACTTAACCTATATTAACATAAAGCCAATGAATCTAAGTACCCCAACATAAAATAACCTCATTCCACCAAGAATATTCCAGCGCAACCAAACCTAAACTGGAAAAACACATAACTACTGGAATTCTGATATTAGAAAAAGAGTGCACAGAAATGTATTTTCTAACTCAGACGTTAAATGTACAAGTTAAAAGGTGTACATGTTCATTTATTGCATAATCCACAAAGCATAAAGGCATTTTTGAATTTGTAGCATTAAGGAGACAGTACCTAAAAGTATGTACACAAGCTCATCTTGTAACTTTAAGAAAGAATATTATGAGAATAAAATACTTATTTTTACTTCCGAGTTACATAAAAATATAGGCATACTGCTGAATTTGTAAGCATTATGGGGCCATTAAGGATACCTGTTCATACAAATATCCCATAACTCACAAGCAACAACAAACAGGAATATTTATTTTCAACTATATGTTAAAAAGATAAATCAACAGATATACACAAATTTCATTAAAACCATGAAACTTTTCAATATGCATTAAAAAGAAGGGCAGGAGAGGCAGAATGTGATGAAATTGACCAACTTGCAAGGCCTCAAAAATATGACCATAACCTAACCTTGCAACTAGGGATAGGAAAAAAATTTCTTTCTTTCATAAGTATATTTCAAGAAATCAATCATAGCCTTCAAAAACCCGACAGAGCATGACTCAAATGGAAATGATTCTGGTATGAAGTTCACACACTGTTCAACACACAAACAGAAATAAAACTTAGGAAAGTAATTTTTCTTGTAACATGGGAAAGGAACTTTGACAAAGGTTGTATTTGTGGTTCAGGGAATTCTAAAAACATGTATGAACTGTGAGGCCTCACATTTAGACTTTTTGGGGTACTCATCAAAGAAGATACAAATTACAGGATATGAATATATTAGGATGCCATGAATTTCAGTAATATACACTGACATATTGTAGCCAGCAGTCTACAGTTCGAATCCCAGATGTACTAACCCAAGATGACAAACTGTTTAATTGATATTTTATACTAATTTAATAGCAACAGATTCTAACACATGCTGTTCAAGGACCTGTATTTTAACAAGAAAGGAAAGACTTCAGCTCCATTTTGGTATAACAGCATATGAACCAAAGCATACTGTAGTATGTTCAAAATTTGTCACTGTCAGGCCTACCCTTGGTTTGAGAAGCTGGGATGCAACGTGTAATCCGAAACGTGACAGCTTTTGGCCGACATAAATTAACTATGGGAGATTAACAGCAGCCAGATATCCAGTAAGTCGACCTCGGTGGACTAGTGGTTAGCATGCTTGCCACTGGACCCAAGGTTCGTGGGTTCGATCCCGACCGAGGCCGATGGATTTTTAAGGGTGATAAAAATCCGGAGCACCACTTCCTTCGGAGGGGAAGTAAAGCCGTCGGTCCCATGTCGTAGATTTACGGCATGTAAAAGAACCTTAAGGGCATGAATAGAACTAGTAATGCTCGTAAGCAAAATTCAGCGGCCATTTCTCACCCAAGTCTCCTGACTGACTGCCAGATGGCTCTGGCAGTCACATCAGGATTGAGTCGAACAGCACAGCCAGTGGGCTGGTCACCCACTGCCACAAATGCACAAGACCAAGTAACCTCGGAAAGAGGAGGCCCAAGCCCATATAGGGCTGTCGAGCCATGGTTATTACATTATTATAGATATCCAGTAAGGTGTCCTGGTGTAAGCCACTAGGAACAATGTGTTGCAGCTTACATCTGCCACATAACACAGCTGATCAAATTTTAACATTTAGTTTAGGACCAACTGGCAAATCCAAAATGAAAAGACTGTATCAAACTAAAAAATCAGGCTCCAGAAATTGTTGGTTTTCAATTTCCCAGGGCAGAAGAGGACTCTTGAAGCTGCTGTACACAGATGACATGCTCTCTTAACATTTTGGTATTTGTAAAGAACAGATGTGTGTTGTGCACTATACGAAACAAAAATTAAACAAAAAGGTATCATATTCAACAAACAGGAAATTTACAGTAAACGGTATAGTGCAATTGATAATAAATTACATTAACAAGCAGTAATACAACAGTGCAACATTACACAAAAGTGCATACAAACAGTATGATAATTTAGCTATATATCATAGCTGTATGTATAGTATCTGAATTATAATTAGGTATTATAAAAAGGTGTTAGTGGTGTCAGGGACTCAAACACGTGATACTCCCATGACTGGACTTTACACTTTACGACTATGCAGACGGACGGTGACAATATCATAAATTTATATTCTGTTACTTACGTCCTCACTTTTTCTGTGCGAAACGAAACTGTAATAAAGAATTACACAAGTAACCAACCAAATACTGCTAATGTGAGACTTGAGGTTCTCACAGTGGTGTTGCTGGAGATTCAAGTCTTCTGGGATATCTTTAGACTGCTTGACAATTAAAATGTGGGCACTATAATCCTTCAAGATACTGGGACTATTTAACCAATGGCACGAGAAACATTACCAGAGCAATCGAATTTTAAAATTCTTCTAATACCCTAGAACAGTGTTCTGCAATGCACGGTAGCAGGCGTACTGTAAATTTTTCTTAGAAGTAGTATACGCAGCAGTACATTAATATCAAAGGGGACTATACATGAAACAAAATGGTTAGATAAAATACCTATTATTTGTTCTGATCTGTGCCTTCTACACTTCTGTAGTAAATATATACTACAACCATCCCATTTTTTACTAACACAGGCAACCTCTGCACCTACAACCTAACTGGCTCCTAGACAAAAGTCACAAAGCAGGCTATGTACGCTGAGACATTTTTCCTGTAAGTGCAATGTTATAAACTGGAGTTTCATTCCTGGAAAGCCATTTAATACCATAAAAATACCAAATGAAATCACTGCTTGGTCCAGAGGCATATATATTTACTGTGTCTGGTCATTTAGCCATACCATCAAGTTTTTTCACCTCAGTTACCAGCACCTTTCTTATCAAAGTTGACTGCACTAGCCAAGCACCCTTCAGTTCATATATTTTTGTTATTCATCAAAATTATGCTCACAGCTGCATGTGCCAATGGACTCTGATGTAAGCTCCATCACTTTTATTGCCCCCAAACTCATGTTCACTCAATCTTCATGCTTCATTTCCAAAGTCATTGCTTTCTTGACTTCTCATCGATTTAACATTCTGCGCATCAAACTTTCTCTTCTCAGCCACATCAAAAAGTGAGGAAAAAAATTCAAAATCTGAAGAAAATTAAAACCAAAGAGAGAATCACTGTGAAAGAGATGCATTCAATCTAGGTGCAACCACAGACTGAGTCAAGTGAGGCACTGCTAACTGACATGATCACTCAATGTAGTCAATCAATTTGATGTCAGTCAGTCACTAGGCAGTCATATATACAAGAAATAGTCCTTACTGTACAGATGTTATTTACTATCAGAAAGGTTACAAAAGCAGGGGGTCACAAGTCAAGCCATCCTCTTCTATATACACATAGTTCTTAATGCCATTAGCTTCCAAATTTATGATTGAACCTTTTTGTATGAAGTATGTTCCTCCACCCTGCCAATTAGCATCCAAGCAAACTGTTTACAGCAGTAAATATGTGCCAAACTTTTTATTGTGGAGTAATCCTCTCCCCTTGCAACTGAACTTGTAAGACAACAAAAAAAGTTGTTTTTGCCTTGTGAATTTGATTTTTGTCTTCACCTGTACAAATTTTACAACCATGCATCTCTACACCTCCCTTTCATTGTTACTAAAATGTATACAATTTGGTTGGGTTGTTCTTGTTTTCTTAAGTACTGTATGCCACTGCTTGCAGCAATAACAAGCCGATTCTGAGAAAAATACCAGTGCTTCCAGTATTGTGGATTTGATCCATCATTTGCTTGCACAATATTACAGTTTTCCAACAGTGGTGCCCCTTACTGATTTCAAAGCTTTGAACAGTGATGGTTAGGTAATTGTAACATTCATCTCCTTCACTGTACGTTAAATATCCATTTATACCAGAAATTTACTGTGTGGCATCTTTCACCAAGCCATGCAAGTGAAAGTAATGAGCCAGGAAAACAAAAACCAAAAAGTGTGTTGGCAGTATGGTGATGATTAATTGTAATTTGGTTTCTTCAGGTGTGGTGATGCAATATGTCCTATTTTTGACCATCTTGTGTATGTAGGAGAAACATAAAAATGCAATGCCACTGAGTAACTGGAACAACATTTTAAAGCAATATGTCCTTCTCTGGTTTTCAAGGACATAATTATCTTTGTTAAGAGAACAAAAGAACAAGCAGACAGAATACACTTACCATCTCGAGCCTTTTATCAAAAGTATCATATATTTATCATTCAATATTTGTTATGTTCTGTTTTCACATTCCAGAATGCTTATATGAACATACAGCAAGGACTTGCATACAACTTGCATATTTGTGGCTACGTATTATTTGCATGAGGCAAAATTTTCTGGTATGCCATCATGTGGCTTTGAAAAATTAGGGTGTGCCATGGGTAAGAAAAGGCTGCGAACACTGTTCTAGAAAGTAACTCATACCTAGAGGCAAGAGACAGTTTAACAATGCAGAGTACTTGGTATACAAAAGAGAAAATTTTTTCAGTGGTAATCAGATTTTGACAGTGCACTGTTGGCCCACACGCATATAAAGAATGTTGTGAGGTAGTCATTGTATCAGGCAGCAGCTGTCTTACATACCTGACCTAAGCTGGTTCAAGTGGAGAAGGTGCTCACTGCTATAACCGTTCCTCTGCCCTTGCCTTCATCCGGTTGATAAACGCCTGACCCTTGCTCTTGCGGAAATTCTCATATGGATCATTCAAGTTGATACCCACACCTTTGTACATATCCACTTTGTCCCGGACCTATACCCTCAAAACAATCACAGGGAAAATTACAACAAACTCACTGCACAAAGAGAGATGAATAAGCTCAGTTTTAGATGGTCCTTTCAGACACATTACACAGTCTGTACACAACTTTATCTTATACACAGTACATGTATTTGAACACCATACACCTAAATGCCTCTGGGCACTGTGACTCTTAGATTACTTAACCTTTAACAGACAAAGGGGACAATGCTGTCCCATTAAATGTACATCCTTTTCGTCTGAAAGGGAAAACAGCGTCCCAAAATGGGCATTAAAATTAAACAGTGGTCGGGCCACAGAAGAAGCCTGACATTTGAAAGGCCATATGCTAAAGGTTAATTATGCTCTCTGAATTGCAGAAGGTACATGGCATTGAATGAACTGGGATGCTAAATGATGAGTAGGCAAGGATTTGGAAGGAGTAGTCATGGTCTATTTTCAAGGTACAAATCTGGTATTCAACTGAGAGATGAAGTACAACACTAGAGACAGGACAGCCAATAGTGTAGCAAATTCAAACATTGGCACTGGGTAGCACCAACCACCCTATGACAAATCTACAAATATACCAACCTACCAGGTAGCCTGTGGCTGCCACATATTTCAACACCTGATTTCTGTGATTAAAGTTATGAAATTTTGCTTGAGAGAACACTTAGTAAAAGTTTTTCAACAGGATATAATGTTCAACCATAACAGACAATTAGCAATCCACTTACATCATTCTACACTACTGGTTGCGTTCATAACCAAAAGTGTACATAAACAGATCTCTGGTTAGTGTATGAACTGCACTGTTCAGTGCTTAAAGTGCATGACTGGTTAGTATTTCAACTGCATATTACCAAAAAGTCTCTTGATTTTGACATGACTAAACTGGATCCACATTATGTGGAAGGTACTGTATTACCTGTTAAACCAACAGCTGTAACTTGGTGACATAAAAATGACATTTTGGGCATGGATTTGATTCTTTTCAAAATCATTAGTCTCATTACTAGTGTCATGGCAAAATGTTTATGTAAAATCCACTGGACAGAGAAAGTCCAGACTGTGAAGCTCAGAATGGTTTGGAATATCCCCTTAACAATCTTTTCCACATTACATCAACCTACAGAAAATATGGCCTTTGATGACGATTGTTATACACAAGGGGAGAGAGGTTTTTCATCAGTACATAAAGTAAAGTAAGAAATATCTGTAATAAAACTGTCTAAGTATCTATATTTATAGTCTGACAAATGTACACTTTAATCACATTAATTGTGTAATTTCACTGTCCTACATGTTTCGAACCCTTAATTTGGGTTCATCTTCAGGGACTCATTATCTCAAATCACACATTATTTACACCAACTGGTACAATTGTACAAATTACACAATAATGTGATTAAATTGTACATTTGTCGGACTATAAATATGGAGTTAAAATGTACGGAATGAATAATATTAAGTTTATAAACGCCAGACAGGCAAAAGAAATCTATCAATACAAGATCAAAGAAAAATTGCACAATAAACAATTGTACCAGTTGGTGTAAATAATGTGTGATTTGAGATAATGAGTCCCTGAAGATGAACCCAAATTAAGGGTTCGAAACATGTAGGCCAGTGAAATTACACAATTAATGTGATTAAATTGTACATTTGTTGAACTATAAATATAGAGTTAAAATGTACGGAATGAATAATATTAATGTCCAAGTATCATGACAACACATCACATGATATCTTATCCACGGAAACAGTGTGAAAAGGCTGCTGTTCTTACACATACGAGGGCTGTCCAAAAAGTATCCGACTATATTTTTTCCCGCGGTAAGTAATGGCAAAAGGGTGGGGAAACTGAGCGCAGTGGTAGAAGGGACTTTCATGCGCATGCGTGATTTTTTGCTGCCTCGCAACACCGCCGGATGCGTCTGTCGCTGCCAGATAGCGAAGTGGTGTAACACGTGTTCGTTGCATTCTTGTTTCGCTCAAGATGACAGAATGTTTGGAGCAGCGATACTGCATCAAGTTTTGTCAGAAACTTGGGGATACCCAAGCGGAAACAATCCGCAAAATTCAGCAGGCTTTCGGTGATGATGCAATGGGGGTCACTCAAATTAAAGAGTGGTTCAACCGCTTTAAAGATGGCCGCATGTCGGCGGACAGTCACCAGCGTTCCGGGAGACCGTCAACGAGCCGAAATGCTGATGTCATTGACAAAGTGCGGACATTGATCATGGAGGACCGTCGTTTGACCGTCCGGGAAATTGCTGATGAGGTTGGGATCAGCAGAGGTTCCGCAAACACGATTTTAACTGAGGATGTGGGCATGCGAAGAGTGGCGGCAAAATTTGTGCCCAAGCTGCTTTCGCCGGAGCAGCAACAACTCCGCCTTGAGGTCGCGCAGGACATGCTGGAGTGCGCCAACAGGGATCCTGAGTTCCTGAAGACTGTGATCACTGGTGACGAGTCGTGGGTGTACGGATATGACCCGGAAACCAAGGTCCAGTCGTCACAATGGAAGCATCCAACATCCCCGAGGCCCAAAAAAGCACGACACGTTCTGAGCAATGTGAAGGCGATACTGACTGTTTTCTTCGATTACCGGGGTGTTGTGCATCATGAGTACGCACCACTAGGCCAAACTGTTAATAAGGAGTACTACCAAGAAGTCCTCCGTCATCTTCGTGATGCAGTTCGGCGCAAGAGACCGGAGCTGTGGGACGCACGCAACTGGCAGCTGCATCATGACAATGCCCCAGCTCATTCATCACACCTGATCCAGGGTTTCCTGGCTAAGCACGGCATTCCGCAGGTTTGCCAGGCTCCCTACTCTCCTGACATGGCTCCTTGTGATTTCTGGCTGTTCCCGAGATTGAAGACACCGCTAAAAGGCTCCTGTTTTGACAGCCGCGAGGACATCATACAGAACGCGACGGCGCAGCTGCACACCATTCCAAAACAAGCCTTCCAGAATTGCTTCCAGCGATGGAAGGACCGCTGGGCTAAGTGTGTGAAGTCACAAGGGGCCTACTTTGAAGGGGATTAGGTATTGTAACCACCCAGATACAGAACTTTTTTTTCCCGGCCCAAGGTTGGATACTTTTTGGACAGACCTCGTACAACACTCTTTCAACTACAGTAAAAGCCAGATTTTATGTTCCCACATTTAGCGTCCTCCACGATTTTTCACAATTTTTGTTCAGTTCCAGCCAAATGCCCATAAGAACAATGTCCCCTGGATCTTCACATGTAAAGTGACTGCGGGCAAAGAGACAGCTCTGTTTGGAAGACAAACATCTTCAAACCAATGGCAAAAACCTGCAGTGGATCAGTATGTGGTCAAAGAAATGCATTATGCATTGAAAGTTACACAAAGAAAGTGATAAACTAACAAGAAGCTACACTACTCAGCCTGGAGCGGAGGCCAAGGTTTTTTCTGGATTTCATTGGCCTTTCCAGCAAATGCGTGGATGGTACCTGAAATTAGGCCCCAAATCCTTCTTTCTGTATTCTTAAGGGAAAAAAACTCATGTAATGAATTCTGAAAGTGGCTTGCAGAATATGCAGTGCACTCTCAGACAAACGTTTTATGTCACAAGTTCAGGCTGGCCTGCCAAGTGGAAACATACATCCAACATTACAGATAGTGGGACGCCTCATGCTTCCAGAAACATAACACAACTGCTGAGGGGAGACAGACATTATCTTACATAATCATTCATTTATTGATTATTCTTTTCATATTTTCCACAGCTTAAGTTTTCCATAACTAACACCATGGAACAGAATTCTTCTTGTGAGGCCAACAGTTGCTCAAGAAATTCTATGCATTTTATTGTATCAGTAGGTATATCTGAAATGTCTGTCATATTGCCTATGTGTACTGGATGCAATCACCAACAAACAGGGTGCACATAAATCTCCAAACCCTTTAATTTTGCTGTTTCAGTATTTTACTGTGACAGAATGTTATTAAATCAACACGTCACTATACCAACCTCTCCACCAGAGATGGGTTGCTCAATGCCTTGTTCCTTTGCACCTAAACCTGCTCCACCCCAACCCATTTTCCGAAGCATTTGGTGACCTTTATTATTCTCATCCAACTGCCTCTGGATCTCCGTTTTGTTGTATGTTGAACCTCTGTAAAATGAAATAAAATATTCTGAACAGGCATCTACATACTAGTTTCCAAAATCAGTTCACTTGATTGTTTACAAATGCATGCATGTTTTCCTCAATCCTGAAGAGTATCATGAAGTGTAGAAAACTCAGCAAATAAAAGAATCTGTAAACCCATAATATTGCAATGTATCTTAGATCATGCTTATTCACATAGTACCCACAAGTGTACTTTCTACTTCATAATATAAGGAAATAGGAGGCCTCCCTCTTCATATCAAGCTCTGCTGGTAATACCCTAGTTTAAGCAACAATCCACATCTATAACACTGAATTTGAAAACTTCACACTGTTTTATGAGTAACTGCAACAGTGGCATCACCAAACACTTAAAAAATTAAATGTTTTATCCTTATACATCAGCGTCCTGTAGTTGATGGGAAACGTTATAATTTACTAACAGGAATGATGGTGGCGTTGGACTCCTTTCTGGACTACGTTGCTGTGATGGCTGGCGATTGTGTGGGCTTCTTGAACGTGACCTTGAGCCTGATCTTGACCTCGACCGTGACCTACAAGATGATGATTAGGTAAGAACTTAAATGCATCCCTTTCAGCGTAACATGAAGCCTCGGTGGAGTCATGATTCAGACTTAATACTGTTAATTCAATATCTACTGACCTAGTAGCTTAAGTATTTACAGAATGAAAGAGAACTGACTGTCCAGTGATATGTAGTTCCTTCAAGATGAATGAGCTGCACCACTGTACCATGTCAGGTCTTCTATATTTCCAACTCTTATTTACCATGTTTATCTCAAATGGTTCTATAGAGTTGAAAGACTGATATTTATTTCTAATTAAACTGTTCCTTTGTGAGAGATATATGAAAGCTAAAAAATAATTAAACCAAGCAGCCATTCCTATGTTCACAACATGGAAAATGAGATAGAGATATCCTAAGACACCTTGGATATGCCTCTGCTTAACTCACCAACCATTTCTTAACCTCCACACCTCCTTGGCCTCATTATTCCATTAAGATTTTGCTATTCAAAACACATGAGTTCCATTATGACACTGGTAATAATATTTACATTTACTTGTTCCACTTTTCCCAATGTACAGTTCCACAGACTTCAGAAACACAGGTCAAATTTAAAAGGCCTTATAATAAAAGATTAATGTGGCACATTGGCAGATATGCATAAAAATTGTGGAATGCCTTTTACAGAAATTGCATTCCCACTAATATGACAATAAAACTTTACTACTTGCTGTGTTGTTTTCATATTTTTCTTGTATACAGACTCTTCGCATGAGAGAAGAACGCAAATAAATGTTTCAAATAGTGTCTTGGGCAGTACTAAAACCAATGGGATGGCACAACCAGGCGATTTTGGGTATCACATAATGAGGAACTTCCCAATTTTTTACAGGTCACTTAATGTGAAGACAGTGAAATCTAGGCTGGACATGTTGCTCTGAATGGAAGATCAGGAATGCATACAGAATCCTGGTGATGAAACTGCATGGAAAGCAATCACATGATGACTGAGGAGACGTGGAAATAATATAGAGGTGATCTTAGGAAGACAGACTGTAATAATGGGACGTAGTCTCCAGCAGCAGGCTTTGGTATTAGTAGTGTCACCATTCAGCTCTATTACAGAGTCAGTTCATTATTTACATTATTTCAGAGATTGTCCAGGAAGACACCACAAGTCATAAATTATGTAAATCTAAAATATGTACCTCAGACGTCTAATACATGATACACTTTTTTACTACTACACTTGTATATAACCATACAAAATTCTATTACCTATATCTTGCAAGTCAGAAGCAGATGTAACAATACAGAAGTCAGAAACAGCCATTGTGCTGTATTTATAGCTACTGAGGTATGCAGAACATCACAATCATTCCAAATCCATGACGTCTTTATATACATTTAAACAGCATATGGTGGAATCACAGCCATGTTGTATAAACATGCCATGAATTAAACAAAGGTTAAATTTGCTATTCAGTTTCAGCTATCACTCACAGCACTGTTACTAGCAGGATATTTTCAGATATCTGGACTATGGTGCATATTAGCCCTTTGGCATCAGAATTAAATGCCCGGTAGGAGCTGCAGGAGACCAGATTTTACATTAGCGCTGCACAAGGAATGCCATTAAATGCCATCACCTTAACCTGATATCCATTGTTTTGAGCACCACCCTGTGTGACAGGTATACCTCATGTTAGGTGCCAAAGGGTTAAAAGACACTTTAATCCAATAGAAAAATATTGCATTTATTTATTTATTTACTTATACATGGTATATTTAACAACTGTCAACAGCTCAGACTATACAGCATCAAATTATATGATTAACAAATGATGAACTAGAAAGGACATGCAAGGAATATGCTATGGCCTATTTTAAGGTACTAATCCAGCATTTGCCTGGTGGGGCTGAGGAAAACCATAAAAAAACCTCAAGTCAGGGTAATAGGTGTCCCAGCCAAAATTCATATCAAGCACCTGCCTATTAGACGTCAAAGTCTTGGCACCCAAGACAGTTTGCCCAGAAAGAATATTTTACCCCTTAACACTTTCACTGCCAGGTATTTAAATCCCCAAGGGTGTTAAATTGCCAGGGATTTATTGAATGTTAAACAACTAGTGCGTCCTCTTATAAATTATAAAATATAATTATATATAAAATGCATATATTTTTTCTAGTTGTCAGCTAGGTATTAATAAAGATGTAAAATATGTTACCTGAATGAACTTATTTTAGATCGACTAAAGTCGACGCTGGCAAATTAAAACGTATTTACTTAAATCAACCATGGTCGACTTTGGCAGTGAAAGTGTTAAATTAAACCTGTATGAACAGTTACTTCTGCTAAGTATACTGACGAGAAAATAAAACATGTCACTTCAATACTCTAGGGGTTACCAGAAGTTCAAGTTTTTATCCAAAAACACAGAAGACAGATGGCATACATTTACTCTTATCCAAAATATTCAATCAACTGGCAACTCGGTCAAAGACTCTTGGCAAAGAGAACTCAGTGGAATGAAACACCTATTAGAAAGTGTATGGGACAAAGAAAAGTAACCAGCAAGTTAAAATTCACATTACTTCTCACAAAATTTACCAAACTTTGTTTCTACTTGCACATATTAAAGACTATTACAACAGCAATTCTGTCTTCCAGATGTGGTTAAATCCAAATAACCAAGAATATGATCACATAATTAGTTACCTTGAGCGTGGGTTGTATGACCGGTTTTGTCGTCTTGAAGGAGATCTTCTGTTAGTATTATTATTGTTACTGTTGCTATTACTGTTGTTATTAGCATTGCTATTACTGTTGTTGGAACTGTTCGTCCTGTTGTTGTTATAATGTTTCAAAGCTGGTGGCGGTGTTCTAGAGCGAGATCTTGATTTTGATTTAGACCGAGTCTTTGAATTGGAACGACTACGACTTCGTGACTTACTGAAATAAATAGAAATTAAACACCTCTGACAGCTGTTTTGAATATGAGCAAACTTGTAAAAAACATGTAAACAAAAACTTGAAGTGAATGTTGGTGACCTGTAAAAATTAAGATTTCATGTTGCAGTGGAACTACATCATTACATTTCTCATTACTGTATAGGGAGGTCAGTTCTTCAACATTACACAGTGTCACATCTCAGAAGACTGCAAGACAGGTAGCCCTTGTTTTATGCCCCATTGTTTCACACCTTTTTGCTTTAATTCCCCTTGCCAATTTACATCACGTCTTAATTTATGCCCTCTCATTTTCATTTTAACGCCCTTGTTCGGCTGCGCACTAGGATGCTGCCGAGTGTACAAAAGTCACGGTGTAGAACAAGGCTGGGAGGCAGTATGCTCACTGCAAACTGCGTCAGTCACTGTGCACTCACTATTTACTTCAGAGTGATGTTCTGTAGTGTGTTTATTTGCCTTTATTTAAGCCTTTTTTTATTAAATGAGTGAGAAACATTAATCTACATCCCCTACTGCAACCCCCAAAAAACAGTGAAAGGTAGTCTGTATTGAAAAGAAATTAGACATAATATACATGCCTGGAAAAGGCAAACGCATTGCTAATACCTGCCATGCTCTTGGCTTGACCCAGAGCATTGAACATACAATTCATGATAATTCTGAAATAATTAAATAAAGTGGTAATCAGAAAGTCCCCTCCTGTAATTCTACAACAGCTACCATTACCATTGCCTAGCTCATCATCATAAGACCCAGCTGACCTCCTCCCCCCTCTTGATCCGTAACACAGCTGCCACTAGCACCACCAGCTTCCTCAAGCCACCTCATTCAGCATTTAAAGTAAGCATATGCCAAGTTGTTTAAAATTGCTTTCCAATTTACATGGCTAAAAATGAATATTAACTGTTTATATCTATATTAATATAAGTAACACAATAATAAACCAAGGGCTACCGGTACTTGTATTTATACTCATCACTGTAAGATTCTAAAATTTAAAAGATGAGAAATCACTGGAAAGTAACATGACCAAAAACAAATAAAACAGGAAGGAAAACTTGAATTCACTCAACTGATTTACTGTCCAACCTATAGCCTTTGCAGTTCCGATTCAGTTATCATACATGTGACAAACTTTTCTGTGATTTTTAAATCAGTATAACCACTAGAACACAGTTAAAATAACTAAAAGACTAAACACAATATTCTAAAAACTAATAAAAAAACAGCAAGACCACAGGCTTTGAATTTCCATTATCTGACCTTGTGGATTACGAAATATACTGGAGGAAGAAATTATTGAACAGTTTTATGATACCTCCGATATCGTTTTTTAGGTGGTGAACGGCTTCTTGATCTCAGACGGATAACTGGTGATGGTGACTTGGAACGCTCTCTTAAACCCTCAAGGATATCATCTTCTTTTTTCTTCCTGGCTGCATTCTTTGCTCGGTAATACTCATAAAGTCCCAGCTTCTCCCAGCCCTCACTGTCAACAATCCATTTGGGTAAGTCAGTGCATAAGACATTCAATAAAGACTCATACTTCATTACAGCACAAGATATTAATAAGCCTTGAAGTTCACTAAACTCACCTAAAAACAGTGTTACATAGTACATAATTGATAAGGTTATAACTTTCAGAATCACTTTCAGGCATTAACTGAAATAATTACCATTTACTTTTCTTCTCAATTACTAATAACAAACAACCTGGAAATTATAAACAATCTAGTAACTCATCTAGTGCTACATCCTCTTCTTTCCCAGTGTTTCACTTGTGGATGTCTGTCAAATATTTTGGCAATAAATCTCAAAATCTGAATATGTACAGGTGCACCATAGTCAAATTGCAATGCAATGATGAGGTAATAAAAGTCTCCATTAGAAAAGTAAGTTTTTCATGTATCACCTGACACCTTTTATAAATACAGGCCTAAGGCAATCAGTTTTCTTACAACAAAATCAATATCACAAGAACTTTCACTGTAACAGATGCAAAGCTATTTCCATATATACCCAACATTTTTCAATTGAACCAACTTCTGTACATAAACATATGGCAACTAATGTTATTACGGATATCAATTACGTGAGAATGTAGAATCATTAGAAATAAAGTTCCCTTGGTGTACGTTCATGATCAGTTCTACATTCTAAAGCATGAACTTCCTCTACATAACATTTAAACATTCACAGTAAAACCCCAATTTAATATTCCCGCATTTAGTGAAATCCCAGATTTAGTGATGATTTTTTCATGTCCCGACATTAGCTCCATATAAACAAATAAACCTCCATTTAATGAAAACCTCGATTTAGTGAAATATATTCTAATCCCCCAGCAATTCATTAAATAGGGGTTTTACTGTACTTCCTACCTCACAGCAAACATACTGCACCTTCATTAACAGCTAATGCTATTCAGAGAAATAATCACTGTTTATTGTGAGATTAAATATACAAATACTATCTGCTGGCAAAATTCAGTTTTTTAAGTTGGTGATACATGTAGTAATCACTGTATTTTTTTACAAAAATCCGAATATGGAACAATTGTAATGCCAAACTTTCACATCATACAACATGACTGTTGAGTCATGACAGTACCAAAGCCAAGCAATTTAACAGTCCTGTCACCTGTAACACGGTAAAAATGCAGTACAATATCCTATGACATTACTGTATGTACCCCCCTCTCATTAAGACCACATTGCTACTTTAGAACAGAATATGTGGTACTTTTCAATTTTCTACAAAAATTCTTGATACTTTTCATTAAGTTGTAACTTGCCACTTTGCATCATATCATATCATATCATGGGACTTCAACATCACAAACCTTAACTCACACACTTGTGTGACCACTTGTTAACCACATTACATTTAAATAAATTACAGTGAAACCTCTATCCATCGTTTTTCAGGGGACCGGAAAATTTGAACGATACATACGGGAAATGATAGTACCGGGAAACCATTAAAAATTATAGATAAGAACAATTTAATGATAATTATTACTTCTTGCTGAGAAAATCTTTCATTGACGTTTGTTTTGAGCAAACTTTACTCCTCCTCAATTCAAAGTACGATTTTTCAAGGCCGAGAACACTTTCACGATCACTGTCACTCGTGCTGTGCGCATAAAAGAAAGATCTTACTTTCATCAGCACTTCATGCGTCTCAGCAAAGCTCGGCACAACTTCGGGTTCGCCAGCTTCTTCTTCCCCTTCTTCCCGCTCCACACTCCCGTACGCCACGAGGCTCACGCACAGCTCCTGCACTGTTTCTACACCACAGGTTGCCACGTGACTGTCCACAGAGACGTAGTCCTCGAATTTATCTTTGTTCATGCCACTTAACTTTTCCCAGTCTTCGCGGAAATCGTCGTCATCGTTGGTCAATACGACGTCACTATCGCCTGAAAATTGTCCCTGCACGTAACCAGCTTTCCGAAAACAATTTTCGATTGTCTGCTGGGTTACTTCTTGCAAGGCTGCCACAGTGTAGTGCAAAGCTTCCAACACATTTATCTTCTTTTTCGTATCTTTGCCTGCATCCATTAAGCAAACAGCTGTTTGCACGAGGCGTTTTCTATAAAGCTGCTTATAACACTTTATTACCCCTAAATCAAGGGGCTGGAGCACACTTGTACAATTTGCCAGGTACCGTATGACTTTTACATTTCTTAGAAACGATGTATCCTTTGGATGTGCGGCACAATTGTCCACAAAGAGGAGAATATTCGTGTTTTGTGCACCCATACTTGCGTCTAATGAACGCAGAAATGAAGAAAAAATGTCTGTGGTCATCCACGCTTCATTGTTCGCGTGGTACTTGGTGGGTAATTTTTTTACATTCTTGAAACATCGCGGTTTCGGACATTTTCCGATAACAATCGGCACTTGTTTGTCAGTTCCATCACTGTTAACACAAAGTAAAACAGTAAGTCTGTCTTTACAGTTTTTCCCTCCATGACAAGACTCTCCTTTGAGAGCCAAGGTTCTATCAGGAAGCACGTTGTAGAAGAGCCCCGTCTCATCCGCGTTGTAAATATCACGTTGCTCATAGCCCTCCAACAAAGATGGCAGTCTTTCCAGCCACGCTTCCGTGCTTTCGCTGTCCACTGCCGCACTTTCTCCGACTAACTTCTTGTATACTAGGCCATGCCGGTCCTTAAACCTCGCTATCCAGCCGTTGGATGCAGTGAAATGTTCTATATTCAGCTGTGCTGCAATCATCTTCGCCTTTCCACGAAGAATGGTTCCATCAATTGGGATATTCGACGCCCTTGCCTGCTGGTACCACGAGAAGAGTACTCTTTCCAACTCGGCGAATGTCGACTCCCTACCTATTTTCCTCTTCTTACTGGCGTTACCACATTTTTCTGCCTGCTCTCGGATTTCGTCCTTCTTTGCGAATATGGAGTTTAGTGTGCTTGGAGCCAACCCAAGGCGTTTGGCAATGTCGACACGTTTCTCTCCAGGATTCTTCTCCACCTCTTCTACTATTTTCAATCGCTCATGCAGAGTTCTCACTTGCTTTTTAGGTTGGGATATGGTCCACGGATTTCAAAATAAATAGCAGGAATAAAATATAATGAAGTAATAAAAACAGGAATGAATTAATAACAGAAATAAAATATTATAGGAAAAGGATAATAAAGGATGGAAATGATTAAACCAGGGTAACGTATGAAACTATGAAGCACACCAGAACGCACAGAACCACTTGCAATGAAGTAAAGCTCCACAACAGAGTTGCCAAGTCTTCATCTAGTCCAAAGAAAAGGATGGAGAGCAAAGAGTACAGAATGCACTCCATACTTTTTGATGGAGCCAATCCAGGTGGCACTAAGAAAGCAATGCACGCACAGCGCACTAAACCATCGCTTCAAATTAAAAACAAAAAACTATCAGTGCGGGAAAATGTTGCGTCAGGACCGTGATTTTTCAACTACTGGTGCGGGAAAACGACAGTTCGAGGAACAATGGAGGCGGGAAAAAATAGTGTTATTTATATGGGGCTAATTTCGGGACAAAATAAGGCAGACGATATATGCGGGCCAACGACGGTAACGGGAACGATGGATAGAGGTTTCACTGTATATTCTTTAACCCTTCATCCCTTTGGTACTGAAATTAAACAGGAACACACTGACCAACAAACTCCCTTTTCACCCACATGTACACAGGACACCAGCTACAAGGGTGTATACATCCCACAGGGCCGTAAGAGAACATCCCATAATTGGCATGTTCTTGGTGTCAACTTTAGCCGACCTTTGGTGTTTTCAGCAGCACACTGCACGTTGACTATAGCTGATATTCAGCTCCACAGCATTAAGTAATCCCATCCAACAAACTTGCGGGGAGAGGGCACCACTGTCACACATCCTTTTTACTCCATTAAAAATACCAGTAACTCTTAACTTCCAAGAAAACACTATTATCATGGCAATGGTCTTGATTAAACTTACCTATCTCTGGGCCGGTCATGGCAGGGTGGCGCATAAAATGCCTCCACGGCTGCTAACAGTCTCTCACTGGGTGGGGCGGGAGGTGGAAGTCTGATACTTTCTGCATCCAATGGCTTGTACTCTCCATCCTCCAGCTGCAATCACAAAACTGCTGCTCAAACTCAAGCTAACCAAATTCTAACCAAGCAAATACAATATACTATGCAGTTAACTTGCATATCTGAGGGGTAACATTACAGGACTGATAGCCAATCTGTTAACATCACTAACTTATTACATACAAAACACATTTTTAACAACCAAAGATCCTGAAAAGCTGGACAAAATAAGACTGCATGGGTCCACATCTATTTATAGGCCTAATACGGAAAACTGCCAGATGTAATTTTCTAATACAAAGAAAAGGTGAAAGATAAATCCTCCTGCCTTCTGCGATATGACACCATTTAAAGTGGTTACCTATATCAATCTACATGGCATCATATCCCCATAGATAGAAATCTTCATAAGCATGTACAATGGTACTTGGCTACCAATCTACATGATGTCATATCTTTGAAGATGGAAATTTTCATCATCATCACTGTGAGCACCTCAAATCTTGCACAAGGTGAAAGAAGTTCCATAAACTCGACTCCACTACAAAGAAAAAATAATGCTTTATATCACCTGAAGTAAAAATCACCATACTTTTATTTATGCTGCTGCTGCTGCTGAAGAAAGAAACCTTTTTAAAAGCAGACAATCTAATGCAGAAGTATAGAAAGAAAAGTATCAGTCAGTGGGTTAAGTAACCATTCAGGCATTCATTATGTGGAAATAAAATGGCACCATATCTATTAAAAATGAGATTTCAGGTTTTCTGAGCTGTAAAACTTCAACTGTGGTCTTACACTTAGAGTTGGTTATCAATGTCCTAAATGTACTTTATGCTTCAATCTTCAGAGTAAAGTACCTAAAAATGGAGGCAAAAGGTTTAAAACATGCATGTACTCACACGTGTGTGAGCATGTGCAAATGTATATGCATGTGTGCATGCATGCTTGCATGGGAACATGGCGTTGTGACCTTGGTTGCCTGTTGCCCATTCACAACAACAGTTGTGTGGTAGTGCCTGCCCGTGTTTGTTCAAATTTGTACATTCTGCCATCTAGAACACTAAAGTATTTGGGAAGGAGAGTGTCAGATTCTCCCCTCATCAAACACCATGTAAGTTACATACTCCTTCATTACACACATAACAAAACACAGTTGCTGCATAAACAGTTATACAAATTTCATGTGGAACAATGGGACAGCATGTGCAAGCTTCCATAACCAGCATATGCGAACATAATATGTGCGAAGGAGAGATGCTGCCAAGATGCAGTATGGAAGAACACAACACCTATGTGGAAGCAACACAGATGCAGCTGATTTTAAGCACACTTCCATGCAAAACCACATATACACAAATTTCTATAAATTACAATTTGACAGTGTTCCCCACATGCCTTCAAGGCACTGTGCTTAGGCAATAGGGTAACCTTATTTGTACATTACCTTAATGAGAGGTACCATGAGTCCTGCAGGAAGTTCAAAGTATGGGACACTAGGCAGCAGTTCATCCATTGAAATTTCTGGAGGCACCTGGTTATTTACTGGAGGTAAAGGAAATCCTGGAGGTGGCTTACTCAGATCAGGAAGTTCCAGGCCTAAGAAAGAAACAAATACATTGAATTGAACCAGATGAACCTAGGTGTCATCTTTAGTGAACGTGGAAGCTAAATTAACACATTCACTGCCGGGTACTTAAATCCCCGAGGGTGTTAAATTGCCAGGGATTTATTGAATGTTAAACAACTTCTGCATTGCCTTATAAAATCAATTATGAGGAAACTATAAGAGATAAAAATTTGAAATTTTGAGCACACATTTAGTAATGTTTCAGTGTATGATATCGTGTGTAGCAGCCTTCTGGATGGAGAGGAACACCGCAATGCACGCAAACAAATCTCGTTTCTTTCCTGATATTTTTCTGTATACACACTTGACATCTTTGTGTAGGTGTCTTGTCTTTCTTTGTAGGAGGGATATGCACAAATTTATGGGTTTTCAATTTTCCATCAAGCGTGCCAGGTGGGTCACTTTGCGGGGCTCGTTTCGGTGGAGTTGGTGTAGGCGTTCTGCTCGAGTCTTATGACTCGTCTGATGATGATGATGATGGCGTTGCTACATCTTCTCTTTAGTGACATCCACTAAGTAATGTAGGATTTATTATAGAAGTGTTGAAATCATGCTTACGAGTCTCTTATTTTGGTGCGTCACCAATAGTATATCCTATTTCCTACGAAAAGTGACCTCACCCTTCTTCAACTTTTTTGCCTCTTCTATCATGTCCTTGGGCAAACCACTATTTACTCTAATTGTGCCAGACACTCAAATTGATTTTTGAAGCAGTTCCTCAGCCAGACGAACATTATTATAATAATTATCTTGATACAGATTGTAACCCTTCCCTTCATAAGGCTCTAGTAGAAGACTTACTGTTTCAGTAAAGGCCTGCATTTGCCATCATATATCTGCATGTTGCAAATATAGCCTGACATACTTTCACATACCATCCGTACCAGAATACCATACTTTGTTATTTTACCAGGGTTGTATACGCGAAAATGCAAATGACCCCGCCAACCAAGCATGCCTTCATCAACTGAAATCTCTCTCCTGGGAATATAATGAGATTTGAAATTATTGACTACATTGTCTAATATCGGTCAAATTTTGTACAGTCAGTCTTCATTTGTTCCTATTGCAGTACTGTTGTTGATGTGTAGGTATCGGTGGATAATTTGAAATCCGTTCCTAGACATTGTTTGTGAAAAAATGGGTGTTAGTAAAATGCCTCTTGTTGACCAGTACCATTCTAATTTTGGTTTTCGAATTACACCTGTAAGGAACATCAGACCAAGAAATTTCTTCATTTCATATATTGTCACAGGTTTCCATTGTTCACTACGTGCATACTTAGTAACGGGTCATGGCATTGTCGCGATCTGTTGTTGTGCGTATAAATTTGTCTGGTTGACAACAATTTGAATGAGTTCTGCAGTGATGTAATTATCAACATATTCCATCATATCTGTTCCATTTTGAACAGCAAATTGTACTGCTGGATTTCCTGTGAAGAGTGGAATACTTGGTTGACGAACTTTTTTACAAAACCTGTCTACACTAGGGCCCGGACCCCAAGTCTGAAATGTTGTTCTCATTATCACTCTCCTCACTACTCAATATTTCCGGGACACAATCTGCGTCTGAATCACTGTCATTCGCAAGTTCCTCATCAATAGAAGCCACTATTCTGCTTCAGTTCTAAGCAATGTTTCTTCCTAGTAGCCATATTGCACTTTATGTATAAATAAACTCACAAACAACTTCACAGAAGGGAAATATGCTACTGACTGGAGCCTCACAATCAATTGTTCAGCGCGAGACTAAACATAAATGTTGTGACATATTTATGATATTTTTCTACCCTAATGTACGTGACCAAATGCATATATTTTGTCTAGTTACTTCAGCTAGGGATTAATAAAGATGTAAAATATGTTTCCTGACAAAAATTATTGTGTGCATGGCCTATTTAAGGCAGAAGAGCAGAGTAAACTTTAGATCGACTAAAGTCGACGGTGGCAATTAGAAGGTAAATACTTAAATCGACCAAGGTCGACTTTGGCAGTGAATGTGTTAAGATGACACCTATATTATTAACCAACTTGTTAGTTCAATTAAGGTGATACCTAGGTTATAAAACATTGTGGTAAAGCTTTTGTTTCGTAAAAGCACAAACTTTCTTATTACCAGTTGCTTAGTGAAGATCCTGTATAATGGCGTCACTACTCCGTTGGCATGAAGAGTTAGGGTTGTGTGTGTCTCTTAGTTCACTTAATGGTAATTTCTTAACTCCATAGGTTCATAAAATATCTACTAGAAGAGTGACTATGAATAATGAATTGGAAAGAATCATGGCAAACTAAGAGTACTAAAATTAAGAAAACGATGAAAAAACCCTGTCTGGGTAGTGTCATCTGGGGTGGGAGTCAAACTCAGGTCTTCAGAATACAAAGCAAAAGTACTACACAGTCAGTCACAACAGTTCTGCTTAATAGGTGACAACACATGTCTGATCTTACCCGGTGGAAACGTTGGAAGGTATCCTGGTGGAGGCTGACTGAAGTTAATTTCTGGAGGCCCATGACTTGGAGGTACTGGAGGACCGTGTTGAGGTGGTCCTGATGGAGGACCATGCTGAGGAGGACCTGGTGGAGGACCATGTTGTGGTGGACATGTCGGAGGTCCATGCTGAGGAAGGCCTATTTCATTCTGATGTGGTGGAGGTGGAGGTGGTGGCTGCTGTGTGGCTGACAGCAGTGTCAAAGCTGGTGGTGGTTGTTGCTGCTGTGGTTGTTGTGGCTGCAGGTGGGCAGGTGGCAGAGTCTGAGGTTCTAAGAAATAAAATAAAAATGAAACAGAAGGAACAAACAAATTTAAGGCATCTCTACACCTTTTTCAATCATGTCATGAAACCTTCTCAATACCAAAGCTCTGGCAATGTTGAATGAACAAATAAAAATGATGAACAGGACACAATGTCAAAGTGGTCATGGATTACTCTGAGGTCATATACAAGAACTTACCTGGTGGGACTGAGATGAGAAGATGGGAAATGGGAATTGCCTACACTTAGCCATGTCAATGACACTTTTTCATAATGTTTACTTTGCCAGTGGTAAATAGTCTCCTTAGTAATTAAAAATTTGTTTTCCATAATGGCTTTCCACTAATAAGCCCACTGACAGAGAACAGAATGCTCCAAGTAAGTCTGCATGCTGTGTACCCTGTCATCGTCATCCATATGTACTGCACATACAGCTGTATCGAGCTGCTACATCAACTGCTTCCCTTGTGGTCAAGGAACCCAAATTCAAATTCTAGTGAGAGAAGAAAGTGAAAGGGTTACTGAATTTTCATAACCAGGGGGATCATATGTACGCAGATTCTAAACAGTGCGAACTGTACTGTAAAAGTCTGCATACATGAAAACTTTTCCTGATGCTGGTAACAGAGAGTAATAAGAGCCCCATACACATCATTTAATTCTGCAACAGAACTTGAACTAACGTGCAAAACAGATCACAACTGACAATAGAATGTCATGTCAAATGTCTAATATCAGATAAAGGAATGAAATTATGAGGAATACTGATACTGCTTTCTGAGATGTGACATCATGCAGCATGAGGAAAGGACACAGCTTGCTGAGTGAGCTAATGGGAGACTGTGCAACCAGGAGAAAGTGGGGCCATGGAAGAAGCTGGGAAGAAAAAAATATGTCAAAAAAGAAAAGAGGGATAAAAATATATTCTAGACTGTAAAGTGGGAGGCGGGACAGTGAACTGTTAAAGGATTCAGAGGAGGAGAGGAAAAGAGGCAAGAGAAAGCATACTCAGGAAATATGTGGTGTGGGGGGGGGGGGGGGGGGGGGGGGGGGGGAGAGCTAGGTGGTTTCAGCTGTAAGTCATGGCATCAAGCTGCACTTTCCTGTACAATGGGTCCAGCAAAAGGGCCAAACACAAGTATACCTGTACATCCTCATAGTGAGAAGCAATAACAAAAATAATTCCAGAAGACAGAGATCCATTTTGTCATATATGAACAGACATGGCTGCTCAACTGTGAAGATGACATATCAATGAATGTAAGGCCCTCGTGGTACATGATCAAATGAAAAGTGGCTAGTATGAAAGATGAAAGAAGTGATTGAAGGTATGTCATAGCTAGCACTAGGTGTCACATGGTAGAAGTAACAAGACTAGATGAAGGAAAAGAAAAACTGAAAGCCCCTTTTGCATCCACATCATACAAGGCCAACCTACACAGTCAAGCTCTCAACTGTCACATATCAGAATCTTTATAAAAGGAGGACCATTATGCTTGTCCTATTCCTTACACCAGTTTTGCGAGAAATGTAAAACACTACACAAGCTGTAACACAAGGAAGATTTTTAATTTTTGCAAATATAGGTAAAACATAATTTCTCAACAAACAATGGGTTAAAAAGTCATTGTTAAGTTACTTCAGTTCTTATGGCTGTTTGTTGTTACCTGGAACAGTAGGATTCACAGCAACAGCAGCAACTGCCTGTTGTTGCTGCTGCTGCTGCTGTTGTTCTAACTGCTGTTTCTGCTGCTCCAGTGTTTGAATCTGCTGCATTGCATGCTGGACAAATGCTTGATGTTGTGCTTGGTATCCCTCATATGTCTGCTTGGTAGCTGTGGTAATGGGTGTGATCACAGCAGCATGCTGTGTAATGAGTGCAGCCTGATATTCTGACCATGACCGAGCTGGATTTTTCAGTTTTTCTACAACTGATGCATCAAAATAGTTGTTTTTTGATTCCCACAAATTCAGCAACTGTAAGTACAAGGGAAGTTATGCTAGACAGGCTTTTGACTATCTTATTTTAAGACAGCCATACAAAAATCATAACCGTTCTGTTATGAAACATCCCATGTATCCTCTACTTATAATCACCAAATTTCAGACAGTCACAATAAACCTGACTCCCTAAGACAGTGTGTAGACAATACCTTGTTGAGTTTGGTTTGCTGCTCCTCTGTAATGCCAATAGACGTATTGCAGAACATTGGAACCACAACTTCTTCTAGAGCCTTCTTCAAGTCCTCTGCATTCTTCCTGGCACTGTACAGTTTACAGAAATCACAGATACAGTACTTATCCACAACAGTCAAGTATTCCTTTGGTACACAACACAATTAAAATGTTTTCATAGGGCTGAAAACTAAGTTTATAATGCTTCTTTAAAGGCATCGGATGAGAGGATGATTCTAAAATGAACTGACAACAATACGGAAGGAAAATGTCACAGCCTATTCTACCCATCATTTAGGACTAATGAAGCCACAAAAGCCTCAAGACAGACAGCGTCTGGGCCAAGATTTCAAATTGAATTTCTAGAGTATGATCAACTACTGACCATTCAACTGCAGCGTTCAACAATTAGTATTAAAATATTATATTTTTCCTGTCTTGTTTGTCATGTGCTTTTTGTGTCCATAAATTCTAAATATGTATTCTTCCCAAACTCCCATCATCACATTCATTACTTACCTCAGTGAAGAAATGAAATACATATTTAGAATTTTTTCCCTAAATTCAAGCTACACTTTTACCTGTATCCAATTCTTGCATACATTTTAGATAATAAAAAATGGGCTTCACTGATATTTCTTGCACTGCCTTTATGTCCTTCTTCCCATACATGACAAAACAGAAAACCATTAAGAGGCTTCATCTGTACAACATATAATGAATACAATACTGCATGGAGGTGAGTTGCTCCATATGTTACGATAACAGTGTCAAAAGTTGACTACAGTCAATGCGCAGTGTGCAACTAAAATGCCTCAAGTCATACGCAGATGTTGCCAAGAACATGCAACGTATGGTGGCTATTTAAATTCCTAGCTTTTGCAGAGTTCACCCTGCATTTAATTCTGGCCCCAAAGGGTTACTGACAAGACAAATTTTAAACATTTACTTCTGTTACTGGAAAAGAAGGCTACTACAGTAAAACACATGAACCTCACATAAATGTTTGATATGTGTGACTTTCTACATGGTGCTGTTCATAAGGATGACATAACCCATGAATTTTACAATTTAAGTGGAAGGTACACAACTGGCATGTCCAAATGGATACTTGTCAGCGTAGAAATGAATGACACAAAAAGTACCGATTTCAAAACCCATGACAGTTTCTGAACTCACCAGTGATGCAAAACATCATTCACTAAGTAGATTATATGCAGCTTCTGTGTAAAGGGTCCTCCTGGACTGATCACTCTGGAAAAGCAAATACTTAACAGTGAGCACAGGAATGCACACATATGCACATGCACATAAACATACTGTTCAATGTGAAATTCAAAAGGCTCAGGTCACACTGACACAGCAGCAAAACCCTTATGGTTGACAAAATACACCAACTTTTTAATGTTTTTAAAACAGGGCAAAGGTGTAAAAATGAGTCTAATCCAGTGCTTACTAAATGTTATGTCTGCAACTGGCAAAATAACCTGCCAGAATACAGAGATATTCTGAACAGTAATTAACTGTCAAAAATAAGCAGTACCATATTATCAACCTAATTTACAGTGAAATATAGAAAACTTCTCATTCCCAAGAGCTAACCCAACAGGCAACAAGGTATATAATGGTGATGAATTATATGCACAAAATTAGAACTGTAACTTTTTCAAATTGTTAAGTGAGTTTATAATTACCCTACATATATTTTAAGAAATGTCATGTTAAAAATGTATGCTTTCTGACAATATGTAAAAAACTATACTTTGGCCAATCCCAATGGCCAGACATGCAGAACTCCTGGCTGGTGTAGCAACCTTCAAAATCGTTTTACATAGTCAGCAAAGAGCACTACAGCACCATCATCCTGAAGGAACATATATACTGTCTGACCTCTAATGCTACAGCTTCCAGCAGTTCTGGCAGGTTGCCTTCACAAGTTAAGGTACATCTCTGGAGTTAAATGGTGTTCAAACACAAATGGTCCAATAATGTGACACCACATATCTGCATTATATATGTGCTACAAACGAGTCTTGTTTGTTTCTTTTTGATTCTCCAAGGCCCATGATTATGAATTTGTATGGTTTGTTATGCCATCCCTTGTAAACATCACCTCATCAGTAAAGAATATTTGAGGAATGCACCTATTACTCTGAATCATCCAGTCGCATAATTGCATATGTGCAAGACAATATTCAGGCCAAATGGCTTGAACAACTTGCTAATGAAACGGGTACATAACATTTAAGACTTCTCCACACCCTCATTTGTGGCATGTTGGTTCACTGAGATATCCTATGAACACTGGAGGTCAGACTGCTTTGCATCACATCATGTGTTACCTCTTCCTCATAAATACCTTTGCATGTGTGAAAACACATCTATCACATGCTTGCTGAATTGAGAATTGTTTCATGCATCCTTGAACAACAGCTGATGCACTCCTATCACATAATCCATAAATAAAATACATATCAGCATATTGATCATTAGTATACATCCTGAAAAGTGCAATTTCACTAGGAAGCTTTGGCTATGCATCAGGCAAATGTGTACTGACATCTGCCTAGCAGTGTCGCCATATGTGCTGTCAGCTTCCTGTAACATCTTCAAGTGTCCATAACTCCTTGAATATGTGGGCCGTTCAAATTTAAACGTGAATTTAGTTCCCTTTCGAACACAAATCGTCTTGTATGAACGTGCTTGCGCTGACAAGTTATGACATGTTTAAACTTGTAACCCACACTAGTCGGGTCCCTCTCCACCTCAACCATCAGGTGCAATCAAGATGGCAGTGCAAGCAGTACCCAACAGTGTTGCGCAGCGTATAATTATCAAATTTCTCAAGAAAGAAGGTGTCATTCCTTCTGAAATCTTTACCAGGCTTCAAGCATAGTTTGGGGATGAATGTTTGTCACAGCCAAGGGTGTTCAGTTGGGCGAAATCATTTTGAGAAGGATGAGACCATGTTGAAAATGAACCTCACGCTCAGCTACCAAGAACTTCTGTCAATCCAGACAACGTTTTGAAAATTGGTGAACTTATTCGGGCTAATCGTCGCATAACTGTTCTTGAACTGTTACAGGAAGTAGGATTTAGTGCAGGGAGTGTTGAAGAAATTCTGCACAACGAGTTGAAAGTCAGTAGAATGAGAGCAAGGTGGGTCCCAAGGCTCCCGTCACCGGAGCACAGGGAAAGACGTTTAGTGGCCGTTACTCAACTTTTGCAACAATACGAGAGACTCAATTGTGACCTGTGATGAGACCTGGGTCCACTACTTCACTACTGAATCAAAAAGAGCAAGCAAGCAGTGCAAACACACCCATTCTCCACCCCCCAAAAAAAGCAAAAGCAATTTTTTCAGCGAGGAAGATCATGACTGCTGTGTTCTGGGATTCAAAGGGTATCATTCACCTGGACTTTCTCACTGGTCAAAAAACCATCAATGCACAGTACTATTCAACTCTCCTGAATGAAAAAGTGAAGTCGGCAATCCGCTTAAAGCGAAGAAAAAAGGCAGGATTCAGTTTGCTTCCTCCAAGACAACGTTCGTCCTCATACTGCGGCTTTAACGATGGCAACTCCACTGAAACTGAAGTGGGATGTCCTGCCTCATCCACTGTACAGTCCAGACTTAGCTCCATCTGATTATCATTTGTTTGGACCATTGAAGAGGGTTTTAGGAGGCAAGAGATTCCGGAATAATGATGAGGTCATTGCAGCTGTGCAAAGTTGGATACACAAGCAATGGAAAACCTTTTTTGAAACTGGAATTAAGAAGCTTCCAGAACGTTGGCACAAGTGTATGGCAGTCAACAGGGACTACATTGAAAAGTAGTGTGTAATACTTTTCCATTTTATTGTGAATAAATTTTTTAGAAACGAATTCTCGTTTAAATTTGAACGACCTTAGTACTAATAAAAGGCAAAAAGTATTACTCTTTATTCTCAACTTGTCAAGATTTCCCCTAAACACAAGTGAAGTACTCACTTTCTGTCATGGGACAGACTGTATACATAGGGTGAAACAAATTATCTTTACAAATCTAAAGTCAAATAAAAAAATAATATATAAGTACAGGGTTTGTGCCATCTGTGAATGAAATTCAGAAGTTGAGTGGCAACTGAAAAACCGAAGTCAATGTCTGGTAGCTGAAGCTAAACTAAGTCATGCACGCTCACTCACTTGACATAAATGGCACTTACTTCTTGAGAAGATATTGTGCCAACACTTGATCTGCTTTTGGTGATGATGAACGCTGTAGAATCCATCCCTTGCCTGATGAGATAGAATCTTTGGTGCATGAATCAATAATGGGTTGTAGTACAGAGTCTAACTCTGTAAAACTTATAACAGCCTCGTCAGCAGCTTGCTGTAGGGCATCTTGCTGTGCTTTTCGCAGAGCATCCTCTATCTGTCCTTGTTGCTGCTGCATCAGGACCTGCAAAAATAACATAATGAAGCAATACAAAATGTGAAAGTACATTTTCAAAAATGGTATCATCTTTCAATGTTTAATTTCATACTAAATAAATTGTAAATATGTCTACTAGCTTCTAACACACTACTATGCTGATTTAAATAGGAACCCATTCTTTGTGACAAACACTTTCCATACTGAGGCGGAGCTATGACTTAAAATTGAATTTTTTTCCTTAAATCTAAAAAGGCAATGACTAACACAAGTCATTTGTTCTTCTTAACTCATTATTTGCACACGCTTTTCAAAAGCTCACATTCCTGCAGAAAAATGTCACAGTTATTCACTGAACAAAGTAGTTATTATGAACTCAAATCATTAATAAAGTAACTGACAAGAGAATTTAAAATTAATTACTCAAATGCACTACAAAATCACAAGGTTGTCTCCCACAATCATCCAATGTAACTACAGTGTACTTTCAATTATCCGTGCGCAGACTGTCTGGTTTGTGGATTATCCGTACAGGATGTAAGTTGCTAATGACTAAACAATAAGCACAGGTTATGTATTAGGTATATAATAAATAAAACACAGTTTTATATTTTGTTTGTAGCTCAATATAGCACAGTGGAACCTCGTTGCATCGTTCCCGTTACCTTCGTTTTCCCACATATATTGTCTGCCTTATTTGGTCCCAGAACTAGCCCCATATAAATAACACTATTTTTTCCCGCCTCCATCAGTCCTCAAACTGTCGTTTTATCGCATCGATCATTGAAAAATCACGGTCCTGATGCAACATTTTCCCACATGGATAGTTTTTTTTCTTAAATTTGAAATAATGATTTAGTGCGCTGCGCGCACATGTATTGCTGTCTTAGTGTCGCCTGGATTGCCTGCTGCGTGTTGAACCAAATACCAGAATGAGAAAATTGCCTTAATTTCTACCATTTTGGTTTTCCACAAGATTGAGATGCATGTATATTCTTATACAAGATCTTCGAAAAACTCGGGAAAAGTTACTGTTTTACTTTGTGTTAACAGTGATGGAAGTGACAAGCAAGTACCGATTGTTATCGGAAAATCTCTGAAGCCGCGATGTTTCAAGAGTACAAAAAAATTACCCTCCAAATACCATGCAAACAATAAAGTGTGGATGACCAGATATTTTTTCTTCATTTCTGCGTTCATTAGATGCAAGTATGGGTGCGCAAAACAGGAACATTCTCCTCTCTGTGGACAAATGTGCCGCACATCCAAAGTATACATCGTTTCTAAGAAATGTAAAAGTCATACGGTACCCGGCAAAGCTCCACCCCTTGATTTAGGGGTAATAAAGTGTTATAATCAGCTTTATAGAAACCGCCTCGTGCAAACAGCTGTTTGCTTAATGGATGCAGGCAAAGATACGAAAAAGAAGACAAACGTGTTGGAAGTTTTGCACTCCACTGTGGCAGCCTTGCAACAAGTAACCCAGCAGACAATCGAAAATTGTCTTAGGAGAGCTGGTTACGTGCAGGGACAATCTTCAGGCAATAGCGACGTCGTATTGACCAACGATGACGATGATTTCCGCCAAGACTGGGAAATGTTCAGTGGCATGAACAAAGATAAATTCGAGGACTACGTCTCTGTGGACAGTCACGTGGGAACCTGTGGTGTAGAAACAGTGCAGGACCTGTGCGACAGCCTCGTAGTGTCCGGGAGTGTGGAGGGGGAAGAAGAAGATGGCAAATCCGAAGTTGTGCCGAGTATTGCTGAGATGCATGAAGCGCTGATGAGAGTAAAATCCTTCTTTTATGCGCACAGCACGAGTGACAGTGATCGTGACAGTGTTCTAGGCCTTGAAAAATCGTACTTTGAATTGAGGTGTAAAGTTTGCATAAAACAAATGTCAAAGATTTTTTCAGCAAGAAGTAATAATAATCATTAAATTGTTCTTATCTATAATTTTTAATGGTTTCCCATACTATTGTTTTCCCCAATATATTGTTCGTTTTCCATCCCCCTAAAAAACGACGCATCGAGGTTTTACTGTATATGTTTTGACTTATCTGTTTCTCAATTATCTGTGCACCTCCATCCCCATCATTACTCCAGTTAATGGATAGTACACTGTATGTAATATTTATTAGTATTTCAACCAGACATGTTTCAGTTCATGTTTGGAGTCACTATTATAAATTACATATAAATACATTGAACTACTGATTATGTTATGATTCTTCTGATTTGATCCCAGTAATGAATTTCATCAGGTTTTCAACGGCCTTAGTTGAAGTCAAGCTACAAGAAACTTCCTGTCGTTATGAAAAACTTTACAATATTTGTAAAACTTTCTAAAATATGTAGGACGTCCAGAAAGTAAAGATACAAATGCAATAAATTTTTTTAAAAATAGTTATTAACAAACTTGAGTGAAAAAAATCTTAACACATACATTTAGCTATTTTTCAATACAATCACCACCTTTCTCAAGGCATTTCTCTAGCCTGGGTATGAGGTTATGTATTCCGATGTCATAGAACTCCGCCGCCTGTGCACGCAACCACGCAGTGACTTCGTTTTTCACCTCTTCGTCTTCGTGAAACTTCTGGCCGGCCATCCCCCTCACAGACCAGACCTCGCTCCCAGCGATTTCCATTTGTTTTTGCATTTAAAGAAACATCTGGCCGGCCAGAAGTTTCACGAAGACGAAGAGGTGAAAAAAGAAGTCACTACGTGGTTGCGTGCACAGGCGGCAGAGTTCTATGACATCGGAATACAAAAACTTGTACCCAGGCTAAACAAATGCCTTGACAAAGGTGGCGATTATGTTGAAAAATAGCTAAAGGTATGTGTTAAGAGTTTTTTCACTCGGTTTTGTTAATAAATATTTTTAAAAAATTTTATTGCTTTTGTATCTTTACTTTCTGGATAACCCTCGTATATTTCATCTGGTGAGCTCATGAAATCCAGTTGTAGTCTAAACATACCCTTGCATATTGTTCTCTCATAAATGTTGCAATTTCGTTAAACAATTCTTCCAGATAGTCTTAATGTCACCTACCCTTTGTATTGTGATGAATCTTTTAGCAACATTATTTGCATCTAGTTTTTCTTTATGCTTATCTGTCTTCATTAGTTATGAGTACTGTTCCCACCTGTACGGCTGTGGTCTTTTTGCTTGTTTTCATGACTGTCAATCCACGTATTACTGCCTGTGTTTAAATGATGCAATCCATCACTCTCTTTGTGCATCTGTGTCAAAGGTATATTCCTATATTAAATAAACAGTTAGTTTCAATGGTCTCAAATTCCAAAATTAACTTACTCTGTTTAACATTTAAATAGATGTGGTAATTTTCTTTAACATTTAGTAAGTTTCCTTTAATACCTCCTTCCAATTTTCTCACTACACCTTTGGTTTTTCCACATGCATGTTGATTGTTCAAAATGTGCATTGCGTACCTTGAGTCACCTCTATTGTACTTTGCTTATTTAAACTAAGCATGTTAAACAACTGATTACATTCATTACTTAAATCAAATCAGAAGCACTGTAATTAATTAATAATTTTCTGTGTTTACAAGTAACCGTTGATACTCAAAACAGGAGGTAAAACATGTTATGATGGAATATTAAACATAAGTATTATGCAGACACACTGGATGGTTATTAACCACCATGTGACAAGTACTACATAAACACGAGATTACATGGTTATAAACAGAAACAGACTCAAACATTCACATTTTTTAAACATGCTTGTCTGTAAATGTGTTAAATTAAATTACTTCTTGATGACAAAAATTAACACTATTACTGTACCGTGTGTTGGGCTGCCAGGTTTTGTTCACTCTGTCGTATCTGTTCCTGAAGCTGATTCTGCTGGACTATGAGTGAATCTATGGTAATATTTTGAGCAGCTGCAACCTGTTGTTGTTGTTGCTGCTGCTGCTGGGCAACAGCCAACCACTGGGCTGCTGTTACAGCAGCTGCAGCCAGGGACAGAGGCGTGGAAGCACCAGTGGCTGCTGACACCACAGGATTGCTCATCATCATTGGAGGCATTGATGCTGATAATGCAGCACTTGATGGAGCCATTCCACTATCACGGGCTGCCTTCTGCTTCAAAACTGGTATGAAACAATACACTCCAGTTATCTTTGTTCAAAACAAATGGAATTCTAATTTATGGTTTAACTACATTTATGGTTGCAGCCACATGTTGCCTTGTGACTAAGCATCAAGACACAGATATACAAGGAAAGCACAGATGAAGTTCCACACATTCTGGACCTCAGCACTAGATGAGCCACTTACAGAAATAGCTCCCAGCACTCACTGGATAGAAGAAGGTATAAATATGGTTATGAATAGAAAAAACTGCTTCTGCCAGGAATCAAAGCCCAGTCATCCACATCACAGACTGCTGCCTCTTACATAGGTCCAAATGGACAACATATTATCTTCCCTCACTTAATGTTCAATTATAGCTTCAATTTAAAATTTAATCTGCCCAGAACAGAATGTGATTCTTTTCAGGTGGTAACCAAATTCCACAATGGTGGTGGTGGTGGTGGTGGTGGTGGGAGGGACGGCTAAGGAAAGTTAGGGCAATTGAGTATATATATCATACAATTCAGCTATGCAGATCTGAACAAAAAATCAATATTAATGACATGGATAGAAGGAAATCTGAAATACAAAAGAACGGTGACTACACAGTTTACCTTTATAAGATCTGTGCTCTTCTGGGATATTACGCAGCTTTGAGTGGTAATCCTTTACTGACGTTTCCGGACAATGTATCAGTCCCATCTTCAAGGGTCAAGAAGTCCAAGAAGAAAAGAAAGCCCGCAAGACAGTGTGCAGTTTATAAAGGAGAAGGTGTGGGCGGTGACTAGTAATCAGTGTGATGAGAGCCAATAGGGTTCAAACAGCATGAGGGAGGGAGGGAGAGAGACAAATTTAAGAAGCTTAGGGGGTATACATATGTGAAACTCGCCCCCAGACAGTTAAGTCCCTACCAAGTGCAGAAAGGATGGCCTGACTGTAGTGGGTCATGGAAATCTCTCTGTCACCTCCTAAGAGAAAGTAGCCCCCCCCCCCCCATTAGTGAAGACTAGCCCATGATCCTTTTGAGGACCATATTCTCCCTCTTCCATGTTCTTCCATTCCCCAGCGCTGCTTTTTGTCAAAGCTCCTGCTGGTTCTAATCATTCTCGTCTTCCGCCCTGGCTCAAGACAGCTCTCCTCCCTTCTTTTGTTTTCCTCCATCTGCTTTTTCTGCTCCTTTTCCTTTTTATCCCCACTTTTTGGTTTTTTATATTTCTCCTATTTTATTTATTTATTTTTAATATTTTCCTCCCTTGTCTTTACTTTATTCCATACATGTTTTCCCTTAGTCTCACCTTCCTGCACTTGGTAGTGACTTAACTGTCCCGGGGCCGGTTTCACCTACGTATACCACAAAGCTTCTTAACTTTGTCTTTCTCCCCCTCTCCCTCACGCTGTTTCAACCCTATTGGCAGTCAAGATGCTTAGTGATTACCAGTCACTGCCCACACCTTCTCCTATATAAACTGCGCACCGTCTTACTGGCTTTCTTTTATTCTTGAACTTCTTGACCCTTGAAGATGGGACCGAAGCATTGTCCCAAAACGTCGGTAAAGGATTACCACTTGACGCTGTGTAATATCCCAGAAGAGCGCAGATCTCATCAACATCACGGCAGAAGCCTGAAATCACAGACAGTTTACCTTTCTTCGCAACAGCGTGTACTTCAGTTAAATGTGACCCCAGAGTTCAGTGAAAATACCTATCATAGAGTAACACAAGTGTGGACTGTTTTATAAGTCTTGAAGAACTTCCTTCTCATTCACCATTAACGATAATTGATTAAGCCTCTACAGGCTGTGTGCTGCAGCAATAAGCATGGACCCTCTTCAAAGCAGACAACAATCACTCAATATCTGCACTGGTTGTTGAAACAGCCTGAATTTTATAACTCATGGTAACACTGTATTCAGATTTTACATGCCAAAATACTGCAACAGGTATTAAATATTACGTTCTAATCCCCCCCCCCCCTTGAAGAAGTTACTAAGTTCAGTTTCTGAAGAAAATAATTGAAGTACCATCTGTACGCTTTCAATGAGGACTCATAATCAGTAGCTGGAAACTTACCAGAGTAGTGAAGTTACAGAAATTAGAAAAAAAAACTTCCAGTGTGAAAATCTCAATCAACTGGTCAACTGCCCTTGCATGCTATACATTATTTCACAGTACGGCTGGTAGTAAGCAGTTCTGATCACCATTATCATTGAAATTCATTGTGTCTTAGCCAGGACTTTGTGAGAGTACTGTATCTCTCAGGGAGCTTTCCGATAAATCATTTTCAAAATCTGTGTACCACCCTGTTTAAAAATTCTGAAACTCTTCCCTTCTTTGGCACAGTAACTGATGTCATTACCTTTGGCATGCATAAATTCAAGAAAGTTTTTGGACCCTAGTAATACTCCTGAAAAATATTTCAAATAAATATTGATGTCAAAATCATGAACAGTATCACAATATCCTCAAACACAAATATGTATTTCCCTATCCCGCTATTTTTTATCATTTATTACTAATTTGATAACACTGATGACTTATGTTTTCAAGTGTGGTATACTTCAACCAGTCTTCCTGTGTAAAGCCGCCCAATGAAGACAAGTGAAGGCAGGTCTCTAGTGACACTTGTCAAATATGGCTAACTTTTTTGATGATTTTTGACAAAAATGCTGTAAAACCCAACATTCCAGGGAAACCTTTACACTCCAAAACACATTCAACTGATTGTCTTAGCACAAAGGTTCAAATGATAAGCATAACAATGTACAAATAATGTCATTATAAGTCTGAGCTACCAGTTTTGGATTGCACTGAAATTCACTTACTAGTTTAAAAACATGTCCAGAAAAGGAAGCCGCAGACCAGCCCTCACTCATGTCTCAAGATCTGATAAATCATTCCCATACACTGCTATCATCAGCCACACAATGTAGAATAGATGAAAGCAGACTTCTCAGCTATATCTACAACTCATCTTCAATTACAGACACAAAGACAAATTACTTGTCTTGTGTGCTAACAGCTATTGATGTAAGGTAAGATGTACAGCTGGCTATAGCTTCACATTAGAACAGTATTTGATTTCTGGGATAACACAATATGAATGTGCAGCAACAAGGCATACACACATGATCCCCTTAAGATTTCATTTCAATAATGTAATTATGCAACTAAATATAAAGTACCTATCTGTTTTTGAATTGAATGTTTAGTCTACTTTCCATTCATCCCCCTCCCCCCCCTTCCCCAAAAAAAAAAGAGCTTATCAGATCACCATTCTGTGCCAGCATGTGTGTCCCCATTTCAACTTTTGAAAAAGACAACAGATTTTCTTGAAACATAACATGGATGTTATGCCAATGGAGGCCAACCCAACAACATACTTTTCTATTTCCTGCAATCAATAACAACAACATGCCAGACATGCAAACTTGGGAGATGGGAACAACAATAGTACCACTCACTATACCACCATAAAACACTGTGTTGTAACAGAGCATGGAAAAATATACAACTTTTATTACAGAAATTTTTTCCTGTAGCACTACAGCCCAAATTGGGCCTAGGTCGTGTCGTTTTGAGATTTCTATATCACACACAATTTGACACACGCACACACAAAGTAGGACTCCTCTGAACAAGTCATCAGCCTGCTGCAGAGGCCGCCAACTAAACAACACACACCCAATACAAGACACAAACACACCCGCCCTCAGTGGGACTCAAACCCGTGATCCCAGCAACCAAGCAGCTGTAGACCTAAGCATTGGACTGCACAGCCACTAGGATCTGCTTTATCATGGTAACATAGTTCTCTATAATGTAAAATAGCAGCATGGAAGGCATGCCACATTTTCTTTAGCTTATAGTTTGATGGCAATAACTAACGAACTGTTTAAGCTATGAGTAATGTCAAATTCCATATGGGGATAGATAATGAACATACCTACACACCACATAAAAGTACTGCTTTTAAGTTAACAATTAGAAACATGGTGATGATGTAAAACTTTGCAGTTATAACCAACATATGTAATACACAGAACATGTATATAAGTACTATAGGCATACCAAGAGAAGTCATCAGAGTTGGATAGCCAGGAGTGGAAGAAATTTACACTATGCTGCAACCCAAAAACATCAGTCCACTAACCTGTACTATAGGAGAATGATCAGATATACGCGTAATTGTGTCTGACACAGGAAAAGTGCTCAGTAACAGTGCAGTGTTCATTAACAGTCACCTTCCAGCTGCACTACATGCACTCTGCAACAACTCCCAGCATGCCCATAATAGCAAGTTCTTCACAAAAATAAACACTACTACTACTACTACTACTACTACTACTACTACTAATAATAATAATAATAATAATAATAATACAGACAGACAGACATGCAGGACTAGTAATCTTTGCACTTGAAAAGTAGGCCTTATGGTTTATATTCATTCCTTAATTTAGAATATAAAACAACTCATCTTAACTTCAAGTTTATATATATAGTTTAGTTTAGTTAGTTACTTCCTGTTGCTCCTTGCGGAGCATAGGGCCTCCTTTCAGAGGTTTCTTGGTCTGGAAGTGTGCATCTGTAGTGGGTGACCAGTCCACCGACTGCACAAGTTCTATTCATCCTGATGACTGCCAGAGCCATCTAGCAGTCAATCAGGAGACTTGGGTGAGAAATGGCCACTGAATTTTGCTTACGAAACATCTCTATTCATGCCAGTAAGGTTCTTTTACATGCCGTAAATCTACGACATGGGACCGACGGCTTTACTTCCCCTCCGAAGGAAGTTGTGCTATGGATTTTCATCGCCCTTAAAAATCCATCGACCTCGGCCGGGATTGAACCCGCAAACCTTGGGTCCAGTGGCGAGCACGCTAACCACTAGTCCACCGAGGACGATAAGTTTATATATATAATCCCCATTTAATATTTGCTTCACTACAAAAAGCTTGCTCCCTTTAACACATGTTCCTCATGGATCCCAGTGTGGCAGAATGTACAATGAACTCTTCAATATCTATGGTAATAGAGAGGAGAAGTAATGCAGATAATCAAAAGCAAGAGATGATCCACAAAAGTAAAATTATCCATTATCAGTGGTGCATTCAGCCCTGAAAATAACTTAATTCATTCATTCACACTGTAGTCTGTCTTACAACAGGTCCGTGGCCACTTCCAAAGCGAGTTCTCCACAGGGTGTGATCTAGTGCTTCCTCTTTCAATTTCCAGTATCTTCTCTTTTCCTTAAGGTCATCCAGTAGCTGCTTATGCCTTCTTCCTCATCCTTCCATCATTTCTATCCTTCCTTCTTTCCTTCAATCACGTGTTTTAGAAGGCAGTTTCTACGCAAGATGTGATCAATCCAGTTAGCCTTTATTCTTTTTATTGTATGTAGGATATACCTCTCCTCCTTGACTCTGTGTAATACTTCTTCATTTCTCACATGATCGGTCCAACTGATCTTCTCCATTCTTCTCCAGCACCACATTTCAAAATTTTCTACATACTTCTGATCTACTTTCCGAAGTGTCCACATTTCAGCACCATACAAAGTAACTTAATTACTGCTTTGAAATAATCCAGAGTTGAACAAACTTCCAAAAAATCTAGCAGCCACCTCAAAATTCTAAGTGTCAGAAAGGTGACATAAAGCAAGTTCCACAGTAGGACCCAGAAATTTAGGTGCCACCATACAAATTCAGTTATCCAGGAAACATGGTGCCCAAGATTTGTGCACCCCTGAAATAATCCTTTCTGGCTGCTTTCCCTTAAATAAACATTAAGTCATATTATAACAGAGCACTAAATCAAAACAATACAACAAATCTGTTTGTATGCTTGAAAGACCATTGTTGATTGTTCAATATAAAAGTTACAAGATGTAAACACAGTGACTTGAAAACTATTAAACACTTGTGAAAAAAGTGCAGTGACAACAAACATGTTTCATTCTTCTTCACAACCTTTGTTTGGAACATTTTTTCACTGTCACAGATATGTTGTGGACAAATGTGAACACACCTACAAATAACACAACATACAACTAAGAACAATTAAATACATTAACACAGGCATTACCATCAATTTAAACTCTCCCAAATAGGTAGTCCCAAAACTTTATGTTCCAGAGTTTTGCAAGAAGACAAAAGTGTGAAAGTATAGGCAATTCAACATCCCTTTCAGAGCTCCAAAATTTTCAATTTCAAACATGGCACTAGTTTTAGAATATAACAAAGACATGAATTATACTAACTTGCTTGTTCAGTTGTAACTTTGTACTGATAATAATTGAAGTGTTCACCACCAAAGAGGAAACTAAACTTTGGATTTCCTTTTTGTTTGTTTTTTGTCATTTGCTCGAATTCAGGTCCATTACGTGCAACAAACTGGGCCAACTTGTCAATAATGTTACGTAGTTCCACTTCTGTAAAAAGAAATAAAAATATTCTTATTTTAGGTTATTTATGGAGATTGTATCAACTACACAGGTTACACAGCATACAATAAAATATGACAGGATAATTACAAACAAAAAATGAAAGGATATGGCCGGTTTCAAAGTACTACTATGACATGTGCCTGAAGGTCAAGACAACTTAAAAACCTGTCAGACAAGCTGGCATAAGAGCCAATACTCAAAATCACCAAATGGGCTGGTGTAGCAATAATGCTCTGGATTTATATTCAGGAGATACCTGGTTTGAATCTCGTAGAGCTTGTCTCTTATCCAGAGATTTTTCATAGCTTTCTTCAGTACTTCCAGGAAAATTCTGTGAATTGCTGTGATAATACCTCAGTTACACCAATACCCCTGCCAATTCCTCGCCAGTTTATCATATACAAGTCATCATACTATTTGACACTACAGTCTTAAGGTAACAACAGCATCATAAAATAAAAGGTAAAGTTGTTCCAGTGCATAAACAAGAACATGCCTTGAAGGCTTACAGAGGTGTGAAGGTAGAGTTCCATGCAGTCACGGCATGAGCACTACATGGATATGAGTATTCAGCTTCATGCCCAGGCTGCTTAAACCCAATACTCCTGGACAGGAGGCTGGGTGAGTCTCAGAACCAGTCTGGATACTTTGGAAAAGATGTCTCTGCCCAGCTGGGAAATAAACCATGATTCCTCAGCCATACAGACGATTTAGGTTAGTTTTATCACATTACTGAACAGGGTGGTGTTGCAGTAACACACTAGCCTTGCATTTGGGAGATGCTTGGTTTGAATCTTGGCTGGGTCATTGGCTATCCTGATTGAGACCCGTAGTGAGTTTCCTCAGTCCTCCCAGGAATATGCCAGGAAACTACTCCCCTATTAGTGTACCACAGTAATACCAACCCAAACCACTTAATATAAACATAAATTAAATAACAACATAAATGCAAATACAAATATAATATAACTTAACAGAAAATTTCATGTAAACACAGAATAACTGCAACATATCTGTGAAAATAAATCATCTACAGCACCCTCATACAGCAAAGCACGGAAACATGAAAGTGGTCCACTAACAGTGTGACAGAGCCAATGCCAAGAGAGTACCTTCTTCAGACATGACTGCTTTCTTCCAAATCCCTTCCATTTCATCAATTGTCTGTTGCTGTATAACCCAAGTTACTAACAGCAATGTAAAATAAATCACATAAAAAAACAAAAAAAGATTAAAATAAACTGTTCAGCATTCAACCATTCATCTCTTTCAAAGGAACACTATGTCCCACAAAATACTGATAACACAGTAAAGATCAAGATAACTGCACAAATTTTATATTATTCATACCGTGCATTTTTAGTCTATTATACATCTCTTTAACCAATCAATGCACAATTATTATTCTTTATTATACAATACAATTTACCATAAAATTAGTCCGACATGTTTCCAATCCCTATTTTGGGATCATCATCAGGAACTTGGATTGTGAATTACACAAATTACAAATCAACAATAATAGTACATTTTAAAAGCACAAAAGTAAAAACATAGGAATCTCAGTTGTTTTCTGGGTCCACTGTGCATCAGGAGTACTGTCCTAGCTTTCTACACGTAGACACACAACGTCTGATGCACAGTGGACCCAGAAAACAACTGAGATATCCTACATTTTAACTTTTGTACTTTTAAAATGTACCATTACTGTTGATTTGTAATTTGTGTAATTCACAATCCCAAGTCCCTGATGATGATACCAAATAGGGATTCAAAACATGCCAGACTAGTTTTATGGTAAATTGTATTGTATAATAAAGAATAATAATTGTGCACTGGTTGGTTAAAGAGATGTATGATGAACTGCACAAATATAGCCTTCAATCATACTTTTACGAAGTCCCCCTTTTTGTATTGCAAAGCACAGCTGATCATTTACACTGGGCACATATCTATCATTCCTATAGGATGGTCAACTATTTCAATATGGAAATTAAATTTCTATATTCATAGGAATTAGCAAATGTTGCCTTAATTCACAAGTACAACAGAACCATCACAAAGAAAATGCTGTACATTTTGCTTCAAATGTACAAAGCATATAACACATCTCTATCATGCATTACTTTTTGATTCGCCAACAAAAACTTGACGAGGCTGTGCTTTATGATCTAAGAGATTAGTCAAGCACCGAACTCATTCAAAATTGCATCTCAGAACTGGAGGAAATATGATAGGTCTGAAGTGGGTTAGAAAATTTAAGCAGATATGCCAAAGATAAGAATAAACTTTTCAACGCACGTGTAATGGAAAATATTTAAAAATCAAGTTAAACGCGTATACCGTACTACGTAAAATGCCACAGTTTCTCTTTCCAATACACAACATACTCTGAAACTATATTTGTTTTATTAACGATGTACGTATAAGGTAACAAAATAAATGGGGTACCTATTCTGAACCAATTACAGAATGTAACACATCATGACGTCTTCTAGAACTATAGATCACATTATTACCTTGAGGGGGTTTAGGAAGTTCCATTGTAATAAAAAAATCCTCAAAATGCGTTGGACATATGTCTTACAACACTGAAATTACATAATTACATACACTTAAACGTACTATCTCATAACGCATAAAATACTACAACATCCATTGACGCGTTACTCGCTCTACTGTCGACCTCTACTAATCAACTGCGGATTACGTATTGCTGTGGAGTATACCACGGATCATAGACGGGAACAAATTCCACATAATTTGAAACCTGCGGTCTTCTGGGATATTACACGGCGTCGTGTGGGTAATTGTTTACCGACATTTCGGGACGACGTATCGGTCCAATCTTCACGTGTCAAGAGTCCAAGTAGGAAACAAAGCCAGCAACCTATGTTTATTAGTTCGCTGTGACGTCACGAATTACGGGAGTTATTTTCTTAAGCCGCGTCCACATTAATAACTATTTTTGTTGTGTATTGTATTTGATACAAAAGTGTGCGTTCGTTATCAAATGTATCTCTGTGTGGACATGGGTCCCGCATATGAACGCGCACAAAAATTTTCGTGACATTCATCGCACACGATCCATTCGTTATCGTTTCTTTTTTTAAAACCTTCTAAGAGATTTGAGCCAAAATATAGTGATAGTGTGGACGTATCCGTGAATGTGCAGTGCTTTTCATTAATGTTTTTGTTGCCACACTTAAGTTTCATCAAATTAATATCAATAATATTTTATTTCATCATGTCTGGTACATTGTTAATGGAAAAGAAGTGTGTCGCTTTTATTATAATGCAGCATTTAATTAAGCAAAAAGAGAAGAAGCTTAAAAAACAAGGCGTTATTGGACAAAACATCTTTATCAAACTAAAAATCAAGATAATGGTGGCAGATTGTTACAAACATTATTAATGGGTGAAAGTACAGGCCATTTTTAAATTTTTTTGCGTATGTCTTCAGAAGATTTTGAGATTCTCATAAATTTGATTGGACCTAAAATCCAGAAAATAAATACACAATTCAGATAAGCTGTGCCTGTGAAGGAAAGATTGGCTGTCACATTACGTTTTCTGGCAACAGGAGATTCTTATACAATTTTGCAATACCTTTTCAAAATATCTCGCCTAAACGATCCTAGTAAGCTTGCAGTTTCTTTCTTCGCATCTTCTTTATAAATTTTTAACGATTTCTCAAGTTCGTCCCAAGTATCTTTTTTTTTAATTCAATTAAAATGCCACTTATCTTTTGAATCCCATAGTACCCGATGTGTTTGGTACTTTTGAATGAGTAGCAAAACGTCGTCCTTTTCCAAATCCATTTTTCTAGGTCAGTATACCACTAGTAAACAAACGCACATGTTGATCACAGACGCACAGCGCACAACGTAAATTTTTATGTAGCAAGAACATTTACCTTGCGGCGAAAATTTGTGCGTTGAATTTTCACATTCAACACACAACAAAAATATTTACTAATGTGGACGCGGCTTTACATTTTTGAGTCAGATAATCCGTGTTGTCTTCTCCAGTGGTATTCAACCTGGGGTACGCGAAGACATCTTAGGGGGTACGTAAAATTTAAAAAATATATATATTTCATGATAAACACTGAATAATCAGGGCCATATTTAGGGTTAGCCACAAGAGACCCGGATGTAAGGACATGCGATTTGGGAGCGCCATTTTTTTCTCTCTCTCTCCTTTATTCGATTCTTCTCTGGGCGGCTAGTTTCATTTTATCCCACACAGTGCGTTGGAGCGTGACTGAACACTATTGGGTGGGATTAACGTTTTCCCTAATACTGTTTTTCACTTCTTTTTGCCATGCAATGAACCTACTTCAAAATATTGTTGGGGGAATAAACAAACAGATGCACTCCTTCATATTACCTTGTTCTTTGGCAATTGCAGCTGACATTATTTAATAGCTTGATTCTCCTTTTTCTCATTTAAAACTTATTATTCAATACATTATTTTGGATGTAATTTATTTAATTTATTTTAGATGTAGATTATAGACTATGTATAACTTGAATTATGCACCAACAACTTTGGGGGTACAAAGTTGAAGATAAATTATATCTGGGGGAACACGAACAAAAAAGGTTGAATACCACTGGTCTACTCAGTGCGTTCATTGGACTCTATTTATCCAGCCAGTATTACTTCGTAAAATGAATAGCAGAGATAAAAGCTACGCATGTGTTTATTGCAATACCAGCATACGCATACACACAAGGTTTTCCGCAACCAAATGGAGAGGAAAATCAAGATTCAAGTCAAAACTAGAATCTTCCTCAACACCGCGCTAAGAATTACAGTTCTCACCCTGCCGATGGAAGTATCTGGATTTCAAGAGAATTCAGTAAATGAGAACTATAATGATGTTGTATAGCAAGGCATGAATTGGCTTTCCCAGAGAGGAAAATTTTCGAATGACCCCCGAAATGAGGTGCTGTAATCTGAAGCACGCAGCGGAATCTACTGAAATGGTATCAAATTTCCAGGTATGCACCATGGCCATATCAAGTACATCTAGCCCTTGTTCTACGCCTTTATAAATTAATGTTCCTTGCCAGTTTACACTACTTCCTCATTTGCGCTCTCTCATGTTCAGTTTAATGCCCTTGGACTGGCTGTCTATTGCGCTAACGCCGTATTTTTTATGGGAATATGATTTTTGATTTACGCTTTTTAATTTAAACTCACATTTTCAGGAACGCACTAGGGCGTAAAACAAGGGCTGGATGTAATCGGAATTTGTGGAATTCTGAAAGCCAAAATCGTTCCGAAGAATTACCTACGAGAAAATATTTGCAAGAACTTAATACAGTATAGAACCATTTATGGCAGTGGACAAAGGGGTTATGGTGAAGAAGATTCATGGTCTCCAGCGTAGTTTTACAATTCTACTTAAGTTTATTTTTTTCAAAACGGATCACCTTTATTTTCGCGTCACAAATGCGACAAACTTGTCTGTGGTGGCAGACGCTACGTATGAGCGCACGCATGTGTTCGTGTGTGTGTGTTCCATTGAAGCATACAAATCACGTGTATGATCTGTGTCTTCTGAGGATGTGTGCAATGCGTAGTTTTCACTGTGCTGCGTGGTCAATGTGGACCAAATGGATCTGCACTGAAAAACAATTCATTCGTTTGGGTTCTTTACATGATCCGTTCATTTAACCCTTTCACTTCTTTCGCGTATCAAACCAGCATATAATCATATGCAAGGCCCGGAATTATAGGTTACGTCATTTGAAATAAAAATGACAATAATATACTTGATATAGTGCCGTGTTAATATACATTGTTGGGAAGTCACAGAGGCAGTAAACAGCATTTATTTTTGTCATAGTTCCTGTACATTCAGGATAGTTATAGCTTTGCTTACGGAAAGTCGCACTCCATCCATCCACATGCCTCTTCACCATGTGTTAGCACAGACTTTTGGCATGTGGTCGCAAATATCTCATCGGCGTTTTGTTAGTACGAACCGCGCATGAACGACACCAGTAATGAGATTGCGCTCTTCTGTAATATTACGCAGCGTTGAGTGGTAGTTGTGCGCCGACGTTTCGGGACAGAACTAACACTCAACGCTGCATAATATCCCAGAACAGCGCAGATCTCAACTACATCTTCGCGTGAAGTCTGAAATCACGTAAGACATCAGTGATGTTAGACAACGTACTTCGCTGACTTGCTCATTTTTTATGTATGATCCGTGACAAGATCCCACAGTAGGGACTGGTATGTATGAATAGATAAACGACAGAGAAACTGGAAACCGTTGAACGAGAGATGTCCGTGGGAACCATGCACGTTAGGAAGCACGGAATAGTTAACAACGAAGGACGATGAACGACAGGGAAATTGTGAAACGGTGAACGAGAGAGGTACATTGATCTGTAAATGGAATGAAGAGGGACTTTGAACGACGCAGCAACTGGAAGCCGGTGAACGAGACAGTTCCGGGAACGAGTGGAAATGAGTACTGGTGAAAGACGTCGGTTACGTAACTGGTGTACGAAGTTAGTGAACGAAGACCTACAAGAACCGTGGACTTAGTCCGGACGAGTCCGGTCGAGATCAATGTAAACGACGGATCGGGAGAGCCGATTTTAGTACAACATCAAAGCTTATATTTATTCATATATTGTGCGTGTATTAGAAACTTTAATTTTACATACTATCTTAATGTTTGAAAAAAGATCTTTAGTTGGCAGTATTAGTAAAAGACGAAATGTAAACAATACATGGAAACAAACAAACAACTCCACTTTTTTACATTATAGCGAATTCAATACGATTTGTACTGATGATGGCAGCCTTTTGGATTTCTTAACCGTATAATATAGTCGGTTTGTTCCGATGTTTCACAAGCACAAACGACATATACTACACGCTGTAAAAACCTAAAACGAGGACCACCAATTGAACAACATCCGCCGTAAAACCCTGAAAATTTATAACGATATTTCTGATTTTGCTTTCTAGCCGTTTCCAACAAACATGTACAATATTACGATAAATTCTTACAACTACGGAGTGTATCATATTTGTAATGGGAAGAATTTGGAATGTGCTGCAAATAAACGCATATAACACCGAATGAAGTGGGATCTTTGTGTAATTAATAGGCCCATTGCCATTCGGCATTAAAATCTCATACTCCAGATGGTGAAAGAGACCGGTGTTGAACGTAAACGACGTGTTGATTATACGGAAACTTGCGAACGAGACAGATCAGTGGGATCCGTGAATGAAATGGTAACGGCCTGGTGAACAGATATGTTGGCGTATAAAGACTAACTGGTGAACGAGACAGCTTATTGAACGAAGACTAACTTTTGTTCAATGAACGATACCATGCAGCCCCGTCCGGATCTAAGCGTAGTAGGGGCTGCGGTGCAGTGTCCCGGATCCTATTATTCCGGTCGTTGATACGTACTGCCACTCTTTCATGCAGGAACGATATATCTGTATTATGGGACCAATAATTCGGTACATTTAGCGCATAGAGGTTGTTGATCAGACCGTAGCAGTGACATTTTAGGTACACAGACATTAGTGTATGTCTAATCGTGTTGTTTTGGGACCCGGATCGTCATTTCATTGTTTGGTTATTAGTCGAGTTGTTGCTGAAGAATTTTACGTTAATGCGGCATCATCTGCAGAATATTATGTTAGGACGTCTCTGTGTGATCGGTGAAGACGGCTATTCATCTTCGTATACTGTTTGATAATGGATGAGAGCGAAGGGTTGGCAGGAGGCAGTTGCAAGGATGGCTCGTCCTGTAACGATGTAGATAGTGCTCAAGACGAAAGCGAACAGGAAGAAGAGAAATCAGAAAAGATTTTGAGATTGCCTTTTTCCAGAGTAAAACATATCATGAAAATAGACCCAGATGTTCATCTGGCGAGCCAAGAAGCAGTATTTCTTATTACGAAATCAACGGTAAGTATTGACGCGTGTTTGAACACTACTAACCTTGGCAGGCGGTGGCAGGAGATCCACCCTCCAATTAACATGTTCCGTTGAAGATCGTTGATAGTTGTAGCTGCTTCGCAATCGCCATACCAACTGTATAGATCGGTATTTTGTTAACGAAATAGAAGTTTAAAGTGTTCACGTTTTCATGGCGGTCGTTGATCAGATGATCTTTTTGGTTTTGCATCGCATGGTGGGTGCAAAAACCCAAAGAAGATCAGCATTTGAAATAAAAGTGGTTCGAACTGTCGGTGAATGAGGAATAGTCAACAGCCCAATCTTTGATGCGAGATAAATTCATTCCCCAGTCTGTTAATACGCTATTTTTAATGTTTAAAATCAGCACTAGACAACCTAACTCCTTACCCATCTTATTTCAAGTATACTTGTCTATGCATGTTGAATGGACAGTTGCAGACAGCCGGCATGTGATGAGTGTGTGGTTAATAACTCCACACTATTAAAGGTACTGTAATATGTAATGAAATATCACGAAGGCCATGGAATCTGGCATATTTCTTGGCAAAACCTAAGCACCTGTGAAATGGTATGACATTTGGAACTTAACAGTTTCAGCAGTATCAATGGGGCATGTTCTGTAGAGTGAGTAGTGGGTGTATAGAATGGTGGCATTGATCAGTGGGTGATTGTACATTTTCATATGGAGTAATAATAAGAAGTGGGTGGGATGTTCTGAATGCGAATGCCCTCACTCAAGATATTGGTATGTAGTAGTATTTGTGCTTGCATGTAGAAGGTGAAGTGGGTGGGACATACAGCAGATAAGGGATAGAAGAAAATAATAAGTGCATCTTCAGTTTTAATGACCACATTTGAAGGGAAGGGACTACTTATGAGGCCTAGGCATAGGCGGTAGGGTAACATTGTAATAGATCTCCAGGAAACAGGATGTTACAGGAGTGGTTTGATGAAGGTCACTTGGGATCATGATGAACCTTTGGGTTCCATAAATGGCAGGAAATTTTACCAGCTGAGTGATTATCAGCTTCTGAAGAGAGACGCTGCACTGTGTAGTTCGACTGTTGTTAAAATTTTTGAATTGACATGCGTCTCTTAATAACTTACATACATACAGACATATACACTACATTCACCGATCCAACATCCACGCAAATAGGATTGGATATGGAATTCGTCAAGAACAGAGTTGATTGCAATATGCAATCAAGTCAAAACACTGAGATACAAAGTTACATAAAATTAGTAAAACACTATAAATAACAAGAAAATTCATACTCACTCACTAAGACAAGGTAAATATATGGATTACAATAAATAATAACAAGTCAGCATTTTAAAATTAAGTAGAATAAAGGACATACACAGAATACACATATATGTTGCTAATAATAATGAACTACAAAAGGAGTGCAACAGCAGTTGAAGAATTATTTGTTGCTCGTTAACTATTACAATCTTTAGAAAGAAATTCGTCAGTAGAATAAAAAGCATTCTTAACAAGATAATCCCTTAACATAGTCTTAAAAATATGTATATTGGTATTTTTGAAATATTTTGTGGAAGGTGATTAAATATTTTAACAGATGAATAATATACACCTCTCTGTATTGTGGAAGATCTCACAGAAGGTACATGCAGTTTATTTTGTTGCCTAGTATTCCTGCCATGAACTGAGGTGGTGTTGGTGTGATTTTAGGATTTTTAACTACAAATAACATCAAAACATAGATATATAAACAAGGAACTGTAAGTATATCCAATTTTTTTGAAACCTTCTCTACAAGAACTCCTTGGACCCAGCCTTAGCATAATCCTAATTGCTCTTTTTTGTATTGTTAAAACATTTCTCATTGATGAAGATGAACCCCAGAAAATTATACCATAATTGATTTGTGAATGGAAATGTGCAAAATAAGCCATTCATTGTGTTTTTACATTTACAATAGATGATAATTTTCTCAAGAGAAAACAGATAGAACTCAGTTTTTCAATCAAATTGTCTACATGCAAATTCCATGTAAGATGACAATCTAGATACACACCTAAAAATTTAATATTTTCCGCGACAGTAATAGCTTGATTATTGTATGATACATGTAACTGATAAGTAGAAGATTTAGAGGAAATATATTTGATCAATTGTGTCTTATTTAAATTAACTTCAGCTGCGTTACTGTGTTGTAGAACAGTTGACTGTATTACAGAACAAGGTGAAGTTACAGTATGCATGCCATGAAGGCATGTGAAGGAGTACAGGATCACAATAATAATCAGCACATTTTAATTGAATAGGGTGCGATTCACAGAGAATTTGTGCAGTAAGCAGCTAAAGGGAATTTTTTTGTATAGTTGCTGGAAAGGTTATTGAAGTAGATTTTGAGAATGAAACGCAGTTGGTTACTTGTGCATGACAATGCCTCTTTATCATTCGGCCGTAGTAGTGAAGTCGTTCCTGGCAAACTGCAGCAGAGTAAAGATCAACAGCCCAATATAGTCTTCTCAGGCGATCAGCCGCGTCAACTGGTTTAAATACAACGTTTCGGGGATGGAGCCAGTCCCTGAAACATTGTATTTAATCCAGTTGACGCGGCTGATCGCCCGAGAAGACTATATTGAATCATGTTGCGCGAAAGCTTTAAAACTTATTCACCAGACCTTACACCACCAGTCATTTTCCCATCCTGTAAAGTGAAAACTTACCTTAAAAGGAAGATGATTTCAGCTTGTCAAGGAGCTGAAAAAGGTAACCACTAAATTAAATGCATTTCCTGGGATTCCTTCAGTGACTTTTGTGCAGGTTTTTGAAAGATGTAAAAAATGTATTGCAGTCAAGGAAGATTACACTGAAGGAAAATAAAACAATTTGCTACTGATTTCATGTGTATCTTCTCATAGACCAAGTCCCAGAACTTTGATGTATAACATGCAATATTTTTTCAATTGTTTTTACTCATTTCAGGAGCTCTTCATTGAATCCCTTGCAAAGGAAGCCTACAGATACACAGCTCAAGGAAAACGAAGAACTCTTCAAAAGAAGGACATTGATAGTGCAATAGAGTCTGCAGATTGCCTTGCCTTCTTAGAGGGAGTGCTTGATACATGAAATACAATCTTGTGATTTGTGTTCTGTGAGGAGGTCACAAACTGTACTTTCAAAACTGTTAAACTTTTTTCAAGTATACTAATCATTCATAATGCAGTAGCTGATTTTCATGTCTTTGGGGAATAATATGCTGTAACTGTAATTGTGCATGTTAAATACCATAAAAATAATCATATCTGTAAACAGTGTTCACAGTTTTAGTAGAAAATTTTCTGCTGGTTACATCATATATCCAGTCACTGGTATAATATAAATCATAAACTGAATGATTCAACACAGGCAAGTTAATGGAGACTAGTGGCAAGTATAACAATAAAGCCTGGGACTTGGAAAAGAAATACTGTACAATATTATTACTGAATATGGTCTAAATACAAAAGTTACATTAATTACAAGGAGTTATGGGTGGAACACACAAAGCCTGCTTTCCTGTTGCAGTCTTCCAGTCCTGCAAATCTTTTTTAGATAAGGCAACTTATAATGCACCACTAAAATGGAACTTAGTTCATGATCAAGCATGATGGACTCATGCAGATGGTTATGACTAAATGCCAGTTGAGTCACATTTTTTATTCACTGAAAGTATGTTCACAGGTTTCTGATGTTATTGTCAATGTTGTTATCAGCACCTTTTGGGGATTTTTGTGCACATTAGTCAGGCAAAACCTCAAAGTTTGACATAATTAACATGTTTGTAATCATCGACTTATAATGTTTCATATGAAACTTGTACATACAGTGAAACTCGCTTAATACGACAAGCCATTCACAGTCAAGTTCCCTGACAAGTGTCAATGGCAGAATGGGTTCAACCCAGACAACAAAGGGGGCCTGGTCTGGTACACAGATGGGCCCAAGACCAATAAAGGCACTGGTGCTGGTGTGTATAGATGGGGCTCAAGAAGGGGGCACAGCTTCAGTCTTGGGCTCCATACCACGGTATTCCAGGCTGAAATATATGCCATTAAGGCTTGTATAATGGAGAATATAGAAAAGGGCTACACGGGTAAGAACATCTGTATTCTTTCTGACAGTCAGGCAGCCATCAAGGCCCTTGACAGCTACCAGATAAATTCCAAACTAGTCTGGGACTGCCATCAAATCCCTGGTGAAACTGGCAGAACATAAGAGCATCCAACTGGTATGGGTGCCAGGACATGGGAATTGATGGGAATGAAATAGCTGATCAGTTAGCCAGAAAGGGCTCCTCACATCCATTCATAGGACCTGAGTCTGCACTTGGTATATCTGCAAAGCTTGCCAGGGGAGTGATCAGGGACTGGACAAGTAGGAAACACGAGGAGCATTGGCAGTCCATACGTGGACAAAAGCAGGCAAGGGGTTTCTTAAAAAAAACCCTCTGCAAGAAAAGCTGGTGAATTGCTCAATCTGAGCAGAAATCAGCTCAGAATAATGACAGGGTTGCTGACAGGACACTGTCATCTAAAAGGACACCTATTTAAACGGGCTGGTAAACAGTCCCGAGTGTAATAGATGCAAACAGGCATCTGAAACGGCCTCACATGTTCTTTGTGATTGTAAGGCTTTGGCCACACTAAGATTCAGGCACCTGGGTCGTCATTTTATGAAACCAGGTGACTTTGAAGACATCTCTGTCTGTATGATACTGCACTTTGTTCAAGGCGCAGGACTGCTGAATGACTGAGCTAAAGGGTTGCACAAAAGATCGATAATGGTCGAAGTGCACAGGTTACTGTGGTGCCCACCCTTCCATATTCTATTCTATTCTAACTCGCTTAAGACGTCCCCGGTTAAGATGTTTTCCCACCCAAGATGTCAGGATAAAAAAGCACCAAAATTCTCCCATTTGATTAACATTACATGTAGCACTTCACTTTTAAGTCTTTCCCACATAAGAAAATTTCCCGCCTAAGAAGTAACTAAATTTGAAGACAAAACAATTTTTTTACCAGTTTAATACATTGTATCAAAATCTTAAACAATTTCCCCTGAGTTTCCATTCGTTCTGTTTCCAAAGTACAGTGTTCAAATGGCGCAGTCTATTCATATAGGTTAATCTCCAAGGTCATCTCCGCAAGTTTCACACAGCAGAATGACGCAATCTCATAGTGCGGGGGTGTTTTATTTCTCCCGCGATGCAGAGACTGCAATCAGTCAGTCCCCACTACTCTGTCTCTGTCGCTCATCCATCACGACGACCGAAAGATTGTACTGAGGGACTGGAAGCCTATCCTAGCTGTTCTGTGACCAGCATGAGCCTGCATTTGGCAATGCTGGCATGTGGAAGCTGACTTACTTGCTTCAACCGGCAGGGCACTAGAAGGGAACTCAGGCAGCCAATAACATTTGAAGAAGTTTAGGCGCGCTAGCCGATGCCACCCGGGGCTCCACCTTGCTGGCGCAGACTTCTACCGGGAGGTGTGGAAGCCATGTGTAGGTGCAGCTACCCTGCTGGGGGGACAGCAGTCTGACGCCAGATGTGAGGGTGCTCACACATGACAACTTGTTTAAAATGTAATTTATCGGCTGTAATATAAATGCGTCGTGGTGTAGTGTGATTGCGAAAAATTTGTGGTGACTGTGTGCAGATAAGTTACATTGGCAATTCCAGAAAATAAATTCAAGACACTGCAGAGTTAGTGAAAGTGACTGGAACTACTGACCATCCCTTATGGTCACAGATGTCCCAGTACACGTAGTTCAAAGCCTATGCAATCTGAAGATGTATACTGCAACTGTTTTTGAAAAAAGAGCAAGACAACCCATGCTTGACAAATATTTCAAGGAAAAGTAAACATCTGGAATGAAATGTGAACTTGTGAATGAAAAGTCAGTGACAGTATAGTTAAAAGATGTAAATAAAACTGTGAATGAAAGGTTACAAAGTGGTTAGATGGTCAGATACAGGTGAGAATGTGTTAAAGACAGCTGCAAATTATACAAATTCAGCATACATATGTAGTAAGTTCACAAAACAGTTTAAAAAAATAGAACCTTTCGGTCCTACCCTTTTAGGACATTTCCCGCTTAAGAAGTCAGATTTTCTTGGAATTTTCAAAAACGTCTTAAGAGAGTTTCACTGTATATTCTCAGGACCTTTAAATTGTTATCACTCCACAGTGATTCATTATCACCATCAGACTGAATGATAAAAATCATTTCATGCAGCCATCATGCTGTTTTACATTTTACAAAGTCACCTCAACAAAAGCTGCTTAGTTTTAAACATCCGTTACTATACACAATGTTGCTTCCACCTCACAAGTTTGTATATGCCACACTGTTATTACCCATTGTAGGAATTTACATAAGGGTGAGCACCAGACAGTTAATACAAAATTTCATTAAACTCAGTCAGATGGTTAAAATATTCTAACAGGACAAAGCACAGGCAACTCATAAGCAAATTTTTGTCCCTTGAAAGGAGGGAAAGTAGGTTCAAAATGTGATAAATGAAACCAAAGTTCATACAGTTTAACATTTCCCTAATACATGTCCAGCACAGAATGGTCTGGAATAAGGAAATGCTTTATTGCCACTGCTTTTCAACTTTGTTTTAAATTATACCATGAGAAAAGTCCAGGAGAATCAGGACGGTTTAAAAATCAATGGAATACATCAGTTTCTTGTCTATGCTGCTGTCATTTTTAAGTGTGTTGCGTATTATTGTAAATATTACATAGCGTCCCTGGTAGGTGAATGAATGAGTCTGGAGCATTGGTGGAATGATACTGGCAGGGGAAAAATGGAAAACACTGCCCCAGTGCCACTTTTTCTACCACATATCCCACTTGGATTGACCTAGGTTTAAACTGTCTGCAGTGAGAGGCCTGTGACTACCTGGGCCATGGCACAGCCACTATTGATGTTAAATTACTGGATATAAATGTAAATACCAAAAGGACTACTGGATGCTGATATGGTGACTGGTCTAGAAATAAACACAGCATACTGCAGTGCTGTTTCAGAGTGAACTTTTGTTAACTGGGGTTGCAGATTTGGGCTGTTACTTCTGGAGAATGGTTTACAATACCATCAGCACACTAAGTCTTAATTTTAGCTAGCTAGTCTGAACAGATGGAAGCATGTACAGGGCAGAAGGCATCATAATGTTTCACGGGCTCCTTATGTAATAACCTTGTTCTTTGACCTATCACTTTTGTAAGCAACAAACACACTGTTCATATGCTATTCAGGACTAGCAGCAGAATGTTCAGAAAACTGAACATTAGTAATACCTGCTGACAGCACAATACAACACGACAGTTTTGTGACCAACTAGTTTATATATGTACTGCCATATCAGTGGATACCTTCTCCAGGTATGTATAAACTTGCATGTGCATACTGACTACTTTCTAGTTTTATGTAAACCAGAAACAAAGTTTAATTTCAGCTTTGTTATCATACCAATGAAAATAACTTAGAGAAATTATATCACAAGTTATTTTAAATATCTGCACCACAAGCAGGAATGTATCTCAGTAACAAGTAAATATGGCATGTTATAAAGAACAAATTCACGGTGTATCATGAATAATATAAAAGTCTTTTATGTTAAAATAATTTAATCAAGTTACAGTTCACAACTGCAAATGTCAACAGTGTACATATCTGTATCCACCTATGAATTCTGGAAAAACACTGCACAATATTAAAATCTACTTTCAAGACATCCAGCAGTGTTTCTCAAATGTACCGATACAAACATACTGAAGTTGAAAATTGAAAAGATTAATCATCTTTCACACTCAGTAGCACATTGGAGTGTGAAAGATATTGTTGTTACAAAAACTGGTGTCTTGTAATGGAATCTAAAAAGGGTTTTATACAGTTACAAATAGCGTGTTTCAGAGCAGCAGTAGCTATACTACTACTTGCTGAGACCATGACAGTTCCAATCACTTTTTGCGTTTCCCTTTCCTACGATTTCGTCCCTGGTCAGAGTATCCTTGCCCTGCACCTGTTCCACTTCCACCAGACTGGTTGTACAGGTTGTGGAGGAAGTCTTCCAAATCAGGTTCACTGAAACAAATTCAAAACCTTTTACAGTTTCAGGTATTATATCCACATATCCATAACACCTTATGTATCTCTGCACTAGTGAAAATACAGAAGAAATAATGAGAAGGAACAGCATTCCCAGATGCTAGTAGGTAGCAAATGAAGTTCTGGCCTTTTCAAGTGACCATTCTGGTCAGCATTTCTAAACATTTTCTACACCACACACTGGAAAAAAGGGATCTTTTTGAGTATCTGTACCCTATCTCAGATCAAATCAAATTATAAGCTATGAACCTAATTATGGTCAGTACAGCTAAAATGTTTACTAACAATATAATTAATGCCTCTATGTAGTATTAAAACTGAGATACCATAATCATTTTTTATGTAAATTAAAATTCCAAGTACAAGGAATTTGTATGAAGCTTTGCCTCCTAATTTATGACAGATATAGCAATCAACACTCAAAATTCTTCCTCACTACTTGGCTGGTCACATCATCACATGGCATATGTAACAGATGTAACAAGGGAAATGTTTCTGGTTATAAAATAGTATATTTTCATCTGAGGGAAAATAAATACTAAGAATTTTCAAAGTGGCATAAATTTAGTTGAGAAACAGCTACACTGCATACAAATATGCTTTCCAAAGTGTGGACTGTATCATAGATATGTTCATCTTCCAAAAGATGCTAAGGAGGATCTCTAAAACAATGCAAAGTTCTTCTTTTGCACTACATACTGTGTGTCGACTAGACCTAATAAAGTTGTGGAGGAGGGGGTGATGTGAACTTCAGTACATCAGTCATCATCTGAAAGAAGGGGTGGGTAGGGGGGAGATGTTATATATATATATATATATATATATATATATATATATATATATATATAAATGATTGGGGCTTCTTGTAAGTTGTGATCCTCACTATGAATTTATATGAAAACAATGTGCGGATTAATGCCAGTACTAAATTTAATCAAAATTAATTTGTCTAAAGGTGTATTATATGCACTGTAACAAAACATTCCTCAATGTGTAGTAGTTTCAATTATACATTTTAATGTGTTATACTGTATTTAACAAGACCTGACATACATTTTCACAAACTTTCACTTGACTAATAAGAAATACATCAATCTTTACTAACCTAAGTAAACATAAAGCAGTATTTAAGTTGTAGGACACTTTGGCCTAGTGAGTCACATGCTAGTCTCAGCAGACTTAGATGTAGTGTGTTGCAGGAAACATAGCAGAATACATCTTTTTTTGTCAGATACCTATTTGGTGACACTTTCTGATTCCACCTGTGAAGTGATGACTAATGATGTCTGTTACACCTGTCAATGGCACCCAACATGACACAGCAGAGTCATAATTTTCAAAACTTTTGTCTGTGTTGGACACACACATGCCCAACTAGTCCACTGGAAACCCTGCCTGTACACCCTTTGGGGGGGTGCAAATGGAGATTGCTCCTTGTCAGATATGTCACCAGTCAAATATCAATTCAAGAATATCATCTATGTAGTCACCTCTTTGAATCAGAAGCCATGTCCTGTGAAGTGTGTGTGGACACTTCAGCAGTAACAGCAGTTCAATAACAACTGAAAATTTTCCTGCTGTGTAAACAGGCTAGCCCTGAAGGACATTTTGAGAAGGGCAAACATATTCTATTCATAAAAATACACTGCCACAGGAAGAAGTTCATAAAATGTAACTCGCAGGATAACAAGACTTATGGAAAGGAATACTGCCACCAGGTGAAAACCCAATTGCAGTAAATAATAATAATAATAATAAAAATAATAATAATACAGATGTCAAAATTCCTGATCTCTTTCAAATGAGGAAAAAATATTATTTTGGGGAATCACAACATTTAAAAACTGAAATAAATGTATGAAAGATGCAAAGTAATGAATTAAGGGTGCACAAATCCTGGGCACCATGTCGCCCAAGCAACTAAACTCTGTACGGTGGTGCCTAATATTTGTGGGTTGTCAGTATGGAACTTGCTTCATGGCACCATTCTAGTGCCAAGAATTTAGAGATGTATCCTAGACTTTTGGAAAATCTGTGCACCCCTGTAATAAAGACTGATACACAAAATATTCAGATCTTCAAGTACCATAAACAGAGTAATACTTAAAAACAAGTTCTTATTTGGATCTTGTGACTTCAGATTTGTATATTAAACAATTTATTATTTGAATTACTGTACCTCAGAAACTTAAATGAACATGCTATGCATCACAAACTCTGTGACGATGCTGCTTTGGTATTTTATCTCAGCAGCTAAAGATTAAGTCTGAGTTTGCTCTAACAGCATTTTACTGTATTTGTGTCATGTAATTAGCATTCTGAAAAGAAGAGGTCAGGCCATGAAGCAGGGTTCACAGAGCAAAGTTTCAGTACTTGATACCACAATACCACAAGTGTCATTGATGAACTGTACACTGGCACACCTGTTGGACTCTGGAGCACTCCTGTGTGTTGTCCTGTTACCCTGATGCCTTCCATGAGACTGCTGCTGTGACTGCTTCCCAAGTACTATACGATACTGCACAACGTGAGTATTAGCACGTAAATGACGCAGGTTGTCAGCCTGGCAAGCAGCCCATTCAGTGATATCATACACTCCGCCATCCATACAGGCATAGTAGTGCCACAAGAAACCAAACATTGAGCTCTCTGCCCAGATATCACCCTGTCAAATCCACAGATAATCAACACATTATAGTGGCATATTAATGACACTCTCTAACCCAATGAACTCAGGTGAAATAACATACTGTAATCATTATGTAGAAAGACAAAGGGAAGTATACTCGACAGCCAGTAGAGTTAACCTAATTTTTTACCAAGTCATAAAATCATAAAAAATACAATTTGGATTCTTCCTGTTACTCAGAAACTGTTAAGACAAACTCAAGTAGCAAATAATAAATGTAACAGAGAAGGTTGCTGTACCCACAGTACACACTGATACTAAGAGTTGTATGTATGACTTCCCATTATTTAGTGTTACTTCAACTTTACTAAAAATAACAATGGTAGACACAACTTGCAGAATTTTGCAGACCCATTATTTTTCTGACTTATAAGGCATCAACTACACTATATGCAAGAATAGATAATATGACATGGAAAATATATTTTGATTTTAATCATTAATGATTGTAATGTGTCCACCTGTTAGATAATTTTGCTTTCACCGCCAAATGTAAGACAAACAAACATATTCTATCTTGTTGGTAAATTCAGTTTTGGTTTCTCTTTAGTTTTATATATCATAATTTTCTTCTTCCATATTAAATATGTTTGAGTGTGGCACATAGGAAAGAGATCAGAATGACAGAACTGTTAAGGTGAGTCCAATGGCTTGTTGCAAAGTGGAATAAGGAGTCAGCAGGTTCTATGCTCAAATACAAATTTTTAAACAACACTACTGACATCATTGTACAATGATTTTTCTCAATATTGTAAAAGACTTTTATGAACCTTTAGCCGACCAGCGTGTGTGTGGCTTGTTGCAAAGTGGAATAAGGAGTCAGCAGGTTCTACGCTCAAATCAAAATTTTTAAACAACACTACTGACATCACTGTACAATGATTTTTCTCAATACTGTAAAAGACTTTTATGAACCTTTAGCCGACCAGTGTGTGTATTTAAATTATAGTGCATGGTTTATGAAAAACATATTATTTGAATAGAAAAAGATAAAATTATGAAATAAACAGCATTTTATGGAAACTAAAACAGAGATTATGCCTAAATACATAAAATGGATTTCTAGAGATGTTTTCCCATGTGCATTTATGTTTGGCAGTGCAGGTATTTAAAAAGGTGAATAAGGTTCAAAAACTATGTACAAGTTCATGCACTATGTTATTCAAAATAGTGCACAGCAACAGCATAAATTCTTGTGAAGCACTATGAAGTTACCATAAAAACAAGACTGCAAATGGTGTAATCCGAGACAAAGTATACAGACTTTACCGGGGCATTCCTTACTTTCAATATGTCATACAGTTTTATGGTACACACATAAATGAAATTTTGGTTGTGCCCAAAAGAAAAGTGCCCTGTGCCAATTTTTGTCCAAATCATAAAATAAATGTTGAAAAAGCAGATAGAAATTTATTACACCCTTATGTAAAATATAGTTTTTGCTGCAAAAAATTCACAAAAGTCACTGCCAATCAATAAATTTTTATGAACATCTCCCGTAATAAATTTTATCCAAACTGGACAAAAAATGCATAAAATAAGGGCAGAATTCCATTAATACCCTCAAGTAGAGTAGAAATTCCCCTGTACCATTTTCAGAAAATTCATAACTGCTCAATGGCATTATTTAGAGATCTATTCTGAATTTCACCCAAACTGGTCAAGAAATGTGGGAAGTACATGTTGAAATTCATTTGCATCCCTAAGTAAAGAACAACTGTCACTACGCTGACATTCACAAAACTCACACAGGCCTGAGAACTTGGGTAGTGTTCTATATGGACCTTCATGAAAATCTGACAGTTTACCGTATATTCTCGAATCTAAACCGCACCCGAATCTAATCCGCACCCAGTTTTTGGCGACTTCTTAAACGAAAAAAAGTTAGTTCGCGACTCTAATCCGCACCTTTCCTTCAACCACCCCTTGCCCACGGGGCGACTGATTGAATAATATTGGATGTTACCAATGCGTTAAAATCCGACGCTACGCCTGTGGCCGATGAGTCATACCGATAGAGGCGGGGTCTTTCTCAACAGACGTGCGCAATCTCGTCTGAAGCCAGCTGATCTTTAGTTGTTGAAACGTGGGAGGTGCTTGTTCCAATTTGTCGTGTACCATAGTTATGGAAGAGGGACACCTGAAATCTAAACGACTCTCATATACGGCAAAGTTCAAACGTGAAGTTATTCGGTGCGCAGAGGAGAATGGAAACCGCAAAGCCGCTGCAATTTTTGGAGTGGATGAAAGCAACGTTCGACTATGGCGGAAACACAAGGCAGCGATCAGCGGGTGTGAGGCGTCACGAAGGAAATTCACTGGACCCAAGAAAGGACGATTTCCTGAAATTGATGATGCAGTCTTCACGTTTTTTCAAGAGAGACGCAAGACTGGACTGTTTGTGAGTTATGATCTACTCGCGAGGAGGCGATAAAGAAGGCCAGATCTTTGAACATTCCTCGAATTATGAGTGATGACGGCGAGTCTGATGAATAATAAATTATAATAATAAATAATAAAATAATAGATTATTGTATTGTATTGTTCTTACGTTGTTTATTAATTACGTTAATTACGTTATTGTTATATTGTACAGCAGCTCAATCATTTTTCCAAAATCCAGCTCTAGACCGCGAATCTAATTCGCACGCGAATCTAATCCGCATCTGATTTTTTAGCCCTCTAAAACTGTAAAAAAAGTGCGGATTAGATTCGAGAATATACGGTATTTACTGATACTAGGTCACAGACATGTGGTCTCCACATTTGTTTCACTTCATAAGAATGCCCAAAATTATGACTACTTGATAATGTGAAACATAATTTTTGTCTTTTGAATACTGTGGCAATATCTGACTAGCTGGAAAGGCAACCCAAAAAGCCAGTCATAAAAAATTATAAATAAATACTAGTGTGCCGTGACATAGTATCGACATTCCAAGGAGATCCCCCGGATGATACCCTACACCCTTGATCTAACTCTAGTTGGACTGTTCCTTCATTTCCTTTCCTCCCCTACTTTCACTTTTGGGATGCAACAAGAGTTTACCTGATAAGTGGTGTATTTTTCTTAAGGACTCAACAACCTGGCTTCGAGGGATGAGCATCTAAATTCTGTTTCGGCAAGAGATATTATGGAGTTGTTGAAGTCCTTGGTAGTGCTACGGTCTGAGTGTGTTGTTTTGTAACGACACAGCACTACCAAGTGTTCGTTGAGCTGTGTGGAGCTCCTCTTTAATTTGTCATTGAGAATGTTTTGATTTATTGAGATTGCATGTATTTCTACTGCGCCTTCTGTAAGTACTGTTTTGGTTTTCATTTGTTTGTTATAAATAAATAGGTGCATTTTGATTTGATGTATTTACATTGGGCACCTTTGGGTTAGGGCTGGTTGTGCCGACAGATATAAATGATCCACGGAGGTACTGCAAGTCGAAGCATAAGGCACACTAGTAACATGGTTCTATCAGCCATTCTCCTCTGTGATATCAGTGAGATGAATCAATCTATTTCTGTGGGGGAGGGGAGGGGGTGTAACATTCAAAGCAATAAAAATTATGTCTGACTGAGTAGACCCTCAAGTTTAACAGGATCTGAGCTAGAATGAGGGCCTCACTATTAGAAGGTAACTACAAAGCCTGCACTGTACACAGAGTTCTGGTAAGTCCATGGATTTGTTTTTCCTTAGAGGCACATGTTTTCAGGAAATTCATTACTACTAATCTTACCTCCTTTGCATTATGATGGATTTTGCACTGAGCACAGAATCTGGCTGCATAGCAGGGTCGATCCACATGAATACGACGGTGACGTTTACCACAGTTAGTGCACCTGATGGTATTAGCAGCATATTCCATTTTTTTATGAAGTTGTGACAATAAGTCACTCAATTCACTCCAGGCTTGTTCAACTTGCTGTGTTTCTGACACTCTCCTATCATAAGCTGTCCGCCGTTCCTAAGTGCAGCAAGGAGAAAAGACAAAGCCCACTTGCATCAAAGTTTTTTTTAACAAGCAGTAATACTCATTTAAAAATTCTGAACAGGACACTCACAGACAATCAACTGTAAAATTACTCAGTTTGAAAATTTTACACTAAAAACTCGCTAGAGCAGAAATACCAGCGGTATTTGTAGACAGTATCAAAAGCATAGTATACTCACAGGTTCCCCAATAAGTTCAAAAGCATGGACAAGTATCTTGAATGCTTCTTCTGCACCTGGCTGATTGTTTTTGTCTGGGTGAACCAGGACAGCCTGTCGTTTGTAGTACTTCTTTATGTCATCATCTGTGCAATGAGGAGTCACTCCCAGAATGCTGGAAAAGATTTTTTCTTCTCATAATTCACAAATATAGTATGTGTTTGTATATGAGATGTTGAAACATGAGTCACACACTATTATTACCATCACAGTAATTGTCATGGTGGTCATCAGTGTCTACTTCACACCACGTTAGGCAACAGCATCTGCTTCGTAATACATGGACATGCTGCATACCCACTGGTTGCATGCAGTCTTTAAAGGGGTATGTCCACTGTGGTTTATAATATTGAATACTCATCCAAATATAAAAGTGACAATCTAAATTTACTTTCAAAAAGGTTCATTTAATAATTAACTTTTTGATGAACTTAGAATGATCACACGGTAACCTGTGTTTGTAAGGTATTTGCAAAGTAATACACTGGCAGAATGAATCTATGACTCTATCTATAAGCTAAATTGAATGTAGCTTAAACTTTTTAACTACAATACAGTGCAGCATGAGTCTCACAATTTCAGAAGTCAAGCAACTGAAGTGTGACTACATAAAGCTTACAGAGTAACTTCTGCCACTTGAGCAATCTAAACCCAACATAAAATGGCCGCTACTATATACCCAGTTGATTAACCATGTAAAGCTCAATTTAAGCCAAATAAATGTCTCAAAAGTTTGGTATCGCAAAGATTAAATTAATATCCCGTAATTACAAAATCACAAATATGAAACAAGCAATAAGTGCATTCACTCAACTATGAGCATCTACTACAGTCTGCACTTCTCCAAATATTATTTACAATTATCAATATATCAATGGACTTAATGGGTCTTTAATGTGGATATAAATCCACTGTTTCATAACTCATTACAGTACAGACATCACACTACAGTGACAACATTCATTGTTCCTTGTACTGCATTATGAACTTAACAAATAAAAAATGTCAGAAATAAAAATTACAGAGCTTAATAAGATATATATTTTATTATGTAAACATTTTGTTCAATTAGATGTTTCTGAGAACACATACTTTGATAAGGGTTTCATACAAAATACATGGTCTGACACAAAAAAACGAGACTAACCCTATAGCTCTGGAACCAAGAGTGGGGGGATGAAACAAATATACGGCTATGGAACATGATCTGTCCTGTCACAGTGTTACAAGTTTCAGCTCGATCGCTTCACTCAGTACAAGTTGACGCATCTTCAAATATAGGCGTGTTTTTACCCTCGGACGGAAAATGTCGGACTGCAAAAGTGAACAACGAGTTAACATCAAGTTTCTTGTTGAACTGAAGAAATCTGCGACGGAAACTTTTCAATTATTGACTGAGGCTTATGGTGAAGATTGCATATCTCGTGCACGCGTTTTTGAGTGGCACAAACGATTTTCGGAAGGCAGAGAAAGCGTGAAAGATGATGATCGCCCAGGCCGGCCACGCACAGCTGTTAACGATGACAACATTGAAAAAGTGCGACATGTGATTCGAAAAGACAGAAGGTTGGGTGTTCGAGCAGTAGCTGAGAAAGCTAATTTGGATAGGGAAAGTGTTCGACGAATTCTAACGGAAGAATTGAACATGACAAAGGTTTGTGCAAAAATGGTTCCAAAAATTCTGTCAGATGAACAAAAAGAACGCCGCCAGGAATTGTGTTCGGACCTTTTGCAACGCATTGAGGATGAACCAGATTTGTTGAATTCGGTCATTACTTGTGATGAAACTTGGATATTTACGTATGATCCGGAAACCAAGCGACAATCAATGCAGTGGAAGTCAACATCATCTCCAAGACCAAAAAAAAGCACGCATGAGTCGTTTGAGGTTCAAGGCCATGTTGATTGTTTTCTTCGATATCCAGGGTATTGTGATGGCAGAGTGGGTACCTAGCGGCCAGACGGTAAATCAACACTATTACATTGAATGTTTGACGAAATTACGGGAACGTGTGAGAAGGAAACGACCTGAATTGTGGCAAAATGGGTGGATTTTGCATCAGGATAACGCGCCAGCCCACAACACTTTGTCTGTGAAGCAGTTTTTAGCCAATAAAACCATCACTGTGATGGAGCACCCACCTTATTCACCAGACCTCGCTCCCTGTGACTTCTACCTCTTCCCAAAGATCAAGTCGGTGCTCAAAGGGACCCATTTTTTATCGGTAGAAGATGTGAAAGTAAAAACGACGGAGATCCTCAACAGTCTGACAGAAATGACATGCAGAATTGCTTTGAACGTTGGCAGCATCGTATCCAGCTGTGTGTTAACTCAGAAGGGAACTACTTTGAAGGCGATCGTAGTTAATTTGCTGAATTTGTCAAACAGAAATAGTTACAGACACAGTCTCGTTTTTTTTGTGTCAGACCTCGTAGTGTTTAGATAAGCCATTCCAAATTTCGATCATATGTGATTTGATTTGGAGATAAAATATGATGGAGGAATCATGGACAGAACCTCATGAAACACACAACAGCAACAGTGCTGGGAAACCAGTCAGGATAGCTCAGCCCTTGACAGGTTGAACCACGTACCCCGTCCACAATCCTACTAACCTGGTCCATGTATTACCTGTAAGGATCCTTCCCTTTGCATGCTAGAAGCCTCCGCATGGCCTCCTCGCCAGTGGAAGGTAGAGAAATATTATTGTCCAATCCAGGAGGAAAGCCATCCTGAAAACTTGCTCCACCTCCACCACCTGATGATGAGTGTCCCCCACGAGAAGACTTTCTGTCACTTCTCCAGAAGTTCCACCAGCCAGCAGGAAAACCCAATTTATCTAAAAACTTTGACTGCAGCACTGCACTGCTCAGTTTTTTCCATGTACGAATCAACCATGTATACAACCAGTCATAGATAAACGCACACCTGTCAAATAAAATGATACATTATCACTGTAATAATAGGTCACTTTCTAAAATGACAGCTGAAAAACACACACACAGTTTAAAAAACAAAATTGCAGTGGACATAAGACTGCTTTATGAAGTATAGTGATACCTCTATCCAGTGTTTCTGCAGAGACCAGAGACAGAAAAAGATAAATCATGGACACAACAGTTGCAGGAAAAGCATCAAATGTCTAAGAAACACAAGAATACAAAAATTAAAAATTTACATTTTGCACTTAGACCTACAAAATTAACTAAAAGTTATTTTTAATACTAATTTAATATTATTCATTCATATTTTAAATAAAAGTTATGTTAATGCCTATGTGCAAGTAACTTCCTCCGCCCCCCCCAAAAACAAGTCTGTTACTGACATACTGACAACTGTTTAGTTCGAAACCTCACGTTTCAAACCAAACAGTGCCAATTGCAAGTTCACAATGTTCTGTTTCTCATGCCCACCAATGTTGTGGATGTGGAAGTATGATTCACCTGCCTTGTACACAGCATGAGCTTCAACAAAACTCATCACTGGTTCAAGGTTATAGTTGTCTCCCTCTTCCTCCTCCTTGCTGCTGCCACCATCCTCACAATCATCACACAACTCATTCATGCTGGAAATGCTACATGTGGCCAGCTCACTGTCTGTAGATGTATATGACCTACAACGGCATCCTTCTAAGCGCCTAGCCTTATGTCGTCCTCATGAAAGGCACTACACTTGCGCAGTTTGGTGGACAATACCCAAATTATATGTTCCATAAAAATTACCTATCTTGTGAGTGAGCAGCAAAGTTGTCCGCAAACAACAAAATTTTTCTATTTTGTACACCAATGGAGCACCCTTAAAAAATCCTGTAAAAATGGTCGTGGTCATCCATGCTTTTTTATGTGGTGTATTTCATGTTTTTAAAACAATGTGGTTTCAATGATTTTCTAAACATGATTGGCATGAATAACAAATACCAGGAAAAACAATGTTTAATTGTCAAATTCAAGGGGATGCAAACACTGATGTGAAACAATACTGTACTAACAAATGTAGAACACAGTTCACATGTTTGCCTCTTTACAACTAAGAAACCCCATCACCCCCACTGCTCAACCACCACTCATATTTGGCCAATGCATGGCAACATTTCATAATTTAGTGGTACTTACCAGTACAGAGGCCAGTTACCACGACTGTACATTAAAAAAAAACACCATGTTACTTTCACTTCCTTTCTCTCAGAAACTTTCAAACGAGGAATCCTCTGGGTCACGATCAAGAATTCTGAATCACTGACACGGGAAAGTTACACTTAAAGGAACAATACATCCAATTTAATTATCCACTGATTATATTAGTGATTTTTCAGGACCAGAAGAAATGAACAATAGTTGCAAGAAAACAACACATACAGGAACAATGGATCTCATCTGACAAATGCATGTGGTGGCTTCACAAACCACTATTTGCTGACAGGCAATAAGCTGATAAACCTTGTGTCCTCCATGCCCTCTCCTTACCACTCAAATTATGATGAACAGAACGACTTTCAGGTATGATGCAGTCCCTGTTCATGCGGCTGACACTGTACTTTATATGGTCTCCCAGCAACCACAGATGGAAGGAAATAATGGTACAAACAGATTCTATCATACAGAGTAGCTAAAGTATCCATTTTCTGCCTTGATCATTCTTAAAAAAAAAATAGAGAGGCAATGAAACAGCCTACTTCTTATACCACACATCATTTTATAACTATGGGTATATTTGATTGTCTATATGCATCGTCAACCCAAGGGAATGTTGGGTGAGCCCTATAATATGTAATGTAGACATATTTGGTAATAAGAATGTCTTACCCACAAATTTTCAATTAACGGTGGCAAGCCAGGATAGCATAGTTGGTACAGTGACTAGGCTAAAGGCTGGATGACTAAGAAATCACGGTTCAGTTCGAGGTAGGGGCAACAGATTTTTCTCTTCTCCAAAACATCCAAACCAGCTCTTGGGCCTGGCCACCCAACCTCTTAATCAGTGAGTACTGAACACTCTTTCACTGGATATACACTGGCCAGGCCATGAAAGTGACCATTTACCTCCAGCTAGAACTGGAGTTAAGAATGAATGGAGCTATACCTCCACACCCCCATATGCCATTATGGCATGCACACAGACTTTACCTTTACCTGTATTTTGTTTTAGTTTACACTATTTTACTTGCGTTCATCAGTCACGGATGACAGAAAGGTAGTCTTTTTTAGTTATTTAATTAGCCTGAAGCAGTGGTTTCCTATCGACAAATTGTCTGTGTTCCCTTCACTTGAATTCCCAGAAAATGGTTAGTCAGAAGTCGTAGTGCAAATTTAAATGGCCACTCCAAGTGCAGCAACAATAGTAGTAGTAGTAGTAGTAGTAGTAGTAGTAGTAGCAGCAGCAGCAGCAGCAGTGGTCCATTTAAATGCCCACACAAGAGTTTAATAAAATTCATATGCAGAGCAAACAGCAGGAAATAAACACTGAATTCTTCTTACTTACACTGACTTCAGGCTATAAAAATAAAGGTATCTGACATCACCCACATTTTCTATTATTTACTGGCACATTGCCATATGGCGATGTCTTGTATTACCACATAGTCTGTTTTATGTATGACTAGAAATGGACACATCATGTAATGTGCATACTATAATATTCAGATGCTAACCTTATCACAGGTGTTACTCCACTCACAAAGCAAGTGTTAATGCTGCTGACTTAACACTGAGCAAACCAAGCATTAAGTCCATCAATCGGACTGCTGCTATCTGGTGACGCCATCACAAGTACCTCAGCTTTTCATTTGTTTTCCATGAAAACCAAACAAACCCACCTCTATCATAACCAAGGAAACCTGCATTCTGATGTAATGCACAAACCAAGCTCTATCACAACCACTGCAACCCACTAACCATGGAAACTGGTGTGTGACTCAATCACAAACCCTCACAAACTAAGTTCTATCACAGCCACGGAAATCCACGTTGTGACCTCAATCACAAAGCAAAGCTCTATCATAACCATGGAAATGAATGTGTGACTCATTCACTAAGAAAACCCAGTTACCTTGGAAAACAAATTGTGACTCCATCACTTGTGTGTCATATAAAAAGATAATACCTGACATGGTATCCTTGCAAGCGCCAGACAGACAGAAACATAATGGGAGACAGATATTTTACATTACTGTAAATACAAAATGTTCTAATTACCCAATATCTTTTGTCCTTGATCTGTGTGGTCCCACTCAGAACACAATACTTACAGATGTGCAAAGAGGCGAACACTCATACTGAGGACATCCGAAAGCAGATGGAAGAACCAGAAAACTATATGCACAGCTACCTGACCCCAATGTGTCACATGATGCTTGACTGGACGAAACACTACAGCTGGAGTGGGAAGAAAAAAAAAATCATGAAGAACAGAAGTAACAAAACTGTAATGTAAAAATAAAACAAGTCATGTAAAGGTTCAATATAAACTAAGAATCCTACCTTAAAGTAACACATATAACTTCAACAACTTGGCAGCTTCTGGTCTATTACAGTGGAACCTCGTTGCATCGTTCCCGTTACCTTCATTTTCCTGCATATATTGTCTGCCTTATTTGGTCCCGGAACTAGCCCCATATAAATAACACTATTTTTAACTGCTCCCATCGGTCCTCGAACTGTCGCTTTATCGCATCGATCATTGAAAAATCATGGTCTTGACGCAACATTTTCCCACATGGATAGTTTTTTTAAAATTTGAAACGATGATTTGGTGCGCTGCGCGCACATGTATTACTGTCTTAGTGCCACATGGATTGCCTGCTGCGTGTTGAACCAAATACCAGAATGAGAAAATTACCTTAATTTCTATCATTTTGGTTTTCCGCGAGATTGACATGCATGTATATTCTTATACAAGATCTTCGAAAGACTCGAGAAAAGTTACTATTTTACTTTGTGTTAACAGTGATGGAAGTGACAAGCAAGTGCCGATTGTTATCGGAAAATCTCTGAAGCCGCGATGTTTCAAGAGTATAAAAAAATTACCCTCCAAATACCATGCGAACAATAAAGCGTGGATGACCACAGATATTTTTTCTTCATTTCTACGTTCATTAGATGCAAGTATGGGTGCGCAAAACAGGAACATTCTCCTCTTTGTGGACAATTGTGCCGCACATCCAAAGGATACATCGGTTCTAAGAAATGTAAAATTCATATGGTACCTGGGAAATTGTACAAGTGTGCTCCAGCCCCTTGATTTAGGGGTAATAAACTGTTATAAGCAGCTTTATAGAAAACGCCTCGTGCAAACAGCTGTTTGCTTAATGGATGCAGGCAAAGATACGAAAAAGAAGATACCCGTGCTGGAAGCTTTGCACTCCACTGTGGCAGCCTTGCAACAAGTAACCCAGCAGATAATCGAAAATTGTTTTCGGAAAGCTGGTTATGCGTAGGGACAATCTTCAGGTGATAGTGACGTCGTATTGACCAACGATGATGACGATTTCCGCCAAGACTGGGAAAAGTTCAGTGGCATGAACAAAGATATATTCGAGGACTACGTCTCTGTGGACAGTCACGTGGCAACCAGTGGTGTTGAAACAGTGCAGGAGCTGTGTGAGAGCCTCGTGGCGTCCGGGAGTGTGGAGGGGGAAGGAGGAGAAAAAGAAGATGGCGAACCCAACATTGTGCCGAACTTTGCCGAGACGCATGAAGCGCTGATGAAAGTAAAATCTTTCTTTTATGCGCACAGCACGAGAGACAGTGATCGTGAAAGTGTTCTAGGCCTTGAAAAATCGTACTTTGAATTGAGGCGTGAAGTTTGCACAAAACAATTGTCAATGAAAGATTTTTTCAGCAAGAAGTAATAATAATCATTAAATTGTTCTTATCTATAATTTTTAATGGTTTGCCGGTACTATTGTTTTCCCCTATGTATCGTTTTTGTTTTCCATCCCCCTGAAAAATGATGCATCGAGGTTTTACTGTATACTGAAATACAAATAAAAAACCCATTTACTGAAAACTTGCCATAACAAAACATATGTTCTTGCTATGACAGCTAAGGTTCCCGGAGCCACAAATATTCAGAATATGGTCTTCTGGTAGGTGATGCCATGTAGCATGGTAGATAGGTATTGGTGTTTCCAATCATCCTTCTGCCTGTTTCTATTGGGCAAATGAGGTGGCAGGTTCCTTCAAAACCTTGGTACATACGTAACAAACTACATTACATCACCTCTGGAAGACTATACCCTTCACGAATTTGCTGCCCCAAAAAAATCAAGAACGTGTGAATTTAAATTGCTTTAACTTGCAAAGGACCTTTAAAATTTACACTTCACTAATAAAAATATTTTGTTTACCTTCACAGTCAAACACAGCTTCAGAGTATATTTATATCTTTTAACATGTTTGCTCCCACATTCTACGAGGGCACTAACAAAAAACTACCTGTGAACTTAAGTCAGTATAGGTACGGACTGATAATCTGGCACGTCTGGTCCCGTGGGTGTCAGATTAAAGGAATCCTACTGTAAATGTTTTTTGTTTTTTTTGTTTTATTAAGTCTACTGTCAAGTGCTATAATTAATCTAACACTTGAATTACGTAACTTAAAATTAATGCAAGTCTGCATATGCAGAAATGGACATAATTATAGTACCATGGTGCTACAGAAAGGCACAAAATACAGGAGTATTTTAGCACTAGAATATTACAATGCTTGGTCAGCTGGCCTGCAAGTATGCTGCTGCAAAGTTGCAATGTACAACAAACAGAGGTTAATAAACCACCAGATGTGATCATGGGAAACCATGCAGCAGCAACAAAAAGAATATACAAACTCACACGTTTTGAAAACTGCATGAGATTACAGCTTTAGGTTAATGGTATCAGGTATGCCAAAGAGACTAAACTGACATCCAGAAAACAGGGCATTTCTAAAGTCACTGTGTGGTGATGGAGAAAGACAAAGAAAAATTACTAGGTGCAAGTTTACCAGGAAAGCAGTATGTGGTCCTAAATTGGGCCAATGGGGAAGAACTGGCAGAGACATTTTTGTGTCAGAGAAATATACTTAACAATTTTCTCTGAAAAAGTAATATTTTATTTTTAATTTTACACTGTGAAGGGGAGTCATCTTATATTTGAGGTTACTTTAAGGTATGTAAATATAATTACTGAATTAAGTCAAGTTACACAATTTTTATAGTTTTTTAAGTTACTAAAACTGAAACCAGTCACAAGTTTAACATTACCTAGGGGTGAGTGACACTCCTTTTTCTTGCACCGTCTCTTGGTCAGCCCAGGTTTTTCGGGTCCTCCAGAGCTGTGGGTGCCTGATGCAGAACTACATCGAGCTGATCCTGACCTCGCAGAACCTGCTCCAGCTGATCCAATCTTTGCATCACTTTTGCCTAAGTAGAAAGTATACCTAAATTACTGAAAGCACTACAAAATAACGAAATCCACTTCCACACCTCAAATTTCAGATGTGTGCATTAGCCATTCTTTATGCCTCATATACATCAGAAATCCCTAATTCACAAACAGCCATACAGCATTCTCCAAGGCCTTTCCTGTTTTTTTTTTTTTTTCATTTTCTGTGATAATAACCACTGGGCTTTCATTTCCTTTAAGTTCCTCTACCATTTAGTTTATGCATGTTTGCAGGATACTTCTTTCAGATCTGGTATGGAGATTGTATCCCACTAAATGGTCACAGATAATCAAGCACCAATTAACTTAAAAGACTAGGTTATACTCCTTTTGTTATGACAGGGTACATTTTAAGAGACCCTAGTCTTCGGCCCAAATTTCAGCAGAGAGATCAGTTATCCTGACGTGTCTTACCATTTCCCTCAGATCATGCATAAATATTTCCTTTGTGTCTGAATTGATCATTCACAATCATTCTGCACTTTACACAATCTATAAAATATCATCAAGTTAACCAAGATAATGCTTCAAAGTTTTGAGACTGACACACTTTTGTTTTTAGCAATCTCTAATAAGTTAGGGTTTACAAATATTATGTGAAATATACAAACTTTCACTCTGTGATCTGGTTCAGCTAAAGTCCCTGGTTAGTTCCCACACTCCCCCCGCCATTTTATGTACTGTTTTGTAAGTACCAACAATTATTACTTGTGGAGCAATGTTAACTGCTTAGTAGAGAATGAAAATGTTGGTTACAAAAGCATGGTCTATGTTCTGGTTAATATGAACACAAAACTGTCCATGAAAAATGAACACATTAGGGGCTGCCAATATGAACACTGGTGTAAAGAGGCATAATTATTACTTGCATTATCCTGACATTCATTCATTTTCTGTAAATCCTGCCGGGAGTACAAACTCATGTGGAGGTGGAAATTGTCCTAGTTTACAATACAACAAAAATAAGAACAGCATAACATACAGCAACACAAAACAGAATATAGAATACAATTCCAGTGTACTACAAGAACATAGTAACTGTCATAAAATTAATCACCATCTGTATGAATCAATGTCTGTTATTAAAAGTCATTCTTATAAAAACAGTCTTCAGAATTATGAACCCTAACACAATATGACATGTAAAATACACTCTGCATCAAAGGATAAGTAGGCCAAGGGTTCTGATTCATTCCCAAAACTTAAAAATGTGGAATGGTGAAGCCTGTATATAGTCAGTCATCAACTGGGTAACAAACCTTTCTTATCATCTTGACAGTTTCTACAATTCTTAGCTCCACTGTTTCCTTTAAGAATGTTCTTCTCTCCTGTCCCAATACTTCCAACTCCTGTTCCTCCTCCAGCACCGCCGGTGCCAGTCCATGTGGATGTGCCCAGATTATTATTGATATGAATAGGTGGGCGTTTAGTTGCTACACCACCTAAGCCACCTGGGCCTTTGCCACCTGGGGTGTACACTGATGGTTTATGGTTATTCAGAGTAGCTCCTTGAGTGTCATCTGAATTGAAAAAATGTCAAAAATAAACCTCATTAATGCATTAATGAATTAATGGAAAAGCCTAATTTATATAAAACACATGCAAGCAAAGTTACAAAGAATGAATGCATGTGACCTCACTGTGAAATGCACTTCTTAACTACAGTTCACAGATAATTCCAACTACTGTTGGCTTCTAGGAAACAGTCCCATGGAACATGGATAATAAATCAGCATCTTCTGTGCCTTTGAAAATTTAATATTTGTTTTCTAAAAAAATACTCTGCAGTAAGATAAAACAGCCAATCAATGGTATTATCTTCTGGGGTAATTCCCCACACAGCATCAAAGTATTTAAAATGCAAAAGAGAATAATCAGAATAATAACTAATTCAGGTAATAAGGATTCTTGTAGGAAGTTGTTTAAGAAAATGGAAATATTGCCCTTTTATTCACAATATTTATATACACTAATACTATATATGGTGAATAATAAACACCTATTTAAGGCAAATATGGATGTTCATAATTATGAAACTAGAAATAAAACAAATTTTCACCAGCCATTAGTCAATCTGGCAAAATATTACAAGGGACCCTATTACTTTGGAATAAAGGTTTCCAATTGTCTTCCAGCTGATATAAAGGAATTGTCTGATGACATAAAATGTTTTAAAAATGCCTTAGAGAGGTTTTTTCATCTACATTCTTTTTACTCAGTGGAGGAATATTTTAATTATAATATAATGAACTGAACAATATTTATTGGTTTCAAATGTTTTTATGAGAGTGCTAGGTTTTAACAGTATTCTGTATTAATTGTTTTACTATTATGTTTTGTGCGGCAGGTAAATTTTGCGGACTGCCTGTGTTGTTTGACAATGTGTATATTGTATGACTTGTTAGTTCATATGTTTGACCAAATCCACATCCTGTTTTGTCTCTGAGACTGTATATTGGATTTACGGATTGTGAATAAATGAATGTGAATTGCACTGTAAAGCCTCAAGGTCAGGTAGGCCATAATGGTGGACTTTGGTATTAGAAGTGTTAAGTTTTGGATTATATTACCAGAATGTTTGGTTGCCTGGTTAGCACTGCTTCCAAAGTTCCAAGAAATATTATTATGGTGATTCATAAGTTATAACACTTACCCTGCTGCCCATATTTAGATTTGAAATTAGACATCCCAACAGATTTCTTGTTGCCTCCTTCACCAACAGCATTACATGAACCACTTTGCAGAGTTTCTGTTGATACTATATCCTCTGACTCAAACACTTCTTCACCTGATTCTATTACTTGCTTATCGCTACTCAAAGCATCTAGGAAAACCCATTTTTGTGGGACAGAATTGAACCCACTTCCAGAACCATTATGCTTAATGTCACTACCCACAGTTTTCTGGGTTACAGCAGGATTTTGAGTTAATTTGCTGGTATTAACATTTCCACTACCATTATGCTCATCACTGCCAGAAGAATGCTGCCTTTTTAATATACCACTCTTATTGTTCTTTCTGGCATTACTACCTTTCACCACAGACACTTTACATCTTGTAGCATTTGTAGACTCTGATTTGTTGGGTACATTTGCAGTATTAGAATTTGATTTAAGTGTTTGTGATGTTATAGAAGCTGACTTTGTAAGGACATCAGAATAAGTTGGTCTCATAGGACGTACTTCTGCAACTATTCTCGTCTTTCTGATGCCACGTCCAATCCCTTTATATTCCATTTCAGCATCAGATGATACTGGTACTGTCTGTATTCCCTGCTGGTTTGTTGATGGCAGTGGTCTAAGGCCACTATCCATGCATCCAAATGGACTGTATGTACCACTCTGATTTGGAACCCAATTTCCAACAAGGTTTTCTATCAACTGTGCCTGATTACCGATGGTTCCTTGGAAGTGTTGTGACTGCTGTCTCCCACCCTGGTGTGACTGCTGAATATCACTACTGAAAAGTCCATATCCCCTTAAATGATTAGAATGATCTAAATTCCCACCCTGGTAAGGTATAAATCCTCCTACTGGATGTTTCATAGGCCCTCTACTGTCATGAGAAACCATGTGGTATGAATGTGGTGATGCAGTAGAACTATATACATCAAAAAGGTTTCCTCCACCATCAACCACAGTACCAATGACTTCACGATTCTCTACCATTGTATTCAACTGCTGCTGCCCTGCAGCTGTTGCATAATAGAAATTGTGATGCTGAGAAACTTCACTGCCTTGTTTTGGCAAATGGGATGTATTAATGTCATAACGAACTCCAGAAACATCGGGAATAAACATGGAATTTTCCCCAGAATTCATTGTCATTAATGTGTGTGGCGTAAAATAATGATTATCACCACTGCCATTTGTAGAAGCTGCATATTCTGACCAGCCATGTGGACCTGTTGCTGGTGGCGTAAATCCTAACGCTACGTACTGGCCATCACTAGCCTGTATATCTGCAGTCATATGTTCAATAATTTCATCGATAGAACGCTTCTTCTGTGGGTTATCGTGATCCTCCATCATTCAGCATATGGATAAAAGTGATTACACTGATGTGTTGTTGGTACGTGAACGAAGTTACACAAAATATGCTAACCACTCTTTGTGCCACCCGCTTGCCGAGCCGTTAATCATTAATCAAAACCCAAAACCCGAGGTTAACAAACTGTCAGTCTTCAATGGTTCTTCAGGTCTACCAATCCCGACATGTCCTCAATATGTGCAATATTATAAATAAATCACAAAATAATTACATATATATAAAGTTTGCAGTGTGAATCCGTAATATGTAACATGCCTCTCATTACCTACAATTCATACACATACGCAACCTACGCAACCATTTTGTTACATCAATTCAAGTTACACATCCGCCGGAATCGAAATTCACAAATCAATGCACCGTCTACAAAAGTGTTTGCAAGATAGTCATCTCCTTACAAAACACCTTAAATACGCGAAAGATAACAACACTTTTTGTGATAATTCACAAATGCTACTGTACATTTAACCAAAATACCACATAAAAACTTCTACGTTTATGATCCGTGGCAGCAGGTAAACCGCCGTCTGTGGTCCTACGAGATGATCTGTGGTTATGAGCAGAGATTACTACTATGAGCTTGTGAGTGTTAATGGCCCCACAGACGGTCCGTCTTAGCGTCCGTTTTGCCTGTGCAGTTCTAAGACGTCAGGTAAGACGGTCCGTGTGTGGTAGAATTTTCGTCCCTGTACCGTCTTAGGCTTGGCTTGAAGTAAATGTGTCAGCGACTGATTTTTCTGTGCGTGTACAGGCATGTTTGCGAGCAAGTTGGAGCGTGTGTGGTGCCTACAGTTTTAGCGTCAGTTTTAACTAATCGTTCCAACTGTGCACTTCGATATGTCGGACTTGAGAATCGTACCCCGAGCATTTTTGAGCGAATTCATTCAGCTGTATCGTAATAATCCGTGTTTGTGGAAGGTCAAAAGTAAAGAGTACTCTGATAAAAACAAAAAAAAATGGCACTAATGCAGTTTAGGTCCACCACTGTGTATCCAGTGTGCAGTGACGCTGTTCCTGTACGCTGAGGGGCGTGGTTTGCGTGGCGCGTTGTGGCCTCGCCCCTCTCTCCCTACTTCAACTTGCAGCGCTCATTTCAAACAAAGAAACTTAGGTTAGCGTGTAGGCTATGTCTCTGTTCTGTATATGAAGGGAATGGCCACTGGACACAAACGTAGGTTAGCGTGTAGGCTATGTCTCTGTTTTGTATATTAAGTGAATGGCCACTGGACACAAACTTAGGTTAGCGTTCAGGCTATGTCTCTGTTTTGTATATTAAGTGAATGGCCACTGGACACAAAGTTAGGTTAGCGTTCAGGCTATGTCTCTGTTCTGTATATGAAGGGAATGGCCACTGGACACAAACTTAGGTTAGTGTGTAGGCTATGTCTCTGTTTTGTATATTAAGTGAATGGCCACTGGACACAAACTTAGGTTAGCGTTCAGGCTATGTCTCTGTTTTGTATATGAAGTGAATGACCACTTGACACAAACTTAGGTTAGCGTTCAGGCTATGTCTCTGTTTTGTATATTAAGTGAATGGCCACTGGACACAAACTTAGGTTAGCATTCAGGCTATGTCTCTGTTTTGTATATGAAGGGAATGGCCACTGGACACAAACTTAGGTTAGCGTGTAGGCTATGTCTCTGTTACAGTCAGTGCGATATTTCAACCTCGTCCCCCTCATTACACTACCTGTTCACGGTGTGGCCGAATGCACCCTACCCTCCTTCCCTCCCACACAAGTTAACGGATCTGTCGATAGGGCGTTCCCTTACGTGTCCGGCTGTGTGCCTTACACTTGGCGCGATATTTCAACCTCGTCCGCTCAATTCAGTAACGGCTATCGCTCTGTGTAGTACAGTACAGTGTCGCGGTCTTTCTGTGTTTGTGAAAGTGTTGTGCCATATAACTATGACATCTCTTATCACGGACATTATTAAGGCCTACCAGTCGCGTGTCACGCGTATGCCGCACGTGCAGGGCCTAGGTCAAGGGGTATCGTTCATCCGCGAAGACGGTGTCGCGACAACGGCCTTCCTTCTCTATCTCTTCTCGTCGAAGACGGACGCGTTGCATCAACGCCCTCTCCACTTTAACGTTGCTCCTCCTCTTTCCATACCCCCTACCATACATAGCCTTCTAGACTCACTCTGTCGTCCTTCCTATAGAAAATTTTCCTGCTGTGGTGGACCTAAACTGCATTAGTGCCAAAAAAATATTGCTTATGAACAGTTACGAGTTAAGTTATCGGAAATTGATCCCGAAGCAAGAAAGGAAGCAGTGGCAAAAAAAATAAATTCACTACGAAGTTGTTTTCGGAAAGAACTCAAGAAAGTCAAGGATTCTCAGAAGTCTGGCAATGGAACAGACGATAATTATACGCCAAGTTTATGGTACTACGATGACCTTTTATTTTTAACGGATCAAGAACTTCCCAGACAGAGTGTCAGCAATTTGGATTCCCCAAAAGAGGTAAGCATAATAAATTAACGATATCATATTTTAGTGATAGATTTCAGTTTTGATAAATACTGCCCGTTTATTTGTTCAACAAAATGTCTAACAATTCTGAATTTATTTTTTCCTAGGCTGATGATGAAGACGTTGATGAGAATGCAAGTGTGTGTGCAACACATTCAGAGGTTTCACTGTCAGGAGGAAGTTCAACAAGGCAGTCATTCAGCAAGAAAAAAAAGATTGATCGTTCTGATGAAGTGTTGCATTTGGTTGCTACGAAGTTGCAGTCCAGCGAAGGGAAATTCTCTGCATACGGCAAGCATGTTGCACAAGAGCTGGAAAGCCTTCCCAACGAAATGGCTATGTTTTGCAGAAGAGTTATTAACGAAGTAATTTTCGAAGCACAGATGGGCACATTAAATAGAACATCACGTGTTGTGACTGATCCTCACTACCCACAATCAACAAGCACACCACACGAATACATGTATGCAGAGCCACCGTCTGATATTTCCAATCCAAACAACTATGTGGGACAACTCTTTGCTAATTTTCAAGAGTGATAACTGTCACTGGGGTACGTGATTGTGTAATCTTATTTAAGGAATAGTGTGTTCACTACAACGGTTGGGAATCAGCTGATCAGCAGATTGTGTTTTGCCATGGCACTTGACCTTCTTCATTAAAGTAACTCAAAAACTTGTTCCTCACAACTTTGCCATCTTCACCATAATGCCTATTGTGTCCACATTGTAACGGTGTCAAATGGTTTAAGTTCTCTTCCATTTCATCCACTATGTCCGCCGCGTAGGAATTGCATGAACGACGTAAAAAATTGTGTAAAACACAACAAGCCAAGACAACTATCTCTATTCGATCCAATCTGAAATTCATTGCAGTGTGGAAGATGTGGAATCTTGAAGCCATTATTCCAAATACATTTTCTATAACCCTCCGTGCTCGTGACAAACGGTAATTATAAATTCTTCGTTCATTAGTAAGTTCTCTTTGACTGAAAGGTTTTAAGAAATCTTTACGTAACGCAAATGCCTCATCCCCAACAAACACGTATGGCAGTTCATTTGTAGCACCTTCAGGTTTCCTAGGCGAGGGGAGACTTAAGATTTCCATTCAGTAGTTTATTATAAAATGTCGTGTTCTCAATTACTCCTCCATCCGAAACTCGGCCATTTGTTCCAATATCACAATATATGAACTCGTAATTAGCATTCGCAATTGCCATTAAAACTAAACTGTTGAAACTTTTGTAATTCCAAAAGTATGACCCACTTCCTTGTGGTGGAGTTATTTTCACATGTTTTCCATCAACCGCACCCAAACAATTTGGGAAATTCCATTTTCTTTCAAACTGCTGTCCAGTACATATCCACTCATCTTCTGTTGTAGGAAACTGAAACAAAATAAGCATTATTATTATTATTAATTATACAACTAAATATAATTACCTTGTACAAATTACAAATATAAATAAATTTCACTTACTTTGAGATATTTCTTCTTCAGCACCTTATATATTGCAGCGCAGGTCTCAGGAATAATCACTCCCAAAGATTGGGCTGAAATAGCAGCGGAAAATTTCAAATCTTCATAACTTCTTCCGGTTGCTAGGAAACGAAGTGTGACGCTGAGTCGTTCATGTGGTGTGATTGCGCGTCTCATTGCACTGTCATTCTTTCTGATATGTGGCGCTACCAAATAAAGAAGGTGTAAATAAGTCTCATTGTCCATCCTTAAATAACTGTACCAATCACCCGGTTCTAGAGTTAAATCTTTCAGTAAATTTATATGCGAGAGGTTATTTCGTTTAAGTAACCAAACCTTTGCCCATATTGACCTAGTCCTTTTCTTTTTAGTTTTTGATCTCAAAGCTAACGCTAGAGCGGTGTAAATTAAAAGTTCCTCCAACATGTTGCTCCGTGTACGATCCGTGAAAACAGCGCAAGACTGAGAACAAAACGGAGTGTCTGTGCCCTCTTCAGTGTTCCGTCTTACCTGACGTCGTAGAACTGCGCGGGCAAAACGGACGCTAAGACGGACCGTCTGTGGGGCCCTTTAGACGTATTTAGTAGTAGTAGTAGTATGGGACACGTGCTGATCGCATTTCATTTTCTATGCAAGAGGTACAGGATCTTGCTTCCCTTAGTCGTTTTCTATTTTCCACGGCCTTATGGTTTGGTTCTAATAAAACTGAATACCGTGATAGTTACTATTATTCCTACTCCCTTTACTTCTGTTAACCGATCTGAAAACTGTGGGTGTACTAGACTGGAAAAAGATTGTTTTTGACAGAAAATACTGGCAAGGAATACTTGAGCAAGCCAAAACCCATCGACGGTAGGACAGCTTAATATGAAGAAGAAGAAGAATAGAAATTGTGTGTGTTTATATCTGATTTCTTCCGTGCCATAGTAGAGCACGTTTCAATCAAGAAGGCCGTGATCACTACACACAAGAGATTTCATGTCTTTGGCTCACATAAAGTTGCGCGCGCAGTCTACATTACCACAGATTATCTACGATATATGACGATATCGCAGGAAGTTTGGCTCATTCTTGTTGTTGAAATCGGAAGGAAAAGAAATGGGTAGCTGTGGAGGTATGTACTTGTTCTGTCTTTATTGTGTAAAATATTGATAAATAGTTTCACTGATGCCAAGTTTTATTAAAAATCCGGTGATTATAGTTTCAGATTTTAAATTAAGCTATTATCTGGTCGTATATTAAAACAAAATAGAAAAAGTTTTCTCCTACTCGGTCTGAGCCAAAACATTCTAGAAGGTAAACCGAAAGCAACGGAAAAGAACATCGTTATAATTACATAAGGAAAGTTAAACACACGTTTTCACACATTTCATAAGACAGTATACTTTATTTTCTGAAATTCGACCTGTTGATGGGCTGTAAACGTTTCTGTCAGGGTAACTACGCCGTCTATAATTTTAAATGCATGACAGTATCATAATGATAAAACAGCAGTTTAAAACAGAGGTAAAGCAATCTCTGTAGAGGCTACTGCACAATAAAGTTCATAACAAGAATGACTAAGATTTGAAGTGTATGTTTGGCATATCCCCTTCCGCCTCTGGGTACGTAAACACCATAATAACAAGATTTTGAATGGTGTATTCCGTAACGTGGTACAAAGACTTTAGCAAGGCGTTCTTTACATTACATATATAACAAGGTTCCAAGGTAAAGAATTACTTTAGGGAATTTAGTAACAATCCCACAAATGATAATTAGAAGTACAGATAGGTAGGCGTGGCCTCCACGCAACACAGAACACACAACAAACAACGAGATGAACATTTGGTATCAACAAAACAAAGCAGAAACTTTGTCGCTTTTTAATGGAAACACTTTCAACAACAATCTTGCGTGTACATACGAGATCATTTGCAATAATACCTTAGAGCGTGAGTGTGGTTGTTGTGTGTGTTTGTCTGTGACGAGAGTAAATAAGAAGATGGTTGCCTGTCGAGGTAATATGTTTTTATGTTAGTAATCTTTTGTGTATAATGCAGTAAATTGTTTCGATTCACACAAGTCATTATCACCAATATGCAGGGTGTATATTTCGGTTTTGCACTGAAGGTATAATAAGTTCGGATATTAAGACAAAGCAGAATATTTGTCGCTTTTCTATGGTAACACTTTTAATAGTGTTCTTCTGCGTATATGAGGTCATTTGTAATAAAATTCTTGAGCGCGTGTGTCTTGCGTCATTCAATGACATGGTGGCAACATGACCAGGTAAGTTATCTTTCTGTGGGAAATATTTTGTGTCTAATACACGAAGTATTTCTATTATCACAAGTCACTATTACAAATATGTTAGCTGTATTTTTCGTCTTTACGCTGAAGATAAATTCAGGTCGAATATTAAAACAAAGTGTGCAGGAAATATTATTTTCCTATACATGACAAGAACGCTTGGATCACGAACATTGTCACAGCTGGATATCTTATGTGGTTTTGATATTCTTGTATTCGGCTTGTTGATGGATTTAGTGAAAAGCTGAAACATGTAGCCACCATATAGCTAATAAAATATTTTGTCACCTGAAATAACCAATTACCTGGTTTATTTATAGATTTGACATGCTTCTGTTTCCCGTGTATCTGGCGAAAGCGCAGCAGTGATGGAGAGTCAGATGCAGGAAAACGATGGAAGATATTCAAGAGAAGGCGCCAAAGTGTAAGTAAAGCCTTTCATTACATGTTTGTCTGACCACGCCATGTTTATCCTGGCACAAATGTCAAACTAATTAACAGATCGTCGTGTGGTTCTCATATTTTGATTAATGAAAAACGCGTACATACCTCGTCTTCAGAAAATGTCTGTATAGATTGCGGAAATATAAATAATACAGCTTGGGGTCTAATATAGGCCAGGCGTCTAAAGTGCAAACGTTACAGGAGGCAAATGGAAAATTTTGAAATTTAAGGCTGGACGTAACTCATTTGGGTCAATAAAAATGGTATTTTATGCAGGACTGAGCCTATCACAGACAGATTTTTGAACATTTAAGTCCTATGAGATGTGACGCTGTGTCTTTGGTTACTTACCGACACTCCGAATTGTCGTAGCCCTTTTGTCTTCAGGGCCAATCAGCCCAAGGTCAGCCACGCGGAAAAGTGTTGTATGTTATACTCGCCCAAAAACACGGCGTTACATTAAAAAAGAATTTAATCTTTGTTTGGTGTTTTAATTAAAATAAAACACACCATTAAAATACTTCCATTTCTCAACAATATATATCTTAGTTATTGAATTTAGATATGTATTCCATTATTTCCTTTTTGTTCACATACTTTCTCTGTTAGTGTCCAGGGATGTAGGCCTTATTGGGCATTAAAGTAAGTCACGGCAATGTTTTCTAATTAAAAAATATTTTACACTGAGGTGGGCCATATCTATAATTTGAAAAGGTTAAATGACAGGGCTGTTAAAATTAAATTTAGAGCCGCGTGTTGAAGACCCCTGATATAGAGACTTAGATTGCGGTGGGATGACGATGGAGCATTCAACTTCAATTATTAATTTAGTATAGGATTGTTTGGGCCTACGTTTTAAACTTGCAGTCAACAATGGACAGATATTACATAATACATCACAAGCATATAGTTGGTAGTCATTTAAAGGCAACGATTGCAACCTGTGTAACGACAAAAACCAATTTATTATTACGGAGAGCTATGCATGGCTTCATACAGCCTTATCCTAAAACAGTCCTTTGTGTCCTTTAAATCATTACTAAGAATTCTTTTAAAAACGTACATTAGTGTGAAAGCAAAAACAAAACGAAATGGACAGGGAATATTACATTATGAGATGCTTCATAATTCGTATTCTTTATAAAATATTTTAGGGTGATTAAATACGGGAGGGTAAGATAATTAGGCATAATGTGTACACGTGAGAATTGGGAACTGTATATGGAATATCAGTTAGACTACCTGCAAAGAAGAGACCCTGCATTATCTAATTATGAAATGCACAGACCTTCCTCACGCTATTTTCATTACAGTTCTTGTTATAAAATATCTTTTATAAACAACTGACAAACATCGAATACTGTCTCCTGCACATGCTGAACCCTTGATACGGGACGCATATTGAAATCTTAAACTATCAGTTTCCTTGAAAGGTCTGGTTGGAAAGAATATAAAATGATTTTTCAAATTTTCAAGTATTTTCACACCTGATGGTTCAGAAATAATTCCTCTGTTAATTTACAGCCATACACTTAAACATGTAGGAAACACCTTCCACTCTATACTGACATTTAAAATCTAAAAATATTCTTCACTTTTCTTTATATATTTACGATGCATATGTGTATGTGTGTTCAAGACTTACATAAATCCATTGTTGCTTTTTAACGACACTAATGATTTCATGCAGCTCTTGTTTGCCCCAATCAGAGGGTCATATAGCACGAATCTAGCAGAAGGAAAATGTACACGAGTACACAGGTTCAGTAGGAAGATCTTGGTACACGTTGTCTTAAACCGGACGACACTAATATTAATATTTATAAGGAGGGGGGGGGGGGCTGAAATTCTGTACCATAGAATAGGGGATGCTGCAGGACTGTTGTGAATATGGTTTTATACTTTCAGTTTACATAAATGTGGGTATATTTTGAAAACCTTAGGAAAGCAACAAAACAAAGAGAGATTCTGAATTACAAGGTTGGAGACAGGAAATATCTTTTGGCGTTTATTTTGCACAAGGGTTGGTCACAAGATTTGAAACATATCTATTGATTTGTACGTTGTACTGCCCCTACACAGGTGTGAAGTTCTAACGTTAACTCCAGGCCTTATTTGCAGTTAGGGACACGGTTTTGTTAATTTCAATCAGAACACATAACTGCTGTGAACACTCTGTCGTTTAGTCAATGGTGTACCATACACACATGTAATTAACAACGAAATGTACATAAAAGTAATCCCTGTGCTTAATCAGCACCGCACCATGAAACTTAAAAGAGGTATAAATCCACACATTCTTGATTTCGGCACTAGATGCAAGCGAGTGTTCAGATTCACACCAAGGGAAGAAAAGTCTCAATATCGTGGGAAATGAAGCAGAGTGTGTCCAACAGCTAGCCTGGTATGAAAGCGATTTCGGCGAACTCCTATATAAATCAATAGCTTGTAGTAAAAAAGAACTAAGTGAATATTGCCATTTTACATCATTTATAGTTGATAATTTGTGATAAGCTGAGGGCGAATTGGTGACCTTTTTTTTTTCATAACATGCTGATTGATTCTAACATGATTTTTTTCTTCATCAGGCAAAAAACTGGAAATTAGAACAACACATGGAAGCGATACGAGTTCTAAGAGTTGAAGAAAGGGAACGCTGGTCGCTGAAAGTAAAAGAACTGACTGATGAGTCTAACAAATACCACAGGCTCTACCAAGAACTTTTGGTAAGTTATACATACACAAAGTAAATATATTTGCTGTCCACCACTGCACCATCTGAACAGACAACACAAAGACTGGCCCGATTTCTCTGACATACAGTATATTAAAGTATACAGAAATCATGATTGAGACACTTGCAGCTGCATTCAGACATACCTGCATGAGCAACTGTGTGGATCTGCGTACCACCAGTTCTGAACTACATAAGTACACTTATTTCACTCACTACATATGCTACTGTTACATTGACATTAAAATATTAATCTCACGATAAAATTCATAACCCTAAATTGATATATTTGTGCACAAACGTATTGCAAGCCTTTATGTAAACTTCATTGCTGTACTGGAAGACTGAAATTCAACTTAAATAGAATTTTTATGTATGAACTGAAATTCTTAAGTGACACCCTTATGATACTGATGTGATCGTGTTCAAATGCCGTGCTAAATCGCAAATTAATAGCAAAGCTATTAAGTGGCAATAAACTTTTATAAACAGTCATCAGGTGTTTAATGGCGCCAACTGGCAAAGTAATGGCTGGCGCTGGGTTACCTCTCCGAAGTATTCATATCTGATGATAAGATTTCATCTCGCCGACCCTGAGCTAGCCGACACAACCAATCTGAAGGGTAACACTGGGGTTAATTAGATATTTACGTAGTTAACACACTGTGATTTGGACAATTCTGTTTTCTCTATTTGTGTATGACACTTGTTCTCCTTCTGCTAATCTGACCCATCTCTTTGAGCTATGTTGTGCTAGATGTGCTAGCCGGCTGTGCTTAAATCAAAACTAGACAGCTGAGAGAAAATTGTTTTCAAATTTTTATGACTGAGGTCACTAAATATTAAAAATGTATTGCGTTAGTTTGACACAAACTTTAACTTCCTGAAACATTAGACAAGTTTTAAAGCTCTTTTAATAAGAACATTTTAGGAATTCGCAGCTAAAAGAACTGAAGTAACAAATTCCTCTATTCATAAATCGATGGTACAAAAACAATTACTGTCTTGAGACATAGCCTCAAATTTACACCTATAAGAAACATTTTCCACTTTAATGTTGATATTAGAATTTTAGAACCGCTGACACTTTAGCCAAATTCTTAATTTTTTTATATTTATGTATATATACGCATATGTATAAATGTATATGTATGTAATAAGCATGTATGTATATAATACACGTGTGTTGTGTGATGATGTATTATTTCCACCTAGCGCCGATAATGAAACTAAACCACTCGTTCATCTTACGTTTAGCTCACCATCAAGGGTCTGTGTTTGAGTGTTAATATTGGTTGGAGAAACTTGCAATATCTTGTCGTAGACGGGAAGATACTTACACGGATTCAAACGTAAGGTTGCAGAATGTGGACTCAATTCATGTAGCTCGGTACAAGGAAGTCCGGAAAACTGTTGGGAATATGGTAACAAACTTCCGGGCTCGACAATGCGGAGTACATTTTTGACAGCCTGAGCAACACGATACAACAACAAAGGTACTGTGTCGCATATAACGAAGTAAGTAGTGAGTGTTTTAATTACGTGTTTACTGAGCTAACACATTATGTTTGGCGGTTCTTATTTTTGCACGTCTGTATGACGCTTGCCGTCAGTCTGCTAATGTGACCATCTCTTAGATTTATATTTGCTTGTGCCAGCAAACGAACTCAATAAAATCACTGTAAACAGCGTTGAAACTTTCCCTAATTTATGTTGTAGCTCCCCGCGTATTATTCATTTAATTATCTTGCAAGTAATTCTGTCAGTAAAAGAATAAATGTGAAAATTTTTATGTTCAGAAAATTTTACTATTGAATACACGACGTATTTAGTAAAGGTAGATACAGTAACTAAAACCAAAGAATGCACACAAGTTTATGAAAATATAATATAAACGTAGTAATACCTCCTACATGTTTCGGCCACTCATGTGGCCATCCTCAGGGACGTGAGTTACGAAGAATAAATACATTGAGTTGTTACAAAAGTTTATGAACCAATGCACATGTCAGTGTTGAATATTAGATCTTCGTGGATTAAAATACGTATTTGCATGCGTGTGTGTTTTATCAAACTCAGTTCTCCACCTAACAATCAGCATAGTGTAACATTCACAGGGTTACTAGGCGTTTTTGACGAAGTAAGGACAGGCCTTATGTGAAAACCACTTCCATTAGTCTGTCCATCTGTGACATAGAATCAGCAACTAAAGAGTCTGCCAGATTCTCATGAAAATCGATGTAAGAATTCTTTACAAAAACTAGTTCAGCAATTATGAGTTTCATGAAAATTGGTGTAGATAAAGCATTACTTAGGGAAGTAAATGCTGATATACTAAGCCTAAGATTTATAAATCTGAAAAGAGGAATTCTGTTAGTTGGGAATAAAAATTTTGGATTACAGTTCCTTGAAAGTTTTTCTGCACAAGGCTTGACCACCATATATGGAATACGTTTACTGACATAGAGGCTGTACTGCCCCTACACAATTATATATTTCTGAAGTTACATGTGAATCCTATTTGCGGTATTAGCAGGATGTTTTAAATGCATTCCTGACTGTCATTACTAAAATTGGTTAAGAACGGGACAGTCAGAGGAGGGAAATTTCCTGCCTACATTACGATCGCAAAGTAATAAATATTACCCGCTAATTCTAAAGAGCACTGTCGTCCCTAAACCAAATACCAACCTATGGGATCACCTTGCCATCAGTATGAGTGTACCCGCTGTTAACATTGAACCTGCTAACCGAATTTTACGGAACTGTAATGTTACAGTATGCGTAGAACTGCAAAGAAAGCGCTGTTAACAAGTTCCTATGTACTTAAGTTATCATGTCAGGTGTTGATTAAATGTTATTCTTCTGTGTTTTTACACCGTGCATCATTTCAAGGGTTTGGAGGAACATTCTGCCTCCATCTGCAGGGTGACTAAATTTGTTTCAGGTGGCTGCTTCACTATTCACTCACCCTAAACAATGTGGGAAGCATGTTTCCCCGAAATGTCGTAAAAGAACTATTTTACTAGACGGCTTAAAGCCAGAAGCCTATTTATTACCAGTAAGTTATCACTTTCCCTCTTAAACAATAAGCAGTTTTCAAGTTCATCATTAATGTACTGGTTTGTACCCACAGGAGACCACGAAAGAAAAGAAGCAATCAGTTGAGGGAACTGGATGCCACCCATATCCTGTGGCAGGACCTTCTCTTGAAAAGAAAAACGACGATAGATCACAGCGACCTGCGCGCGCATCAGAGAAAGCCACGCAGGATCACAAGGTAAATAACTATTACCCGCTAATTCTAAACAGCACTGTTGTTCCTAAAGCAAGTACCAACCTATGGGATCACCATGCCATCAGTATGAGTGTACCCGCGGTTAACACTGAACCTGCTAACAGAATTTTACGGAACTGAAAATGTTGCAGTATGCGTAGAACTGCAAAGAAAGCGCTGTTAACAAGTTCCTATGTACTTAAGTTATCATGTCAGGTGTTGATTAAATGTTATACTTCTGTGTTCTTACACCGTGCTCATTCTGAGGGTTTGGAGGAACATTCTGCCTCCATCTGCAGGGTGACTAAATTCGTTTTAGGTGGCTGCTTCACTATTCATTCACACTAAAAAGTGTGGGTAGCTTGTTTCCCCGAAACGTAGTAACAGAAGTATTTTACTAGACGTCTTAAAGCCAGAAGCCTATTTATTACCAGTAAGTTATCACTGTCCCTCTTAGACAATAAGCAATTTTCAAGTTCATCATTACTGTACTGGTTTGTACCCACAGGAGACCACGAAAGAAAAGAAGCAATCAGTTGAGGGAACTCGATGCCACCCATATCCTAGGGCAGGACCTCTGTCGAAAAGAAAAACGGTGATAGAACACAGCGACCTGCGCGCGCGTCAGAGAAAGCCACGCAGGATGCAAGGTAAGTAAATATTACCCGCTAATTCTAAACAGCACTGTCGTCCCTAAAGCAAGTACCAACCTATGGGATCACCATGCCATCAGTATGAGTGTACCCGTGGTTAACACTGAACCAGCTGACCGAATTTTACGGACTGTAAATGTTACAGTATGCGTAGAACTGCAAAGAAAGCGCTGTTAACAAGTTCCTATGTACTTATGTTATCATGTCAGGTGTTGATTAAATGTTATTCTTGTGTGTTTTTACACCGTGCGTCATTTCGAGGGTTTGGAGGAACATTCTGCCTCCATCTGCAGGGTGACTAAATTTGTTTTAGGTGGCTGCTTCATTATTCATTCGCACTAAAGAATGTGGGCAGCTTGTTTCCCCGAAACGTAGTAACAGAAGTATTTTACTAGACGGCTTAAAGCCAGAAGCCTATTTAATACCAGTAAGTTATCACTGTCCCTCTTAGACAATAAGCAATTTTCAAGTTCATCATTACTGTACTGGTTTGTACCCACAGGAGACCACGAAAGAAAAGAAGCAATCAGTTGAGGGAACTCGATGCCACCCATATCCTAGGGCAGGACCGTCTGTCGAAAAGAAAAACGGTGTTAGAACACAGCGACCTGCGCGCGCGTCAGAGAAAGCCACGCAGGATTGCAAGGTAAGTAAATATTACCCGCTAATTCTAAACAGCACTGTCGTCCCTAAAGCAAGTACCAACCCATGGGATCACCATGCCATCAGTATGAGTGTACCCGTGGTTAACACTGAACCAGCTGACCGAATTTTACGGACTGTAAATGTTACAGTATGCGTAGAACTGCAAAGAAAGCGCTGTTAACAATTCCTATGTACTTATGTTATCATGTCAGTGTTGATTAAATGTTATTCTTTGTGTTTTTACACCGTGCGTCATTTCGAGGGTTTGGAGGAACATTCTGCCTCCATCTGCAGGGTGACTAAATTTGTTTTAGGTGGCTGCTTCACTATTCATTCGCACTAAAGAATGTGGGCAGCTTGTTTCCCCGAAACGTAGTAACAGAAGTATTTTACTAGACGGCTTAAAGCCAGAAGCCTATTTAATACCAGTAAGTTATCACTGTCCCTCTTAGACAATAAGCAATTTTCAAGTTCATCATTACTGTACTGGTTTGTACCCACAGGAGACCACGAAAGAAAAGAAGCAATCAGTTGAGGGAACTCGATGCCACCCATATCCTAGGGCAGGACCTCTGTCGAAAAGAAAAACGGTGTTAGAACACAGCGACCTGCGCGCGCGTCAGAGAAAGCCACGCAGGATTGCAAGGTAAGTTAAGTAAATATTACCCGCTAATTCTAAACAGCACTGTCGTCCCTAAAGCAAGTACCAACCCATGGGATCACCATGCCATCAGTATAAGTGTACCCGCGGTTAACACTGAACCTGCTGACCGAATTTTACGGACTGTAAATGTTACAGTATGCGAAGAACTGCAAAGAAAGCGCTGTTAACAAGTTCCTATGTACTTACGTTATCATGTCAGGTGTTGATTAAATGTTATTCTTCTGTGTTTTTTACACCGTGCGTCATTTCGAGGGTTTGGAGGAACATTCTGCCTCCATCTGCAGGGTGACTAAATTCGTTTTAGGTGGCTGCTTCACTATTCATTCCACTGAAAAGTGTGGGCAGCTTGTTTCCCCGAAACGTAGTAACAGAAGTATTTTACTAGACGGCTTAAAGCCAGAAGCCTGTTTATTACCAGTAAGTTATCACTGTCCATCTTAGACAATAAGCAGTTTTCAAGTTCATCATTAACTGTATTGGTTTGTACCCACAGGAGACCACGAAAGAAAAGAAGCAATCAGTTGAGGGAACTCGATGCCACCCATATCCGAGGGCAGGATCTTCTGTCGAAAAGAAAAACGGTGATAGAACACAGCGACCTGCGCATGCGTCAGAGAAAGCCACGCAGGTATCGCAAGGTAAGTAAATATTACCCGCTAATTCTAAACAGCACTGTCGTCCCTAAAGCAAGTACCAACCCATGGGATCACCATGCCATCAGTATAAGTGTAGCCGCGGTTAACACTGAACCTGCTGACCGAATTTTACGGACTGTAAATGTTACAGTATGCGAAGAACTGCAAAGAAAGCGCTGTTAACAAGTTCCTATGTACTTACGTTATCATGTCAGGTGTTGATTAAATGTTATTCTTCTGTGTTTTTACACCGTGCGTCATTTCGAGGGTTTGGAGGAACATTCTGCCTCCATCTGCAGGGTGACTAAATTCGTTTTAGGTGGCTGCTTCACTATTCATTCACACTGAAAATTGTGGGCAGCTTGTTTCCCCGAAACGTAGTAACAGAAGTATTTTACTAGACGGCTTAAAGCCAGAAGCCTATTTATTACCAGTAAGTTATCATTGTCCCTCTTAGACAATAAGCAATTTTCAAGTTCATCATTACTATACTGGTTTGTACCCACAGGAGACCACGCAAGAAAAGAAGCAATCAGTTGAGGAAACTCGATGCCACCCATATCCTAGGGCAGGGCCTTCTGTCGAAAAGAAAAACGGTGATAGAACACAGCGACCTGCGTGCGCGTCAGAGAAAGCCACGCAGGATCGCAAGGTAAGGAAATATTACCAGCTAATTCTAAACAGCACTGTCGTCCCTATAGCAAGTAGCAACCTATGGGATCACCAAGCCATCAGTATGAGTGTACCCGCGGTTAACATTGAACCTGCTGACCGAATTTTACGGAACTGTAAATGTTACAGTATGCGTAGAACTGCAAAGAAAGCACTGTTAACAAGTTCCTATGTACCGTATATTCTCGAATCTAATCCGCACCTAATTTTACAGTTTTAGAGGGCTAAAAAATCAGATGCAGATTAGATTCGCGTGCGGATTAGATTCGCGGTCTAGAGCTGGATTTTGGAAAAATGATTGAGCTGCTGTACAATATAACAATAACGTAATTAATAAACAACGTAAGAACAATACAATACAATAATCTATTATTTATTATTATAATTTATTATTCATCAGACTCGCCGTCATCACTCATAACTGAATCGTTATCCGTGCTCTCCACCCAGTCACTATCATCTTTATCTTCAACATCGTCCTCCCATACAATGTCATCTTCGGTTCCGTCCAAAGCATTGCTTATGCAACACTTCTTGAAAGATCTGACGATAATGCTCTCCGGGATGGCTTTCCATGCAGCCGACACCCACCGCGCCACTTCTGAAGGAGCTGCGTCACACCCGCTGATCGCTGCCTTGTGTTTCCGCCACAGTCGAACGTTGCTTTCATCAACTCCAAAAATTGCAGTGGCTTTGCGGTTTCCATTCTCCTTTGCGCACTGAATAACTTCACGTTTGAACTTTGCCGTATATGAGAGTCGTTTAGATTTCAAGCGTCCCTCTTCCATAACTACGGTACACGACAAATTGGAACAAGCACCTCCCACGTTTCAACAACTAAAGCTCAGCTGGCTTCAGACGAGATTGCGCACGTCTGTTGAGAAAGGCCCCGCCTCTATCGGTATGACTCATCGGCCACAGGCGTAGCGTCGGATTTTAACGCATTGGTAACATCCAATATTATTCAATCAGTCGCCCCGTGGGCAAGGGGTGGTTGAAGGAAAGGTGCGGATTAGAATCGCGAACTAACTTTTTTTCGTTTAAGAAGTCGCCAAAAACTGGGTGCGGATTAGATTCGAAAATATACGGTACTTAAGTTATCATGTCAGTTGTTGATTAAATGTTATTCTTCTGTGTTTTTACACCGTGGATTATTTCGAGGGTTTGGAGGAACATTTTGCCTCCATCTGCAGGGTGACTAAACTCGTTTTAGGTGGCTGCTTCACTATTCATTCACACTAAAAAGGGTGGGCAGCTTGTTTCCCCGAAACATAGTAACAGAAATATTTTACTAGACGGCTTAAAGCCAGAAGCCTGTTATCAGTAAATTATCACTACCCCTCTTAGACAATAAGCAGTTTTCAAGTTCATCATTACTGTACTGGTTTGTACCCACAGGAGACCACGAAAGAAAAGAAGCAATCAGTTGAGGGAACTGGATGCACACCCATATCCTGCGCAGGCAGGACCTTCTATCGAAAAGAAAAACGGTGATAGACCACAGCGACCTGCGCGCGCGTCAGAGAAAGCCACGCAGGATTACATGGTAAGTAAATATTACCCGCTAATTCTAAACAGCACTGTCGTCCATATAGCAAGTACCAACCTATGGGATCACCATGCCATCAGTATGAGTGTAGCCGCGGTTAACACTGAACCTGCTGACCGAATTTTACGGACTGTAAATGTTACAGTATGCGTAGAACTGCAAAGAAAGCCCTGTTAACAAATTCCTATGTACTTATGTTATCATGTCAGGTGTTGATTAAATGTTATTCTTCTGTGTTTTTACACTGTGCATCATTTCGAGGGTTTGGAGGTGGCTGCTTCACTATTCATTCTCACTAAAAAGTGTGGGCAGCTTGTTTCCCCGAAACATAGTAACAGAAGTATTTTACTAGACGGCTTAAAGCCAGAAGCCTATTTAATACCAGTAAGTTATCACTTTCCCTCTTAGACAATAAGCAATTTTCAAGTTCATCATTACTGTACTGGTTTGTACCCACAGGAGACCACAAAAGAAAAGAAAGAACCAGTTGAGGGAGCTGGATGCCACCCATATCCTGCGGCAGGACCTTCTCTCGAAAAGAAAAATGACGATAGATCACAGCGACCTGCGCGCGTCAGAGAACGCCACGCAGGATCGCAAGGTAAGTAAATATTACCTGCTAATTCTAAACAGCACTGTCGTCCCTAAAGCAAGTACCAACCCATGGGATCACCATGCCATCAGTATGAGTGTACCCGTGGTTAACACTGAACCTGCTGACCGAATTTTACGGACTGTAAATCTTACAGTATGCGTAGAACTGCAAAGAAAGCGCTGTTAACAAGTTCCTGTGTACTTAAGTTATCATGTCAGGTGTTGTTCAAATGACATTCTTCTGCGTTCTTACACCGTACAGTGTAATAATGCCCTTCTGAGGTTTCAAAGAAATATGCTGCCTCCATCTGCAGTGCGACTGATTTCTTTTCAGATGGTTGCTTCACTATTCACTCGCCCTAAACAGTGTGGGAAGCATGTTTCCCCGAAACGTCGTAACAGAACTATTTTACTAGACTGCGTAAAAACCAGAACCCTGTGACCAGTAGTTTATCTTTACTCCTCATGGACGATATGTAAGTTTCAATTTCATCGTTAATACATGGTTTTTAATTACAGGAATTAAAATGCGATAGCCAAGAGCCAGTTCAACGAGTAAACTGGAGAGAGCTTAGAGGAGGAGGACCTCCGATGTCGGAGGATGAAGAAGAAAAACCAGAGCCTGTCGCACGCGTGTCGCGTAAAGCCAAGCACGCTCGGTACGGAAAGTGGGCACAAATGGGTAAGTAGTGTCCACCAACTGTGTCTGAATGAAATCAGTTCTACCTTTTGCGTTCAGTAAGTTCTTAGGAAGACTGTAGCGCATTCCTCGCCAGTCTAGAATTGTCATTATATTACGTCTGTTTGTAAGCTTCATCTCCAAACCTTGTCTGAACAAGAGCTGCAACCTGCATAGCGTACCGACATAATTTCTATAGCAAAATGGCCCAACTACAGGACTGCCCACACTTTAAGTGCACGGCCACACGTAATAAGAATTGCAAGTAACTTTGAACTCAGACTGAGGCAGCAGGAATTATTGTTACCTCCAAGAACAAGGTGACTAAAATCGCAATACCATCCGGTCACAAGTCTGGGACATATAATATAGGCGGAGAGTGAAGATGTAATTCCTTTAAATTAATCACAATTTTATACGACGCAGCGGGCTGTCTCCTCACATAAAAACTAGTAGTCTCGTGTTAGTGGCCACTAAAGTTTCGGCAAAACATATAGCCTCTATCTTCATGGCAGATGATGCAGTTATTCGGTTCCCCGGAACGTAGGCAACCATCAGGAAACCCATGTAGTGCTATAATTATAAGGTTCGTAATTTAAATTACATAATTATTTGTTTAGAAAATCAGCTGTATTACTTATAAGGAATTTACTGAATAATTTCTTATTTAATATTTAAATTATTATGGTGGGGTCATAATCTGCTTAAACATTCAAGAACTTTGAACTTTTCCCAAAGAGTATCTATGTGTTTCGTATGATCCTTACACTTCTAGAGCGGCTATTTCTGTAGACAGTTTTGTACCAGAAAAGCACAGAGTTTTCTGTGCAACTGAACTTTTTCTTGCCTATTTTAGACAAAATTAAATTTCTCGATTTCCCTATGTCTTCTAATAAATACTGAGAAAGTAACAAAATTCATAGTTGCTATCTACCTGATTATGACTGAAAGAAGTCGAAATATATAATAAGTCAGAGGTGCCAAAATCCCGGCCGCCAGGTCACCGTGGCGAATAAACTTTACCCGGTGGTTCATAATATTTGTGAGGCAAGAATGCTTGGACCACAAATATTGTCACAGCTGGATATCTTATGTGTTTTTGATATTCTTGTATTTGGCCTGTTGATGGATTTAGTGAAAAGCTGAAACATGTAGCCACCATATAGCTAATACAATATTTTGTCACCTGAAATAACCAATTACCTGGTTTATTTATAGGTTTGAAGTGTTTCTGTTTCCCGTGTATCTGGCGAAAGCGCAGGAGTGATGGAGAGGCAGATGCAGGAAAACGATGGAAGATATTCAAGAGAAGGCGCCAAAGCGTAAGTAAAGCCTTTCATTACGTTTGTCTGACCACGCCATGTTTATACTGGCACAAATGTCAAACTAATTAACAGATGGTTGCTTCACTATTCACTCACCCTAAACAGTGTGGGAAGCATGTTTCCCCAAAACGTCGTAACAGAACTATTTTACTAGACTGCGTAAAAATCAGAACCCTGTGACCAGTAGCTTGTCTTTACCCGTCATGGACGATATGTAAGTTTCAAGTTCATCATTAATACATGGTTTTTAATTACAGGAAGAAAAATGCGATAGCCAAGAGCCAGTTCAAGGAGTAAACTGGAGAGAGCTTAGAGGGGGAGGACCTCCGATGTCGGAGGATGAAGAAGAAAAACCAGAGCCAGTAACACGCGTGTCGCGTAAAGCCAAGCACGCATGGTACGGGAACTGGTCACAAATGGGTAAGTAGTGTCCACCAACTGTGTCTGTATGAAATCAGTTCTACCTTTTGCGTTCAGTAAGTTCTTAGGAAGACTGTAGCACATTCCTCGCCAGTCTAGAATTGTCATTATATTACGTCTGTTTGTAAGCTTCATCTCCAAACCTTGTCTGAACAAGAGCTGCAACCTGCATAGTGTACCGACATAATTTCTATAGCAAAATGCCCCAACTACAGGACTGCCCACACTTTAAGTGCACGGCCGCACGTTGTAATAAGAATTGCAAGCAACTTTGAACTCAGACTGAGGCAGCAGGAATTATTGTTACCTCCAAGAACAAGGTGACTCAATCGCAATACCATCCGGTCACAAGTCTGGGACATATAATATAGGCAGAGAGTGAAGATGTAATTCCTTTAAATTAATCAATTTTATACGACGCAGCAGGCTGTCTCCTCACATAAAAACTAGTAGTCTCGTGTTAGTGGCCACTAAAGTTTCGGCAAAACATATAGCCTCTATCTTCATGGCAGATGATGCAGTTATTCGGTTCCCCGGAACGTAGGCAACCATCAGGAAACCCATGTAGTGCTATAATTATAAGGGTCGTAATTTAAATTACATAATTATATGTTTAGAAAATCAGCTGTATTACTTATAAGGAATTTACTGAATAATTTCTTATTTAATATTTAAATTATTATGGTAGGATCATAATCTGCTTAAACATTCAAGAACTTTGAACTTTTCCCAAAGAGTATCTATGTGTTTCGTATGATCCTTACACTTCTAGAGCGGCTATTTCTGTAGACAGTTTTGTACCAGAAAAGCACAGTTTTCTGTGCAACTGAACTTTTTCTTGCCTATTTTAGACAAAATTAAATTTCTCGATTTTCCCTATGTCTTCTAATAAATACTGAGAAAGTAACAAAATTCATAGTTGCTATCTACCTGATTATGACTGAAAGAAGTCAAAATATATAATAAGTCAGAGGTGCAAAAATCCCGGTCGTCAGGTCGCCGTGGCAACTAAACTTTACCCGGTGGTTCATAATATTTGTGAGTTATCAATACGGCACTTGTTTCATGTCCCCATCTGACGCCTAGAATTTTGAGGTAGCTTCCATATTTGTGGATAGTTTTTGCACCCATGAGTAAGTTACATAATTGAGATCATGGTTGTGCTGGCTGAACAAGTATATGTTATTTATTGTATACACTTTTATTGTCTGGTTCTCACGGAGAACTTCCGATTTAAGTTTGTTAGAATTAACACCCTTGAGATCTGCTCTCTTTTGGGATTTTACGCAACGTAGAATGGTAGTTTCTTAGCGACTTTTTGGGATAATTCATGGGTCCCGTCTTCAATGGCCAAGGGACTGCTTGACCTTTGAAAATGGGACGGATAGGTTATCCCGAAACGTCGATAAGAAACTACCATTCTGTGCTGCGTAAACTCCCAGAACAGCGCAGATCTCACTTACACCGCAAACGAAGCCTGAAATCACGCATTAACCCCCTTTTTTAAAACCACAAAATCATGCTCCTCAGTATTAAACAGTAAATCTAAATTTCGCGGTCCTTATTTCAAGCCAGAACTTTTCACAATCATAACGTTTTCATTTCCATGCTACTTCTGTCAGAAGTAGGAGAGGGCCAAGCCTCGGAAACTTCCAACAGGATGTTCTTCCCCGAAATAAGTGTCTTTCCCTTCTCCCTTTCTTTCCCCATCATCTACTCTTATACTATAACTAACACCTCCCTCTCTATCTAATCCTGAATCGCAGGCCTCTCATTTCGGCGACCACGGTTCCACCCCGGGGCCAATCTAAGTCGGATTTGTGTTGGACAAAGTAACGTAATACATGTCTTTCTTCGAACATTTTGGTTCTCCCCTGTCAGTATTGTCCCACTAATCCTCTAGAGTCATCTTAATAGTCAAAGCTATTCTTTAGAGAACAACAAAGGGGCCTCGTGAAGCTTCCAAAAACCGTGTCGTTCTTTCTCAAATGAGAGCATTAGGAAAGAAAGAAATTTCATTGTGAAAAACTGAACGGGTTCCACTATGGAAAATTTCCTACTGGAGTTTGAAAACATTATATTTGTAAGGATTTTTAACATTTGGTTCCCTTAATGTAGGACATTGGAATGTTATGCATTAGATAAATTCTTAAAACTGTGTAAATTTTTAACTTTTCCAATATCTGAAATTGTGAAATGTAAATCAACAACTCTGTGACCGAGCTTCATGTGTGAGTGGACAGTAACCCTGGTAAGAATTTGGGAGTTCTTGTGTTCAAAAACAGTCCCAAGAGACAGGCTACATTAAACAAAGTTTCTTGTAGATTTCTTCACTGCCTTCTAATAAATGCTTCAATTTATAGAATCTACAGTGCTCTCGGTACATCATAGTGACACCTTATTTAAATGTTAGTAAAAAACTTATACCTGGACAGCCCTGAATACACCTAAGTCACTAACAATTCAGTAACATTGATAAATCAACAATTAGCATTTAAACAATTTCCATACATTCATACTTCAGTCAACCTGGTCTAAATAAAAACCCGATTACTTATGATGCTTTCGTTTAAGTCACTTCTAAAGACGAAAATAAATAATTATCATATAAATTTCCTTTTGATCCTTTAAAGTCCAGAATTCATTTTTATAAAATGTAGATATTTCTCTCCCAAATAGAAGAAAACAATATATTTCTATTTCATAGAAAAATCTGTTCATGTTACTTAGAGAAATAATGACTACTTCGAGAATCATGCGAAACACATAACCATACTCTGTGGGGAAAATGTACAGACTTTTTAATGTTAAAGCTGTTGGTAGGGCTGGACATAGTTACAGCTGTATTTGAAAGGGTTAAGTTCACCTGCAACAGTGCATCTCTACGCTATTCTTGTTTTATCATGAAACTCATACAGCTTTCTTTTTTACAGAGATGTTTTGAGCACGGGGGATGTTTCGTCGGAGTAATTTAGTGGTGGCGGTGACGAGATGTGTTACAGTTAAGGGCAGTGCCAGCCTCACAGACTGACAAAGAAGAGTAGCCGTCAGTCACAACACTTGTTCATGTGTTGCAAACATTTACTGCAACCTGTTTCGGCTCATATATTTATGTATGAGACGAAATAGCATCAGTTTAAGTCAAACCAACCAATGCACAAGAATTATTAATAAAGTACATTTGTAACCCCTACATATGTTTCGGCAATCAAATTGCCATCCTCAGGGGGCGCATCAAAGGATTACAAACATCCATGGCATCCAGATATACATGCACTCGGCACAAATGCCGCTCACAGCATTAAAATGAATTGATGTCCACAGTCACAAAACCAGACGTTAAAAGGAAACAACACAGTGTGTCTAAGTCAGTGATGTAAGAAGACACTTCACATAACATAGTAAAAATTTTTAGTCTTAATTCACCGTGCATTTTTTATTCTAGACATTCACCAACAAAATGCACAAATCACTAACATGGTGCAAATCAGCCCCTTATCATAATCAAACCCTACACATGTTTTGGCTCTCTATGAGCCATCATCAGGGGGTTTTTCAATAGTGCTTTTCAAATGCTGGATAGATCTGCTATTGACACTCGTAAAGTTTTGCACTGTTTATGATCATAAAACATTTGTTTCGTAAGTCAATATTGTGGGTCATAAATTATAGTTAAAATGATAAAATGTTAAAACAACACTGTTCACTGTATCTTCTTATAAAGATATGTATCGCACTTCTAGAAGTTTCACAAGATCATATGCTGTACTATGTAGATTGTGGTGGAGTTTGATGTAGAACGGTGATGGATAGTGCGTGTTGTATGAATTCTTAGCATTTCGTCTTTCACGTCGTAGTGTGTAGTCTTCTTGATGATGTGTGATATAAATTAAGAAGAAGAAGTGGTTCTGGTACTGTAAAATCCAAAGTTACGTATTTTTGCGTGCAATTTTAAAACAAAGTATTAAGAGCGGAATAAAAAGTGGGTATAGAAAGAATTAATAATAGAATAAATAATTAGAATGACATACCTGTTGTGGTGTGGGGTTGAGTCTTGAAGTGTATCCGGTGAAAGTGAACTGTGATATGAGAAAGTATGTGCTGTCGGGGTTTGCGTGATGAGTTTAAAGAGGGGGTTCTCCTCTGTTGGCGTTTGCTCCTCAATGAGTATTTTATGTTTATGGTATAGATAAATGTAGAAATTTTCCATTATATTCATGTGGCTTCCTTTATTACATGGTTTTATTAATCTCATGCTATTTTGTATTGTGGAATATTCATGCTGATTGCTTAAAATATGGAGAGCATAGGCTGATTTAGGGTCGTTGGTTTTGATGTACCTGTTGTGTTCAGAGAATCTAGCTGATAGGCTACGTCCGGTTTGTCCTATATAATGCTTATTGCATGTGTTACATTTTAAACTGTAAGTACCACTCTTAGTGTGTTCGTCATAATTCTGTATGCGCGTTCTTAGGATGCTTTGTACTGTATTGGTTGCACGGTATGCTATCTTTAGGTTTGTGTTCCTAAATATGTTTGTGACTTTTCTGATATTAGGACTATAGAATCCAAAGGTGACCCATGTCTTATTGTTTTGTGTCTGCATGTCGGTAGAATGTGTTTTCTTGTTTTTGATTTGGGTGTTTAGTTTATCTATTATAGAGGTGGGGTAACCGTTCTGTTTAGCAATGTGGAATATGGTATGCAATTCTTGATCTTTATGCTCCTGTGATAATGGTAAGGCATATAGTCTATTATGAGCAACTGCTAGTCAAGAACATTCTAGATGACAACAAAATTCTTTTTTATAATAGATATGTTGACGACATCTTAATAATTTACGACACTCTCTATGCTAATAATAATGAAATTCACAAATACCTTAATAATATACACCCATGCTTACAATTCAAGACAACAGAAGAAAACAATAATACCATTAGCTTCTTGGACCTATTGATAACTCGAATGAAAAAACCCTCTCCATCGACATATTCCGGAAACCTACAGCAACGGACACTACAATACACTACAAATCAAACCACCCGATGCAACATAAAACAGCAGCTTACCGACATATGTTAGACTATATGCCTTACCATTATCACAGGAGCATAAAGATCAAGAATTGTATACCATTTTCCTTATTGCTAAACAGAACGGTTACCCCACCTCTATAATAGATAAACTAAACACCCAAATCAAAAACAAGAAAACACATTCTACCGACATGCAGACACAAAACAATAAGACATGGGTCACCTTTGGATTCTATAGTCCTAATATCAGAAAAGTCACAAACATATTTAGGAACACAAACCTAAAGATAGCATACCGTGCAACCAATACAGTACAAAGCATCCTAAGAACGCGCATACAGAATTAGGACGAACACACTAAGAGTGGTATTTACAGTTTAAAATGTAACACATGCAATAAGCATTATATAGGACAAACCGGACGTAGCCTATCAGCTAGATTCTCCGAACACAACAGGTGCATCAAAACCAACGACCCTAAATCAGCCTATGCTCTCCATATTTTAAGCAATCAGCATGAATATTCCACAATACAAAATAGCATGAGATTAATAAAACCATGTAATGAAGGAAGCCACATGAATATAATGGAAAATTTCTACATTTATCTATACCATAAACATAATATACTCGTTGAGGAGCAAACGCCAACAGAGGAGAACCCCCTCTTTAAACTCATCACGCAAACCCCGACAGCACATACTTTCTCATATCACAGTTCACTTTCACCGGATACACTTCAAGACTCAACCCCACACCACAACAGGTATGTCATTCTAATTATTTATTCTATTATTAATTCTTTCTATACCCACTTTTTATTCCGCTCTTAATACTTTGTTTTAAAATTGCATGCAAAAATACGTAACTTTGGCTTTTACAGTACCAGAACCACTTCTTCTTCTTAATTTATATCACACATCGTCAAGAAGACTACACACTACGACGTGAAAGACGAAATGCTAAGAATTCCTACAACACGCACTATCCATCACCGTTCTACATCAAACTCCACCACAATCTACATAGTACAGCATATGATCTTGTGAAACTTCTAGAAGTGTGATACATATCTTTATAAGAAGATACAGTGAACAGTGTTGTTTTAACATTTTATCATTGTAACTATAATTTATGACCCACAATATTGACTTACGAAACAAATGTTTTATGATCATAAACAGTGCAAAACTTTACGAGTGTCAATAGCAGATCTATGCAGCATTTGAAAAGCACTATTGAAAAACCCCCTGATGATGGCTCATAGAGAGCCGAAACATGTGTAGGGTTTGATTATGATAAGGGGCTGATTTGCACCATGTTAGTGATTTGTGCATTTTGTTGGTGAATGTCTAGAATAGTAAAAATTATCACATACAAATGTCGTTACATGACTCGACCTAGACGACTAAAATATATAAAAGTTGTTTTAAGAAAGTTGTGTTGTTTCCTTTTAACGTCTGGTTTTGTGACTGTGGACATCAGTTCATTTTAAAGTTGTGAGCGGCATTTGTGCTTCCTTTATAATGCCGAGTGTATGTATATCTGGATGCCATGGATGTTTGTGATTCTTTGATGCGCCCCCCGAGGATGGCAATTTGATTGCCGAAACATACGTAGGGCTTACAAATATACTTTGTTAATAATTCTTGTGCATTGGTTGGTTTGACACAAGGAAAACGTGGTGTACAAAACTACATTTTTCGGTACCTTGTCAGCCTGATGATGGCTCTTTATATATGAGACAAAACATGTTGCAGTAAAACTTTTCAAAATGAAAACGTTAATTGTGATTGACGGCTACTGTCCTTATTTCTATGTCCTTGGTCAGGCGTGGATGGAAACTTGGAGAAAGCTTTTGTCTGAATGCACATCTCAAGGCACTGGACTCAACAGTAACACTGACCTGGCCGCTAATTCTTAAAGCCTCAGTACTCCGACTCCAGAAGAAAGTTCAGGCAATCCTCTCCATGCAGTCCCTCTCTGGCATCGCGATAATGACAAATACCTACCAACTGGACCACCACCGAATTGACTTTCTCTCCCGGATTTGGACAACTCCCTGAGTGTCTTAAATTAAAATATGAAGTTTTGATATATAGCATCTTGCTGTGGTATTGTTAATAATAAATATTACTTTAACATTGTCAACAAACATTTCTTATTTATAAAGTAATTTGTCAATGATTTTAGCAGCGTGTTTCTATTTTGTGTGTCATTTTCAGGCCAATCTATGGGTATAAAAAGGTGAAATCTACACTTTTTTTAAATATAAAAGTGAATATTAGGTGCCATGAATTTTGTTTACCATGTTAAAGTATTGTTTATAATTAAAAATTAAAATATAAAAGAATATTGTCATATTATTAAGATTAATTCATTGTTTCTTATTCTGTTTGTGTTATATAATTTTCTGTTGTTGTTTCACATTATACTATGTATATTGCAAGAATCTCCAGTTACGTATCTACTGTTTGCATTTACAATTTCCTTGATATTACATATTCTTTATATTTTAAAATTATTATACATTTATAATATAAAAGTTATAATATTTAACTTAAAAGAAGTGTTATTTAGTTAATTTTAATAAATAGTTACTTGTTGGAATATTTAAAGAATATTATTTATTATTTAAAAACTTGTTTCTTAAAATAAAATACATTTTTTAAATTATGTAAAATATATTTGTGAATTATTTGAAAATATTATTTGAAATAAAATTATATTTATTTTTCGAACTATGTGTATCATTACATAAATCCTGCTTTCCTATCACGTTCCCCATTCTCCTCAGTTTCTTCTCTTCCTTTTTTCGCCTAGTGGAGGGTACTTTTTTAGACAGTATATTAGTTGTCATATAGGGTCTTATATACCTGAGACCAAGGGTCCATAAATCCCGGGCGACTAAATTTTGGTGGTAGAGCCTAATATTTTATTCCTCTGTATGGAAATTGCGATATGGCTCAGGATAGGGACAGGTGGCGGGCTCTTGTGAATGCGGTAATGAACCTTCGGGTTCCATAAAACGCGGGGGATTTCTCGACTAGCTGATGACCTGTTAGCTTCTCAAGAAAGACTCTGCTCCATGGAGTTAGTAAGAAATTGCTTCATGTTACCCTTCAGACACTTAGACTTTTGAGGTGGTTCATAGATTCTTGGAATATTTTGCACCTCTGAATTAGACCATACCAGATTCCTCCCAAAGTACCTTCGATGAAATATTTATCATCCTTCCATTCGATGATATATAGTATGTGCTACTGCCAGTGTCATTACATAAAGCACAAATAAATGTTTTCATCAATAGAAAGTCATCATCATATTATCTTTAACACGAAGGTTGATTTAAAAAACACATCGATACTGAACGTAGCACAAAACTTTTCTAACGAAGTGACATAAAAATCTTTAATGACTTGGAAATCTATCACATGAAACAGAACGATAAAGTAAAGTTATCCCTGTCCACGTCGTGAAAGCATATAGGGGGAGTAGAGGTATGAATCCTGTCATTTTTAACCTCGGCCCTATTTTCAGATGAGTGGGAAACTTCAAATGACCGCCACTTTACCCTGGGGAAGGACCCCAGCACCCATTGAATAGGCGGCTGGGCTGACACCACAGCCGATCTGGACGTTTTGGAGAAGAGAAGCACCTCTTACCACTGTCGGAATTTGAATCCCAAATCGTCCAGTCCGTAGCCTAGTCACTTTACGGACTTGCTATCCCTGCTCGCGAAGCAGAGCAACTTTCTGAATAAAGGAAAATAATACCTAAGATAAGGTAGCTTTAAAGAACAGTTTGCAGGGACAAACATTCTGCTTGTACTAAACCAAACAAGAAATGTGGCTGGCTCTTGGCTTTAACTTCTGGCTATCTACCAGCGTCTGGAAGAGTTATGGAACGGTATTCTGTTACTGGAAGGGTTGAAAATTGGATTAGAAGGATAGGAGAGCTTTGAGTTATTACGTCATCACAGCAAAGCATAGGTCATACATCTTTTCTTATGCTACGGGAATTACAAAGAATTCGATGAGTGAATTGTAGTCCTGGAGACAAGTGCGTGTGCAGTACTATCTGAAACAGTAAATAGACGAGCGGGTTTATGATCTCGTCAGTATAATACATGCATATAATACCTAGCTGTGTATGTGGCAAAGTTATTGGAAGTTTTGGAGATATTAAGACGAATAAATACATCTTTCTGGTTCTTAGTCACTTCGAAACTGATTTAGAAACCAAAGTTAAATACTAAGATCCAGAATATGGAGAGAGGACAATTCTTTGAAACACAAGTCTTTTTTGCTACTTATCTCCCGAGGGATCTTATTGAATTAATTTTTTCTTCTTAATTTATTTTAACGAGGTCTTATTAATGTCTTATAATCCTGTCAGCACAGTTACCTTCTCAACTGGAACTCAAAATAATTGTAGCTCTACTATTGATAATATTTTTGTCGATAGCTCTAGGTCTGAAAACTATACAATATTTCCTTTATTAAATGGGTTGTCCGATCACGATGTACAAATGATAATAATCAATGTACCACGGAGCCAGCTACATGAGCATTTAACTCACTATAACAGAAAAATAAATAAGTATACTTATTGCTGACTTTCAATTTAATCTAAGCTATGCAAGATGGGACTCTATTTTTGAATGTGATGATGTAAATACAATTGTTCATTCTTTTTTAAACACTTATCTAAGAATTTTTCATTCAATTTCTCCTCTAATTAAAGCAAAAAGGGTAGTAGCAAACAATTCTTGGATCACACAAGGAATAAAAATCTCCTGCCAACATAAAAGAATATTATATATAATGAGTAGAAATAGTGACAATCCAGCCATAAATAGATATTACACAGATTATTGCAAAATCCTGACTGAAGTTATAAAAAAAAAGCTAAGATATTACATTTTGATGAACAGATAATAAACTCTAATAAAATAAAAAAGGCATGGGATATTATACATTTGGAAACACAAAGGAAAATAAATAATGGAGAAATACATTCCTTAAAAATTGAGGATAAGAGTATAACCAATCAACAAAGTATTGCTGAGGCTTTCAATACATATTTTCTTCCTATAGCAGACAACATTAAAAGTAATAAAAAATCAGGATTATACAAAAACTAAGTATAACACCATAAACAATGATAATTCCACTCCAAATATGCCACAAACTCTCAATACTGCATATCTGCACCAGAAACATAAACCTACGACAACTAAAGCAATAGAGGAAATAATTAAATCTCTTAAAGCAAAAGATTCACACGAATATGATGAGATAAATACAAAAATCCTAAAAATAAGGCCCCCTTTTATAATTTAACCTTTAAATTACATATGTAGTAAAGCTCTCTTTAAGGGCATTTTTCCAGACAGATTACAATTCTTGATTATGAAATCATTATATAAAAAGGGTAATAAGCAGGATACTTCTATATACATTTTAAAACTTTCGCGGCAACATGATTCAATTAGTCTTCTTGGGCGATCAGTCGCATCAACTGGTTTAAATACAACGTTTCGGGGACTGGCTCCGTCCCCATCCTCAGGCAGATGATGGGGATGGAGCCACTCCCCGAAACGTTGTATTTAAACCAGTTGACGTCGCTGATCGCCCGAGAAGACTATATTGAGGATACTTCTAATTATGGGCCAATATCACTTTTAACTTCCTTCTCTAAAATTTTTGAAAAAGTAATGCTAAATAGACTGCTGGCACACTTAACTAAATACAATATTTTAACTGATGAACAGTATGGATTTAGAACTAAATTAACAAAAGAAAATGCTACATATAACTTAACAAATGAAATATTAAAGGCTATGAATAATAAATTAATAGAGGGAGGTATATTCTGTGATGTGGAGAATGCATTTGACAGTGTAAATCATAATATACTTTTGTCTAAATTAGAATTTTATGGAATAACTCGTAACAATAATACCCTTTATACACCCTACCTTAAAACCAGATATCAGAGAGTATCTATACACAATAAAAAACAATTCCATTTTTTCCAGCTGGGCGAAAGTTAAACATGGTGTTCTGCAAGGCTCCATTATTGGACCTCTACTTTTTCTTATATATATGAATGATTTACCCAAGACTACAAATAAATCAATTCTTGTGTTATTTGCTGATGACACTAGTATTTTATTTACCCACTCTAATCTTATTGATTTAAAAAAAACTTCAACACAGCATTTGATACCCTAAATAATTGGTTTAATGACAATCTACTTTGCCTAAACTTCAAAAACACATTATATATATTTTGTAACAAAGAATAGTATGCCTATTGATATGCAAATTGGCTTTGATAATAAAATAATCCTAACGTTACTTATACAAAATTTTTAGGTTTAACTATTGATAATTGCTTAACTTGGAAAACCCATTTACAACTGCTTATCAATAAATTATTTTTGTTATGTAATATGATCTGTTAAACCTTACATCTCATTCAACATTAATAACCATATACTATTCCCTTTTTCATTCTGTTACGGCCTATGGAATTATATTTTGGCAGAACTCAACCCATAGTTCAGAAATTTTGAAGATACAAAAGAGAGCACTCAGAATTATAATGGGCGTAGGAGCAGGGACTCTTGCAGGAACCTTTTTAAAGAATTAAAAATATTACCTTTTATACCACAGTATATATTTTCTTTACTCTTATTTATAAATAATAATAAAAATTACTTTATTACAAATTCAGAAAATCACAGTATACATACCAGAAGTAGTAATAATTTTCATTTACCCCAGGCTAACCTGGCTATTTATCAAAAAGGTGTTTTTTATTCAGGTGTTGGAAGTCTTTGATAACCTTCCACAACAAATTAAAAACATTTCTGACAATCCTAAAAGATTTAAAAAAATTTTAAAGCATTGTTTAACCACACACTCTTTTTATACATTGGATGAATACTATACCAGATGATACATGTTGTTGATAATTACTCCTAATGGTAATTAATTGTAATTTTAACTTAAATTTTAATTTTAGATTTTTTAATTTTAAATTGTAAAATTTGATTGAATTTTCAATTAAATTTCTTTTGAGATTGTTTTGATTTCAAATGCATTATCTGTGATGTCTAAGTATTAAACTATTACACTTACACTTGTGACTGTTACTTTCTTGTCTGTTTTATCATTTTGTCTCATTTTCACTGTAATTACGTTGTGCCTCTTCTCTTGATATATTTTATGTAACTTTTGACATTGTACTTATATTGTATATATTGGACTAATTCTACATCCTATGGGTTGTTATAACTTTGTAAGAATCTATTGAATGAAAATAAAGAAATGTAAATAGGTTCATTTAAAATACTGTTTCTTAGTCTTCTTTCATACTTGATGGATGGTGCATTTTACTGCGTGGGGCCTATAGCACTGTAACAGCACTACATTTAAGTTTACTTATTAGGTTGGGGAGCATGAAGGATTCAAATATTTTAGGTTGTTCTGAACTACTATTCAAGAATGTGCATGTAGAGTTTGGTGAGGCATGGAAAGACATTCTCTGACCTGGCATTCTCTCTACTTTATTAGCTTTTCAAAACAATTTGTGAGTTGAATCAAGTGGTTTGTATTTCCAAACTGTACCTTCAGTGTGCTATAACAGAAGATTTCAATCATAAAGATGTTTTACAGACACTCTGAACGACAACAACAACGAATCACAGATGGGATTTTACTAATACGACTAAGAAGCTGAATAACGAAAAGAACTGTTTCTCTGCATGGTTTTAAGGAACATTTTCAAACTCTTTGACTGTATGGTGGCCAAGATAGTGTAGTCTGCGTAGTAATTCGCTATAAGCTGGACACTTTGGAGTTCAAATTCCAGTGGGGTGGGACTTTCTGGACCAATCCATATAGTCCCCAAGGCCCACCCAGCCCCTTGTGCAATGGATAACAGGTTTCTTTCATGGGGTACAGCAACTGGGATGTAGAATTGACCACCCACCACCTTGAAGCACTGGGGTCAAGTATGGGTAGAGCTATACCTGTACCTCCCCTCTGTGTGCGCTTGGCATGTAATGGCACAGCTTTACCTTTAGCTTTATGACTGTATAATTGCATTTTAATATCCATTATGTGTATAGAAGTTATGTATCTCAAGTCTTACAAAATGAATTAAAACTGAACTCCAAAACATGAAGGAAGCATCCCAGAAAGTATTTTGTATCTTCATTTCATCCACTTCCATATGATGCTTCCATTTTTAATACAGCTACAAACAGAGTATCAAAATATCCTACAAAAGATAGGTGTGTTCTGAAAGATTTGTAAATATTGTTACAATTAACAGTAACTATGAAACATTAAAAAGTGCACCTCATCCAAATTTCTTCATAATAACAAACTTTCACACATACCCCCAACAACACATCTAACAGGGTACAGTTTAACCAAATGACAGACGTGACTAACTACTACATGATTTACATGTACCACATTTACTCACATAATTTATGCCTAGGTGTGATTTGGACAGATTTTGGGTGAGAAAAAAACCTGTACTTTTATCACCAACTTCTGCCAAATTAGATATCATTAATCATGTAATTTCCAACACTGCACACTTCCAACTTTCTTGTGTGTATTACGAGTTCACACAGACATGCATCAGGATTTCCAGAGAAACACAAACTCAAAATATGGGCATGACCATCTGAGATGTCTGTGATCAGGTAGCCAGGCACATATGATTAGGGCAAAAAGGAAAGGCTAAAGTCATGCAGTGTAAATAACTTTAATTCAGTGCAATCCATATAATTTTTGTTCCTGGCACCCATGCTGTAATGTTCTTAGTATAAGAAACTCCCAGACAATAGTTAAAATAAACTGGTTCCAATACTTTTCATGGAACATGCGTTTAAAGTTGACTGTGATTGACAGTATGATAGGGAGAACTGGCTTTAAAGGAATCCTGTAGAGTCCAAAGGTGTAAAGATCTGGACATCCTGTTATTTATTTCCCAAATTTATACATGTTTATGAAGCCAATTATGCCTTCTTGCAACCCACAAGATTTTTTTACATGTCTACAGCCCTTAAGTGAGGTCATAAGTACTCTTATGCAACGCTTCTTAAAAGGTCACTGCCCAAATATTCAAGCCTTCCATAGTCATTGTCTCTTAATATTTGCAGCCATGTGCACTCCTGCATGTATAGACCCAACCAGCCACACCAGTAGCTCCAACCTGCTCCTGGTAGACAGCATGTGGCATTCTTTTGTCATTCGCTTGTTGGAAATTTATGGAAGAGAGGGGAAGTGACCCGGCACAGGTGGGTTCAAAGTAGTTATAAATTAGTCCAGCACATGCAGAAACAGAGATAAAATGAAGTCTTACTCCAGAATGACTATTGGTTTAACCTTTAGGAGACAGATTTAAATGTCAGTTGTATCCCACGACATTTTTTCTGGCTTAACATAGACATTTAAATTGCTACCAAGTCAACAGCATATGGCACACCAGGCCATTTGCCAGAGCATTCTGGAGACCAGCATATGGTCACATAGGACGACAGAGGTTAAGGCAACCACAGATTCATGGACGTCGACTTATACCTGAAGGGTTAAAATTTAAATGTCATATTCTGAAATGAATGTCTACAACATTGATAAAGCTACATGAGAAAGATGTGTCCCTCACCATTTGTGTATTTATTTTGAATACCAGCATTTTTTAATATGTACTTCACACAAAACATTGGGGTTTACTCCAAATTTTGTGGCCCATACTAAGTTTCATCAGGAGGAAAATGCACACTTGCTAACAAGGTAAAATCCAAAGTTAAGGAACAACTTCAAAGCCCTTAGAGAATGCCTTAACAGTTTATATGAGAATGACTGATTCAGCTAAAAGCAGATCTGTCTGGTGCAAGCATTGCTTTACGAACTACATACTCATGCTTTAATTATATAACTATGGCCCTTACCATGTAATAATTACCACACATGGCACTAACAACTTAGCAAAATATTTAATTCTTCAAACATGGTTAGTAAGCAAACACTTCGTTAGTATAATGAATAATAAATAAGATTTAAATGCTGTTTAAATATGTCATATATTATTTTTATTTTCCTGTCTAATTTTAACAAACATCTAATGCTGAATCTTTAAAATTAAGTCAACTTGCAACTGCTCTGTCACTTTCTTACAGTATTTACATTACATTACACTCTACTATAATACACTACAATACAGCAGTACATAATAAAGTAAGACATACTGGAATAAGATGCAGAGGACAGACATAATGATAGCATAAAAAATAATGTGATAATCACTATGTTTACTATTTCATTTGTGGCTTCACTATTTCATTCATTTAAGTTAATTCTCACAAAATCAAACAACACAGTTCTGTGGACTGCTTCCAAGCACTGGAGACAGACAGAAAAGAGGAAAAGGGAGGGGGGGGGGGGGGGGGCATGCCCCTTTATATGTTCAAAGAGAAAAAGTTGCAACACTGCACTATACCATCTTGGGTCTTGACAGGAATAGCTTTTGTGTCGAGGGTTAATCATACATGGTACTGTAAATTACTTCAGCATACTGTAGGTCTTGACATTCATCGACATTCATACATGAAACCAGTTACTTATATCACAGCATAAGACCAAATTTTCTTTAACTTATACAGGCCAAACATTTAAACAGATAGCTCAACTGCTTAATAAATTGTTCATTTAAGTGAGCTGAAGCATGACATATAAGCCCCAGTATTTAAAACAATGGACTAAAAATAAGAATGTGGTAAGATTATCTCCCCTATGTTACATCTGGTGGGAAATACAGGTTAGAGTGATAAATACTAAGAAATTTCTGTGTATTATGGCCTAACACAAATGTGTATGTAACATGTATTCACTGCAAGTCCCTTTTGTGGAATGGTAGATCTGCAGGTCACATACTGAAAGGTATCAGATCCTCACAACATGTTTTAAAAATACTGGAATGTGAATTCTTTGATGACAGTAAAAAAACCTCAAGTTCTTGAAAAGTGACTTACACTGCTAAGTTAACATATGTAATGATACAGGTTCAGATAAAGGTCATCTTCATTGTTTCTCATTCACATATACTGTTGACCACTACTCGTGTATACTTTAGTGGAAATCTTGCAGCATAACAGTCATAATGTCTTATTTCATTGTGGCACATAGTTTCATGTTAGAGAACACTGGGACGTCCAAACCCTGCCACAGACATTATTATTTGTGCTTCCATCACAGATAATCACCCTACTCATTACAATATTCCCCTTAATTCCAGACTTCTGCCACAGGTTATCAATCCATGTAGAAAGAAAAGAGTTTAAGAATTTTTGGGAAAAATTTCCAGGAATGAGAGAACCAAGGAAATCCCAAAGAAAAAGCTCAGGAATGTTCACATGCTGACATATTTCAAATCCAAACATTAAATGACAAGTCAAGCATAAGGAATCATGTAGACTGCAGATTCCTGATGCTATGTACCATAACTGAAACACAATATACTTAAATAAAAAGTAGTACACATAAACGCAGCAGTGCAACAATTTTGAGCTTGTAAAAGTAACGTGTTACTGACACATCAAACAAGTTACCAAAAATTTTGTATCATATGTAATTATTTTTTAAAAATTCATATACATTCAGGAAGAATATGAATAAATGAATTTAAAATATTAGTACTTAATTTCACGTGTGATTCAAAACGAAAAGGATGTACGAAACTGCCAGACAAATTATTAGCATAAAACAGAGCACTTCGGGGTCATGAGACTCAAGAATGTCAACACCAAACAGGTGTCACCATTCATAAATGGCATGAACCATATGCATAAGAATACCGCTACAACCACAACATTGCCTTTATACAGGTGTTTCATGAGTTGTGGACATTACTGTACAAGATGATTTCCTAAGCCTTTGTGATCAAAGAACCTATTAACATGGGTCCTATTCTCAATGGTTTTTGTGCTACAGGTGGTCTTTAATTCTCATAAACACGTTCCAGTGAACGGCACATACAACTCATGGAGTGATATTATATGCTACACGACACTGAACAGCTGGTGGGTGACATAAACAATTTCCAGGCTTATCTTTGCACTTTGAAATGAACTATTCACAACCGGGCAGAAAGGGGTGTTGTGGCAGAGGCTGGGATGTTTGAAAACCTGAATTAAGCAAAGGTCAGTGTAAAGTAAAGGCAGTTTCTTTCTTGAAGTTAAATTTAGACATTAAATTTATCAGATAATGTATTCCTTTACTGTCTATTCTAAGTTTCAAGCAGTCATTAACTCCATAACCCTTCAATACCTGACATGTTTGTGTGAACCTTTTTGATCACAGAGACCTAGGAAATATCTCCTATGGTTATGGCTACAACTCATGAAATACCCCTTATATTAATATGAAGCAACTCATCTCTGTTTTGAAATCAGGCTGTTATTATTTTCATACTCTTAATTCTTTACCTGAGAAACTTCTCCCATTTGTATGCTATTTAGTCTTGTAAAATTACACTCTTTACAACTGAAACAATTAGAACTGTAACACCCCAGGGCATGCCATGGCTCAGGAGGTTGGTCACCAGCCTCTCACAACAGAGACGGGTTCAATTCCAGGTCAGTCAATGTGGGTTTTGTGGTGGACAAAGTGGCAGGTTCCCCCCCCCCCCCCCCCCCCCCCGAGTACTTCCAGTTTCCCTTATCATTCCGCCTGTGCTTCATACTCATATCTAATCCAGTTACCATCAATACTATATAATCTTAGCAACTGACAGTGCTGTTAAATAAAACACTTCTTTCTGTCTCTCTCTGGACCTATGTTGCTACTTTGTATCAGAACTATGAGCTACCTGATATTTAGCAATTAAGCTACAGACATTACACATATTGTTCTACATGCCTTCTATGATCAGGCTGTAAATAACAGTGGTGGAAAGGATTAAACTTACTGCCTATTACGATTAGGATTTATGAGTGTACAATGAAGAGGTGCTGTTACGAATCTACCATATCTCAAAATCCTATTCATTTTAGTCATAGACAATAATAAAGCTTCAGACAGTGGTATTCAGAGTTATTTTTTTTATCCCACAGTCTTTTAAACCAACACATGGCAATTTATGTACAGAGGGTTTGCAATTATATTGATGAGGTCAACAGACTGGTGCCATTAGCATTTGTACACACATTTAAGCTGTGTAAAAGTATTTGCTGAGGAAGTTATTACATGCTTTTGTACTCAGGAGAGAATATATTTTAAAATTAATATGAGACAATAACAGATCTCTCTCTCTCTCTCTCTCACATGCATACGTATGTGCGTGTGCACACACACGTATTCCATCATGACAGTTGGATAGTGGACCCCCATATTAAGAAGTGACAAGGTCAGGTAGTAGACTTGGTATTAACATTCAACAAGATAACCAATAAGGAACTTCGGTTACAGAATTAAGGGGGGATAGTTTGAAAATACATGTAGAAGTAAATCTCTGGCAGGGCCAGTGGCCATAGTACTACAAAAGTCTCCCCCCTCCCCCCAGTTGAAGTATATGGTTCAGGAGGAGATTTAATCATATGAACTGATATTTATTTGACTGTACTGTATATGGTAAACTGATGTTCTTCAGTTACATTAAACCATGTTATATGTATGTGCTTGATATTATCCTCGAGGGTGTTTTCACGCCTTCCTCCAATAAAGTCCCAATTTTGACAGACCAGAGGGCTCAGGAGAATATGAGGATTGGCCGAACTGTCTCAAGCCAATCCTATTCTCCACAACTCACTCACCCACTTGTCATATATAACCTACCATTTTCCATCTTGGCTTATTTCTCCACTAAAGATGGAGGACACAGGTTCCCCTGAAACACTGGTAACCAACCACCTGCCAGACTACACACTGTCATAACTGTGGACACCACAATCTAAAATCTTCAGTGCCACAAAAACTTAAAATCTCACAACAAATTCTGTCAGTCAAATTCCATTCACCTGGAGAACAGAGAACATGTTAATTTTATTATTCTCACCTCAAAAATTAAAAATGGGTCCATTACACTTACAAGTGAGAAAACAGCACCTTATTTTAAAGTATGACTTAAAAAATGGCTCTCCTGTTTTAGGAACAATCTGCAGATATCTAGGCAAGGAGACATCCTCCCATTAAATTCAGTAATAATGATGCTGAGGACAACATGCGAGATTTGATTCACACATCATCAAAGAGTCCTCGAGGTGGAGGACCAACTCTATCCCTTGATACTGGTAACCCATCAAACATACCACCTGTTGTATCTGGAATGAAACTATTCGCCAATGTGCCTCCCTGATACAGCACTGCTGATTCATGATTGTGAGCACCTTCAGTACTCAGCATGGCATCCAAACCTGTACCTCCTGAAATTTCTGAATGTGTGTAGTACCGGTTGTTGCTGCTGTTTGGGCCATAGAAATGATCACTGCCATTTGTTGATGCTGTATTTGTAGAAGCTGTACTGCCACCTACATAATAGTCCATAGGTTCAACATCACGAAGGAGAACAGCTCTAGCAGACTCTGTTGAATCATCACGATGCAGAGGACGCACTGCAATGTAAGAATGGATGTTATGTATATGAATGATTACTTTTTAGCTTTCATTTGGTATTTTTCAAGACAACATACCATATTTACTTGAATGTGAGATGAAAATTCGCTGTATGAAAAATGGTGGTTGGGGGGGGGGGCCTTATAATCATACACAAAGTTAAACATTTTCTGTGAATAGGGTGAATGTTTTTGTACCTGGCATGGCTAGGTGAACAGAGAAAATTACACAGCTGCTACAATAATTATACACATTATTTTATACTTCTGATTTAATTGCTGACAGCTCATTTCAAGTCAGAATATTAAAATGTGAAGCTGTTAAAAGTACTCCACAAAAATCATGTGTGATCATGTTGAAAGGAGAGGTACAACATCTAAAATACCGAAACCAGCACATTACAATTATAATGCTAATTTTCAATTAACGGTACTTAAACACGCAGATGAAACCAACAACTGTCATGTGGCATGGAAATTTCATGTCACAGAACAAAATGTGTTACTAAAGAAAACAAAAGAAATTATTATTAATGAGAGCAATTCAACCCAAAAAGCATTCTAGGGGCCCAAGCAGGGGAATTTCAATGCCACTGACTAAACGGGCCCCCCCCCCCCCCCCACTTACCCCATAGACAGTTTTCTTTGGTTAGCTTCCCTGGTTATCTTACTTTATTCAAGGTTGTCTGTATATTGTTATTTGTTATGTAAGCTTCAGTTTTTGCTTAATATCTGTTACTTACATATTGTCTAAACTTAATTCTTTCTCCCCTTCACTACACCCATTCAATCTCCTCACCATGTGGACAGACTAAGCACTAGCACCACCCTATCCCCTCCACCCAATGTACCACTACTTTACTTCTGATCCCCTGCAGGACTAGGTCAAGTAGCAGACACGATACATAAATGAGAAAGAATGATAATCAGCCTAGTGAAATGGTCAAACTTATTTTTGATACCAAACAAATTCAGGCTGAAAGTACAATTCACCCACAACACTGCTTCTATAAACTTAATGGTCAGAGTTCATATAAACAAATAACATTTTCACACAATTTCACTGTACAATGACCCAAGTGTTCTAACATTCTGTAGTCTATAATCACTATACCTTTAAACATAAAAGTTCACACATAAGCATAAATCTAAGTTAGGTAAGACAAGTGTTCTGCTACAATCCTGTTAATGATTATCTCTCACCCAAGGTTTTGCCCAGCATAGTTTCGACTACACATGGTTGAAAGTAATTAAATATTATGGGGAAGAAGGTTTGCTCAATGCTGCAAAATTTAAACATCACATACATACTACATAAATATTACATTATTAAGTAAATGTTAACAATTACTACTGATAACAGTAACGCATTTCCTTCCTCAGAAATTTTATTTTTCATTTATAGTTCACTGATGTTTCTTTTATAATGAGCAAAGTTTAATTAACACTGCAACATTTTCCTTTCTGCATATTTACTACCAAAATAATGGCATGTCTAATACACTGGTAAATCATATACACACATGATATGGTACACACAACATGTTGCCATCTGGTATTTTCAGTGATGTTGATTATGACAGCATACAGAAAGTCAATGACTTCAGTGAAGTGTGTGTGCATGTGCACGTGTGTGTGTGTGTGTGTGTGTGTGTGGTCTGCATTTCGACAGGGTGCTGAAGTTTGGTTTCATGAGTAAGGTCACCTTTCAGCTTATGACAGCATTTCCATCTACCTTGGAAGCTTATATAGCAGCATATGAAATAAGGATGCAGTTACAACCCTTATGCCTGCACTACAGCAGCAAGGAATTCAGCACTTAGTGTCTCATCTGTACCATATACAGTGAAACCTCTATCCATCGTTTTTCAGGGGACCGGAAAATTTGAACGATACATACGGGAAATGATAGTACCGGGAAACCATTAAAAATTATAGATAAGAACAATTTAATGATAATTATTACTTCTTGCTGAGAAAATCTTTCATTGACGTTTGTTTTGAGCAAACTTTACTCCTCCTCAATTCAAAGTACGATTTTTAAAGGCCTAGAACACTTTCACGACCACTGTCACTCGTGCTGTGCGCATAAAAGAAAGATCTTACTTCCATCAGCGCTTCATGCGTCTCAGCAAAGCTCTCCAGCTTCTTCTACTTCTTCCCGCTCCACACTCCCGGACGTCACGAGGCTCACGCACAGCTCCTGCACTGCTTCTACACCACAGGTTGCCACGTGACTGTCCACAGAGACGTAGTCCTCGAATTTATCTTTGTTCATGCCACTTAACTTTTCCCAGTCTTGGCGGAAATCGTCGTCATCGTTGGTCAATACGACGTCACTATCGCCTGAAGATTGTCCCTGCACGTAACCAGCTTTCCGAAAACAATTTTCGATTGTCTGCTGGGTTACTTCTTGCAAGGCTGCCACAGTGTAGTGCAAAGCTTCCAACACGTTTATCTTCTTTTTCGTATCTTTGCCTGCATCCATTAAGCATACAGCTGTTTGCACGAGGCGTTTTCTATAAAGCTGCTTATAACAGTTTATTACCCCTAAATCAAGGGGCTGGAGCACACTTGTACAATTTGCCGGGTACCGTATGACTTTTACATTTCTTAGAAACGATGTATCCTTTGGATGTGCGGCACAATTGTCCACAAAGAGGAGAATGTTCCTGTTTTGTGCACCCATACTTGCGTCTAATGAACGCAGAAATGAAGAAAAAATGTCTGTGGTCATCCACGCTTTATTGTTCGCGTGGTACTTGGTGGGTAATTTTTTTACATTCTTGAAACATCGCGGTTTCGGAGATTTTCCGATAACAATCGGCACTTGTTAGTCAGTTCCATCACTGTTAACACAAAGTAAAACAGTAAGTCTGTCTTTACAGTTTTTCCCTCCATGACAAGACTGTCCTTTGAGAGCCAAGGTTCTATCAGGAAGCACGTTGTAGAAGAGCCCCGTCTCATCCGCGTTGTAAATATCACGTTGTTCGTAGCCCTCCAACAAAGATGGCAGTCTTTCCAGCCACGCTTCCGTGCTTTCGCTGTCCACTGCCGCACTTTCTCCGACTAACTTCTTGTATACTAGGCAATGCCGGTCCTTAAACCTCGCTAAACCATCGCTTCAAATTAAAAAAAAAAAAACTATCAGTGCGGGAAAATGTTGCGTCAGGACCGTGATTTTTCAACTATTGGTGTGGGAAAACGACAGTTCGAGGAACAATGGAGGCGGGAAAAAATAGTGTTATTTATATGGGGCTAATTTCGGGACCAAATAAGGCAGACGATACATGCGGGCGAACGACGGTAACGGGAACGATGGATAGAGGTTTCACTGTATATAGAGCCTGTCTGGCAAGAGGATATATACTCAAAGCTTGGAGACAGGTTAAGGTGACATTTATTCCTAAACCCGGAAAGGCTAACTATACCGAGGCTAAGGCATATCGTCCTCTTAAGCTATCATCTTTCATGCTGTAGATGATAGAGAAACTGGAGGACAGGCATATCAGGGACAAGATATTGAGGTTTCATCTCTTACATCAAAACAAGTTTGCCTACCAACCAGATAAGTGCACTGAAACTGCACTGTGCACAATGTGGTCACACACACACACACACACACACACACACACACACACAGGGAAATAGCACTTGAAAATTTCCTAGATACTGAGGGGGCCTTTGACAGTACCTCATTTGAAGTCATAATAAAAGCTGCTGAACAGCATGGGATTGGGTGCACAATTTGTTGGTGGGTTGGCTCCATGCTGGGTTGCAGGGAAATTACAGCCACACTGGCAGGAGAAAATCTGGAGGGGTTTTTGGCCAAAGGCTGTCTGCAGGGGGGCATTCTATCACCTCTCCTGTGGAGCCTGATTGTGGATGAACTCATAACAGGACTCAATGGGAATGACTGTTATACACTGGGTATACAGATGATACTGCTATCCTAATAAGCAGAAAAGTGATGTGATAGAACTCAGTTGTCTATCAATCCCCAAAAGAGGGTTACAGTACCATTCACTAGGAAGAGGGATTTAAGGGGTCTAAAAGGAGCTAACCCTCCCTGGACAACCACTGAAGCTGACTACTGAGGTCAAATACCTTGGGTCTTACTCTGGTCAAGGGATTAACATTGAAGGCACACCTGAAAAATGTGATGACTAAGGCCTACATGGACTTTCTGGACCTGTAAGGGTACATTTGGTAAAACTTGGTCTGAAACCCAGAGCAGTGTACTGGATATACACCATGGTATCATACCCATGTTGACCTATGGCTCCACAGTTTGGTGGCCTAGGGTTTCATACAAGGTCAGCAGGATGGAACTCAGCAGGTTACAGGGATAAGCCTATATGACTAACACAGGCGCGATGAGGATTGCCCCAGCAGCTGCAACAGAGGTCCTCCTGGGACTCCCTCCTCTTTGTGCGATGACTGAGGCAACAGACCAAGCAGGGATCTACATACTAATGTGCAGCCAGCTGTGGAAACCTAAATCCAAATATTTTGGTCATGCCAGAAAATCTCAGGACATGGAGCATGAACCCATCCTACAGATGGGGACTGACAGGATGATACAGAGGTATGCATACCACAAGCAATTCATGGTCCAGTTTCCTGACAAGGGTGAGTGGCAGAACAAGTTCAAACCAGATATTAACACACTGTGGACTGTGTGGCCCTTTAATTAAATACCCCCAGTTCCCAGACATTTTACAAGCTTTAAATGTTCAACCCCTGAATATATTCTTACTTACAACTTGAATTTACAGATGATACTCCTGAACCCAGTACTGAAGAAACTGCATATAAAGAGTCTAGAAGTTCATCAATGAGTGGTATTTCTCAAAACAAGACCCTTTGAGAAGCAGAACAATACAGACTTTACAAATGTATCTAGTTTCACTTCACTTCTTATGTGCAGCGCGCACTTTACAATGTCTTGCAGGATACTTCTTCTTGCCCTTCCCACCAGCAACAGTTTTGTCCAGTTTGTGTTTGCTGAAATTCCTGGAGAATATGCCTTGGGTGGTCCTGTATAGGCCCCCTTGAAATTGGTTACTTCTCTGGCAATTGCAATTCATCAGAACTGAAGTCAGTTGGATTCTGGACTTCCAACATCCAGGACCTTGCTTCCTCAAGCAGGAAGTTCGCATACTTTCTTCTTTTGTGTTTAGCTTCTTGTAAGCATAAAATGTATTGAAGAGTGCACAGTTTAGCACATACAATACCACCTTTTTCAACTGACAGTTTTCCTCAGAACTGAGTAATAACTGAGGTAATGGTCTGCCCTGTCTACACCCTTCATGAATTTACTGTACTGGATAACAGTGTAAGGTTTCCTTATTTCCATGTTTGTTTTTCTGTCTTTCCTTCCTGTGATCACTATTTTTGCATCATGGATTGTGCTTATGATTCGCACAGGCCTTTGTCCTTCCACACTTGAACTGTAACGTCACCTTTGCGTCAGAACACAAACCTTTCGCCAAGTGTTTGGTTTCCCGTTCTAGTTCAGGTGGAATCACTGTTAGGCCTCAGGTGCCACAAACTGTCACCTTTCTGTCCAGCAATGTTTCAGCTAATCTCCCAGTATTATAAAAATTGTCTTGATAGATTTTCCCTGGATTGTATGTCCTAAATTTCAGGTGACCCCCACCATGGGATCGTAGCTTCATCAAGTGACAGTTCTTGCTTTGGGCTGTAAATTGACCTAAAGTTCTGTAGAAAATATTCATACACAGGTTTTATTTTGTACAGCCTCCATGCATCTTGTGTTTGCTGGCTGTTGTCACTAAAATACCAGACTTGCCAAATAGATTCAGAACAGTTTCTATTAGTGTGAAGAAAAAGGGTGTGGAAACTGTGGGGTCAGTTGACCAGTAGTCTGTTATATTATCCTTTATGACTTGTCCCATTGAAATTATTAGTCCCAAAATCTTTCTCATTCTTCAGGTGTAATATTGGACTACTTTGGTGTTTTAAGCGATACCTTCCATTGTTGTGCATTATGACTAAGGTAAAGATTAGCCTGTTCAGTAAATAACAGTATAAGGTCATCACCAATGATTGAGCTCATGACCTCAGGGTTACTGATTACTATAATCAAGCATGTGGTTCCAAGAAAAGGTTCGTCACTTGGTTTTTTAATCAGTTTTGAAGTACACGTCACTTGTTTTATTGTCAGAGCTATCTGGTTCACTACTTTCTTCCGCTTCTGTAATTGTTTCATGGTCACTAGTAAAAACTAAAGTACAATGTCACAATTGTTTACGTGAACTAGTTGTGGGGATGTCACTGTCATTGTCCAAAATTTCAGTTTCACTATCATCAGACACATCAGAAAATGTATCCGCATATAACTCAGACAAAATATCATTATCTTTCATAACACTCCTACACAAAGCCATGATTCCAACTGGAGGAAGTTATGAAACAAAATAAAGAGGGTATCTGAATCTGTGGTCACTCTGTTGGAGTCCTATGGTGCTAAGAATGTGGGGTCAGGAAGGGTTTGTGTGTTGTTATTTGAGACCTAAACATCCTGCTTCAAGATGTAAGCAAGCTTGATGCAATAAGCCAGACCAGCCGATAAAGGTGTCTGTAGGATGATGTGTACGAAAACATCAAACTATGTGACCCATCGACAATGCAAGGGATAGCAATCATGTCTTTATACGCGACCCATCAACGAAGTTTTAAAGGGGGCCTGGTCTGGTAAACAGATGAGCCCAAGACCAATAAAGGCACTGGCATTGGGGTGTACAGATGGGGCTCAAGAAGGTGGCATAGCTTCAGCCCTGGGCTCTACACCACAGTATTCCAGGCCAAAATATATGCCATTATGGCTTGTGTAATGGAGAATATAACAAGGAAGGCAATGTATGTATAACATAACACCAAGATGCGTTTGCATAACCATTGTTGCCGTGGGAAAACAATAAGTATTACATATTCTGTGTGTGTGTCTGTAACCTTAGTTATCCAGCATGTAAAGTGCATGCACCATATTATATTGTCATCTGTGGCCTGTCCAGCTCTACCATATTCTTTCTCATAAACAGCATTTTTTTGAAAAAAGGTTACTGAACATAAAATGTGTCTCGATTTTCTCTACCACTTTTGCCTGAAACATTTCTCATTCTAAGAAGAATTCAGCGAGATACTATCATAAATGTATACAGGTCTTCATGTAAAGTACCTGTTATTCTTATCAGATTTTAATGAAAACTGAATTTTCTTGACAGATTTTCAAAAAATATACAAATATCAAATTTCATGAAAATCCATCCACTGGAGGCCAAGTTGTTTCATGTGGATGGACATCACAAAGCTAATAGCTGCTTTTGCAATTTTGCAAAAGCTCCTAAAAAAGGGCTACACAGGTAGAAATATCTATATTCTTTCCGACAGTTGAACAGCCATTAAGGCCCTTGACAGTTTCCAGATACCTTCTAAATTAGTCTGGGACTACCACCAATCCCTGGTGAAACTGGCAGAACATAACAGGATCCAACTGGTATGGGTGCCAGGATACATGGGGACTGATGGAAATGAAATAGCTGATCAATTAGCCAGGCAAGGCTCCTCAAATCCACTTACAGGACCTCAGCCCTGTGCTTGGCATATCTGCAAAGGTTGCCAGCAGAGTGACCAGAAGCTGGACAAGCAGGGAACAGGTTTATTGGCAGTCCATGCGTGGACAAAGGCAGGCTATGGGCTCTCTTAAGAGACCCTCTAGTAAAAGAGCTGGGGAATTACTCCACTTGAGCAGAAATCAACTAAGAAAAATGATGGGGCTGCTTACAGGGCAGACATTTAAAAGGACATCAATTATACTTGGACTGGTAGACAGTTTCAGGTGTGATAGATGCCACCACACATTTGAAATGGCCTCACATATTCTTTGTGACTGTCAGTATTAAGATTTAGACACCCAGGCCATCATTTCTTGAAACCAGGTGACTCTGCTGACACCTCCATCAGCAAGGTACTGCATTTGGTTCAAAGTGCGGGGCTGTGGAATGCTTGAGCAAAGGGTTGCACAAAAGATCAGAAATGGTCGACAAGGTGCAGCAGTCAGTGCAATGCCCGCCCTAATGTACTCTACTCTACTCAACAACCCTTCCAAGGAACCCCTATTTTAACACATGCCTGAATAAATTGCAGGCAACAGCAAAGAAGGTGATGCACAAAATTTTCACCACACTAGAAACATCACTACAAAGTTACAAACACTAAAGCAGTGAAATCAAAACCTACCCCTGTCTTCTGGTTTCTGTCGTGCAGTTCGGTATCGTGATGTTGCTCCACCAAATCTTTCCTGAAACTCTCGGCGTCGGTTAACAGAATCCTCTGCTCGTTGTCGGCGCCGTTTTTCTGCACATTAAATACCACCTTCAATATTGCAAAATAATGCACCATCAAAATACAGTTAATACCACTACAACCTTGCATACATACAGACTTCCAAAACTGAGTAGTCACATACGCGTTTTTACATTTTTGGAAGTAAAATGTCACTATTTAGATAAACGGGTCATTAATATGCATGTTAAAGGGCCTAGGATCCTTATTTATAAGGAAACACAGGCTTTATGCATTTGTGTGTGTATGGCGCTGCCCTTCTGTTCACATCAGTATGTCTAACACTAATTACTTCTAAGCCAATAAATGAATTTACATTAAACTTGGTTCAAATATGAAGCCATCAATGACCACTCTACCCTTGAACTTTTTAATGTTATACCACCAATAACAGCAGTATGGTGGCTGCAAGGACTTCTAGTGCCACTTAATATACTACTGTTCTGAAGATTGCCATGGTCAAATTTCTGTAGAATGCTGAACACGTGATGGTTGTGCATAATCAGTTTGATGGCAATAACTAAGTATGACTTAAACCAGGAATGTGAAATCTTCTGAGACTGATCACGACATCTTCACAAATTTCAGCAACCATAACAATTACAAACATGGCAAAGGTGCTGGTTCTGTTTGACAATTTTAAAATAGTCAGAAGCTGCACTAGTGGCAATTATGTGCACAAAGGGACTGCTAAAATATGTATTAACTTACATGTGTTGATGGCCCCACCATAACGAGTCAAGTCTTGCAAGGAAAGTTAAATGTTGAAAGTTTTTTATAAAACTTCTTGTTATTCATTTCACTCACATCCATAATAAAAATAAATACATAAATATGTTTCTAAAACTTGGCTTTAATGAATGAATATGCCTTTGATTATGTTACTGCACTCCTTTGGACAGGATACAAAAGGTAAAAGTATATTTGTCTCTGTGTTCCACAAAAAGATATGTGGGAATGAAGGTATGGCTCCATGCATTCCTATCATCCACAAGTCGGAGGTGATTGGTCAGCTTCATGCTGAAGCCACTTTTCCCTAAGAGAAAGAGCTCCCAGCACCTTTCTCCTGTAGCTTGGGAATATGACAATAATTAAGATTTGTTGTGCCAAATTATGCAATGCCATAAACACATACACAATTAAGACACCACTACATGAAATTCATCTAACAAGCACACAAGATATAATAATTATACCTCTCTTGATGAGTTCACGGCCTTCTTCTACAAGGTCTGCAGTCACTTCATCATCACCAACAAACTGCTGGAACCCAAGAAGTGATAGCAGTCGTGATCCTACACTAAAGTATGTTGCCAAACAAAAGGCCAGCATTGCCATAGGGAAATACACATTAAAGCCATCAGATACAATAGATATCACATCCATGTGGCCCATAACCTGCAAAAGAAAGACAATGCTTATTCCTCAAAGGATAATTTTCTGTGGTATTTTGGCATGCATAAAACATTCTCACGCTAACACTAACAAATCATTTATGTTAGCTGATCCGATGCTGGTCTCCACTTCTCTTGCAGACAGGCTTGCGATATGAGGTCAATTTACAGTTACAAGCTTCTAGTTTGCATACAAACACCCAGACATGGATCTTTCTCTCTGTACAAACACACATTCATCTGTTGGTACACTTTGTAGTCCTCAAACAGTTAAAATAGTATTTTAACCAGTTCCACCACTCATACACTTACAACAATTTGAATCCAACACTCTCCTCACCCAAGTACCAATTCTAATTAGTAATTCTTAACTGATGACCAAAAAACAGCATGCTTTGCATAACAAAATACAGTAAAACCTGTTCCATGAATCTCAAGGGAAGTAATCATTCTTCTGTTGGACACAAGTGCTTACAAATAAAAAGATACTGCACAATACACACTCCATGGATTTATGGCCCAAATAACAAGTTGGAAATTATTTTCAGTACCAACATTCCTTCTCATATAAACTCACTGTAAAATTATACAAAAACCTGTACATGGACAACTACAAATGTCTAAGCAGATTATTTTTTCCTAAATTACTATTTTCTCTTCAATTTCCATTCATCAGAGATAATTTTACACTTGGGGTTTCTCAAGACCTGAGAAATTTTCTGCTTTAAAAGCCTGTTCCCATTTAATCCACGTTCCATTTCCATCAAGTTTTCCTGTATTATGCAAGGAAAATAAATGACAAAAAGACAGGTATTTTTTTTTATTTAGGATTAGTACATGCACAAAAATATTCCTATCTGAACAGGTAAAACACTTCTTAGAAAATTAGGTATTATACACAGCACACATATATCAATTTTTCAACAGCATGACCATTTCAATTTTTCCTTTCAGGATGAGGTTTTGTTGACAGACCTGGACTCATAAGGTGACCTCTGAGTGGTGCCACTAACCTTCCATCACACACAGCACATAAACTATTAAAATTATTCATCTGTTTAAGTTGTTTATTGCAAAATGAGACTTGAGGGTAAGGCAATGTACAAGAGGGTAAATGATTCAGCTGAGATGGCTGATCAGGACCAAACAAAATAAGAAGCAGAAATGGTATCTACCACAATTCTAACTTCATACCTGTGTATAATGAGTTTCCCAGATGTGATGCTTGATAATGTGGCTATCCATGTGAATAAGGCCAAGAAAATTGAGACACATAGGTGGTGTAAGACGACACAGCATCATTCCCGAAAATACCAGTGAGTATTCATCTGTCTGGTGATTGGGGGCTAAGTAGTACAAATTCAGGAGTCGTATTTTCAGCACTGTCGAGTACGCACAGTAACACATGTATGCAATGATCATGGTGGACAAAACCTTAAAAAAAAGTATCCAATTACTGGAGGCATACTGTATTGTGTCATACAGTCAAAATCAACATGTGTTTGATTTTTCACATATTTTTCAACAAATGCTGATAAACACAGAGCAATCTACACACAATATAAATTGTTTAATGTGCATATTTCAATGTTCAACAATGAATACTTATTTTCCAAAGCATAATTAAATGTTCAATAATAACAACTTATTTTCAAACGCATATTTTAGAAGTTCAATAATCATACTCTCCAATGCACATTAATATATCAAATGCACTTCAATTCCAAAGGCGTAAATTATGACATCTTTGTAAGAGAAAAATTTCAAAATAATAGCCCAGGCCAGTATTTACAATTTGCTCATAATGTGCTACCATTTCCATGCAGGCTACTATGTATGTGCTGGCCATTAATTTAAAAAATTGTGTTACTTAATGACAATTCTCTGAAATGCACTGAATGCAAGAATGAAAGTGAATTAAGAATTAAGGATACAAAATGAAGCAGGAGAAGTGTAGAAAGTTGTCTAGCAGAACTATGAAGCAACTGAGGAACATGTTCCATTTCATAGCATGTAAACACTTCCTGCATAATGATATCTCATCTGAACTGTCACAAAACTCATACCATTTATTTATACATACATTAAGCCATCAAATAAAGTACTTAACCCATGGACTTACCCTTCCATCAAAGAGACTGAATTCAAAACTGCAAGCTTCAAACTACCCAGCTGTCTCTACAGAGCTCTGACATATCAGCTGTAGTTATTATGACTGACTGCCAAGAGCAATGCAGCCTTTACATTTCAAGCTTTTGTATGAGCTATCAGCACAAAACATATAGTCTTGAGGGACGGTCAACAACATGCACAGCAAATGAGTGTTTATTTTACAAGGAAGGTTGAAACTGGCAATTTACAAAAACACTTACAGAGCTAATATGGGAAGTGAACAGGCGAAACACATTACGAGGGTTATCCAGAAAGTAAAGATACAAACGCAATAAATTTTTTAAAAATAGTTATTAACAAAATTGAGTGAAAAAACTCTAAACACATACCTTTAGCTATTTTTTCAACATAATCACCACCTTTGTCAAGGCATTTGTTTAGCCTGGGTACGAGGTTTCGTATTCCGATGTCATAGAGCTCCGCCACCAGTGCACGCAACCATGCAGTGACTTCGTTTTTCACCTCTTCGTCTTCGTGAAACTTCTGGCCGGCCAGATGTTTCTTTAAGTGCAAAAACAAATGGAAATCATTGGGAGCGAGGTCTGGGCTGTGAGCGGGATGGTCTAAAACTTCCCAGTTGAAACTCTGCAACAACTGCTGCGTTGCTCGAGCGGTGTGCGGCCTTGCGTTGTCGTGCAGTAAGGTGACGCTGCGTGTCAGCATCCCTCGTCCTGCACGAAAGGGGGTTCTTCTGGTTGATTTTATGCCTCACGGGACCACCATAAACTCTGCGGCATATTGTGAAACACTGAAAAGGCTTAGACGTGCAATTCAGAACAGAAGATGAGGGATGAAGAGGTTGAAAAACGAAGTCACTGCATGCTTGCGTGCACTGGCGCCAAAATAGTTGAAAAATAGTTAAGGTATGTGTTAAGAGTTTTTTCACTCAATTTTGTTAATAACTATTTTTAAAAAATTGTATTGCGTTTGTATCTTTACTTTCTGGATAACCCTCGTACAAACATAGTGTAACCACGTAAACAAGATGTCTTAAATACATAATTTTCAACTTTTACTAATACAGAGTAACAAAACAACAATTTTAACCACATGACAAATTTTCATATTAGGGGACTACACGGTTATCAGCCCAACCCACTGATAAACTTGGATGGCTGTGGGCAAACTACCTGCTCGGGTAAATTTTGCTACTTTGATAGCTGTGAACTGCAATCAGATTGAAGTCCAAATATTTGACCTATACGAACACATATAGCAAACTTTGATTTTGCACTTTTAAATGGACAACCTAAAATAAAAATAAAATCAAAGGAAGTCTAAAATCTGGCACAGTAACATAATGTGACATAAAGAAAAATATGAATTGCTTTATACCATACCTTTGGCAAGCAATTTAAAATGTCTATGTGTTTGAACTTGGTAACAGAGTGAATACCAACACAAATTACCTACATATCATATTATTTATTTAACCAAACAGCATATCAACTTGCACTATAATATTAACACATTCACTGCCAAAGTCGACCATGGTCGATTTAAGTACAGTATTTATGTTTTAAATTACCAGCGTCGACTTCAGTTAATCTAAAGTTTACTCTGCTCTTTTGCCTTAAATAGGCCACGCACACAATAAGTTCTTTCAGGAAACATATTATACATCTTTATTAAAACCTAGCTGACAACTAGAAAAAATATATGCATTTTATATATAATTTTATATATAATTATATTTTATAATTTATAAGATGACACACTAGTTGTTTAACATTCAAAAAATCGCTGGCAATTTAACACCGTTGGGGATTTAAATGCCCAGCAGTGAACGTGTTAATTCATTATGCACTGTATAAGATTTCTTTTCTCCTTTACGAGCTAGGAGAGTGTTATCCGTAGTGACTGGGTTACGTACTGGACAACCAGAAAATCATGGTTCGATTCCTGACAAGGGAAAGAATTTTCTCTTCTCCAAACTGGCTCTGGAGACCACCCAGATTACTACAAACTGTGTAACAGGGCATCTTACCCCAGGGGTAAAGCCACCAGGACATGAAGTTGACCCCTCACCGCATCTAGTGCCAAAGTTAAGAATGAGTGCAACTACCGTATATTCTCGAATCTAATGCGCACTCTTTTTACAGTTTTAGAGGGCTAAAAAATCAGATGCGGATTAGATTCGCATGCGATTAGATTCGCGTGCGGATTAGATTCGCGGTCTAGAGCTGGATTTTGGAAAAATGATTGAGCTGCTGTACGTGCCGTAAGAACAATACAATACAATAATCTATTATTTTATTATTTATTATTATAATAATATAATAATTGGGTCCAGTGAATTTCCTTCGTGACGCCTCACACCCGCTGATCGCTGCCTTGTGTTTCCGCCATAGTCGAACGTTGCTTTCATTAACTCCAAAAATTGCAGCGGCTTTGCGGTTTCCATTCTCCTCTGCGCACCGAATAACTTCACGTTTGAACTTCGCCGTATATGAGAGTCGTTTAGATTTCAGGTGTCCCTCTTCCATAACTACGGTACACGACAAATTGGAACAAGCACCTCCCACGTTTCAACAACTAAAGCTCAGCTGGCTTCAGACGAGATTGCGCACGTCTGTTGAGAAAGCCCCCGCCTCTATCGGTATGACTCATCGGCCACAGGCGTAGCGTCGGATTTTAACGCATTGGTAACATCCAATATTATTCAATCAGTCGCCCCGTGGGCAAGGGGTGGTTGAAGGAAAGGTGTGGATTAGAATCGCGAACTAACTTTTTTTCGTTTAAGAAGTCGCCAAAAACTGGGTGCGCATTAGATTCGAGAATATACGGTATACCTCCACTTCCCATATGCCTGCATGGCATGCAGAGGGATTTCTATTACTACTATCCATATTCTGGCCATAAAAATGCATTTATAAATGTACTGCCATGTCTATTACAACACGTAACATCATGTAGACACTGTCAACTTTGTACTAAAAGAACTGTATCCAAGCACAACAGCGAGCATAAAAGTACATTTGGGTCCTACAACTGGCTGAGTTGACTCATGTGAGGCTCATATGCAAATACAGTGAAACTCTCTTAAAATGTTTTTGAAACTTCCCAAGAAAATCTGACTTCTTAGGTGGGAAATGTCTTAAAAGGGTAGGGCCAAAAGGTTCTATTTTTTTATTTTTTTGTGAAGTTATTATGAATGTATACTGAATTTGTATAATTTGCAGCTGTCTTTAACACATTCTCACCTGTATCTGACCATCTAACCATTCTGTCTATAACCTTTCCTTCACAATTTTATTTACATCTTCAACTATATTGTCACAGACTTTTCATTCACAAGTTCACATTTCATTCCCGATGTTTTCTTTCCTTGAAATATTTGTCAAGCATGGGTTGTCTTGCTCTTTTTTTTCAAAAACAGTTGCAGCATACGTCTTCAGATTGCATAGGCTTTGAACTACATGCACTGGGACATCTGTGACCATAAGGGATGGTCAGTAGTTCCAGTCACTTTCACTAACTCTGCAGTGTCTTGAATTTATTTTCGGGAATTGCTGATGTAACTTATCTGAACACAGTCACCACAAAATTTTCACAATAATGCTACACCATGCCATGACGCATTTATATTACCACCAATAAATTACGTTTAAACAAGTTGTCACATGCGAGCACCCACGCATCTAGCGTCAGACTGCTGTCCCCCCAGCGGGGTGGCTTCCACCTCCACATGGCTTCTGCGCCACACGGTAGAACTCCGCGCTAGCAAGAAGGAACCCTGGGTGGTGTCGGCTAGTGCGCCTAAACTTCTTCAAATGTTATTGGCTGCCTCAGTTCCCTCCTACTGCCCAGCCAGTTGAAGTGGAAAGTCAGCTTCCACATACCAGCATTGCCAAATGCAGGCTCATGCAGGTCATGGAACAGCTACGATAGGCTACCGGCCCCCCAATACAATCTTTCGGTCGTCGTGATGGAAGAGTGACAGAGACCAAGTAGTGGGGACTGACTGATTGCAGTCTCTGCATTGCGGGAGAAATACAGCACCCCCATGCCATGAGGTTGCGTCATTCTGCTGTGTGAAACTTGGGGAAATGACCTTGGAGATTAACCTGTATGAACTGACCGCGCTATTTGAACGCTGTATTTTGGAAACAAACGAATGGAAACTCAGGGAAAATTGTTTAAGATTTTTATACAGAAAATGTATTAAATGGGTAAAAAAAACTGATTTGTCATCAACATGTGTTACTTCTTAGGCGGGAAATTTTATGTGGGGACGTACTAAAAGTGCAACATGTAATGTTAATCAAATAGGAGAATTTTGGTGCTTTTTTATCCTCACGTCTTAGGCAGGATAACATCTTAACCTGGGACGTCTTAGGCGAGTTTCACTGCATATGCCACCTATTTCACTGTGACAAATCACGACAACTGAAACAGCACCAGTATTTCTTTGAATTTTTGGAAACAGAGCACTGTAATCTGGTAAACTGCCTTTGTCAAAACCTGACAAAACAAAACAAAACTTGGGGAAAAAACAAATCACAAGAAATGTCAAATCAGTTAAAATTTAACATTGTTTTTATGGGCCTTCAGCTGAGCACAAGGACAAAGTGGACACAACCGGGAAAAACATAAAATCCAAGAGTGCAAAATCATAGTTTTGCTACATACAGTTTAGCCATGTGGACATTCTGTGATAATTTTGATGTATATTGTGAAATGTGAGAATTCCTTTTGTGTACGTGTTTTGAGTGAGCAGAATTAATGCTATGCTGTTGGGTTATTGCATGCAGAACAGCTCCACTTACCTCAATGGTGAAGTAATCATAGTTAACTTTCGCAAGATTGAGGAACTGTGCAAAGAGTGACAGAGCAGGCTCTTTATTGAAGAAAGTTACCTCCGACCAGACTACAGCTGCCGATAGTAACCCAGCTACAACAGCAGCCACCTTGAGAGCATAGCCATGAAGTACACACTTCCAATACCACTCTGGAATATGACACTACATATTACAATAATCATGGTACTGGAAGACTATAACTACCTGCTTTCAAGAAAAAAATGTGCACTGAACAAAGCAAGGAACTAAAATCTACATTGCACATTACACATACCATACAGATTGCAGAATGGGAGGAAGATCTGTCAACTAGACTGCAGCGTCTGGAATGAATTTGTATGGAAAAGGATCCTTTACATCACCATCATTCTCATCCTCATCAGCTGGTATTTCCACCAGAGTGCATAATCTTACAAAAGAAAACCCTTCTCCAGTCTCCCATAACTCCAACTCATGGGTGTTTTTAGCACTTCCCTACTTATCTACTCTGCAAACTTGATCTCTCTACAAAGCATGTAATCTCTTCAATAGTCCTTAATTTACCACCTACATTTTTAATGCTCTAGAAGCATTACTGACATACATACAAAACTAATGTCATCTACATCACAGACCCCACAATCACATCGTACAAACGTGCAGAGTATAACCACCTTTCAATCTTTCCCTAGCATAGCAGCTCTCCACTACAAACTCAGCAGAAAATCACTTTTCTTTACACTACCCTATCACTATATCAGCTTTTGTTTATCCTAACCTATCAATAAATCATCTGACCATCCTATCCTTCATGAACTCGAAACATGCTGAAAAAACCCGATATGAATGTTACATAACTGGACACCATTCTCCATTTGTCCTTTCTCATCCTTTTATCATCAGTTCAAATAAAGTAGCTGTGTGGGTGGAGATGAGAGCATTATATAGGATCCTTTGAAACAAGCAAATTATTGTGGGTAAAAATAAAGCAAAAGTTAATTAATCCACGCAAACAACAAAAAGCAGCAGGATTACCAACAGTTGAGTTGTAAACAATACGAAGCCAAAATGGCCTGGGTGGCTGAAAGGTTGGTTTGTATCGACGATCATGGCTAACTTGATTGCGGGCAACATCTTCTAGCATCACAATGAAATCCACAAGAAGACTCCACTGTGTTTCTGTGCGGTGTTGTGTCTGTAAGGCCTTAATAACCTGCCAAACAAAACACAAAATTAACAGACAAGGACTTAATTTAGCCATGCCTTCAATAATTTACTTAGAACGTAATAAAAATTAGTGTACATGTCACCTGGCCATCAACATCACAGGTAATGACTTGCAACACATTTCATTATATTTAACACAGTAAAAGAGAAGAAACAACTACCATATTTCAACGACCATAAGAAACACCAAGATTTTATTAGGAAAATGTAGGGAAAAATACTTTGTACACAAAACACGGTTTCTTCCTAGCAGCAATCAAGGATTTCTGAAATGGTAAAACTTTGTTTCATACTCCACTGCAACCTTTTGTGCTACTGTAGTTCAAGTATGCATGCTTAGTCCATGCACCTTCATAGACACTATCCCAGCAAAATCAGTGACAATGTGTGACAATTTTCTCACTATAGAAATGATCATTTGTGTAAACGCAGAAATTCTGTGATGTATGTCTACTATGCTACCTTGTACTGAATGGTGTGCCAGTAACATGACAAAGCTGGGTGGAAGCCAAGATAAACAGTGGGAAGACAATGACAAGTTTCAACAAAATAAAGTACTGTTTTCACATGCTATGTTAAACACAAAAAACACCATTAGATATTTTAAAATATCATCACTGCTAGACTTTCTTCCCTATGACTTTTCTATTATAATAACGGGAGAGTTTTATAAGTTACTCCACCCCTTATTTAATGTAAAAAGGCACAAATAAATAAGACAATTATGGCATTACCTAAAATATGACTACCAACAAAAGTTCAAGTTTTTAATTCAATAAAAGTTCTCAGAAAATGTAACACAGCATGTCATCAAGACTGCCAGCTTCTTTTGTTTCCTTTGTAAGAGGAGCACTGAATGATAGAATTACATAAAGCAAGTTCTAAAACTGCTTCTTACAATGTATGGTTTTTAATCATGTGTGTATGTTATCACCTGCTTGTGAAGTCGTACAAGTGCTTTGTCTGAAGGAGCATCAGTGGGCGTATCATCAGGTACATGTTGTCGATTCATTCGTTCCCGTAACTCGGGAGGGACTTTCTGCAAAATTGTCTCCAAGTTTCGATGTAAAGGATGGCCTGGACCTATGGACACAGACACTGCCTGAAGAGACTGAAAAAATAAAAACAAGCAATTATATACCAGAAAACTCTGAAATTTTGGTTTGCATGAAGTATGCGATAGCCCAGTACAGTAACTGTTTACAGGCTGTGGAATGCTGGAAAATCAGGGTTCTGTTCTGTTGTAACCTGACTCTTTCAGAACATTAACAGACAAGATTTAACACTTCATTGTCAAAATAATAACATTTATAAGCAGTACATTCCATCAAAAATATACAGTCACTAAATTACACATTTTAAATTCATGTTGTGGAGACATTCAAAACTCTTGATTCTGCACCTTTGACCAATCAAATGGTACTAATGACATACCAATAAACTTGATTGTATACATCTGTAGGTACAAATAAGGCAATCTCAGACACATGTTTAGCAAGTGATTTTTGCTCAAGTATCTACATGCCTGTTCCACATTTATCCTAATGTAAAGAAACCGTGTAAAAACGGAGCAACTGCATAAGTAACTACAGAAAGTATACATTTTAAACTTAATCTGCAATTATTTAAGAACTGAGGTCACATAAGAGAAAGATTAGATTGTGATCTTCGGGAGTATGATACCACGTAGCTGGTTACCAATATTCTGAAGGGATATGCTGCCTCCACCTTCACAGCAGAAGTCTTAGGGTTGTAGCCGAACATTATTGGAGCAGTTCGGCTCTCCCTCCCCACTCCTCTATATATAGTAGGAAGAAGAAGGGACCAGGTGTCCCGTGCCAATTGACGTTCAGTAAAGGAAAGGAGTAGACAAATGGTATTGTGCTAACGTTTGTATTGTTATAATGGAGAAATAAAGTTAAACCTTTGAAAAGAACAGTCTCGTAATTTGGTGTATATCAAATTAAAAAGTAACCAGCAACGATCGGTTATAGAGTATGGCCACAATGCAAGTGTGTTGCTTGGAGGTTAGAGGCTAGGGGGCCACTTGATGGGAATGTGACCTTCACCAACAGGAAACTTATCCAGATTAATGCACTGACTCACCAACCTCTAAGCTGACCTCTACTCTCTCCACTAGCAGAACAAATATGTTGGTTAAAATTACACCAAGCAAAGGCATACAGCAGTATAAAATATTTTCAGGCAAAGCATATCCATTTTGCAACACCATGGATCCCACACTGCTAAAGTAATTAAAAAATGTTTCCCAAATATGGGCATCTCCATACAGGTGACTAACTCCACAAATGAATTTTTAGGTTTGTCATATGTTGTGTTCGATATAATATAAGGGAAATAAATTGCCATCAACACAACTAGTAGTGTACTAGTTGTGTTGTGTTGACGGCAATTTATTTCTGTCTACAAATGAACCCCTACACTGATTGAATTCATGCACTTAACACAAATCAGACCAAAAATCATGAGGCTTTAAAGGTGTGTTTTCCAACAGCAAAAGCTTCTGTGATAAGCTTGAGAGAGACATCCCTTCGTGTCACATGCAATGCAAGAAGCACATTACCAACAATGTGTTGGGCAGTCACCCACTTCCCATGACCCTCTATGCATTGTGCTACCTCTAACCAATATGCCTGCAGTGTGGCCATACCCCAAAGGATCGTAAGGCAGAAGACAATAATTTAAATCAAGCGTTACAATCACCTCTAGAATATCATCAACAGTCTCTTCTGCCTCACACTTTTCAGAGCTCAGTTTGGCTGCCTTGAAGTAGCTGTAGTTCAGTACATAGCCACGTTTGCTAGAATTCCACAGAGAGCGTGGAACTTCTACTAAAGCATAGCCTAAGAGCAGCACAAGAAGAAACAGGCCCCATGTGTTACTAGCTGATGATGCAATAGCCTTCAGCTTCTGCCTGAAATTCAAACAACCTTTCATTTGATCTCTCTTTAAAAATGAACATATATAAATACAAGGGAGAAAAAAGAAGGGAAACAAAGAAAAAGAAGCAAATAAATGTAATGTAAAAGCTTACAGTACATTCTACATCAATACTAGTATCTCTGATCGAAAGTTAAGTCTTATGTCCCTCCTTTCTTCCAGTTAACGTCATTCAAATTTCTGAAATCTGTAAGCAATTCCCTATGCAGTTAATAATGGACCATAAATGTTTAAACAGGAAACATTTCTCACCCATCAAGGTCAAGACCTGGTTTCAACGCAATATAAATAAGCAGGACTCCACAAATGAAGAGATAAGATCCATAATAGATGGCATTGTCAATCAGAGCAGATTTCAGCTTTCCACGCACAGTAAAATCCCCAGCCTTTATGTAGGACTGCATCAGCGGTAAAACAAGCCTGTAAAAACCAGCAATAATTCTGTGTGTGAACCATCAAAGGCACCAATTACACTCTTCTTTTCATATCAAAAACGCAACACCAAAGAAACAATTGCATATTTATATCCCACAAATACTGGAATTCGTTGACACTTGACATTTCTACTACACATGGCGTTCGGAAATTATGGACAGGGGCTGCTGTTTTGTCAAATAACATGCTGTAAGATCATGCAAATTATCATCAGGTAGTGTAGTCTTAAGCATTCCACCATGAAATGGCCCTAGTCGTGCATGCCTGTGAAAAACTGCTGCGACAATACAAAGTCTAGTGGTCGAAGCGCATGGAAGAAGCGTTACAAAATGGGAGATGATTATCATGGGCAGAGATGGACCATGTGGTTTCTTGGAAAGAAGGCGTTAAACTGTCAGACATTCATTTTTGGTTATCTGCAATTTGTGCAGAGAAAGCATCTGCACACAGCACTGTGTTCAACTGGGCACAGAGCTTCAACAGTGGCAAGGAACTTGCACAGGTGTATGCCCATGAATGATACTGCAGCACCCCCAAGAATGGTGCCATGAAGCCATCTGGAAGCTACAAGGGAGATGGCTGCGATGTATAACCTCAAAGGGGAAAATGTTGAGCTAGCAGTTGTTGATATTCAGCCTACACATATTAAAACTGCCCAAATGAGGTGAGTCCACATCATTTCCAAATGGGCCCCTTGTACTTGATGAATAATGATAAACAGCAAAAATCATACAATCAAAAATGAATCTTTGGAGGAGATGAGGATTACTGTCTTTTAGAATGTGATGCCATGTAACAGATACATACTATCTCCAAATATGAGCTTTTAGGCAAGAGTAAGCGAAATCAATAGTAAAATGAAATAGAAGACTGGATGGGTGTAAACGAAGATACTGTGCGTATGGAAAACAAAATGTTAAGGTGGTATGGGCTTGCAGAAAGAAGGGATGATGTAGATGACAGAAGAACTCACTGTATGCCAGTGGAAAACATGGAAGGTAGGAGGACGAAAAGTGAAGAAACTAAGAACATAAACAAAGGACAGGAAAAGTTTGAAGAAAGAAGACTAGAACAGTTATGGAATATACCAGAGGAGCCTAATAAAAATGGAAAACCCAGCAAAAGAAATAATTCAGAAATGATTTGTATACTGCTGATAAACTGAATTACTTCATACTGTACATTGTACACATTCATGAATTTGAGAAAATGCATACAAGATCAGTGTGCTAACTATGACTTGGAAATGGACAAGCACTTGAGCTTCTCAAGTATATTTTCATAATACAAAAAATTTTCAACTACAGTACGCCTTCGATTTAACGGACTAATTGGGGGAAGGGGCGTCCGCTGTTGCCGAAAGTCCGTTCAATCGAATGTATTTTAAAAACATATATTAATAATGAACTTACAATGTACAGGATGTATTAAAATGTTTTTATAATGTATAAGTATGAGTAAAATATTATTATAATGTACATTGAGCTATTTTACACACCACTAAAACATCTGTTAAAAATATAAAAATAAATCACTCACCCTCTATTAACCCCCTCCCTCACCTAGATGAGGTAATACCCCCGAGCCCAACACCGGATGCACTTCTTAGCTTAATTTATAATGCTGACTCATTGACCCAACCTTTTAGTGTGCTCTATTTGGGGGGGGGGGGGGGAAGAGAGAGAGAGAGAAAATTCTAAATTTTCCCTTTAGGGCAGACATTTTTTGTCCGTTAAATCGAGGGCCTACAGTATGTATTATTTTTCAGTTACTCTAGTAGCTAGCATAACTACCATGTGAGACACTGTGATGTCCAATAAACAACACGCCATAAATTTGGAAATATATTCTCCGGCACATTGCTCCATGGTTCCTCACAGTGAACAGGTGTGATGGTGCTCGTATTTTCATTACCCAGAGAAGCATTTTCCAGACCAAACGGTACACTTGTTGAATTTACATGCAAAGAGATGCTGCCCATTTGTAGAATATTCTGGCTGGTGTTCTTGCATGCACTGACGATACACTGTCTACAAGAAGCAGACATAAGAGATTATAAATTTATAATGAAGACCTACCATCAAAATATGGTATACATTCAACAAATATACTTAGTAGAATTCATAGTGCCCCCAGTTCCAGGGCTGGCCTGATAAAACAGATAATGTAGAGTAGTCTACCTGGCTCAACACATTCTGAGGTGAAAAGTTTTGATATTCCACATAGAACAGCATCACGATGTTGTCATATTCTAATTCTTGTCCCTTTCATTGCTATTACATCTATTCCCTCAAAACAAAGCGACATAATGTCACCTTACACAAGCAGAGTCATACTTGAAATTAACCTCATGCCCACTTCCTTGTCATACATTAATATGTTAAATGAGACTTCACTACAATTTACTACACACAAACAGGGTAGGCCCTTTTAATGTTGCTATATTCTGTCAGGTGCAGTGACATAATCGTTTCGGTTGCACTATGGCCCTGGGGTCGACTCAGCCTCTAACAGAAATGAGTACCAGGAATCTTTCCTGGGGGGGGGGGGGGGGGGGGGGGGGGGGGAAAGGCGGCCGGTGCGTAGGGCTGACAACCTTACGACCTTCATGTGCTGATTGTCTAAAAACCTGGGAACCTCGACCTCCTGGAGCCCTAAGGGTCTGCCAAGGCCTGTATGGGACCACTTTACCTTTTATATTCTGTCAGGAGGACCAAAGGGATGAAGAACAGGTTACAAGAACATATGCAGTAGTGGAGGTAAATTTACACACATTCTTAATGTCATTGCATGACTTTTATCAATAACAACCTACCAGTCCTTGCATCTACATTTAAATGGAAGTCCCTTTGTAACAGTGTTATCCTAGTTTTAGATATACTGATAAACTGTATCCTTTGGTCAAAGGAGGATCACAGAACAGAAAAGGGCTGCCATCAGGTGATGAGAAGATAAAGTACAAGCACAACCTACGAACAAACTTCAAAATGTCTTGGACGCATTGTATGGCTGTTTGGGCAAAGCTGCCGAGTGTCCCAGACAGGATATTAGTTGGCAATGGGTTAACCTCAGCATTTGATGACAATCAGTGGTTAACCTGATGCTCTATCAATTTTACCCCTGGGAAAGAATCCCTGGTACCAGTTGCATATGCCATACTGATGCTTATTCATCTCACAATATGAGAGATATGTGCATGCAGCACAACGATATGTGAAAGTTTCATGCTATTACATTCAATAATAAAGGAGTTAAAATCACTTTTAAAGAGTAAGATGAAACAAATCACCTTATAGTACAATACATAAAGAAGAGGGAATGATTATACACTCTGTTTCTATAAACTAGAAGAACTGCCTGATAAAGACCCAAAGAACCTGTACAGAATGCATGGCAAATATTTTAGAGCTATCCATGGCCAACATTCAATACGGTTGATGAGTTATGTTTCAACAGTTTTCATTAACTGAACTCGGCAAATGCTTTGCTGGGGCAGTGCACTGTATCATGATGCAAGTGGACAAATCGATATGTCCTATAAATCACAATGTGTCAATACATGAAACATGGTAGCTTTATATGACTTTCCTGTTCTGCTCTCATGCACAGAAATTCATTAACTCTTGCACTCACCGAAGAAACATCCAGTGGTAGAACAAAGATAATAAGAAATGAGAAGTACCAAGCCACAAGAACTGCAACTGTGACAATTATATGGTGTTTGAGCCAATTTCCATACTTGTAGAGTAAACCAGCAGCCAAGCAAAATGTAACCACCACTTCAGTTAAAAGTGGACCCAATGTCATGATTAAATTTTATTCTGTATTTTGGCTAGTTCCTTTATCCATACATGAGAACACATATATTAAAATCAATGAGACTAGTTCAACTTTTCTGGACATTCATATGTTGTCTTTTCATCTTTTCCTCAGCTTCCTTCTGCATATTTTCTAATTTTTCAAGTGTCACAGATTTCAGTGGCATCAGTCTTGGTTTGCAAAGAATGTACTCTGGTATATCGTCATGATGTAGAAAACCTTTATGAGAAATGTACTCCTTTAATGCAGGCATCTTTCCTTCCTCAGGCATGGTCTCCTTCATTATATATACCTAAAAAAAATAAAATAAAATGTGTACATTAAGTTTGTAGATATTATATAAGACATAACTGATATGGTGTGCATGTCAAGTTTCTCATGAAAAAGATCACAATTATCAAACTGTGTCATTAATTAAATTTAAGGTATTATAATGACCCACATCTATATGTCATATAAAACACAAAATATACTTAGAAGATCAAAGCAGATATAGAAAAAAAATTGTATCATAAATGAATATTGTTTCTACAGTACTGTGTAAACCTTGTGGGTGTATGCACACAAGAGAAAATTTTGAGGTGCTTACGGATCTAAGATTGTCTCTGTCTGTCTAAAATTCATATGCTGTACAAATCCATAACCTGACGCGGAGTAAAGTTACTACTTACATGCAAAGATTGTCAGTAAAATCAGGAGAAAAAAACTACCAAGTTATTTACACACCAACCACTTGTTAAAAAGTTATAAAAGAATACACATGCCAGCTTTACAGGACTCAATGACATTCTAAAAATGGTGCGAATAAAATAATGTGAACAAAGACGTTTCTGCCAACTAGAAGAAACATTAAAATGGTATAAAACAACAGCGGTTAAAATTTTACAAGCTGTACACGGATAACACATTCCAAAACTATGTTACAACAATCATATCCACAGAGATTATAAAACTATCTTTTGACAAGAATGTGGCAAAGAATAATACGTGCACCACAGTGCGATCAAATGAGAGGTACTTCAATGCATAGGATATATCTGTGTGCTAGGTAAGCATGACCAGTGTGAATGAGGGGCAACCATAACTTCTCCCTCCTGATGGCAAAGAAAGAAGACTGCCATACTCACATGGACAGTTTCACGGCCCACAACTCTGTTGCCATGTCTGAGACCATGTATATTGCCAAGAAAAGACAACAGTGAGGAGAAGACAGACATGAACCTACAAGTCATTCAGACATGAACATTACTGCCTGGTGTGATTGGATTCCAAGTTTCCATTGAAAGACACCTCATTAATAGACAGACTTTAAGAACAGGTAGCCAATAAAGAATAACATATTTCCCTGCCTTATGAAGTTGGAACACTTAGCAGGTAATCTCAATGACAACCAGATGATCTGGTGTGTAGGTAAGAAGAAAATCACTTGGGGAGTCTGTGCAGAGGAGGCATTGTTAACATGTCCACAAAATGAAAAAAGAGACTGGTATATGTTATACATTTTGGCTACATAATTCTATTAAAACTATGGAGGTGGAAAACACAATTTTTATATACACAACTGCAACCACACCTCTAACAAATGAACTGTCAGCAGTATGCAGACCCATGTAGTGCAGACAGACGGAAAAGAGTTCCACAAAATACTTGAGATAGGTAAGTGCAGACATTACAACTCTCACGTTACATAATTTGAAGGTTTAAGCTGGAAGTAGGATACACCAAGCTTGAAGACCCTATATGAAATGACAGTCAGCGGGGTAGCTCAACTGGTACAGTGACTATGCCATGGGCCTGAACCAGTAATTGGGGGTTTGCTTCTCAGCAGGGCCAAGAATTCTCCTTTTCTCCACAGAATCCAGACTGGTTTTCAGGCATTCCGAGCCTCCTATCAAGCAAGTATGGGGGGACAAGTTCAGCAGCCCAGGCATGAAGCTAACCACTCACCTTTATCAAGAGTCAGAGATTAAAAGTTTGTGGAACTATATCTCTTCTTCCCCATATATCTTGGATGTGTGTTGCATAGTTACACAAAAGAAGAACTTTACATGTACCCATGATGATATGCAACAAGCACGTATTATGTTGCTGGACTTGGGAAAGTTAAACACCCACAGTTTGAGGCAGTCTGTGTTTTTGTTTCCTTTCAAAAGTACCAGAGTGATGAATATGCAAGTCGGGTGTCTCAGAATTGGACTTTCTACACTTTGCTATCATTCCTGGGTCAGACCATTATGTTAGGACAAGAAGGTAGACTTGCAGTGAGAGCTCTGGAATGGATAACAATCTGCTGTGTGAGTGGCCATTCCATGTGATGCTGGCTGATACAAATGTGTATTTCAATCTGGCATAGCTGCATTTGAAAAATCACAGCTCAGTCTGTGTGGAAACTATAATCTGAAATGAAATTCTGTGTAAAATGGAGTCATACCAGGTAGGCAGGCTTCAGTCTATGTCACAGCATCAACCTATCAGCAATGATCAGCTGATGCACAGTACTGAATCCCGTTAGTGGGTTTGCTTTCCGTAAATTTTTTCTGATCTCCATTAAATAAATGACTTCTGTAACTTGAGGTTCCTGGATGCCTTTACTGTCTAGGAAAATGGCCAAGTTTCTGTCATTGAATGGGTGGGCTCCAGAGCAGATCATGCAGTGAGGTGGGTTGCAGTACAGCAATTCACCAAAGGTTCAACACTCTAATACCAAAATCCAACACAGGTTACCATCAGTATTTGAATAACATAACTAAAACTCTTCCCTATACCCTAGACACAGGCTTCTTGTATCAGATTGCAAAGTGTAAAAACCAAGCAAGCAAGCTTATACAAAAAATGTTACATCACCATGAAATTTTAAAACTCTAAAGCCCTGATTCTTATTACTAATAGAGGTTTCTATAATTAATGCCACCTTTCATATGGCAGTATACAACACAGAAAAACAGATACAGGACTAAAACATCATATTTTATTATCAAACAATTGCAACTTGTCTAGACATTACAATAACAAGACCGAATAGAACAACATGTATTAAAGGAACAGAAAATGAAAATTAGGTATGCTTTTCCTATATTGGCATTGGTGGGGGGGTATTGTTTTATTTAATTTATTGATGCTCTAAGTTGCTAATATTATAGTGTTGATGACAGATGAATGAAATATGAGTATGGAGCAATGGTGGGTCATAACAACATGTGAAAACTAAAGTACATGGAGAAAAACTTGTCACAATGACACTTTGTCACTACAAATCAAAATGGACTGGTGTGGAATCAAACCCTGGCATATGTGTTATTTTGAGGTGAATAGACTTAGTCCATTCAAACACAAATTCAAGTACAGTTAGCTTCAAAATAATTTTTTATCATTTCTTAATTATACAGTGATGCAATATTCATTCACTGTTTGTACAAAGTGTACATTAGTGTACCTCACAGGCCTTTCCAACCCTGATTATTTTGCTACTTCAATGACTGATGTTTGCAGCTCTTATCATTTGCACTGACTTTGTTTTTGAACAGTTCCTTTACTGCTGATATAAGTCTACTGATTAGAGTTAACCAACAGCCAAAACACGGACTGACAGAGATACTGCCATGACAAGCTAAGAGTTGACATTCTCAAGTTTTCAAACGCGCCTAAAAATGAGGCCCTCGAAAGAATCATGGCAGTATAACCATTACATCTTGTGTTAAGGAAATGTCACTACATAATTTGATAGGCTGAATTATGACAGCCCATCTGGAAATACCACTAACAAAACTTGTAGTTTATACTTTCAAGTTTTTGTTTTTGTTTTTGTTTTGTGTAACGAAACTGCAGTAAAAACATACAGTAATAAAAGTAAGTGATGGTGGTACCTATGCTTACTATATTAAAAAGCTCTAAAATGTTGGTTTCCAACATATATGTCATACCTCAGCCAATAAAATTATGTGTTACACATTACAGAATCAGGATTCAACTCTTGTGTAAACTGCCTCTGACATTTAAAGACATCCTGATTTAACATTCTAATTATTAAAATAAGAAAACACAAATAAACAGTGCATACACATTCAAAAATGTATCTGCCAAAGTGCCATTTTCAGGCAAGTTCGCAAAACTGCAAAAATCGACTATTAGCTTCATCATGTCTGTCCATCCGGCCATCCGCACGGAAGAACTCAGGTCCCACTAGATGGATTTTCATAAGATTTGATATTTGAGTATTTTTCAAAAATCTGTCGAGAAAATTCAATTTTCATTAAAATATGACAGGACTAACAGGTACTTTACGTGAAAACGTAAGTATATTTATGATAGTATCTCTCTGAATTCTTCTTAGAAAGAGAAATGTTTCAGACATAAGTTGTAAAGAAAATCAAAATGCACACTTTTTGTTCAATAACCTTTTTCTGAAAATCATGCTGTTTACAAGATAATGTGGAAAAATATGATAGAGCCGGACAGGCCACATATGACAATATAATATCGCACATGTGCTTTGCATGCTGGATAATTACGGCTGCAAACACACGCTCAGAATATGTAGTACTTATTGCTTTTCCAAGGCAACAATGGTTATGTGAACGTGCCTCAATGTTACCTTATACATACATTGCCTGTTTTGGTTGTACAAGATAGAGGTGAAGTGGTAAGAAGCAGAATAAAATTTTCTGAAAATCTTTAACACTAAGTATAATTTAAGTATGTTATGAAGTCCTGGAGATGATACATGTAAAGAATGGCTGAAAAACACTGTGCAAAGAATGATGAAAAATGTATCCAGATAGCAGTCGTCTGGAGTGTGACACAGTACAGTTTGGCAGAGAAGTAACAATGTTTCTAAGGAAACTGCTCCTCCACCTTCAGTACAGAAGGTGGTTGCAGGTTCCTCACACTGTTACACATCTGCTGAAGTACAAGATGTCACATCCCAGACGACCATCATCAGAATTCTCACTGCCATAAGAATCTCAAACCTCACAAGGAAGCATCTGCACACCAGAACAATTTTATTAATATGAAGAGACCAAATGTTTTCAATAAAATCAATGGCACTGGTTCCACACCAGATTGAAGAAAATCATATCGATCCAAAAGCAAAAACCAAGATGGAATTTGGAGAAGTTATATGCTCAACGACAGAAAGTGCAAGATAGCCTAGAAGAAAATCTTGGTGTAATCAAATGTGAAAGAGGGAATGTGGAAGTGCAGTAGAACAATATCAAGAAATGTGTATTAGATACTATGAGTGATTTGGTTGGAAAAGTAAATAGGAGAGGAAGAAAGCCATGGATTATAGAGAAGATGATCAGTAAAATGGATGAACGAAGGAAATGGAAGAATGTCAACAATGAAGGAAGGAAGGAAGGAAAGGAAGGAAGGTAGGAAGGAAGGAAGGAAGAACTACAGAAGACTGAGGAATGAATTGAAAAGAGCGACGGACAACGCCAAGAAGGAATATCTTGACAGCATATGTGACGAGATCATTGAATTTCAAAGAACAGGATGTTATGATTTAATGTACATGAAGACAAAGGATCTAGGCTGGAAAGAAAACAATGGCATTCAAAACATGGTCATTGAAGACTCAAGGGAATATGATAATAGATCAGAGACAAGTACTGAAAATTTGGGAGAATTATATTACAAAGCTCTATGATCGAGCTAATCGACCAGAACACTTAGAAGTCAAACCTGAGAGGAAGTAGATGAAGACGAGAAAGGCCCTTACATTTTACAAAGTGAAGTGGAAAAAGCTATCAAGGAGATGAGGGATAAGAAGGCTACAGGAGATGATGATGTACCTGTGGATGTACTCAGATTGTTGGGAGAAGATGGTCTCAAACTAATGATACAGCTGATCAACAGCATATATGTAACTGGAGAGTGGCCCAGAGATTTCCTTGAAGTTACAATGACTGCCTTAAAGAAGAAGCCCAAAGCTACAAAATGCAGCGACCATTGCACAATCAGCCTCATCGCACATGCAGAAAAGATAGTAGTGAGGATACTTAGAAGAAGGATTGAAAGGAAAATTGAGAATGTACTTGGAGGAGATCAGTTTGGATTTAGAAGAGGAAAAGAACTAGGGATGCAATTTGGATGCTGAGAATAATATCAGAACGAACCTTGGACATAGATGAGAAATTGTGTGCTTGCTTCATAGACTGGCAGAAGGCATTTGACCATGTCAACTGGACCAAATTCATGCAGATACTAAAGGGAATTGGGATAGAACTGGCGCAAAAGAAGATTGATCAGCAAATTGTACATGGAACAGAAAGTCAAAATACGACTGGACCATGGGGAGACGAGGAGCGTGAAGACTGGAAGAGGAGTTAGACAAGGTTGCTGTTTGTCACCGATTCTGTTCAAATTATACAGCGAGTACCTTACCAAGGAAGCTCTTGAAGGGTTTGAAGACTACAAAATAGGACAAGTAATTCGCACTGTGAAATATGCAGATGACCTTGTGCTACTGGCTAGGGAAGAAAAGGTGCTACAGGGCATGGTTCATAGACCAATTGAAATTGGAAGACGCTATGAAATGGAAATAAATGTGGAAAAAACTAAGGTAATGAGAATCTGAAGGCAACCATCCCGAATGAAAATTATTATAGATCAAAAGCAATTGGAGAATGTGGAATATTTCAATTATTTGGGTAGCATGATAACAAATGATGCAAGGTGTACACGTGAAATTAAATCCAGAATTGCCATGGCTAAAGCAGCATTCAAGAAGAAGAAAATCTTTTCACCAGCAAACTGGACTTAAATTTAAGGAAGAAACTAGTAAAGTGCTACATTTGGAGCACAGCTTTGTATGGTGCTGAAACATGGACACTTCGGAAAGTAGATCAGAAATACCTGGAAAATTTTGAAATGTGGTGCTGGAGAAGAATGAAGAAAATCAGCTGGACTGATCATGTGAGAAATGAAGAAGTATTACATAGAGTCAAGAAGGAGAGGAATATCCTACATACAATAAAAGGAAGAAAGGCTAACTGGATTGGTCACATCTTGTGTAGAAACTGCCTTCTAAAACACATGATTAAAGGGAAGTTAGAGGGAATGATAGGAAAGATGGAAAGATGAGGAAGATGTAAGCAGCTACTGGATGACCTTAAAGAAAAGAGAAGATACTGGAAATTGAAAGAGGAAGCACTAGATCACACCCTGTGGAGAACTCGCTTTGGAAGAGGCTGTGAACCTGTTGTAAGATAGACTACAGAATGAATGAATGAACTAATGAAACTGTCTTAGCCACATTTAACTCAAAACATCAATATGCTCATTACATGCAAACTAAACACAAGCCCACAAATCATTTTGTCAGCTGTCGTAGGTAGCAAACAGGGGTGCACAAATGCTGGGCACCTCATCACCCGGCAACAAAATTTTACATTATAACACCTAATATCTTTTAGCATAATTACCACAGTTCTTTCTCTTACATACAAAAATGTGTATCATTTCACAGCGCCAAGTAAGAGTGAACTTCACAGGTCACTGCAGAATTGTGGGTCCTCAGTATAGAACTTGGCTCATTTTACCCTTTTGGTGCCTAGAATGTGGAGGTAGCTCAGATTTTTGGAAAATTAATGGACCCCTGGTGGTAAATACAGGAACTGGGTAAACCTATACAAGCCCTATACAACACCTACCTGTAACTTCAGGATAAAACAGCAATAAGCCCAAGAAAATCTGCAGTATTTTAACTGGACCTTTCTAAATAAAAATATTGTTTTCCCTCAAAAGTGGTGTAACAAATAGATTCCTGTATCATGGAATGCATTAAATATACTATACATTTACCAGAAGTAACAAAAATTACTCAAAGGTAATTCAAACCATAAAGAATGAAAAAAGTGCAATATGTGGTCCTATCTCTTTCTCAGACAAGATGCAGGTACTGTTTACAACTGAATCTATAGCAGAAAATGTTTAAAAAATCTCTTGAATAGAAGAAATAGTACATAGTATCTTTCAAACAGCCTTTATGTATGTCTGCTTTCTTCTGGGATTTTACACAGTGAAGACTGATAGTTTGTACCCACGTTTCAGAACAACCAATTGCTCCCATCTTCAAGGGTCTAGTGGTCCAAGAAGAATGAAATGCCAGAAACAAACTATCAATCTACACTGTGTGAAATTCAGGAAGAACGGAGATCTCATTTATGCCGCAGTGGAAACCTGAAACCCTGCACAGACTTTATGTAGTCCTGGGAATAGTATGAGACCCTTAGCTTTTTATTTTCAGTGCCAATAACTAAACAAATTCTGCAGATGGCATGAGAAAAATTAAGCAGATTGCATGGGAATTAATAGCCTACACATAATTTGGCAACAGTTAACACTTACTAAACACAATTCTTTGAAGAAAACAACTTATACCAAAGATAAGTAAAAACAAAAGTATGTGAGACACTGAAGACCATGAATGGGAATGTACAACAGAGATAACTGAAAATATTAATAAACAAAGGACAACAGAATAAATAGCAATAGCCGCAGCAGTGACACCGAATCTGACAAATGTGGTGGTGGTGGTGGTGAAGGAATAACAGGGGCAGAACAATTAAGACATGATTAGTGCAGTGTCCATGTGATTATTACCATCAAAAATGATCTTTCGATTTTAACAAAACTCTCATTACAATTATCACCACAACTATGAGAAGTATACATCAGGTCCAGTTTTCTTTGTAAAGACTGTACTTCCTGGAGGCAAAAGACAGAACATAATACCAAGCCATCTGCTTGAAAATTTCAAAGGACAAAAACTCGTGCTCCAGCTATACCTTCATTTAGGCAAAGCTATGTTTTCACATCTCAACCACATAAGTGTGGGTTGCCAACATAGGCAGTGACAACAACTGAAGTACCGGTCGCCACTGCAGGCTGAGTTGATCATTAAGAAGAAAACTAAAAGCCTAACCTTGGTAGATGACTTGTTTCTGTATCTTCACTGACAGGAAAGACATGTTTTTGTCACTAAAATGAAGCCCCAAAACTTAATCCTTATGCATCATGGTATATGCCAAATGCATTTCTCTAAGTGAAATGAAAAATCAAAGTCTAACCGATATATGCATTCACAACTGTGACCTAGGTTTGTCACTGATACAAACTCTGAAAGCCTAACCTTACCACATTCAGCAGTAGAGCCTACACTTTAATTATAAGTGTTCTGATTTTCACACATAATGTATACATGTTGGCACACACATTCATGACACGGCCAAATACAAAGAACGTCACGTCCACAACACTGTTAGTTACACGCACTATTACCATATGAAACACCCATGCTCGCTCCGTTATACACCACAACGCTCAGACGATCACACACTCCGGTTTTCTGTCACTGACTTCTAATTCGCTTAGAGGTAAATAAATAAAAACAATGCAACGCTTTGCAGGCTCTTGTAAATTAGATAATGAACTTCTGGGTTCCGTAAGCGGCACTTGAGCAACAGGATTCTCCTCCTTGCAGTTGGCTGTACAAATGTATTACAATTCACTACCGAACTATACACTACCATTAACTACCAACAAACGAATTTAAAAATCCTGCCTGCATCGAAAATTCAAATACTCTATGTAAAAGCATCCCAGTTACATACTTCACAAATCTGACAGAAAAACCAGTAAAAGACGTCATCCACAACTGTGTACAGTTACACTGATAACACAATTACCAAATAACATTACATACCTTTCATTCTCTTCTATCTACTTTCCTCATTCGTAACTAGCCAAAATCAACAGTGATCGTGACTTAAACAGCTTTACTTCGTCCAATACTACTCTCACGACTTACATGTATCAACGACCACAACAGAGATGAACTCATCCATTCTTTGACGTATCAGCCGTGCGGCGCATAAGCTGTGGTACGGAGACAGCAACTAACATTTTCAGGAAATTTTTTTGTCTACGGATAAACACCATAACCAACGTGGCATGCGCATTGCAGTTCCATCTACCATCCAATGCCCGTATGTGTCGTGACAGTATCCGTGGGCAACACACAGGGCGCTGTCAGAGCCCACTTACGTGTTATTACACCAAATATAAATCTTTGTCTCTGAGATACATAGCCCATGAATGGCATGAATCTGTGCTTCACCGTTAATGTATCGAGCTTCTGCTTCTGGGTACGGCTCGACAGGAAAGCGAGCGCAGCCTAGCAGCCTGAAGCCACAAAAACGTAGAAGCGACATCCTGACAAATTGATTAGGCTGTGAATAGTTCTTGTCCTCGCAAATCATTTCATCGTGCTATGTTGTTACAAAATTCGCATGCCCAACATCGTTTTCCGTTCAAGGAAACGAAATGTGGTGTCTATTGCATCACAAATTATGAAAGACACTGTGTATCGACTAGACAAAGTAACAATTTTCATCTTACATCTGCATCCACATCCATTTACCAACATGGTGTTGAATATTCTAGTGTGAAACTTGTTATAAATTGCCAACTGATCTTAAAGTGTGTGTGGATAATGTAAATAAATTTAAAAGTCTATTGAAGACTTATTTAACCACACATTGTTTCTATAGTCTGGATGAATTTTTTTGTAATTAATGATTTATAATGCTGTAATTGGGACATTAATTATGGTTCCCATAATATTTTATATCAGTAAATGTAATATTGCACTGTACTGGAAGAGTATTGATTCAAATGTTAATAATTGAATTTTGACTATGATGTTTATAAAAAGGACTGTTTTTATATAATTACTGTGATTTTGTATTCATATATAGTGGCAGATGTATGACGTATTCTATATCCTTTGGTTGTTAAATCTGTACTGGATCCAATGGAATAAAATCAATCAATCAACCTAATTAATGAATTGCGAAAAATGTACATGGAATTTCATAATCTTTATTGTCAACTTCGAAATCATCCAGAACGATTTTTCGAATACTTGAGAATGTCTGTGGACATTTTTGACTTGTTAGAGTTGAGTAACTGACCGACTTCAAAAACATACAACGAACTACAAACAACCCATTTCACATGCTGAGAGACTAGGGTGGGATTTTAAGGGAATGTTCTCTTCTTTGAAACGCACAGATAGACTCTGGGGCACACCCAGCCTCCTGGTCAATGGATACTGGTGGTCCTTTTACTCTGTACATGTATTTTTATGTGCAAGATGATTAATATTATATATAAATGATTACAGTAATTTGCACTGTAAAAATTCTATATATTTTGTATATTTATGGCTTATTCCACGGGATTCAGGTTTTGAGGGTGATAATGTAAATACAATTTGTAATTATTATTATTTTAAATACTTATTTAAGGATCTTTTATTCAAGTTTCACTTTAACTAAAGTAAAAAAACTACAAATACTTCCTGGATTACAATGGGAATAAAAATATCATGCAAACGAAAAAGAGAACTATACATAGGGTGCAGGAACAGTAATAACTCATCTATAAAAATATATTACAAAAATTAGTGTAAAGTAATGTAGAAAGTTACAAAGTAAGCAAAGAGATTAAATTATGAGAAACAGATAAGGAGCTCGAATAATAAAATGAAACCTACGTCGGAGATTATATATTCAGAAACAGGGGAAAAGGTAAAAAATGACGATATACAATCTTTAAATATCAATGGTGTGAATATCAATAACCAACAAAGTATTGCTGAAGTTTTTAATAATTATTTTCTAATTATAACTGATAACATCACCAAAAATAATATAAGTAGTATCTCAGAAGATTACACTAAAATATAAACAATGATACCTTTAGGCATTTTATGTCACAAGCTTTCACAACAAAATATCCTTACATGGACCATAAACCAACGACTACTTAGGAAATTAAAAACGTAATTAAAACACTCAAATCAAAAAACGCATATGGATATGATGAAGTTTCTACAAAAATACTAAAAGCACCCCCTTCATAATATCACCATTAATTTATATATGCAATAAATCTCTCTCTACAGGCATTTTTCCTGATAGATTCACTTTATTCACGAGATCTGCGCTCTTCTGGGATATTATGCGGCGTCGTGTGGTAATTGTTTACCGACAGTATAAAAATAAATCCAATGAACAAAAAATAAAAATAAGAATAAACACAAAATAATACAAGATAAAAATAGGTAACAAAAGTATAAAAAAGTAAAGAAAAATTAAAATACAGAATATAAAAATATATCATAATAAATCAACAGATAAAATAACAAGACGAATACAAAAAGTAGAAATAAAAATGAAACGGAACCCGACAGCAGATGGAGGAAGAGAGGGGTGAGAGCAGCTAGAACCGGAGAAAAGAAGGAGAATGATAGAAACAGATACAGCTAAAGGAAAAGCAGCACTGGGACTGGGAGAACGTGGAAGAGGAGGAGGGAGAATGTGGTCCTTAAAAGGACCAAGGCTAGTCACCACTAATGGGGAGGGGGTGCCCGTCTACTCTCTCTAAGGAGGTGGAGAGGTTTCCATGACCTGCTTAGAGTCAGGCCATCCTCCCTGTTCATATTGTTTGGGTGGAGCTCCAACTCGATCGCCTCCCTGATGAGTCGGTCCATGGAGCCGGATTTGGTAGAGAGGATTTGGGTGTCTTGGAATCGAATTAGGTGATCATGAGTTAGCCTATGTTCCGCCACCGCCAATTTTTCTGGATGCCCAAGCCATATGTTCCGGCTATGCTCTTTAATCCTGGTGTCGATGGACGACCAGTCTGTCCAATGTACACCCGACCGCACTCGCAGGGGATACTGTACACGCCTGGAGTCCTCAGTCCCAGATCGTCCTTCACAGGACGGAGGAAGCTGGAGATCTTCCTCGGTGGCAAGCCCATACTCTTAATGTTGTGCCTCTCCAGCATTCTGCTGAGGCGGCCGTATGTAGTCTGGACATATGGCATAAGGGCGACTGAGGTGAGCTTAACTTTAGGCTTGGAGGTTCTCACCTTAGGGTTAAGGGCACGTTGTATCTACTGACGACTGTATCTATTTTCTTTGAAAGTGGTCTTAAGGAACTCCAACGCACCATGGAGGCTATCCTTGTCACACAGAGCCCTGGCCCTGTGCACCAAGGTTGCAAGAACGGCCTGTTTATTGGAAGGGAAGTGATGTGACCCAGGGTTCAGGTAAAGGTTTGTGTGGGTAGGTTTTCGATAGACTTTATGGACCAAGGAGCCATCCAGTCTCCTATAGATGCCAATGTCCAGGAAAGGAAGGTGGCCATCCTCCGTCTTCATGGTAAATTGAATATTCCTGTGAAGGCCATTCAGATGAAATATCCCAGAAGAGCGCAGATCTCATCAACATCGTGGCGGAAGCCTGAAATCAAGGTCACTTTTTTCACATTCGCTTACATTTCATAAATCCTAACAAGGTGAAAGAACCTTTTGGATATAGAATCAGGAAATAATATTATATATATGTGTGTGTTTGCTTATGAAAAGCATGTGTCAAGTTTACAGCAAGCAAAAGTTGACAGTCAAATTACAATGTAATATAACAAATTAACATTACAAGAGTATAACACTATTTATCGTAAGAGTTAATAAATTAAATTTTAAAACTGTGTTATATAAAAATATGCTTATGCAATAAGTTTACTAAGGACCAATATCTTTAGTCTAATTCCAATAAAAATATTCATCCAATGAATAGAATTAATTTGTAAGAAGAAACCTCTTTAAAGCAGGTCTAAATTGTTTTCCTTATGAGATAAATCTTTAATATTAAATGGTAAATGATTAAAATACTCGATAATAAAATCACTGTAAAAGAAGGTAACAAACATGAAGTGTCTAATAATATACCAGTATCACTTTTAACGTCATTTTCAAAGATTTTTGAAAAAAATAATGCAAAGCAGACTTGTGGAACATTTAACTAAAAATAATATTTTAAGTATGGAACAATATGGTTTCAATCTTGAAATTGATTTATATGTTAAAAATTGTGTGATATAATACAGTAATTTGTATTTACTTGACGTATTCTGCATCTAGTGGTTGTATCAGCCTGTATGGATCTACGAGTATTTGAATGTAATAAATAAATACAAATACAAATTTTGACAGACGTATGGATCCGTGGAATTTGTGTAAATATAGTTGTAACCGACGACTGTATATACACCTGCACAAGACTTCTATTGACAGCACCATGCACGTATATGCATTGTACTCTGTAATATATCGTCCTAAATAGGTTCATGATTAACCGAAACACGTAGCTGAAATGAACAATTAACACAAGTACTCAATATAGTCTTCTCGGGCGATCAGCCGCGTTAACTCGTTTAAATACAACGTTTCGGGGACTGGCTCCGTCCCCATCCTCAGGCAAAACTGATTTAACACACTGCTCGTCTGTCCCGTGTTTTTCTAATTTTTAATCCAGGGTCAATAAAATCAGCAGACTTCTAGCCAAGTACGACATCAGAACCATACACGTCCCAGCAAAGAAAACCTGCCACATGCTCAGACCAGTGAAGGATGACCCGGGATTAAAAATACCCGGCGTGTACGGCATCCCATGTGAATGCGGTAAGACGCATATTGGCCAGACAAATAGAACTATCGAGACCAGGCGAAAAGAGCACATGCGACACCTTATTTCAATTTCAATTTCAATTTTATTTAACGTTCCATGGATCCACAGTAAAGCAACGGGTAGGATATAGACTGGGGCAACCAGATAAATCAGCAGTAGCACAACATGCCCTGGAAACTGGCCACAGGGTAGAATTCAACAAAACCTGCAGATTAGCCAGGACAAAGAGATACATGTACCGCATAATAAAGGAAGCAATTGAAATAAAATTACATCCGGACATCAACAGGTACGAGTATGGCGGTTACATACTCAGCCGAGCCTGGCAGCCCGAAATACGTCGGATAGGGACCACGCAGCGAGGCGTTAGAGCACAACAGTTAACAGCCCGCCCACTGACTTGTTTGGGGACTTCGAGCCGGTCTGATTCTCCCTGCCGCGGCAGGTAGAAAAACACGGGACGAGCAGTGTGTTAAATCAGTTTTGCCTGAGGATGGGGACGGAGCCAGTCCCCGAAACTGTGTATTTAAACGAGTTAACGCGGCTGATCGCCCGAGAAGACAAGTACTGCTGACATACCAGTGTGCTGTTAATTGTCGATTTCCTGAATACAGCATGCCAGTCGTTTGAAAATACCACTCGTCAAACCACACTCTGCGAATACTTCTTCTCACAGCGTATATGTGTAATCTCTACACCTGAAATGAACATCGTCTGCTGTCCATACAAAACGTCTTGAATAAACTTCCGAAATTAACACCTCCTTACTGGCTACTTCCATTGCCGCCATTCATTAGGGTGACTGACTGCAATCATCCGTGGCAGGTACACAGCTACGGATTCCCTCAAGTCGAGCGATGTCGCTCTGAAAGTGGAACAGGTTTTAACTGTAAAGCTTACGCGCTCGCGTCAGTGCGGTCACTTTCAAAAGAAAAATCATATTGTGTCTTTCCTTTGTTGCTCACTCGCTCTCCTGTCTGTCCGTAACGTCACACATTCGCGGATGCGGGGTTGTTCACAAACCTCTGATCGATGTAAACAGCTAGGCTTAAGCCTCCGACGGAGAATGTGTGACGATATAAATGGCTCCAATCCAAAGACAAGTGCATATAAATTATGTACTTACAGTGGTTCAATACTCGACTCAAACACAATAATACATGTATAGTAAATCTCTGATGATTCAGATGTTCTGGGATGACGCTTTGTCGCGGAAGTAATGTTCTCGGCCCCGTTTTTCATGGCCCCCTCCCCTCCAGCGTGGAGGAATGCTGGTATACAACACCGTCACATTTCAGAAGTATAGAGTACTTAACATCACCCTTGTGGAAATCTCAAAAGGTGCATAAATAAATGGCTGTTCACATTGTCACAGCACAAGGGCACTTTCCATGGAACAATTACAATTTTCTGTTGCATTTTTAAACCAACATAGAACATTCATATGAGGGAAATTCATGTATACATAATAAGACTGACATAATACTTTGTTCTTTCACTTGTTACCCTTAGTATTATCATTTGTTGTGGACAAGAGCAGAAGAAATTTAAACAGTGCTTGCTACCATTCAGTCCAGAATCTCCCATCTTCCCATCTGCTATTTGTAAACACGAAGTTTACAATATGCAGAACTATAATTTTGCCTGTTGCTTTATAAGGGTGTCAAACTTGGTGTCTCATATGAAGAGAAACACATACGCTGAGTGTATGTGAGAATGCAGTGCTGAGGAAGACATTTGTGCTTAAGAGGATGTAAAAGACTTGAGAAAGGACCTCCAGATGGAAGTTGGTGGTGGTTGGTTGGTTGGGGGCGGATCAGCCCACTGGAGTCATAAGAGTGGAGAACCTAAGTATAACAAGGCACTTAAAATAATTCCCGAATTTTATTCATGTGGAATATTACAAAATGTGTTCATATGTTTCACAGTTCCACAGGCAACCCACCTTGAAATTTAGAATTTACATTCCATTAATAACTGAAAGAAATTCCATTCTCTCAAGATGTTTGGATGTGACAATTTAAACTTTTAATACTCTTCTTTTATTATAACAATCATTTTAATACAATTTTAATATAATACTATACATTGATTATTCAACAGTATACTGACATTAATATTAATTTTTGTATTTTACCACTTACAATCAACAAGCTACATAACAACACTGCATACATCTTTGAATATTGTTGTTCCCTGAGGATGGCTACAGATGGAAGCCAAAACATGTAGAGGTGCTTTTGTAATTGAAATATTGGTGCAGTTGGTTGGTAATAAACATGTTTGTGTGTGTTAATTACATGGACAATGTACAATATTAAGTTTTCTTAAAGAAATACTTTACTCATCAGGTTTCTGCTGTTGTGAAATCTCATAATTCAACCTTCATATTCTCCATTGTTTCTGTTTCATTTTTCCCAGTCCAAGCTTTGTAAGATAATAAACCCACATTTTTTGCACCAATAACACTCATTTCCATAGCACTAGCTGCCCATTCAATAGCATTAATATAAAATAAGTTTTCGTGTAGAATGAATTCATCACTTCTTCTTTCTGTTTGATAGTGTGGGTAAGCTAACCAGTCAATAACTTTAACATTTTTTTGCTCCAAAAACAAAGTATTCAGCTGCAATTTTGTCAAAGGTTTCTGTGAAAATACTTTCCAAACATCAAAAACCCCTTCACTAGGTTTATAATCCACTGGGTTTAGTCTCCCTGCAGAACTGAATAGTAAACTTTGGCTTATACTTAAGATCTCATCTATGGTATCTTTTTTGTCTTTGAAACCAAAATAAGTAAGATTTAGTTTTCCATGAACTATAGTACAAACTGTTCTATGATACACACCAGGAAATGTTAAGCTCCTTGGAAAATTTGTAAATTGGATGTTTGTTTGTCTATCTTCAGTGAGAGGTGTTGCTATAATTACAATGTCATATACTGATGAAGTAAAATCTTTGCCATGTAAACAGCCTACTACAAAATCTTCAGTTTCTGGTCTTAAGGTTATATTTGTTACTCTAGCACTGATCAATGTGGCTTGAGATCGTTCTAGAAGCATCTGTGGCACAATGCTGTTTCCACCATGAACTGCCCAAAGCCCTCCATCAGCCCCTGCTACAGAAACTGAACCTGAAATAAAAATATGTTTGTTACTTTATGTTTATGTTACACCATTAATAAACAACTGTTGCCATCTATATGATTGATACATCTCTTATTATTTCTTAACATCTGGTTTATACTGTAACACAGGACAAGAAACTAAGGCCATGGAACATCCTGCGAGAGGCTAATAATCATTCATTAATGTAATTTCCTGCCTTGTATGGACCATGTAGGTTCATTACAGTGATCACAAGAGTGGGCCATTGGCCACTGTCTTGAGCCACAAAACTCCATTCCACATCCTCGCACCCTATTTCTTGAAGATCTCTCTAAATGTTCTTCTCCCACGTGTGCTACTTGCTGCATCCACCTCATCCTTGACTTGCACACCTGAGTACCACACAGTGCGTGTACAAATTATGAAGCTCCTTGTACAGCTTTTCCAGTCTCCTGTTCCTTTCTCCCTCAGGCCCAAAAATTCTCCAAAGCATCCTGTTCCCAAGTACCCTTTATCTAAAATATTCCTTTATTGTGATAACCCAAGTTTCACACCCATATAGAATAACTGGTAAAGTTACAGGGTTGTATGTTTTAATCCTTGTGTTTTTAGTGGCAGATGGGAAGACAAAAAAGATTCTGAACTGAGAGGTAGCGGCCATTCCAAAAACTTAATCTGCTCTTGATATCTTTGGGAATGCCATTTTGAATAACTGCAATTCATAGGCTTTGCAGCTGGCATAGAACTCAATGAATCAGAGGAATGAAAAGTTCTTGACATTTTACCACATGTTACAGTTGCCAACTGTGGGTAATGAATCTAAGGGTTGTGTGGGGGCTCCTACATAAACTTGGCAGTGTGAGGTGATGACTTTACTGCAGGCTTCAGTTACATCAAGGAGAGAAAACTCTCGATTTAAGGAGCAGATGTGTGTGTGTGTGTCCAGTATGATATTAGTCAACTGTAAATCTAGTCTCTCAACCCCAGTCTACAGCGCAAAACTGTTATGTATAACTCAATCACATACCTATACTAAAATACCCAGTGAAAGACACACTGACCTAATTCACCAAAACAAAATGGAGACAGTGAGTACAATAACACTCTGATTTTATGTTTTTTGCCAACCACATAAAAATGGCATAAAATCCGGGAAACTTTGTTCTTTGGGCGTTGGCTGGACCATAAAAGTGTGCGTTAAATCATGGGTTTACTGTAGTTATATAACATGTCTATGGCTGCAGACCTTCCACCCCTCTAATTGGTACCCATTCACCAACAGTGCATTGCTGCTGCCTTCAGCAATGTTTCCACAGAGATCGGTAGACTGTATGACTGTCTTGTAGTACTTCAATGTTAAAGCAGTTGAACTGTGCCTTAGCTCCCTCAGTTTTCTCCAACTCAACCTATGATGGTGCTTGAAACTTGACAATGCATATTCTACAGCCACTTTAGTGTTCCTCTATCTCAGACACTTCTCTGACAATATCTGCCACAGAACTTTCCCTCTCCTGCTTGTCTTGGTCAGCCAACCTACTCTCCAGAGTCTAGCACTTGCCACTCTACTCTTACTTGGTCACTGACATACGTACAGTGACCAGGCCAAAACACTGCATTAGGCATCCATTAGAAGTAAAAGGATACAAGGGGTGGGATATGCAGCAAATAAGGAAGCACATAAACTTAATCTTGCTATCACACTTCAGTGACATTTACGTGTATGTTATTGGGTTATGTAGCATGCGTGTCTGTTCTCTTTCTGCTTGCAATCTAATGATACAGGCAAGATGCACAGGTTAGATACAAATACTGAAGAACTAAGGTGTGGGGGGAGAAGGACTGGATTCTTCTGGCACAGAGCAGTGAAGTGCGTATGTTGGCAAACCTTCAAATTCAAAATATGAAAATCATTACTTGAGTACCTTCTGACTATGAGCCTTTCAAGGACTGTGCTGCTAGTACCTGTGCCTCATAATTTTTAAGTTTTACTCGAAAAATTAAAGTGACTGAATCCATACCAATGTAATATTAAATATTTAAATATTACATCACAGAAAGGGTGATAAGATGCAGCAGCCAAAGGCAAATACAATTTATGAAATCAAAGAGTTCAATGAAACTGATTACTTAGTAACCAATTTTAATTGTCCTGCTGCAAGATATAGATCAGCAATAACTGAATATCAAGGTCTATAACACATTGAGTTTGTAAAAAAAAAAATCGTTTTGAACATACGTGTACTTGAAACTGGAGTACGCTGTTCCATTTCTTGTTTAATCATTCATAACACCAGAGCAAGAGATACATTTTTCAGCCCGTTACTTTTGCCTAAATGTGACTTACCAACAAACTTGTGAACACTGGTTGATTGTCCATAGTTGACTGTAAGTGTTGCACTAACAAGTTCATCAATTATCTTTTCTGAAAAACCGTGCTCTTTGAAGCCATCTTTTGTTGAAACATGCATATACTCTACAAACTGAGGACTCATTGCATTCAGTAAGTCTAATACTGACGAGAAAGATTTTCCATTGGCTTGAAGTGTATAAATCCTGCAATTAAGCAGAGAAAACAGTCTATTTTAAGCTTGCATGGCAAATAAATGCACTATAATCTCATGCGATCACATGTATCAAAGTTCAGTTCAGAGCCAAAGTTTTACATTCCTTCTTTGTCGCCATCATCAGCACTGATGTGGAGAATGACTACAATTTATTTCTTATTGGTATGCCAAAATAAAGAGACATTCAATGACTGTGCTGTGTAACTTTTTAAAAGATGCAAAGTGTGTTGCAGCCAGGACAGATTACTCTGAAGAAAAATAAAACAATCTGCTTCTCTATTTCATGTGTATATGTGTCACAAACAGAATTTCAGAACTTTGTCCGACTTTGTATAATAATAATAATAGTAATAATAATAATAATAATAATAATAATAATAATAAACACCAATACAACACCAACTCAGCAAAGTTACAGAAAGCTAGACACCTCCAAAGAGAATCACAGACAGGAACAAAACAAAGAAAGGACAGCATAGCAGAGAAGACAAAAGAAAGGTGGCGTAGGAAAAGGATGCATGGACAATTCCCACGTAACTTAGACAAAAAACTGGTGGATAATGAGCATTCATATCGATGGAGACATCAAGGGAGAAACAGAAAGTACAACAGTGGTGGTTCAAGACCAAGCAATTATTACAAACTATTTCAAAAATAAAATTTTGATGGAAGAAATTGACAATAAATGCCGGTTATGTAAGCTGCATGAAGAAACTGCTGACCACCTAACCTCAGGATGCCTCATTCTGGCGAAGAATGAATACTTAATGAGACATGATAAAGTTGGTGCACATTTACATTATTCAATATGCAAAACACTAGGCATCGAAAGGACAGATAAATGGTACACACACACCAAAACCAGTATGTGAACATGAAGATGTGACAGTGTTATGGAAACAAGAGGTACATACAGACAGAGAAGTTACAGCAAACAGGCCAGATATAATAATTAAAAACAAAAAAGAAAAAACATGCATACTGATAGATGTGGCAAAGGAAGCAGAAAAGAAACTAAAATACAAGAGTTTATGTATAGAGATACAATGAACGTGGAACATGAAATATATGATTATACCAGTAGTAATTGGAGCCACTGGAATAGTAACAAAAAGTTTAAAGAAAAATTTAGAAGCCATACCAGGAAAACATTCAATAGATTCACTACAAAAGACAGTTATACTTGGAACATCACACATAATACGGAAATTATTGTAGTCTGAAACTTGAAACCTGAGCAGTGGGAATCAGTGTTGGTTCAAGAGAAGTACCAGGGAGAAAAGGCCCGTGACAAGAGATACAGTGGCAAATGAACAAGATTATTGTTATTCCACTGGTCTTGTCTGCTACGGGGGGTCATCCCTAACATGCCTAACCAGAGCCTCACTACCCTCAATTTACCACCACGCCTAGTGCCCCAGGTCCAGAAAAGGGTCGTACTAAACACCTGTTCCATCATGAGAGAATTCCTTAATGATGAAGTCCACTTATCTGATGAAGAGGCTGATAACACCTAATCATGTCACTTTACCATGTTCCTGGCTTTATACACTCATTTCAATATTCCCTGCTGCAACCCCCTAGCAGGTACTTGGTTCAAAGCCCATAACCTAGGTACTTAACAACACCGGGCATAGCCTGAGACAATCCCAAACAACAACAACGATGATGATGACGACGATGAAAACACGTGGAACTTGATTGTGATCCAGTAATTCTTCCACACCTCAAAAATTAAGGCAGTGTTGTACTTACTTCTCAAATTTATCAAGCATATCACCAATATAGTTATGCAGTTTTATTGCACCATATCCATACCGCCAGACCAGCTTAGCAAAGGTGATCACTTCCGAGTCACTCTCGGTAAATACAAACTCACGTCCATTGTACAGACCAAGTTTGGAATATCTTGACTTCCTTTTCTTCAGCCCTGAAAAAAAAAAGAATAATAAATAAATAAATAAATTTCAAATTAGCAGAAAAAGGAAAATACATATAAATTGCACCCCTCACACATATACATGAGGGAAAGAAGTGTGTAGATGGACTCTTGGATACTATATTCTGCACCTAACAGAGGCCTCAAAATGAGAAGAAGAATCAGTGTTTGGAAAAGGCTAGGGCAATGTTATGATAATTTAAATGTACCTAACAGATAAAATATATTATTGCTCATAAGGCAACAGTGTTGCAACATACAGTGAATTAGAACCAGCACCCCACCATCACCCAAACAGAGTAACTATTACAAGTTCAGTACATGTAAATTTAGTGCTCAATCATGCTATTTAGTTCAAATCTTTTGGAAGGTACTGGAATGGCTGCATGCATTATGGGATCATATGGCAACAGCTGTCATACTGAGCAAACTATAACATAAACAATGAATATATGTGTGTGTGTGTGTGTGTTGTATGTATGTATGTATGTATGTTTGTATGTATGTATGTATGTATATATACACACACACATATGCACATATATATATACTAGTGCTGCTGGAGCTACTGCTGCTGCCACCATGCTCATAACTCTGAACATGCTTTAGGATTCGTCAAGACCTGTTCATCATAAAGTTATGTGGTTATGACTTATATGTTTTCATCGATATGTATGTGATTTGTGCATCAACATAACAATGCCTTAAACCAGAAACAAGATATGTTTATTCGATACACAGTTCCAGCATTACACAATGAAATGAGTGTATTCAAAATAAACTGTACTAGTAAACTATCACTGTCTAAAAGCCTTGAATTACCTAGAAGTTTGAGAAAATCTACCATGTATTTGTTCCTTGGATGAATCACTGCACCGCCAACTTCATAGTCACGGCCATTGATTTCTGTCACTGCTAATCTTCCACCAATTTTATTTGGTTCAAATAAATCAATGTGTACACCATTTGGACCAAAGAGTTCACGAAGAAAATAGCTGGCTGATGTTCCTCCTATGCCACCACCAACAACAGCTGAGAAAAGAAAAGTTGGAATTAGGTTTACTTCAGTACCTTGTTTTAAGTTACCCTCCATCTAGTGCAGAACAGAAACAGTAGAGCTATACCTCTACTCCCTGTATATGCCTTCATGACATGGACAGGGACAACTTTACTTTTTTTTTCCTTTACTTACTTCCCATTCTTAAGTTTCTGCCAGTCATGATTCCTGATGGTGTTTTGTGGAAGAAGCTTGATCACCAATATGTGACTGCAAAATGCAGTCATTTTTGAGGAAATAACATGATTATGAATAAACTAAATCTATGTATATCATAACATTTGGGTATCAGCCTAATCCCATAACCAAACAATTCCATGGTAACAGATCTCCAAAACTCAACTCAGTTAATATGAAAGCCCACCAATGGGCACTACCGTCAGTCAGATTCATTTGGCTCCCTTCCTCACAACCTACTTCCAGAAGATCCACTTAATGTTATCCTCATAACACCTCAGCTGTCCACACAGTTGCTTATTAAGTGACTTCCTCATCAAAACACTCTTTGTTATTTCTTGTCTGGTAAGTCCTAGCAAATTCTGACCATATGCAATTTTTAATTATGATCAGCACCCGTCCAGGCCGGCCCTGGGGCCTACCCAGCCTCCTGTACAATGGGTACCGGGTCATTTCCAGGGGTAAAGTGGCTGGAATGTGGTGTTGACCACCCACCCCCATCTAGCGCCGAGGTTAAAGAAAGAGTAGAGCTATACATCTTCTCCCCCTCTGGGCCTTCATGGCCTGTTCTAGGGTGAACTTTACCTTTACCTTTACCAACAGTCAAAATACAGTTTTTGAGTACTCTAATGTGGCAAACAATTACAAAAGTTAAGCTTTCATTAAAAATATTTTCATCATAAGCAAACACAATGTGGTCATGCCAATGATACATACACTTCTAAATTTCATAGTAGAAGCTAATGAACAGTAATAGGAATGTAACCGGTGTTATGTTGAGAAATCAAATGTCTATAAATTACACAGGGTCCATCTTTTATTGCCACACTGAGCATGGAACCTTTATTGCATAGAAGGTCAGCATTTGTGGAACACCCCTTCTCGGCTGTGGTGCTCAGAACAGTAATAAAACAAACACAGTGTATGTGGAATTATTTTTGTTCAAAACTTATGTTAAAATTCCAACATGATAATTGTGTAGTAAACATTCCTGAAGTTTACCAGTAAAAATCTACAAATGCACAATAATAAAAGCCTACATAACAAACATAGCTGTCAGTTACACAGTATACATTTATAGTGAATATCAATTTGAATTGAAACACAGTGCTTCAAGAATGTTTCTTCATTTTATACTGCAATTAACCTTCCTTATTTGTAGCAAGTTTTTATTCAAAAATATATTAACTCTAATCCATGAGCCAAAGGAAAGAATGAAAAGAAGAAAATATGTGTGTCTGCTTGTTGCCCAAAAAATATTTGGCATGCTGTCTTCAGATATACTGTATTCACAAATATCTACCTTTTAAGGTTGGAGTAAAAATGCTATAGATTTAGATTTGTATTTTCAAGAAAACTAACTAAACTGCAGATTAATAACAATATGCCCATATGTATCCACACAAGCATAATTTTAAAATGTGCGAGATGGTACACATTCCAAAAATATTTCAACGCTTAACATGGATATTTCAATGAAAATTTTGCCAGTTGCTTCATTTTCTATGAAATCTGACTATGTATGTTAATGCAATGGATGTGTTATGTGGGCTAGGCTTCGCACTGATACTTCAATGGAAATTTTGTCACGTGCCTTGTACGTCTACGAAATCTGAATATATTAATACAATGGAGTGGTATATGGCCTAGAAATGATTTTGAAAGATCCGACAGCATTTTCATACAATATTAATGAACATCTGCATTGTTGTCTCTGCGCACATCATGAAAGGATATGACAGCGCAGTTGCAGCTCCATCCATTCTTAACCCCGGCACTAGATGGATATGTCTAGTCAGCACGGTCAGTCGTTTTACCTCCAGGGCAAGAGCTCCACCACTCCGTACCATTGCACAAGGGTCTGTGTAGGACACAAAGTCAGTCTGGACGCTTAGCGAAAAAAAAAAACTCTTGTCCTTGCCGGGAATTGAAACACAATTCATCGGCTGTCCAACCCTTAGTCACTAAATTACACAATCATCTAGTATACTATACCAACTCGGCTAGTAAAGCAATGGAATCCATGTCATTTCGACGATGATCGGCAAAGTCCATTCATCATGATTAGGAATAAGTCATAGATGTTAAATACCTATCCTTGGTATTGTCTTCATATGGCAGCTTTCATTCCATAATAGTACAATAACAACAACTACATGCACATTCATTTTTTAAATAAATGGGGCTCCTAATAAACACACATCCATGCCAACCACAGCTTAATATCTATAACAGATTGGTAACCACAGATTAACTACTGGCAGATATGAAACTGCAATGCTATTGGTCAGCAACGTGGAGCTGAGCCTATTGTGCTGCCATCTATGCAAGGTCGGGAAATACTATAGGATATCCCATACAGTACGCAAGATTTAATTTCGTAATAAAAATCATCATTTATTGAAAAATTACAGATATTTTTATTTTAGTACAAAGTGCACTTACTGCGGTTAATAGTGGAAAACAATATCAGACTCTGCTGGCACACTCTCCCTCTTTCGACAAAATTTTCGATTATCTTCCCGCATAGTTGCGGCTCAGTTTCGCCAATGACACGTCGAATATCCGACTTGAGCTCGGGAATTGTTCGTGGCTTGTTGACATAAACACGAGATTTCACCAACCCCCAAAGAAAGTAGTCGCACGGTGTCAAATCACAAGACCTCGGTGTCCAATTCTGGTCGCCGTTGCGTGAGATGAGACGGGCAGGAAATTTTTCTCGCAACAAATCAATTGTTTCGCGCGCAGTGTGACAGGTTGCGCCGTCCTGCTGGAACCACATGTCTTCCAGATCCATACCGTCCAATTGAGGCCACAAAAACTCCGTTATCATGTTGCGGTAACGTTCGCCATTCACTGTTATTGCATTTCCGGCCCCATCTTCGAAAAAGTACGGCCCAATCACTCCGCCAGCCCAAAATCCGCACCAAACAGTGGCTCGTTGTGCATGCAACGGCTTCTCATGAATCACTCGAGGGTTCTCTGTGCCCCAAATCCGACAATTTTGTTTGTTGACGTACCCATTCATTTGGAAGTGCGCCTCATCGCTAAAGATGATATTCTTAGAGAAATTGCCGTCCAATTTTTGGTTTCCCAACATCCAATTGACAAATTCTCGGCGCTTCAGATGGTCTGTTGGCTTGAGTTCTTGCGTCAGTTGAAGCTTGTAGGCATGCAGATGCAGATCTTTTTTGAGAATTCGCTGCATGGTGCTTCTCGGAATGGCCAAATGTTGTAAACGACGGCGAATCGATTTCCCCGGACTCACATCAACACTTTGTCTCACAACGGCGATGTTTTCAAGAGACCGACGAGCACAGCACGCCCGGGTAGTTTAATGTCCACAATCGATCCTATTTCCTCGAATTTCTTAATCAGTCTCTGAACTGTTGACTGATTAGGCGCATTTTGTTGACCGAAAATTCCACGAAATTTTCGAACTGTCTCTGCATAACATTCCCCGTACTTGTAATGCGTTTTCACCATCACTAGCCGTTGTTTCTTCGTGTAGCTCTCCATAACAACTAATCGCAACACAAACAGATGACAAATATACGTATAAATGGATATGTCAACCAACAACTGCACTAATTAAGTTTTACACTTTACAATTTCCCTACATATGTTTCGGTCACAAAGTGACCATCATCAGGGGCTTCGTACGCACGTATGTGCACTTCACTTCACGTAGTCCATTGTTTATTAAGTTATGCTTGGGGGTTATTTTTTGTACACTGTTCCACCATACTGTCCACTGTTTTACCGATGTTTTGGGTTTTTTCACTGCACTGCTATGGTGGGAACTGTTGAGTTTTTCCGCTGTACTGCTATGGTAGATGACGTGGTCTCTATTCTAATGGTGCGTCGGTGAGCTGAATGATATCCACTATTGTTATGTGATGTGTGTTTTATCCATGAAGTTCGGCACTGGGGTTCTTGAGTACACTGCACTTTGTAGGGTATAGCACTAGATATTCCTTGGGTGCGTCGTATGCCGGGTGTTTTCCTTGTTGAGTTTTCACTGTTTTGCTTTAACCAGCCAAAGCAAAATCAACTAGTATGTTGTTTGTATTTAAGTGGTCATACAATCTTCTGTAAATTATTTTTTCAATTATTTTAGAGAAGGATAAAAGGAGTGAGCTAGGTCTGTAGTTAGAAAATTCAGTTTTTTCACCTTCTTATATAATGGTTTTACTTGTGCGAAGTTTAGTCGCTCAGGAAACACACCTATAGAAAGAGCTCTATTGAATATGTATGTTAAAGGGGATAAAACATAAGAGCACTAACTTTTAAAATTCTTGTAGATATCTCATCATAACCATAGGAGTTCTTATTTTTAAAAGATTTGATTGTTTTCTCAATTTCATACGCAGTAGTATTTCTAAGTTTTATCTTTGAAAATGACTGTCCAAATGCTTGATATAAATAAGACATTGGATTTTTTTTACTAGCATTGTTCCCTTCAATCGATTCATTTAAAAAATTATCAGCTACCGATGTAAAATAAGTATTAAAAACATTCACAATAGTTAGTAAATCACTAGATATTTTATCATTTATTTTCATTGATGGTATATTTGTGGTACATTGTGTATATTTGATGGTATATATGTTCTCTTTTCTGTTTCCTTTGTTCTAGCAGTTTTGTTGATGCTTTGGTGGGTGCTAGCAGGTATCTCAATCTGCTATCTTTGATTAAGAAGGTCTCGCGTGCCAGTTCATACACTAATCTGGAGGAATGAACTTTGACAGCCCAAGGGCGGCTTTCAAAAAAACGGGCTTTTACTTTCTCCATTGCATTCAGGTCACTTGTCGATAATTTACACCAGATGATATTTATGCTGTATGTTAATATGGGTAGAATTTTGGCGTTGAACACAAGCATTAGCTGTTTCCAATGATAGTTGACTTATATGTTTAATATCATATATGGCTTTGGTTGCAGCGATTGCCCTTTCTTTTATGAGTAACCTGAATGATGAGATTGTCGTCTGCAGTGTCATGCCTAAGTACTTGAAATCGTTGACAGATTCTAAAGGCTTGTATCTGAGGGTGATGGTGTCCTCTGTCGCTCTTCTTCCCCCTTTTCGGAATGTCATCTGTACCGTCTTACTCCCGTTGATGGTAAATTCGTTCTCATCCGCCAATTTTTCTATAGCCTTTAGGGCGGTCTGTACCTCGGTCTTGTCTTCTGCTGCTAATACCATGTCATCCGCATACATATAAATTTTGGTATTTCCTGAGGCTTTACGTACTGCTTTCACAATGTCTGCTGATGCTATGTTGAAAAAAATTGGGCTGATTGGGTCCCCTTGGAGCACGCCGTTTTTTGTATTATTTCCGCAGAGGTTGTCACGGAGTCCCTCACTTGGACTATGTTGTAAGCCAATATATTTCTGATTAATCTGGTCAATGGATGCTTGTTTCCTATGATGCTCTCTAGTTTTGTGATCAGCTTTTTTCTGTTAAGGAGGTTGAAAGCTTTCGTGTAGTCTACGAAGACGCAGAGGAGTTTCCCTTTTGGTTTTCCTAAGGCATCTTCTATATTTCCAAGTAAACAATTTATAGCTTGTAATGTACTCCTGCCCTTTCGGAATCCAAATTGCTCTTCTGGAATCATGTGGTCTATTGCCTGTGTAAGCCTGTCTGTTATTATCCTTGTAAACATTTTGAAGGTATTATTCTCTAAAGCTACACCTCTATAGGAATTGGGGTCTTCTCTGTTTCCTTTGCCTTTGAATAGGACTCTTATTATGGATTTCCTCCATTTTTCTGGAATATTTCCTGTTTCTATACATTTGTTAAAAAGCACCGTCCATGTTTCTGTCAGTGTGTCCGCAGCTTGCTTAATATGTTTGTTAAATATGTCGCCTGGGTCTGCTGCCTTATTACATTTGATTTTGTCTATTGTCTACTCCACCTCTTTACGGGATATGGGGTGATAGTCTGTAGTCTTCTCGCTAGTGTCCGTGACTTTACAGGCAGCTTGGCTGTGATGTAAGTTTAGTATTTTTGTAAAATGTTTTTCCCAAGTTTCAATTTCTATTGTGTGCGTGCTGTGGGCTCTCCGTTGTCTTACAGCCAAGTGGGGGTCTTTTAGTGCTGCTTCTATTGTTTTCCTTGCTTCTGCTTCTTTGTGTTCGGCCTTCTTCAGACTTAGCAGATTTTTGTAAGTCTTTCTCGCTGCTGCGTAAGATTGGACGTCTTCTGGATTGTTGGTGCGCCTTGCTTCTCGTAGGGCTTGGAGGGTTTGTTGTTGTGTTCTGTAACATTGTGCGTCGAACCATGCCTTTGCTCTGCGGTTTCTTTGAGGATTGGTGGCTTCTCTGATGATGTTTTCAACCATATTTGCTGCCGCATCTAGGTTGTCATCTTCGAGATGTTGGGCTATTATGGGCATTCGGTCTGCTACTGATTCCATCAGTTTTCTGTTAAGAGTCCTTGCTGGTTTTTTTATATGTCTGTTTTCTGGTTGTCTCTTTGATGTTATTGTGATCCTAGTAATCACGGGGCAGTGTTTTCTGAGTGTCGCCAGTGACTCCGATAGGTAATGTCGAATTTTTATTTGAGATCCTCTGTCGAATACTAAAACTACAGTACTGCTACCGTTTGGCGCGAAGTAAGTCTTGTCACTTGGTTTATTTACAAGGATGAAACCCTCTTTTTCCATTATTGTTATAAGCATCCTGCCTCTATGGTTGTGCAAGTCTATCCTGCAGTTGAAGTCCCCTGCCATAACTGCTGTTTCCGTGGGATCTAAAGGCCCGTTTACACGGTGCCAGTTGGCGGGCCAGTTGAGGTGTCCAGTAACTGGATGCCAGGTACTGTCCCTGTGTAAACACACCAGCCAGTAGCTTGACAGGCCAGTTGGACAGCAGCTGACCATGCCAGTGAATTCAAACATTTTTGTTTCCACTGGCCACTGGCGTTCCCCCACCACCTCACAGTCCAGTAGCTGGCGGGTAGTAGACACGTGCAGGGCAATCGAATTTTTCTTTGTCTTTCTTGTGAATTATTTTTAATAATTGTTGTAATTATCAAACAAAATGTCGGGCAGGTGGAGTGAGGAACAAACAACTAAGTTTGTTAATATGTACAAGGACTCTGAAAATTTGTGGAATGTATTTACTCCTGAATATAAAAATCGCGAAGCCCGGCTCGCATCTCTAAAACACATGGTACGGGAAATGAACATACCTAATTTTGGTGTGAAGGACGTGTCTAAGAAGATAAAGAGTTTGCGCTCGACATACCATCTAGACGTTAAAAAAATCACCAAGAGTAAAGCTAGTGGAGCTGGAGCTGATGAAGTTTATACACCAACAATAAAATGGTTCAACGCTATGGATTACATAATTAAGAACTACAAACAGTGGACAACCGAGCAAGGCCAGTTGAACTGGTCTACTGTCTCTCCAATAGCTGGCACCGTGTGAACAACAATGGCCAGTCCAACTGTCTATCCAGTAGCTGCCGGCCAGTTGGGAATACAGCTACTGTCAAACTGGCTAGCCAGTAACTGGCACCGTGTGAAACGGGCCTTACGTGTCGCAGGGCTCTCATTACTAAATCCGCCACTACGTCAGCGGGTGACAGTGGTGGGATATACAGTGATACCTCGGCTAACGATGACCCTGCTAACGAATTTTTCGGCTAACGAAGATTTTTTTTCGCTGTTTTTCGGACTCGGCTAACGAATATGGATTCGGCTAACGAATGTTTTAGTGGATGCTCGCGCTAACATAAAGCAGCAAACATGAACGGTCGGGCCATTCCAGGAGTTTATCTTTTCCGTCTGTATGTGTGTGACAAAGAAATGAGCTGACCACATCACATAGGGGAGACCCACCAACCAAAAAAAGTAAGCGACAAACCCGAAGCAGAAAGTTGCTCACGTTTCGGCTAACGAAGATTTCGGCTAACGAATGTGATTCCGGAACGAATTATCTTCGTTAGCCGAGGTATCACTGTATATCGCTATTATCGATATGTGCTCCGCCCGGATTATCACAGCGTTCTCTTCTTGGTGGGTGCTTCTTGTTCTTCCTATGGTGGTTTGAAGAAGCAGGATACCCCGCCTGCTGGTCTGCCTGTTGTTTCTGCCTTGGTAAAGCGTGTTCGCGTAGTATCCTGGCATATCTACTTTGTCCGTTATGAAAGTTTCTGTTAATATAAGTATGTCATATCTGCTTAGTGATTCGTCTGGGATTGTTTCTAACAGACCTTTAAAGTCCCTCTACGTTCCACAGTAGGAGGTTAATAGTCAAGCCTTGCCCCTGTTTGTTGGCGGCGAAATCGGTACTGTCTTACGAGGACGCCTGCTGGCCAAATGTGTTTCCATTTTCTCTATATTAGTGCTTTGGTGCAATTTCCCGATGTACAACCAGGCGTTTCTCATTCCTGCTTGGAGCTCTGAGTGACTCGGGTCCAGTGTTCCTGTTATGGTGAGATCATTTCTTAGTCTGCGGGATATTCTCTTAACCACCTCGGTCCATGTTGCATTGTCGTCTTCCAGCTCTTGTTCTCGCTTTTCCTCAGTGGGCGCTACTTCCTGGATGGGTTCTTCACCATCCAATTCCTTGTCATGTGGGTTGCTATTACGTGATACGTTTAGTGCTTGAGCTGTGTTTCCATTTGGTGGTGGGGCCTGTCGGGTTTTCCTGGGTGGGGCTTTGTTTTGTGCTTCCCTGATCACTGTCGGTCTGTTTTCCTTGTTCTGCTCTAAGATTTTTATCACTGTTTCTTCTATTATCTTTGTCAACTCCTTCTTTAAGAAGCTCATCGTGGATTCTATCTTTTGGTTCATTTGGTTAAGATTGATAGCTTGTTCTTCCATTTTCGACAGTTTTGGTTTGCAAAGCTCGCAGAGAAAAGTTAGTTTCCATTGGTGATATATATATATATATAAAGCACGGATTACAGTTGGGACTGTCACGTTCAGAAATATAGCACATGTAAAAAGTGTTATGCAGTTAATGAATGTTTAGGTGAAGTAAGGTTATAATGTTCGAAGCCTTTGTAGATTAGTAGAAAGTATTTAAAATGCTGCGCAACATTCTGAGAAAACAGTGTTATTTGTGTGGTTTATTCTCATTTGAGTGGATAATGGGAGATAATGACAAAGCTGAGTCCCCAACATCGCAGTCGTTTTATCGTCGGAATGTTGACAATGAGACGGGTTTGGAGAGATTGTATTTAATGTATTCTTTAGAGTAAGTTTCGCAAAGTTGTGGCACGGGAGGTAGCTTGTGAAAAGCTGCAAATTAATTTGAAACCTGTGGCACGCATTGCAATTAGTATTTAGAAACTGCTACAAGGGTGAAGGGGACGGAATGTTTTTTAGGTTACTGTTTATAAAGCTGCAATAACACGTATATTCTAGTACAGTTTCATTTGGTATAGGCTTGTAGTTAGAGATCCCATTTTTTAAAAACCAAAAGCCGGGACACTTAACATTTAGGCGGATTGGGTCGGAATGTAGAAGAAATTTTTTACCCTTGATGAGAAGAATACTAACACACACAATTATTTACTGATTTTTCTGTACATATTCGTTTCTCAAGCATAACAGTCTCAGTACAGACTGCAGTTACTAATCGACACATCTCCTTGTCTTATTCCTTCCTGTTTGTGGCTAGTTGATGGATGCCCTACACCTATGGATGTTTTTCTCCCACCATGTGGAAGATAAAATTTTCATATGCATTTTCGGAAATTCCATATTTTTATGACTCGGAAAAGCTCCGGACATTTGGCATCCTGAACAGAATTTTGCAGAACACTGGGAAAGAGCTGTTTAAAACTGATCAAACCAGAACTGTCCTGGGAAAATGGGGACGAATGGGATCTTCCCTTGTACTAGGTAACCATGTATGAATCAGTTCTTTAGTTTAATTGTAAGTTCTTGAGCTTCTTGCAAACCATTCTTGCTACCCTTTCTGGTCGGCATCATTGTATTCAGTTTTTTTGTATGGTTGCTAGTCTTTATGTAGTGTATTATAATTTACCAAATGTAAGTGGTATATAGTGTGAAACACATACACTTCTATTTAATTCAGTAACTTGCCAAAAAAAACATATAGTTTGTTATTTGTATGAAAGCCATACCCTCATTTCAGTTTGTTTTTTAGAGTATATTTACCATGCACATACACTTGTTTTATTGCATTATCTTTTGCATTAGTGGCTAAGAAACCTCTGCGTTTTTGTGTCTAGTATTTATAATTTCACCCAGTAAATGGACGTGTTGAGGCCCATTCACTATCAGTCCCTCCTGGTGTTCTTGGACCTTTCTAATGGCCTGTTTTAAAGCAAAATTTAAAAGTAATGAGAGTAGGAATTGCTTTGTTTCAGACTATTCTGAGAAATATATGAGACATGTTTGCATGTCCAGATGTTACTATTAATTTCATTTAAGCACATTGTAATTAACTGAACTAGTTTTGTGGTTATGTCAAATTCAATGAGAATATTAGTTGAAAGTTCCCTTTAACAAATCTTAGGTTTTCTTTGAATACGTAAAGAATTTAGTACCAGTTTTTTTCTCAAGGAACTGATGAATGCAGAATATGTGATGAGTAGTTGATCTTGCCCATGGTCCTGAATAATTTCATCTCCATGTGGAGTTAACCATGAGAGAAGAATAAGCTTGATGTTAGGCATCCCATTGTGTTGTAACTCAATACTGTAAACAATATAAGGAATCAAGATCTCCTTCCCAAAAATTGACACATGATATTTTGTATTTATGCAATTTTACGATTTTACATATTTATATTTTTTTACATTGCCGATCCCAGTGGCCTTGTGGTCTAAGGCGTGGGTCTTCGGCCACTCGCTTACTAGGATCGTGGGTTCGAATCCCACGGGGGTATGGATGTCTGTCTCTTGTGAGTGTTGTGTGTTGTCAGGTAGAGGTCTCTGCGACGAGCTGGTCCCTCGTCCAGAGGAGTCCTACCGACTGTGGTGTGCCTCAAATGTGTGTGATCATGAAATCTCAACGAAATGAGGAGGCCCAGGCCCATATAGGGCTGTCGAGCCATAGAGAGAGAGAGAGGAGAGATTTTTTTTACATTAGCCTGATGATGACTGATTAACTTGAGACTTACATTGCAAGAGCTAGAGTAACAAGTTTTGTTGACTAATAAAGGTTGTGTTTGATGGTGTACAAGTACTGTTTGTCAACTGAGAGAAGAATATTAGATACAATTTTATATGTTGTTGTTTCTAGTCTCATATATACTACCATTTTTGTAATTCTAGTCTTAGTACTGGCAAAGTTTTGGGCATTTACTGGTATTTATGTAACTTATGTAGAGTGCAGTGTAAAGATCAGTTTTGATGCTGTGTAGCCAGTGCTACCGATAGTGATGTTAAAATAAACTACAAAAATGATCTCTGTGAACTTCTTGATGTGTCGATGTATGACTTCTTTTAAAAATGGCCTTCATATTGCCTAGGAACAAGGTTTCATTTTATCAGCCATGGTTAAAAAATGGCCTTCATATTGTCTAGGAACTAGGTTTAATTTTATCAGTTATGGTTAGTGAGTGTGTGTTATGAAGTTATATTTTCTTGCAGTGAGTTTGGCAATATTAGTCCTGAACTAAATGCTGCATGTCAGGCTGGTTTCACAGGGATGTTTGTTGGTGCATGCTATGGAGGTGTTGTTAATTCAAAGATTGCATATACAGACTTCATGGAAAGAAATGACGCTACTGTCTTCAAGAGCCATCTGGAAGCAAAGGTGTGTAATCATGATGAAAGAAATGAATTCCACAGTACCATAAACAGGTTAGCTGTTGCAATATAGGGTCATTATTTTATCTGATAACTGCTGATTGACATTAGCATAGCCTACACAGCTGATTGCCCATATGCATGCCAGAATATTGATGGGAAGTGACAAAAAATTGTTGTCAGATAAAATAAGGATCCTGTATATATAACACGTATTAGACAGAACAAGAAGAGAAGAAGAGGCAGTGAACTAATGGCAAACCTGACAGTGCAGTAGACTTTTGATTTAGTGGACTAAGGGGTGAAGGGGGTGTCTGTCTAAACCTGCATATCTGTTACTTGTGAAAGTGTATTTAAAAACCCATGAAAGTTACCCCATATCAAAAAACGTTTGACAGCAAACATAATTTGTTCAAGAAACATAATGCAATGTGCTTATAAATGTACAGTATTTAAATTGTTATAAGAAATGATATAAGAAATTATAATAATGTCTCAGTCTCCCACAGGGATGCTGCTCCTTGACTCAACTCTGGGCAGCTTTTGTGTGAAGGGCTCAATCTCTTTGTTAGTTGCAATCACAGCTTCACAGAATGGGCTGCTGTTTGTGATGCCATGCCTCTTTGACTCTTTAAAAATTACCAAAACCAACCATCACTTGCTTTAGATTGAATTTTTTTATTCTTTGTCATTGCCTCAGCCATTTTACCCCTGGGGAAAGATTTTTTGGTACCCATTGAATAGATAGAGGCTGGCTGGGTCCCCCGAGCTGGTCTGGTTGCATTGTGGAAAAGATAAATCTTTTTCCTTTTTTGAGAATTGATGCTTGACTCCTAGGATGTCCAGCTTGTACTGCAGTCATAAGATTTAATGTATGATTAAGTACAAAAGAAATCTTACAAATACAAAATAATTTCAAAAAATAAGGTGTCAGACACTGATTTTGATAGTGCACACCAGATCTCCATGTAGTCACCACACATCTAAGCATTTGTCCCACCATGGCACCAAGCCTTTTATCCTGTTATAGCCAGGTGACCCCTTGCTTCATGTCAGCGTCTGTTGCAAGTTACTTGCTGGCCAGGTGCTTCTTCAGCAGTCTGAAGAGGTGGAAATCACTGGGCACAAGATTGGGATTGTAGGGACAGCAATTCATAACCTCCCACCTGTAATGTAACCAGTCACAAATCCAGTTGGCAGTATGGGGCGCCGTGATTTCCATCTTTAAGACCCCTTAAGAAGTACCTGGCTGGCAAGCAATTTGCAACGGATGCTGAGTGAAGCACACTGTTGTCTCCTGGTTACAGACCCTTGAAAAATGCCTAAGTGACAATGGTGACCTTGTGGATGACTGATGTTTACTATCTGATACTCATGTGCCCTATATACATCAAAATCAGAATAAAGTCATTGGCATCAGAGTTTTTGTCACCTTATTTTTTTAAACTTCCTTGTACATTTACAGAAAAATTGCATATTTATGTATGTGTACATATATATTTTGTAGAAAAAACTTCAAGATCAGGTGACAATTGCATTTGGTAAAGGAGCTTTCAGATGGGGCTGGAGGTTGGGTCTTTTTACCGGTGCTTATGTGTAAGTATTCAACTATGAATATACATCTCATAAAAACTCTCAGTATGTATTAATTTTTGTACATTGTTGTTGCTATGAGAATTGCAAAGGCACATTTTAGCAGAGAGCGGAGCCTGTTTCTTGCTATTAAGTGTCACCAAATCAAATTTTGTTTGTAGGAATACTAAAATAAGAATATATAAAACTGTAATTGGAAGTGAACCCAATATGTATTTCGGCGTGTTTACATCGCCATCTTCAGGGGGTCGTTGAAGCTTTTAACATAGACCAATATTTATAAAATACATCGTAAGTCATAGTTATGTATAATAATGTTACAATGTTAAACAGTGTCACTATATATAAAATTGTATAATCGTAAATATTAATAAAATTAATAAAACAGTATAAAATTAATAGGTTACATAGTATAATGTAACTGATAAATTATTGGCAGAGCGGTCTTGCGTTTTGGCATGTGTGTTTGCTGTACGTTGGTTATCTGTGTGTGCAGCTGTGCAGTGGAATGTCCTTATCGCACGGAATCTGTGTAGTGACTGTCAGTCACTACACAGATTACACTGCTCTTTGTTTTAAAGGTTTATGCATTATTGCTGGAACTTTTTTTTAAATTTACATTTCATTTCAGATTGCACGAACAACAGTACCACTAGAATACATAAGATTGTTATACCCTCAGCTTCCTGTTTTCAACAATATGATGACGATAGCTTCATGAACTTGCGATGTGACAGCAACACTAGTGGCATTCAGTATAAAATCTTTAAGTTTTATGTGGGTGTAGATCTTCAAAAACTCTGCAATTTTATTAGAGTAATTTTTAGAAAAATTGGAAATCATAACGTGGCAACTATACAAAATGTTTTAATTTGGTGACTGTAGCCAATGAATCACTGACTTGACATGTTGTAAAGGCACAACTAAATTATTTACAGAACTTTCATATTTTGGTTTTATATTGTGTATTGTCCTGGAAAAGCTCAATGGTTTTCATTCAGTTTAGATGTGCCATCACCCTGACCACATGTATGGTTTCTTGCAGGACAGAATGCTTTGTATGAAGAATGTTCATATTAGGAAATAAATGGTGTAGTCATTTTGAATCTTTTATGTATGGTGCCATTGACATGTGCTTTTATTGGTTGGTGTTGACGGCGTTTTAATTTTGAATAGGTTGTTGACAACATCAATATCAGTGTACAGAGGATATTCAAGCATTTTGGAGTATGTGGCTGCAGGTTGCATTACAGGAGCACTCTACAAATTGAACATGGGGCTTGCAGGAATGGCAGTTGGTGGAGGCCTAGGTATTGATAATTTTTCTTTACAGCATATGTCATTCATATGAGCAGGGTTCATCAAGTCCTGAGCCCTTTGGCACCCAAAAGCTTCATTTCTTTTGGAATGTTCTATAATGCTTTTATGTATTCGGTGCTAAGAGTTCATTTCTTTCAGGCAGGTAGACCTACTTTAGTGGATAACAAAACTTTTCTGTTCGGACAACATTATTACTATGGGATGTTTTGCTTTGCATAACCAGTAATTTGAAATCAACCACATGCAGTATGCATGTGTATTTTAGAAGCTGTCCGCATGATGTGTTATTGTAAACACTGTGCTACAAACACATGCTGAATGATGTTTCGAACATGTGCAAGAATAAGAAATTAAAAGCTTGTGTGAATTTTATATCACATTTTCATTTTGCAGATATCTGTAACAACTACTGGTGCTTGTATTTTGTAATACTGAAAACAGTAATTTTGTTTGCATCCAGGCTTCTGATTTTTCAAGTGTCAGGTTTTATTAAAAATGTTTTGAGGCATATCTGCATATGTAGTTTGCTTCATGAAAATGTAAACAATGCAGAATATATCCTCATCAATTGATGGTATTCATGCATTCAATAAATTTTTTCAGATACGTAAGTTAATTACTGTGGCCTCAGAAAGCTGTGTACATTGTAAAGGTGAATGTAAAGTTGTCTCTACACACCATGAAGGAGTATGGGGGAGTGGAGTTATAGTTCCATTCATTTTTAATCTTGGCACTAGTGCTCAGCTTCATGTCCCAATCAATTTACCCCTGTAAAGGAGCCTGAAAGTACCCAAAGATTAGGAGGGTGGATGGGCTGAAGAGGCAGTCTGGATCCTTTTGAGGCAATAAAACTCCCTTGCTTTTGCCAGGAATCAAACTGTGATTTCTTCCTTATCCAGCCCATAAACCTAGTCACTATACTAACCATGCTGTCCTGGCTCCCCTCTCCAGTTTAGTCCATGAAGAGCTGCACATTTTCACTGAAAATTTCGTAGTATAATAGGGAGTTTGATATGATTAAATTGCTTGTTGTTAATAGCTTTTCAGAAAAGTTAATAATTAGAGAGTTCTGAAAGGAATTCAGATGTGAGATTTGAGTTCTAACAGTCTTCTGAGATAAAATGCCATGTTGATTGGTAAATAGTTACTGCTATTTTGGAGGAGTTTACTGCCTCCATATTTCAAGGTCTAAGCAGTACACAAAGAGCAGCCATGCCAGGACAAATTGGTATGCTACATAGGTTAAGAGGCTCAAACCGGTAGGAATGGTGGTGGTGTGCAACAGGTGGACCATAGGTAGAACAGGCAGGACAGTTAAGAAAGTGATTGATTTTAGGATGTAATGGATAGGCAGAGATGGGAAAGTAAGTTAGTGTTATCTGAGATGCAGTTCATAAGTGAAGCCATAGGAAATTAAGGAAGGTGACAGGAAAGGAGAGATCATGGATGAACTTGGCCCTGAACAGAGCCATAATGCTCAGGTTGTGTATCTTCATGGGGAGGTTCCCACTGTTTCTTCGGGGAGTGACTGAGAGGTTCCTGTGACCTGCTGAAGACAAAGCCATACTCTTTGTTTGTGTTGCTGGGATTGAGCTCAGTCTCACTCACCTCCCATATGGCCAGTGGGTTGGAATTTGGTGGAGAGGATTTCAGTGTTCCAGAATTGCATGTGATGTTCCTTGTTGAAGCCAGGCTCTGCCATCGCTGACTTGGCTGATTTCTTGAAGCAGATGTGCCAGTGATGCTCTTCCTTCTTCACCCTCAGCCATCAGATCTCCACTAAATGTAGGGAAGGTAGCCATCTCTCCCTGTCTCCATGATGAAAGGGCTATTCTAATCGAAACTATTCAGGTGGTCCAAGAACCCTTACATCTTCTCTTGTCCATGGGAAAAAATCTTGAGATGTCATCCATGTAACAGGACCAGCATAGGGGCTTATGGGTCACTTGATTCATTGTTTCCTTTTCATCCTTCATGTGGAGGTCAACAGTCATGGGATAAATCAGTAGTTCCATCACTAAACTGGCCACCAATGTTGAACTAGGAGGAGGCTAGGATGAGGCAGAACAGTGCCGTGATGTCCTCCTCAAAATGGTGACCCTGAGGTTTAAGGCTTCATAATCAGCACTCCGGTGACGAGTGAGACCACATCAAACTGATGATGTCCTGCAGTCCAGCCTGCAAAGAGCTCAAGTAGTGAACAAACTCAGTAGAGTTCGTCATGTGATGGCACCAGTTCCTCATGAGGGGTCTGAGCATACCCACCAGATACTTGGATAGCTGGTAGGTCAGGGCTTTGATGTTGCTTATGATAGGCCACAAGAGCCTGTACAGCTTTGGAGGCCTTCAACCCTTGTTCGTGACAGGATCCTTGGAGGTTGTACGAAATTGACAGACTCCTGCTGAAGGAAGCAGCTCAGAGCCCTGTGAGTCAGTGCTGAACTTACCATCCTCCCAGGCTGCAAGGGGAGTATGACAGTGGTGCTTGAAACTTTTGGGTACAGTTGGAAGATTGGTGCCTACCTGGGAAATGTGGCATATTGAAGGTTGGTCAAGACCCTACCAAGACTGCTGAACTGAAGGCTGTTCTTCTCCTTAAGTCCTCACAGAGGTCTGCCAACAGCTATATCTGCAGGGTTCACAACCGTGGCATTGCTGCTTTCTTCAGGAACATGTATCCATGGTCTCCCATTTCCCGTCACCTTGCTTAACTTTCCATGACTCCCCTCACTAACTGCATCTGATACCACCGTTTTAATTTTCTGTTTCTTTCTACCCATTACATCCTAAAATCACTCACACTCGTTCTGTGCCATCAGCTGCCCTTAACTTTCGTACTGGTTCCAGCTGTGGTCACACCCACTACATGGCATCACCATTCCCATTGGTTTACTAACCCAGTTGTCCTTAATATGGAATATAACAATTTTTCCCAGCATGGCTACTGTTCTTTGACAGTTTAGACCCTGTAGATGGAGGCAGCAAGCTCCTCTAAAGTGTTGGTAACCATTTACCAATCGACACAGTGTCATATCTCAGAAGTCTTGAAGCTTCTGGAATTGACATTTTGTGACCATTTGCAACAATACACATTAGAGAACTGCACATGTTTAGATTTTTTTTCCATAATTTTATAGCAATGTTAACTTCTCGTGGTCAGTGGTTGTTTGCTGTATGTCCAACCAGGTGCATACCCAGAATTTTCCACTGGGGGCAGGGGCTGATCCTGAGGCTATATAATTTTTATAAACTTTGTTATAAGAATCTTGTCATAAATATCACTGTTACATACCATTGTTTGCAACTGCATTTCTGTCCATATAAATATAATTACCTTATTAATAAGGCTGTACTTCCAAAATCTGTCAACAGACACAACTGTCTAGGTTTTAATCCCATACAAATATTGTAATATTATAACATGCTAGCAAGATAAGCCTTAATGGCCCCCATCAGGTAGGGCCTCCCTGTAAACTAAACCCTAGTCCTTAGTGTGACAACCATTTTCTTCCTAATTTCACCAATCTCTGAAATATACTAAGAAATGTACTGGTCGCTGGACAGTCACCAAATAAAGGGCGTACCTGGAATTTCAGCTACACAGAAATCAAAACCATATGCACTTCTAATCCCATTTCAAAGTCTCTGGGCCAACAGCTAGTTAATAATATAGACCTATAATGTGCATACAAAGAAGATTAAAACTCAATGAAAAAGAATCAAAATATGTCTGCATGTTGCTGTGTTCCAAAATTTCAATGTACTAGTGGCTGATTTTGGCTGAAGGGTAAATCACGTAAAACGTTTATCATTGTGTCTACAAAATCTGTGTTCTTATAAAATTTCAATTTGGGGGCAGGGGCTGCAGCCTGGCAGCCCCCATTTGTGTGTGTGCCTGTGTCCAGCCCTGAAGCTGGGAAACCCGTCATGTCTGCTGACTCACCATATTTGAAGATACCCTTCATATCTACAGGCAGTCTCCTCCATCTGCCTAAAATTTATATCCAGAAATGTGTGTGTGAAAATTGTGTGATACCAGTTAATTTTGTTCCCCCCCCCTCCCCCACTTTCTATCTCTTGTGGCACTTTATTTTGATAGATGCATTTACTATTGAATTATTTGTGGGAAATATTCTGTGTTGCAGGTGGTGTTCTAGGGGGAATAGCTGGCCTTGTTTCTTTGAGTATTTTAAAACTTAGTGGAATAACTATGGAGGAGGTTCGATATTGGCAGTATCAGTGGAAAGAGGACCGAAATAGGTCAGTAGCAATTCAGTATTGAGTTCAGTCAAAACCTGAAAGAACTGATACATATTTTTGCTGGCTATGATGTTCCATCTCTCGTAGTTGTTAGTAAATTGTCATTACCAGTATTACTACGAGTATTATTACTGTTGTTGTCAAGTGTCCAGTTAGCACCTAAACTTATCTCATTTTTTCTTTTCATTCCTTTTTTTTCCCTTTTGATTCATTGAACAATTGTTTGTTATTAGTATGCTTGTTACTGATGTATTGAAGAACTGAATTGTGTTAGAACCTGACAGTATTTCAGAATGGTGTTGAGTCAGCACTCTCACACACACGTCACCTCATTTCTGTTTTGTTTATGTTTCTTTGTATAATTGTGTTGTACCTTGTATTTGTGTATTTATAAATTTGTGCTGGTTCTGTAATTGGCCCTGCACAATAATGAACTGTACTACTACTACTGTTGCTACTGCTGGTGTTTTTATTTTCAGACATTTTTTCAAAGGTGGCAAAGATGATGAGAGTGATAATACTCTTCTTGCCCATCACAACAAAATAGTTGGGCCTTCTGGAAAAAATCTTGAATCATTGGAATCAACTTCTGTGCCTGCAGCACAGTCATCATAATACAGTAGAACCCAGATAAGAAGTCCCCGCATAAGAAGTTTTCCCCTGTAAGAAGTCTGATTTTTAAAGTCCCGAAATCCTATTGCTTTTAATAAGCTTCCCTCTTAATAAGTCTTCCCGCTTAATGAGTCCCTAATCCGCTGGTCCCTTGAAAGACTTCTTAACAGGGTTCGACTGTATTGTATTGTATTTGTAGGATAAGGAATAAAGTTCTAGGAGTAAGGAGGTTGGTGTAATGATAACAGTTGTATTCATGAGGTACCCAATTTGTATGGTGGCAGGTTACCAGTCATCCTGAGATTGTTTCAAGAGTTTTGTCAATCTCTTCAGGTAAATGCTGGGACAGTTCTAGGCATATGGGTATATTATGACTGCTGCTGTCCATGTCCTTAACTACCCACTATTCGTGACCAGCAGCCCATCTTATTTGACACATACTCCTTACAGTTGGAACATCATTAAATATTTTGAGATTCATCAGTTGTAGTATTTTACAGTTTGTGAATTAATTCACATATGCATTGTGAACTGCAATTTTGTAATGCCATTGGATAACAACTCTTAGTTGCTTTTACTGTAAAAATGTTGTATCCACAATGCTAGAAATTGCAGTATAAGTTTAAATAGCTACAAAAAGTGAGTAGAGCACACTGTATCTGCATGTAATTTTATGTATTCCATTTAGTGTGACTGTGGTACAAACGTTTGCTGACTAATGAGAAAAGTGTTTATATATACATGTTTATATATATTTCAATTAGCAGGGGTGCTCAAAGCATCTTCTGTGACCAGCTGTATAGTGCTCCAGTCAACTGTTCTATGATGCAAAAGTCACCTGACAAATGAGAAAAAATGTTCTATTTTTGAAATAATGGGGATATGCAGATTGTCCTCCCATATCTTTGTTGGTCCACATTCCTTTTGAAGAAGTGTGGATTCACAATCACATCACCAAGCAGGCCACACCACACCATCACCTTTGGATCATCGGTATTGTTGCATTGGTGCACCCAACAGGGTTAGTTGAGGACCAGTAACATGCATCCTGTGCATGATCATCTGAAAAGAGGAGACAAGCACTGAACATTACATGTTCATTAAAGTCAGAGTTGCTATCCAAATGTGTTTGACATCCATTTGCAGAATGCCATTGTCTTTTGCAGGTCAATATTGTGTGCATGCAGTGATGTTGTTTTTCCACAGAGGTGTGGGTTTGATTCCAGGCCAGTCCATGTGGGATTTGTAGTGAACAAGAGTGGCCCTGGGACAGGTTTTTCTCTAAGTGCTTTGGTTTTTGCTGTCACTGTCATTGAACCAATGCTGTATATCCATATTTAATTAATCTACTTCTGACACTATAATCTTAGCAACTGACAGTGAGGACATGTCTCACTGTCTTGAGTGTCTGGCGAAAGAGTCCCAACTCATATCACTCTCTTGAACCACATAGTGGATGGACCTTGCAGTAGAACTGTTTTCCATCTCATAAGCACATCCAACATGTTCTGCATCTGGAACTAATTGTGGCAACCCACTTTTGGCATCAAGCACTGTCAGAGTTGTTTTAAATTAATGCAGCAGTTTAACATTTTGCAATGATGGCTTTTGAATTTCTTGACGAGTGTGGAAATGTCCTGTCCCCCCCCCAAACCGGAGGAGCTGAACTCACTGTCTAGTTTCAGCATGGTCATACTACTTTTCACTAACTCACATATACACCAAGAAGCATTACAGTTTATACTGTTTAGCAAAATTGTTAGGATAAATAATGAAATTGGCTGGGGATATAGTAGTAATGAGGTGGAAGAAGTGCATAATTTTGGTTGGTAAATGCACTGGGAAGAGTTACGCACTTTTGCATCATGTTGCATTTTCTAAATCTTATCATAAAAGTTTATTTACTCAATTTTCATACAACTCTGTATATTCACTAGAATATGTGTTTACTTGCACTATGTGTTTTGGAAATTTCTGCCATCAATGGGCATAGTTTACACAAATGTTAAATTGCAATGCACTTTTCTGAAAATATAGAATGATATACACTGAAAACAGATTTTTCTTCCGATTTTGTTTCAAACCATTGTAGTTGTGTCGAAGTTCTTGTTGTCTACAGTTATGTGGGTGCAGTGGTGCAATGTTGATGTAACTGTTCTAATTTTTGTGTGCTTGCACTTCCTGTATGTCAATGATCAAAGGGTGGTGGGCCAGTGTTATTGGTAACATGTTCATCATATTGAGGGAATAAACTTTGACACTGTTTTGGGAAGCGGTTACTTTGTAGGGAACTGCAATATGTAATTGGTGCTTTTAAACTAAAATGTTTTATAACTTGAATCCTGGAAGTTTATTGCCTGACTTTATATGTATAATGGGAAAACAAATTATAAATTTAACACAATCTGAATATTAAAGCAGTGGATGTACATGGTACCTGTATGAGAAACACTACTGTTTACTCTAGTTAAACAAAATGCTTCTAACCAGTAAAGTCCCAAAGAAAAATCTTTATAAATGTTTACAGTACTTAATCTTTTGGGTAGTGTTTAGACTTTCTTCTCCATCTTTGGTGTAGAGAAGAACATAGGCAGCACATCCAGAAGATGCTAATCTTCATACCGATTGCTTATTGAAATTAAAGATAAAATGAAACAAAAAATGTGTGTACAGTTTAATACTATTTTCACAACTTATTCTGTATTATTGAATACTGTGTGTGGTTCCAGAAACCACTTTTAACTTCAGAATTCTAAAAAGCACATACCTTTCAAATACACCACAGAAATGGTTAGGCCTATAACATTTCTCTCAAATCTGCTGTGTTATATCATACATGATATTCTTTTGATAATACAACTTTACAGCAATATAACTTTGAGTCTGTAGATATGTTTATCCAGCAACAGTTTTGACAATTGAATTTCTTTTGTCATGATGTTTCTTACACCTGTCAGAACATCTAAAATGGAACCTAACTTCATACAGGAGCTGTACTGATGAGCTTTGCTGTTTTCACAGTGGTAAATTGTGGTACTGCCAGTTACATATGACACTATAATTTCAAAGGTGGGTACCAAGCCAGCATTTCAAAGGAATCTGTTTCCATCAGGTTAACTGTGAAGCCATTACAATTGAATAGTAAAAGCTTAGACAAGTGATGGGACTATTAGTAGGACATTGTGACTACTTCAGGGGTATGTATTTGAACTGAAACTGGTAAATAGTTCCACCTACAAAAGGTGTCATGACAAAGAAGGAGCATCCTCATATGTCCTATGTGACGGCGTGGTTCTAGCTAAATTAAGACAGATCTCGCTATACGAAACAAGTGACTATCATAAGGCCCCTTTAAGCAAGACACTACACTTCATTTAAGGTGCAGAATTGCTGGAGGGTTAATTCATGGAAAGGAGATGCACAACAGATGGTTTCAGTTCCAAGGGTCATATAACCTTCAACCCTTGGTAATCTGATCATCTCTACCTTGAAGATGGAGGCAGCACATTGTTCTGAAGTACTGGCAACCATCTATGGAACTACACATTTTTATAAGCCAGAAGACCATAACCTTAATTGGTATCTCTGAAATAAAAAACACACAACTGGAAGCCATTACACAATTCAGATTATAAGAAAACACTTTCATGTGTTAAATTAATACATCAACCAACAAATTCACTTAATAAAATACAATTCATAACAAGTATTAAACTCATACATGCATCGTCACTAGTTTGCCAAGCTCGGAGAGTTTTAGAACACAGGAATATTAGCCCAACACACTAATCTACGTGTTATGTTGCCCATATTAGAAAGTAAAAGTCCATAGTTGTTTATGATCTGTACAGAATATGCATACATACACATCTAGTTCTTATGTGATCTGAAGGGATCTCATCCTCATGTAGTGTGTGATGTGCGTGTCGATCCCGTTGGATCACTTAAGAACTAGACATGTATGTATGCATATTCTGTACAGATCATAAACAACTATGGACTTATATTTGGAACTGCTCACTATCTTATAATTTTAATATTACAATACTGTAATTTTTATGCATATCAACTTTTTATATAGTTTAGAATTTTAATATTATAAACATTCCAATATGGGCAGTGTAATATCTAGATTAATATCTTGGGCTTATATTCCTTCTTCTAAAACTCCCTGAGGATGGCACGCCGGTGCCAAAACATGTAGAAGTTTAATGCTTGTGTAGTGCCTACCCCAGAGTGTTGCTATCCTACAGCTCAATTCTCTGAAGCAGGTTCTATCGGTAGCGACCGATAAGGCAAACGCTGGATTCCCTATTTCTAATTTCGCTGCCACCAGTAGGCGAACAGTAGCCTACACTTTGCTCGATACGCCCCACAGGTAATTGTCAACGTATCAAAATAATACAGTCGATTTAAAGTTTAAATAACATAACCTGTATTATATATATACAAAATAAATAAATTTACAATAAAACTTAATTAACAACTTCACAGTTAAATTGCCACATAAAGGTTAAATTAACTGCTTGCCCTCTTAATGAATTTTAACGCCGCGTTTCTAAACAAATTTAGAATTTCAAATTCTATCACCAAAGTATTAAAACACCAAAAGTGCTCCGTTCCAGTAATCGTTTTCAAAGCAAATATAAAATTCAATACAGCTCACTTACCTTGCACGCACAGCCATAAACCAGTATTTATAATCATCGCCGAAGTAACTTGCAGGAGCTTAATGTCGTCTTTACAAAATTTCTGAAACGTGAATGAGGACGTTTGCCTCGCGGAATCTCCTTATATAAACAATTAAGGAATTCCCGCCTCAGCATACTTCGAAGTGCGGTGAACCAACGTTCACTGCACTGCAGGTAATAACCTCTAGTGGCAATGTCAGCAACATTCAACCAAATACCTAACTCAAAATTTAAACCTAAAATCAAAATTCAAAAAGATAAATCTACCGCTATTATTCATTCATTACATCTCTCCCTTTCTTCAAATAAAGATTCGGGAGCGAATCTTTAAACAACGTATTAACCATCTTGTAATGAATGAATTAATGCATGTCTAAGTAAACAAAATTACAACAAAAAAAACCAAAACAGTGTACAATACTCAAGTAAATGTGTAATGTCTTACAATTTCAACAGTGTAAATCCCGCGGGTTTATATTCGGTAAGGAACATAAACGCCATCTAACCCATTAGATCACTGTGTCCTAGTGATAAAATGGTGTGGCGGGAAATGTAGGTGTAGTGGGTAGAAAATATATTTAAAACCGTAACAAAATTACAACCAGTACAACAAAATAAAACAAACATTAACCAACATAAAATGAAAATGTTTCTAAAGATGGTGGCAAGAGTACTTCCATCTTGCCGTGGACTTTACTACACACGCGTAGCAAGTCTCTGTATATGTCCTTCACTGTGGAATTGAAACTGCTTGCAAAGTACCTTTTTCCACATCACAGTACGCAGTCGTATGAGAAAGAACTACGCTGTCTGTACAGGTCGTTGTAGTCCGTGATTTTAAGTATATTAAAAAAAAATACCACAAAATGTACCAAAGTAACATATCTTTGCTATCAGTGACATCGGAAAACATTCTATCGTCTTCACTCAGCAGTCCGGTACGTCGTGAAAGTAGTCGTGCGTCGTGCTGGTTCCTCGTGAGATAATTCGCGTGGAATTGATGTGGAACCACGGTGTTTTGGATCAGGTAATTCTTCTTCTGTTTGAGAAGGAGGTGCCTCTTTAGCTTTACAAAAAGTAATCACTCTGCAAAAATAGGACCGAAGAAGGAAAATTAGCAACAGTGAAACAGTCAAGGTGCCAAATATTGCAATTAAAATGGTCTACCAAATGCTTCCTTGGTTTCGCTGTGCTAATGTATGATGAAAGTGTAACATAGTGTTAACATCAGCAGTCACTTGTGAAGTAGTAATTTTTGACATTAAATTGTCAATTTGGACAGCTGCCGATGGAATTGTCTCCTGCAAAATGCTCAACTCGTGGTCCGTTAGAATACCGACTTTATCCGGTGTGTAGAAAGTTGGGTTTGGAAGTGCCATCTCGTTGCCTCCTGTCAGCTCTGGAGTCACAAGAAAGGTGTCGGTCACGATGTAGCACCGCGTGGCGTTGGAAACGAATCCGCTCCCCGAGAGTTCTCTGGAGTGAGAGGTCCACGTTCGGTTCTCCAAACAACGAAAGGTGACTTGTTGTGGCTCAGGTATATTGTAGATCCACAACGTATCATGACGTGTCCATGCTGGTTCCTTGTGATGTTGAGACATCTGTCTCTGGCACAACTTATGTGAGTCCAAGGTCTGGAAAAATAAACTTGACTCACACGTTACAACTTTCGTCGTATAAATTGCTTTGTCTGCCGGACACATAGCAACACTGCCTCCAACGCAGCGATTGATTTCGGCTTCCGTAAACAAGGCGTAGCTGTGTTGAATTTCGTTAAATCCAAAATACATATAGTTCGGCTTATATTGAACAAAAGTGTTATTTAAAACGGGCATTGGGAAAGCAATTAATTTGTACAATACAAAATTACGATTGGCAGTCTTAAGTGGTACGTTTAAAATTAACCTAATATTATGGGCATCACCCACAATGGCTACCTTAACCAGATCATAATACAGGTACAAATTTTCAAACTTGCTTCCAGCAAACCATTCATAATTTTCAGGCAAGTAACGAGATGTGTTCACTAATATGTTACGTAAGGTGTCTGGACTAACCAGATTAATTGGCAGCTTGCCTAAAAGCACACACTGTACGGCATCTACGAGTTCATCCAAATTCTGACTCAAACGTAAAATAGTAAATTCCAGTTGTCTAATGACAACGTACAAGTCACTCATACCATGCAAAGTTACATTAAGCCACATTATATCTCTAGTAATTTCCTTAAATCTGTCATGTGACTGTATTACCACACCTTTTACAATACTGGACAAATTCGTTAACACTTACGAATTTGTGTTGGTAATAGTGTCTAGACGTTTCATGTAAGTCACATGGTTAGCAAGTGAGGAAACAATGTCTTGTTCATGTAACTGTAACTCGTTCAGCACTTCATGAAGGGAATGTAAATCTGATACAGTAGCAGTTCCAAACAAAGTCTTTAAAATTACACCTCCCAAGTTAACTAAACCTCTTCTCGGGTCCAGTTTCGGTAGAAACTGCTTCAAATAATTGAGCTTTGCTTCAAGTGTTGTCAGTAAAATATCCACATGTTTTACCATCAACCATATTGAAAGTGGGAGTGACTATTACGTCACGTAACACATAGAAGTGTTCTATCTAGGTTATAAGCTAATCACTACGAAGTACGTATCCTCTGCTCACTGCGAGTACGCACTTCTTCGTCAGCTGTCTTTGTCTTATGACGTCAGAGTGATACTTGTCATATCGCAATGAAGGTCGGTTGTACTGTCAGCTGTTTACAGCCATGCTGTGTCGTCTCGTATTAACGCTCGACATCAGTTCGTTTTAACCACAGACAAATAGCAAATCATTATAAAAAGTTTGTTCTTCGACTCCAGTCTCGTGTAGTATAGTCACGTACCGTAGTCACGCTTTTTGTCTGTCCGTCCTGCATCTGAATTCTCGTCCGAGATCTAGTGATCGGCGGCTCTGGCCGTATAGTCCTTAGTTCGCGACTAGACAGTGGTGTGTTCGGTGGCACATAGGTAGGGTCTCTTGCTTCAGAACTAGGGGTATCCAAACTTTCATATCCCACTTCAGGGGTATCCAACACTGGGTCAAGTGCTGTTCTTGGTTCAGTTCCTGGCTCTGTCGGTTGCGATCGCAATATTGGCGCTGAACCAATTGTTACTTCTTCCTCTTCTACCCTTTTCTTTGCCCCGAATTTCTCTTTCTTTAGAGTCTTTCGACCTGCCTTAGGTTCCCAAGTTTCTTCACTATAAGCTCTCTTTAGCCTATTGATGTGGACAACAAACTTTTTCCCGCGCAAACTAATTATTTCATAATTCAACTCTGACAGCTTAGCTGTTACCTGGAATGGACCTGTCCAGGGTTTATGAAACTTGCGGCATAAACCTGGTTTCTTAGCCGGATTGTACAAGTAAACCAAATCTCCTATTTCAAAACTTCTCAGTTTAGCCTTCCTGTCGTATAGCCTCTTATTATTCAAGTGAGACTTCCTGTTGTTTTTCTTTACAAATTGATAGGCCTTCTCTAAACTAAACTTTAGGTTTTCTAATCGCCTTGCATGATCATGATCTTTCACTTCGTCTGACAATTTGGCCTTCAAATCGTCACTGCTAGGTAAAATCATTTCTCTACCATGCAACAAATGAAATGGGCTGTACCCTGTAGTCGAATGTGGTGTAGCTCTGTATGCCATAAGAAAAAATGGAACCAAAGTGTCCCAGTTTGTATTTGCTGAGTCGACATAGTGCGAGAGACCTGTGTTCAAAGACCGGTGCAGTCTTTCGATCATTCCATTTGAAATCGGGTGGTAAGGTGAAGTACGGAGTTTCCGAATTTTCAAAATTCTACATGTCTCCTTGAAAAATGTAGAAACAAATGATCGACCTTGGTCAGTAATCAAAGTGGACCCGGTGCCGTGTCGAGTAACGATCTGTGTTGCGTACACTCTAGCACATGTCTCAGCTGTTTGGTCCGGAATTGGAAAGGCCTCTACATACTTTGTAAAATGGTCAATAAACGTCAGTATGTATTTGTTCTTACGAGGGGTCATTAGGTAAGGACCAGTTATGTCCATGGATGTGACCTGGAAAGGGGCGGTTGGTTCCTCCACTTCACCTAGTGGGGCTATGAACTCTCTGTCCTCCTTCCTCCTCTGACATGGGTCACATTTCCTAATATATTCCTCTATAGATTTTCTCATGCCTGGCCACCAGTATCTCAGTGATATCAGGTCGTATGTCCTTTTCATACCCGGATGAGCTACATAAACCGGATCGTGATTCATTTTAATAATATCTTGTACCAAAACCCTTGGTACAACTAGCTGATATCTGTTTTTGGGTTGGCGTCTGTACATCACGCCGTCCTCATCTAAAAGGAATTCACTTCTGCTGGAATATTTTCCAGGCTTTTGACTCTTGCAAAAGGAGTCCTTCCTTTGTTCCAAAAGGATTCTTTCCTTACTGAGTATCCCATCATCTAGAACTGTGGCAACATGTCTGCTCAGGGCATCAAAGTGACCTATTTTAGAGCCAGCCTTGTGTTCAACCACAAAATCAAACTCGGACAGTCGTAGACTCCATCTCGTCAAACGACTATTATTGTCCGCAAAATTACGCAAGTAGGATAGTGCTGCGTGGTCAGTTCTGACAAGGAACTTTTTCCCATAGAGGTAACAACGAAAATATTTCGTTGCCCATACCAAAGCGAGCATTTCCGCTTCTGAGGCTGAATATGCTTGCTCCGCCTTATTCATCTGTCTACTGGCGTAAGCTAAAGGTCGTTCTACTCCACCCTGCACCTGAGACAAGATGGCGGCGACCGCTACTTTAGAGGCGTCTGTCGTGAGAATGAATGGCACCTCGAAATTGGGGTAAGCCATCACGGGGGTTGTACATAACCTTGCCTTCATTTCCTCGAACGCCTTTTGTTGACTTGGACCCCATAAAAACTGTCGGTCCTTCCTAGTCAACTCCGTAAGGGGTTTTGCTACTTCAGCAAAACCTGGCACTAGTTTCCTGTAGAACGAAGCTAGGCCCAAAAATGCTCGAATATCCTTAACACTTTTCGGGACTGGATAATTTTCCACTGCCTTGACTTTCTCAGGGGACGCCGAAACCCCTGCTTCTGTAAGCACAAATCCAAGGTATTGAACCTGGGGTTGCGCAAACACGCACTTTCCGGGCTGTAGTTGCAGGTTTGCCTTGTCAAACCTCTGCAGTACATTTTCCAGTCGCTGGGCATGTTCCTGTGCCGACTTGGAAAAGATGATAACATCATCTATGAAGACCCAGCACTCAGTGCCTACTAGGTTCTTCAAAACCACGTCCATGAGCCGTTGAAAGCTCGATGGGCTATTAGACAAACCGTAGGGCAAGCGGTTGAACTCAAATTTTCCAAACGGAACCGAAAAGCTCGTTTTCTCTTTATCTTCTTCGCGGATACTTATTTGCCAGAACCCGCTATAACAGTCAAGGACTGTAAAATATTTAGCACCATAAAGAGTGGAGGTTGTCTCTTCGAACACTGGCAAAGGATAGGTGTCAAATTTCGTCACTGCGTTAAGGGCTCTAAAATCAACACAAAAGCGAAATTTAGGGGACCCATCTGTACTCTTCTTAGGGACAAGGATGGCCGGAGCAGACCAGGGGGAATTGCTTTCTCTTATCACCCCCTTTTCCCGCTTTTTTTCTATTTGGGACTTCATTTCTCCTCTCAGGGAGTACGGAACCCTATATTGCGGTCTTTTTATGGGTCGTGCGTCACCCGTCAGTATTTGGTGTTCCACTAAGTCGGTACCCTTAAAGTCATTCGTGTCTTCGTCATGAAACACATGAGCATACCGCAGTAGCACAGGCTCTATTATCTCTCTTTCCGCTTGTGTTAGGTGGTCTAATTTTCCTTTCATTAGCTTATCATACAGGGCCTTATTCCTACTTGAGTTTCCCTGTCGGTACGGTTCTGCTTCGCTTCCCTTATTAATCCTGTTCACCTCATACTCGGACATTTCTTCAGCCACACCCAGAACAGTTGACTTAGGAATGGTCAGTTCTTCATTACTGAAGTTCGCAACCATCACGTAAGCACAGCTGTTCGTCGCTCTTTCCGTTCGGTGAGCGTCATGTGACGTCACTGCGGAAGGTGTAGTTGCCTTCGTCTGGACTCGTGCAAGTCCACGGGCAGAGTGTATCCCTTCTAGTGGGATCTGAGCCGGCTCCACACAAATTAGTGGAGGGAGATTCTGCTCCTTCCCAGACTCCAACCTTCCTAATACAATTTGCCTGCACCTAGGAGCTATCTTAACATTTTCAGTAGCCCTAACAAGCCAAGACATACTCTCGTCTGTCTTATTCTCCGGGTGGGGTTTAGCTAGGAACTGTTCGTCCATGCGCTTAGCCTCCCGTTCCCTGAATGTAGGGCTGCGACCGCATTGGCCTCCGGAGAAAATAGTGAGTGCTTTGTGCCTTGTGGGTGGAACACTGTACACTTGGGGCACTTTGAGTTGGGTTGGTAACACCATCTTGCTGCCCTCAAAATCAATTACAGCGCCTAAACTGGCCATGAAATCAGTGCCTACCAGACCGGCTGCTTCTGTAGGGAGCGTACAAATTAAGAATGTGTGTTTGAACTTACACCCATTTATCACAAAGGAAACTGACTGTTGTCCCCTGATGTCGAGGACGTCTCCAGTCACTCCATACGGTTCCATCGTGGTGACTTTTATTTCGCCTCTCGATACGCCGGGCTGCAGTATCGATATGTTGGAGCCAGTGTCCAAAATTAGCCTTCTCGACATTCCCTCTATCTGCACTAAGATAGTGGGAGTGCCGTGCTCCAACAAGATATCAACCGTGGATTTAGTGACAGCATTGTCAGGGGCATTGAGGTGGAAAGAGCTGTCGTCGTTCTCACCTCTTTCTAGTTTCCCTGACTCTTTGTTTCCTTTTTCTCTCCCTTTTTCCTTTCATCTGGGGGCTTATCATTCGGGGAACGTGAACGTCTCGAACGCCCACTTGAGTTCCTCCTCCCCGATGAAGTAGTGGAGTTGACCTCCCTTTTTAGCCTTGTAGGACACTCACTAGCAAAGTGGTCTATCCCTTCGCACTCGTAACATCGCAAATTAGCTTTAGTTTGCGCACTCCTAGTACTCGAGTTCGTTGGCTTGCCTGAGCTGCTTGGTGCGTTATAATGCTGAGTAGGCGTGTGATTGACCGCGCGCCTCGCGTCAGCAGAACGACGTGGCTTGCGTTCGTGGTGGCGTGTGTGACTGTGTGAACGTGATTGCAGCTTGACCGAACTATCGAATCTAGTGTAAAAACTTTCATTAAATTTTTCCTGTTTTTCGGCTTCCTGCACAGTGATTGCAATTTGAAGCGCTTGTTCCATCGTTTGAGGGTTAGCATACCTGACCTGCCTACCGGGTACTCCGGTTAACCCTGCTACAAAACTAGCCAAAAGCAATCTTTCGGCATTTTCGTAGTGGATACGCTGAGCCAAAGGGTCATCCACCTTGCAGACTATTTTCTGCGACAATGCCCTGCATCTGTCTGCAAATTGCTGTGGAGTTTCACTCCTCTCCTGCCTGGCTGTTTGTAACTTCATAAAATGGTACTGGTCAGTATGACTATCTCGAAATCTGTGCTTAAAAACACTTTTAAATTTCGACCATGTTACGTCTGCCGTATGTAACTCCAAGCATCCGTTATAAAACTGTCGTGCTGTGTCAGTCAACTTAAGTACAGCAACTTGGACCTTATCTGCGTCTTCCCAATTCCCTACTCTTGAAGAACCCTCAATACTGTTCAAAAATTCGTCTAGTGGAATGGACGATTCGGTGCCTGACCATTTTGGCACTAATGAAACTAAAGACAAATCTTTATGGAAGATAGGCGCCCCTCTATTTATAGATTCCCTCAATCTCTGTAATTCGGCCTTGGTTTCTGCAAGTTCATTGTTCAAGCGTGCTTCCGCCATGTTGCAATGCTAACGTATCACCACAGATTACAAAAATACAAACACAAATTATCACACCACACAAATAAAATAAAAATACAATTTCTTGGTTTATGCTGGCGTATTGTAATAGTTGAATTTCGAATTTTGAAACTCAAGCTCCCTGCTTTACTTCTAAAGTTAAATACGGAATCCAGTGCGGTTCAAAACTATCCCACCGCTGCAAAACCAATTTTGTAGTGCCTACCCCAGAGTGTTGCTATCCTACAGCTCAATTCTCTGAAGCAGGTTCTATCGGTAGCGACCGATAAGGCAAACGCTGGATTCCCTATTTCTAATTTCGCTGCCACCAGTAGGCGAACAGTAGCCTACACTTTGCTCGATACGCCCCACAGGTAATTGTCAACGTATCAAAATAATACAGTCGATTTAAAGTTTAAATAACATAACCTGTATTATATATATACAAAATAAATAAATTTACAATAAAACTTAATTAACAACTTCACAGTTAAATTGCCACATAAAGGTTAAATTAACTGCTTGCCCTCTTAATGAACTTTAACGCCGCGTTTCTAAACAAATTTAGAATTTCAAATTCTATCACCAAAGTATTAAAACACCAAAAGTGCTCCGTTCCAGTAATCGTTTTCAAAGCAAATATAAAATTCAATACAGCTCACTTACCTTGCACGCACAGCCATAAACCAGTATTTATAATCATCGCCGAAGTAACTTGCAGGAGCTTAATGTCGTCTTTACAAAATTTCTGAAACGTGAATGAGGACGTTTGCCTCGCGGAATCTCCTTATATAAACAATTAAGGAATTCCCGCCTCAGCATACTTCGAAGTGCGGTGAACCAACGTTCACTGCACTGCAGGTAATAACCTCTAGTGGCAATGTCAGCAACATTCAACCAAATACCTAACTCAAAATTTAAACCTAAAATCAAAATTCAAAAAGATAAATCTACCGCTATTATTCATTCATTACACTTGTTATGAATTGTATTTTATTCAGTGCATGTGTTGGTTGATGTAATAATTGTAATATGCATGGTATGAGTAATATAAAACTTTCATGTGTGCGTGAGTGGGCATGTGCATGCCAGTATAACACTGACACATTACAAGCACCTAATAAATATGCACACTTTTACCCAGACTCACATAACATATTCTAAAACCTGAGATTCATTTTACATGGAGCCTATATATATATATATGCATACAGTAATTTGTTGGTATCTTCACCTTGCCGTGGTAGAGGGGCTTGTGAGTTCCAGTGACCCTGAGAGCTAAGCCGGCGGTAGCATTGCTACCAGTAGGGTCTCCCAAGCCGGACAGATCAAAAGGGTAGGAACCAGACGAAGAGATGCCTAGGAGATGGGAAACCGAATAAAAACTCCCCTGATGCCGGAAGCAGCGACATGAAGCACAGAGCAAATGATGCTCGAGATGGTTCATGATCGTGTAGCAACAGGCGTGACCAGAGTGGTCTGAACGGCTGCTGTACTGCGATGTGGAAAGCAAATGGAAAAACTACCACATTATTACTTTTCCTGGATAGTCTCTTCCAGAAACAGAGACAAATGCGAGATGCTTCCTCTGGAGACAAAACATTCCGGAGGTAAACTACTCCCCCATTCGGATCTCCGGGGGGGAGTGTTTCTAGGGGAGACACACGCGGTAATGACTACAGACAAAAGCAGAAGAAACAGAATGAACATAACAGCTTCAAGATAGGCACTTGGAACGTAAGGACCTTGAATCAAGGAGGAAAACTCGAAAATTTGAAGAAAGAGATGCAGAAGAACGCAGTGTCTGTGCTAGGTGTTAGTGAAGTGCGGTGGAAGGGTCAAGGTGAAATAAAAAGTGGTGATTATACAGTGTATTATTCCGGGGGTGACAGTGCTGAAAGAGGCGTAGCAATAGTAGTGCATAAAAGCGTAGTGAAAAGTGTTGTTAAGAAGAGTGTGTATAGTGACAGAATCGTTGCTATTAAATTGCAGGCAGAACCGGTAAGTATTTTGATAGTGCAAGTGTACATGCCAACATCGGACTATGAAGATGACAAAGTGGAAGAGTTGTATGATATAATTGAAGAAATTCTTGAAGAGGATGGAAAGGGTGCGACAAACACGATTATAATGGGAGATTGGAACAGTGTGGTTGGAGATAAAGCACATCACAACACTGTTGGACCATATGGACTGGGAAGGAGGAATCAGAGAGGTCAAATGCTTATTGACTTCTGTGAAAGAAATGGACTTGTTATAACAAACACATGGTTCAAAAAACCTAAAAGAAGATTGTACACGTGGAAATCACCAGGAGATAGGAATCGATATCAGCTGGACTATGTACTAGTGAAACAGCGATTCAGGAACAGTGTGAAGGATGTGCAGACACTGCCTGGAGCAGATATTGACTCTGACCACAATTTACTGGTTGCAAAGATCTGCACCAGATTGAAGAAGATCATGAGGTTCCACAAGAAAAAACCAAGATGGGATTTGGAGAAGCTATATGCTCAACGACAGGTAGTACACGATAGACTAGAAGAACAGCTTGGTGCAATCAAATGTGAAAGTGGGAATGTGGAAGTGCAGTGGAACAATATCAAGAAATTTGTGTTAAATACTATGAGTGGTTTGGTTGGAAAAGTCGAGAGGAGAGCAAGAAAGCCATGGATTACACAGGAGATGATCAGTAAAATGGATGAACGAAGGAAATGGAAGAATGTCAACAATGAAGAAGGAAGGAAGAATTACAGAAGACTGAGGAACGAATTGAAAAGAGCCACGGACAACGCCAAGAAGGAATATCTGGAGAGCATATGCAACGAGATCATAGAATTTCAAAGAATAGGACGTTATGATTTAATGTACATGAAGACAAAGGAACTAGGTTGGAAAGAAAACCATGGGATTCAAAACATTGGCATCGAAGACTCTCAAGGCAATATAATAATAAATCAGAGACGAGTATTGCAAATTTGGGAGAATTATATCACAGAGCTCTACGATCGAGCTAATCGACCAGAACATCTAGACGTTGAACCTGAAGATGAAGTAGATGAAGACGAGAAAGGCCCTTATATTTTGCAAAGTGAAGTGGAAAAAGCTATCAAGGAGATGAGGGATAAGAAGGCTACAGGAGATGATGATGTACCTGGGGATGTACTCAAATTGTTGGGAGAAGGTGGTCTAAGGCTAATGACACAGATGATCAACAGCATGTATGTAACTGGACAATGGCCCAGAGATTTTATTGAAGTTACAATGATTGCCTTAAAGAAGCAGCCCAAAGCTACAAAATGCAGCGACCATCGCACAATCAGCATCATCGCTTATGCAGCAAAGATAGTAGCGAGGATACTTAGAAGAAGGATTGAGAGGAAAATTGAAGATGCACTTGGAGAAGATCAGTTTGGATTTAGAAGAGGAAAAGGAACTAGGGATGCAATTGGGATGCTGAGAATAATATCAGAACGAACCTTGGTCATAGATGAGGAATTGTGTGCTTGCTTCATAGACTGGCAGAAGGCATTTGACCGTGTCAACTGGACCAAATTAATGCAAATCCTAAAAGGAATTGGGATAGACTGGCGCGAAAGAAGATTGATCAGCAAATTGTACATGGAACAGTGTCAAAATACGACTGGACCAAGGGGAGACGAGAAGTGTGAAGATTGGAAGAGGAGTTAGAAAAGGTTGCTGCTTGTCACCGATTCTGTTCAACTTATACAGCGAGTACCTTACCAAGGAAGCTCTTGAAGGGTTTGGAGACTTCAAAATAGGAGGACAAGTAATTCGCACTGTGAAATATGCAGATGACCTTGTGCTACTGGCTAGGGAAGAAAACGTGCTACAGGGCATGATTGATAGACTAATTGAAATTGGAAGACGCTATGGAATGGAAATGAATGTGGGAAAAACTAAAGTAATGAAAATCTCAAGGCAACCATCCCCAATGAAAATTATGATAGATCAAATACAATTGGAGAATGTGGAATTTTTCAATTATTTGGGTAGCATGATAACAAGTGATGCAAGGTGTACATGTGAAATTAAATCCAGAATTGCCATGGCAAAAACAGCATTCAACAAGAAGAAAAATCTTTTCACCAGCAAACTGGAATTAAATTTAAGGAAGAAACTAGTAAAGTGCTACATTTGGAGCATAGCTTTGTATGGTGCTGAAACGTGGACACTTCGGAAAGTAGATCAGAAGTATCTGGAAAGTTTTGAAATGTGGTGCTGGAGAAGAATGGAGAAGATCAGTTGGACCGATCGTGTGAGAAATGAAGAAGTATTGCACAGAGTCAAGGAGGAGAGGAATATCCTACATACAATAAAAAGAAGAAAGGCTAACTGGATTGGTCACATCTTGCGTAGAAACTGCCTTCTGAAACACGTGATTGAAGGAAAGTTAGAAGGAAGGATAGAAATGACGGGACGACGAGGGAGAAGACGTAAGCAGCTACTGGATGACCTTAAGGAAAAGAAAAGATACTGGAAATTGAAAGAGGAAGCACTAGATCGCACCCTGTGGAGAACTCGCTTTGGAAGAGGCTACGGACCTGTCGTAAGACAGACTACAGAATGAATGAACAGTAATGGACAGCAGTCTGAATATTTCCTGTATTAATTTTCTGTTTGTACTGTAGCCATTCTAAACATGTTAATATGGAAGAGATGATAAAAACTACATACTTTGCTGAAATTTATATTCTGATATGGTTTTCTTTTCTTGAAGTATGAAAATGTTTTGTAAACCACGAAAACAAATAATTGACTCAGTTTGACAGGGTATATTTCATGCATATAGTTCCCAACCTGAAAAACAGCAACAAATCATTGCACTAATGAATAATCGTATCAGATCTTGATAGTTTCAGGCATCCTATCATGAAATTATCGTAGTACAGAACTGCCTTGAAAACATGTACATATGTATGTACAGTAACATTCCTATAAATGTTGCCACTTTGTTTTACAGATATTTTACTGAAAGTTAAAAGTCCCTTCCTTGGCTCCAGTGCAGCAAGAAAATGAGAAATGTGAAAGCACATGCTCAATAAATGTATCAGAATATACAGTATAAGTATATGAAAGGCCAAAAGTAGAGTCTGATGATGTAGTTATATATAAATCTAATATAGGGTTGTAATGGAAGTGAAGCAGCATTGCATGCTCATGTATTTTTAATTAAACCCACATTGTTTTCTAGTACACAGGTGAAAGTTTTTGCCTATTTTGTTGTATTCTTGCAAAAGTAGTTGCTAAACCTTCATTCCGCTAATTTATGCATGCAGTATGTGAAGTGGAATTATTGTAGGAACTGGTAAGAACAGACATTACAGTAATTCTTATGAAGCAAGATAGAGGACAATGGAGTAACAGATTTTAAATTCTAATATAAGGTATATGTAAGTAGGTCACTTGCATTTTTCTGTTACAATATAAATCTGGAGTTTTTCCATACCTGCTATTACAGTAGTATGATCTACTGTACTTCCCCAAGCATTTATACACAGATCAGTTGAGGACTCATTGCTTTTACTTTTATGTGATCATAAAAGAACTCTTAGCGCTTCAATATGATAAAAGCTAGAACATACAAGAGAACCACAGCATGTACAGATAAGCTGTAAGACAAAACTTTCAAAGCAGATTTTTCTTGGGAACCAGTTACATGTGTTTCAAATGCATGTACAGAGAATTACTTGTATTTACCTGTGTACAAGTTATATTTTTTATTACAAATTTTCAGTCCACAACATAAGCTTAACTTATATAAAGTAAAGGTGGCTCATTAGTTTCATGAATGCTATAACCATAAACAAAGTTGCAGGAATCAGAAGGTTTGAAGGACAAAATCTTTCCACACTGAGATATAAGTTTATTATGGAGCTTGCATAATCCATGTAACCTGGTCATTTTTCATGTACAAAACAAGTTGTGTCAAAATGTAATATAATTACTCTCAATGTCTGTGTTGATAACACAACAGAATATGTAAAATAAATATCAAATAATGTTTCTTAAAATACTTATTTTGCAAAATGAACCATTTATACCCAGAAATAATGAACTGTTTACTGGCAACGTCTTGTAAGTTTTTTATTAACAGCAAACATTCTTCCTCTATTCCATTTACTTACAATAACCATGTGCCCTTTTTGACATTATGCAGATAATGACATGCAGCTGCTGCTAGTCACACAATAAAAAACAAAAGATATACTTTCTGAAAACAAACACCATACACATAGCATGGACATAAAAAATCAAAGCAATTTACAGTGAAACCTCTATCCATCGTTCCCGTTACCGTCGTTCGCCCGCATGTATCGTCTGCCTTATTTGGTCCCGAAATTAGCCCCATATGATTAACACTATTTTTTCCCGCCTCCATTGTTCCTCGAACTGTCGCTTTCCCGCACCAATAGTTGAAAAATCACGGTCCTGACGCAACATTTTCCCGCACTGATAGTTTTTTTTTTTAATTTGAAGCGATGGTTTAGCAGGTTTAAGGACCGGCATGGCCTAGTATACAAGAAGTTAGTCGGAGAAAGTGCGGCAGTGGACACCGAAAGCACGGAAGCGTGGCTGGAAAGACTGCCATCTTTGTTGGAGGGCTACGAACGTGATATTTACAACGCGGATGAGACGGGGCTCTTCTACAACGTGCTTCCTGATAGAACCTTGGCTCTCAAAGGACAGTCTTGTCATGGAGGGAAAAACTGTAAAGACAGACTTACTGTTTTACTTTGTGTTAACAGTGATGGAACTGACTAACAAGTGCCGATTGTTATCGGAAAATCTCCGAAACCGCGATGTTTCAAGAATGTAAAAAAATTACCCACCAAGTACCACGCGAACAATAAAGCGTGGATGACCACAGACATTTTTTCTTCATTTCTGCGTTCATTAGACGCAAGTATGGGTGCACAAAACAGGAACATTCTCCTCTTTGTGGACAATTGTGCCGCACATCCAAAGGATACATCGTTTCTAAGAAATGTAAAAGTCATACGGTATCCGGCAAATTATACAAGTGTGCTCCAGCCCCTTGATTTAGGGGTAATAAAGTGTTATAAGCAGCTTTATAGAAAACGCCTCGTGCAAACAGCTGTTTGCTTAATGGATGCAGGCAAAGATACGAAAAAGAAGATAAACGTGTTGGAAGCTTTGCACTACACTGTGGCAGCCTTGCAAGAAGTAACCCAGCAGACAATCGAAAATTGTTTTCAGAAAGCTGGTTACGTGCAGGGACAATCTTCAGGCGATAGTGACGTCGTATTGACGAACGATGACGACGATTTCCGCCAAGACTGGGAAAATGTTCAATGGCATGAACAAAGATAAATTCGAGGACTACGTCTCTGTGGACAGTCACGTGGCAACCTGTGGTGTAGAAACAGTGCAGGAGCTGTGCGTGAGCCTCGTGGCGTACGGGAGTGTGAAGCGGGAAGAAGGAGAAGAAGCTGGCCAACCCGAAGTTGTGCCGAGCTTTGCTGAGACGCATGAAGCGCTGATGAAAGTAAGATCTTTCTTTTATGCGCACAGCACGAGTGACAGTGATCGTGAAAGTGTTCTAGGCCTTGAAAAATCGTACTTTGAATTGAGGAGGAGTAAAGTTTGCTCAAAACAAACGTCAATGAAAGATTTTCTCAGCAAGAATTTATAATTATCATTAAATTGTTCTTATCTATAATTTTTAATGGTTTCCCGGTACTATCATTTCCCGTATGTATCGTTCAAATTTTCCGGTCCCCTGAAAAACGATGGATAGAGGTTTCACTGTATATGTGAAAATAGTGGCTTGTAAATCAGTTCTTGATGTGAAAAATGGAAAACATTTGGACCTTCACAAAAACAACCACATCTGAAAAGTGTGACATCTGTTCACATTTCATCTGAACTAAAGTCTAGAAACATATCTTGAAACAACATCTGAAGTATTTTGAAATTTCTCACATTTCATACATATCTAACCATGAAAAAAGAGCAGCTCTCATAACCGAAAATAGTGGGTTTGAACTATGGGAATTAAAGCTGGATCTCCCAGGATTAGAGAAAATTATATAAGTTTTCATGTTTGCACAGTATGTGTTGGTAAAATGATGTTATTTTTTGTTCTTACACCATGCAGGATGGTAAAGTTTGCTCCACCATTTCAGACGAATGTGCTGCCTCCACTTGCAGAGTGACTGAATTTGGTTCAGGTGGATGCTGAAGTGACTCAGATAAGGAAGTGTGTAGTTATATGGGAATACAATATAATTGACACATTTCTGTTAATGTCAATGTGCCAAATTTTTTTACAAGGTCAGAAATATGCCAAGTTTATAAAATAAAAATATGGGTGCTGTACTAAATGTGAGGGCATCCTATATGCAGGTAAATACAGTAATATGTCCCACTTCATAGATGTCCAACATATAGTGTGTCTTTTTACATACTTATGGCCTTCTAGTACTTTCCTACTGCTGGCCAGCAACAGCCTCCGTATGGCTCAGCTACACCAGTACACCCTAATGCAAGTCTAATAATTCCATATGAGCAATAAAACCAACTCAGCTAGATTATAAGATGTACTGAAAATGCTTTTTCTTTATGCAGAGACTGATATTTATCCCAACATGACTCAACCTGCATGCCATTAGTAAATGCTGCTTAAATGATCCATACCCACAAGTAGGCATTCAATTTTGGTTTTGTTTATAAAGTGTTAAATTTTGCCAAAGCTTCCAAGCACAATAGGCATCCACAAACTTTATAGGTCTGCTGGATTATGTTGGATAAAAAACCTATGAAAATTATTTTGTGCTTAGTGAAGAGAAAGTGGACAAAATGTGAAAGGCTAGCATATTCAACACAACAGTCACTGAGATGGCATGCACAAGGGACTGTCACTTCAAAATCAGCTGCAACAAAAGTGATGAAATTGCTTACATTTCAGCCATTCACAACAAATAAACTTATATCTTACTCACAAACCTCTCTGCATCAACTTCAACATATTTTGAAAATAGACAGAGTGTGTGCAAGGTACAGGAACATCATTTCTTACAATACTGACAATAGCTCTTATGTAGCAAATCTAGAAGTCAGGACTATGTGGTACGGCTCAGACAAAAGTATGCTGTCATTGTTCAGCAGTCACCAAGTGACAGAAGCATAAGAACACATTACCTTAAAATGCTTCTGTTAGCTCTTCACCACAGTAAATTTTCAACTATAAAATTAAATTTCAGTTAGTACAAAGTGTATTAAAACTGACAGAAGTTACACTGCCATTTCATATGACCAAGTTCCACACTTTCAGCATCAAAGTAAGGCTATTGAACAAAATACTGTTCTTGGATAATTTATATAATAATATACAAACCCAATGCAGTGTGAAAGTAAGTCCTATATATATATATATATTAGTTTCCTTTGATTTCTGCTAGTCATTCCTATTTGCTTTCAAAATATTCACTCATTACTGACTAGTTTGTTACACATTTCCAACACTCTCCTGAGGTCTTGTGAGGCGTTTGGCTCCTCGGTTTGGTGGCCCTTTAGGCTTTGCAAATTTAGGACGGTGTAAGTTCTTTTTTGGATGAATTTCATCTTGAAGAAATGCTTCTGTTAGCTCTTCACCAGAGTCAATTTCGATCTAGAGAAATAAACCGCAGATAGTACAAAGTGTTAATTTCAATTGAGAGTTCAGACTGAAGTGAAATATAGCACATGTTATCACTCAATTCACAGCTACATGAAATCAAAATTTTCTAATATAAAACTATGCAAACTTCATGCTTGTCAATTATGATACATGATTGTTCCTCCCATATTTCATTATCAGTACTCCACAGACATGAGTGGAACTACAGGACTAATATCACAAGGCACTATTTATTCAGCCTTTTCAGATGTTTCTCCCAAATGGGACTTGGGCAGTAATGGCAATATCTCTTTTAGGACATTTTCATGCGCCATGTTCACTCCACCTTTAGTCCTCCAATATTACTCCATAAGGACATATGTCAATCGGATTCATCATTTTAAAGCTGGAAACAACGCCTAGTATGCAATATCAAAAGCTTAAAAATGTACAAATTTTTTGGATAAACTTCACTGTTGATATGTGACTGTTTTTTGCTGAACAATTATACTGCTCACCTGCCATCTATCAGGGTACATACCCTTCCTTAAGGAACAACATATTTAACACAAACACAGCTTGGAAAGGACAATGAGGATGTCACATTTATGAAAACAGTTCTACTGAACTATACTTTGTTACAGGTATGGTAATATACTATACCTTTTTAATGATCGGTAGGCGAATTTTTGTTTCTATAGACTCTAGAAGAGGAGCTTTGCAACTTGAATACAGCATTCGTTCTTTGACGGAACAGGAATAGCCAGGCATAGAGTAGATAAACACTACAAACAGAGTACTGAGGGATTAGCAATGTGCTTTATAGTTTTGTTTATAAGAGGTGCATTTAACAATAACGCAACAACACATCCAATTAAGTTAATCACATTCACCAACAAAGGCATCAATAGGATTACAAACTGCACACAAGTTTTAAATAACTCCTACATGTTTCAGTGCTGAGGTGCCATCCTCAGGGAGTCTCAAATACCAAGGAGTACAAGCACCAATACATCAATCTGGAAAGTACAATGTCAAGTATTAGGATATTTAAAAAATATTAAAATTATAAAATATATAAAAATGGTAACTATAAAATTTCAGCGTTATTGACATTATGTTTAATGAGTCTGACGAGTTCTCGGCCAAAGTCAAATGTCAGTGCATATCATGCCTCTTGGATCGCACGGGATGGACTCAGATGTTTGTATGTATGCACTGCACATAATGTAAATAGACATTGGGCTTTGGCCTAGAACTCGCCAGACTTATGATAAACATAATGTCAATAACGCTGCTAATTCTATACTTACAATTTTTATCCATAATTTTAATATTTTTAAATATCTTAATATTTGGCATTGTACTTCCCAGAATGATGTATCGGTGCTTGTATTCCTTTGTATTTCAGACTCCCTGAGAATTGCGCTTTGGCGCCAAAACATACAGGCATTATTTAAGTTATGTACAGTTTGTAATCTTATTGTGTGCATTTGTTGGTGAATGTGATTAATTGTAAGAATAATGCACAGAATGAACAATATCAATTAAGTGTTTAATGTAAGTTTTATCCCCATCACAATAGATTGCAATCAACATGCAACAAAATGCCTGCTGTTACTGTGGGTGTGAATGCATGAAATACAGAAACACACAAATCAAATTACATTTGGTCACCCTATGTTTGTAAGATTCATTTACAGATAATGCCATCTCTTACTTCCTAAATGCCAGCTTTCCTAATCTCACTTATGAATACCTTTTGCTTCCAGTACTTGTTCTATGCCAGCTGCTTGTTACTTCGTAGATGTGGCATGTTTCTACCCTGCTGAAAGTGACTAGTTTGGTCAACTTTCCAGTATGTCATTGAAGATGCACCAATTTAATCTTTTGGTCCAATTGTTTGCTTATATTTCCATCTGCCCTCATGGTGTCTCAAATATTTGTATCCTACTTTGTAACTAACACATGCCAATTTTACAAAAAATAACACATTATTACACAAAACATACCAATGCTTTCTAAGTAATCTCCTTCATGAGTATGCTTAAAGTTGTATAAATGATACCGAGCACAATCTGATGGAATCTTCTGTGACAATTTATCAATGCTGATATTTCCAGCATCTGCTAGATGGATCTTTTCTTCATTCAGGTCTGGAATGAATAAATTTGTTTTACTTCAGATTAAATACTTGTATGGAGATGAAATATCTTGCATAAATCCAGTCAATGTGTGTGTGGGAGCCAATGTGGCATGTGCTGAAGAAAAGGGGAGTATAATATCTTTTCCAGTAATTATGTTCCCAACAATATTACAGCAGGACATCACTACAGAAAGTCTTCACTGTCACATGCCACTACAGAAATTGCATAAATAAATAATAATTGTCATATGCACCCTCAAAAAGTGCCCATCTTTGCTGTTACATGTAACACAGTGTCTGTTCTCTGTACAGAAAAAGTAAATAATCAACTTTTAAACCCTAACTCAGAAATTTCATAAACTATTTGTAAATACTTACCTATTCTCAGTTGGATATAATTATAATTTTGAGCTGCCAATGCTTCTATTGCTTTCCAAGCACTGTGAGTCAAAGGAAATGTCACACCAGACAAAGTCTGATGTCTGGAATCAATACCAACTCCAACACTGACTTCACTGCGTCGTAATTCAGCAAGCTCTTCTTCAGCTAAAGTAAGGGGTGCTGGTGCTCCAGCAGCTCGTTTATGCCGGCGAAAACCATTCAAAGTAACATCATCCTACAGAAAAAAGGTCACAAAATATGTGTTAAATTCAAGGCCATTACATGCTTTGTTGATCTTTTGCATTTTCTGAGTCACCTAACATTTCAGAAAGCACTTCAACACTACAATCACATACTCTCAATGATCTCAGCTGTAATCAGCAATTTGGTTATGGACAGTGCTAAAATTCCCCTTCCGGATCCATCCTATTATGTTACAAAGATCTTATACAACCCTACAGGGAAGTTGGCAAGAATATGTTGAAAGAATGGGTTGTGACAGGATCTCTCAAAATAGTACAAGATTCAGCTTAATGGAGAAGACACTTATGAAGCCCTCTTTTACCAAGCAACATCATCACGAAATGTTCTTAAGACATAATCATGCAGGAGTAAAAATATTTGACTGTTGTATACTGGTTACATATACCGTATATTCTCGAATCTAAATCGCACCCGAATCTAATCCGCACCCAGTTTTTGGCGACTTCTTAAACGAAAAAAAGTTAGTTCGCGATTCTAATCCGCACCTTTCCTTCAACCACCCCTTGCCCACGGGGTGACTGATTGAATAATATTGGATGTTACCAATGCGTTAAAATCCGACGCTACGCCTGTGGCCGATGAGTCATACCGATAGAGGCGGGGCCTTTCTCAACAGACGTGCGCAATCTCGTCTGAAGCCAGCTGATCTTTAGTTGTTGAAACGTGGGAGGTGCTTGTTCCAATTTGTCGTGTACCGTAGTTATGGAAGAGGGACACCTGAAATCTAAACGACTCTCATATACGGCAAAGTTCAAACGTGAAGTTATTCGGTGTGCAGAGGAGAATGGAAACCGCAAAGCCGCTGCAATTTTTGGAGTTGATGAAAGCAACGTTCGACTATGGCGGAAACACAAGGCAGCGATCAGCGGGTTGTGAGGCGTCACGAAGGAAATTCACTGGACCCAAGAAAGGACGATTTCCTGAAATTGATGATGCAGTCTTCACGTTTTTTCAAGAGAGACGCAAGACTGGACTGTTTGTGAGTTATGATCTACTCGCGAGGAGGCGATAAAGAAGGCCAGATCTTTGAACATTCCTCGAATTATGAGTGATGACGGCGAGTCTGATGAATAATAAATTATAATAATAAATAATAAAATAATAGATTATTGTATTGTATTGTTCTTACGTTGTTTATTAATTACGTTAATTACGTTATTGTTATATTGTACAGCAGCTCAATCATTTTTCCAAAATCCAGCTCTAGACCGCGAATCTAATCCGCACGCGAATCTAATCCGCATCTGATTTTTTAGCCCTCTAAAACTGTAAAAAAAGTGCGGATTAGATTCGAGAATATACGGTATTTGTCCCAGTGAAGTATTTGGCAATGTTCATAATCATAAGATGATCTCTTATTTTTCTAATGCTGACTTACAATGGAATGAACCCATCTTATATTTTAGTTAAACATGACAATGATACATTCGATTTACTGTATTACATACAGGCACTGTTGCATGAAGTTCTTCTTTTATTTGACCACTTCCAAATTCCTGCTTTAATGTTGCCTTTGTTGATGCATATAACATCTTCTGCCGTACAGCAGAGCTATCTGGTGACCAACTGATCAGCAACCATTCATATCCTGATGTGTTCTGGGAATCTAATCTTTTATCAAACAGAATAAATGAATAATGTTAGTGTGACACTTCAGGTCCCTCTTTTAACCTTCAAGAGAGCTCCAACTCATTTTGACAGGAAAACAGTCTTACTGGAGAACTAAAAGGTAAAGATAAAGTTTACCGTATAACCTGCCATGAAGGCACAGAGGTGGATTAGAGGTATAGCTCTTGTGCTAGATGGGGCGGGTGGTTCTCTTACTGGAGAACAATTGACTGCAATCTTCTCCCAGGAATGTAAAACAGTTTTGTGCTCAAACTGATATGAATATATTCAGAACCATGTGTTCATTTATTAATTTGCTGCATCATCTTTTGCACTGATTTCAACCTGCCACGATAACAAGTCTTACATGTGAATTAAAAATCACCCTTACCTGCCTTTCAAACATACAGGACTTTGATTTTAACAGGAATTGTCACAACTTTTTTCTCCTATGAATAACTTGTCTTCTCTGTTAAATATGCCATTCTCCTGTCTCAATTCTTATTTCTCACCTAACTACTAGAAATATTAAATAATGTATTGGGCAATGATGTTGTTAATCATGAAGGTTAAGTTTATGCTGCCTAAGACAGGAGCAATCTTGAACAAGTAGACTCAGTTCCACCAAATAGAACCTTAACTCTTTTACCCTTCTATGAATAACAATGCTTCCAAATCCATTTGAATCTAGTTATCAATGAGCTAGCTGTATTTCATAACAATATTATAATTCACATATTATACATTTAAATAAAATTACTCCATAGTATTATTCGGATACAAAGTAATTTTCTACCTGTCATTCTTTCAAAAATCATCCCTTATATACAATCTTTAAACACTACCTAATTTTATGCAGTATAACGATAATGTTATAATTCACATATTATACATTTAAATAAAATTACTCTATAGTATTATTTGGATACAAAGTAATTTTCTACCTGTCATTCTTTCAAAAATCATCCCTTATATACAATACAACACTACCTAATTTTATGCAGTATAATGATGATGGTGCTTATACAAGTAGGGTTCTATTCAAATACAAATGCAGGTACATGTACATAAATAAATGTCTCCCTAAAGTTAAAAAAAAGTGTGCTTACTGAACAGAAATTAGAAAAAATTGAACATTCACTATCAAGTCACTGTTAAGTCTTGCATAACTAACTGGTATTTCAAATTCATCATCAGTAAATGTGATGAAATTGCTTTCACTCTTTTCTACTCACAAAATAGTAGACTGCACTAGAATTACAAGGTCCCTGTCCATTTTAATACAGTCAAAATACAATTCCACATTTAAATTTAAAAAAAGGCTGGGCTGTTGGAACATACAATAGCCTTTCAAATGGATGAGTAAATGGTTATAATGCACCTACACAAGATGTCTATTGTGCATGCTTTGATACTTATAAGGAACTGCTTTGTGTCAACCTCACTTAGTTCAGCAATACAGTGTCTGCATGCACATAGAAAACAGCATTTGTTATAATCTAAATTAAAATGCTCCTAATGTTCTTATGGATTGATCTTAGATTCAGATTGCGATTAACTGGTAGCACCGAGCCCAAAGTAGACTGTTGCTGGCTGGTACAGTGATATGACAGAAGCATTCAAGCGCACACAAAGATGTAACACTTAATGTTAAAATGGCGTGTTAGTAAATACATAAGTTCCAGTTGTTAAGTAACTCACACTGCCTATGAAGAGGGAATGTGCCTAGTTATTTGAAGACTCAGAGCCTTCAAAAACAGTTTCTTTGACAGACTGCTATGAAAAGAGACTAGCAGAAACTTCCTGCACTAATACAACTTTCTAAAACTATGGATTATATACAGGGCATACACAAAAGAATGGTGCGGTATCAAAAGTGAATAAAACATTTATTTCTCACCTTACACGGGCACAACATACACCGTCAGCGGCGGCAACTGTCCAAGTTTCTCATTTGGTAATTACAATCCTTCAATGTGTGCACTCTGGGTCACACGACACACATCCACACGGTAATCAAACTCATCCCAGACCCAGTGTAGCATGTCCGCTGTAATGGCCTGCAGTGCATGCGTTATCCGATCACGAATTTCATGGAAGGACGTGAGCAATGGTGGTACATAAACGCTGTCTTTAACGAACCCCCAAAGAAAGAAATCGCACGGTGTAAGATCTGGTGAACGGGGTGGCCAAGGGAGAAGGTTCTTGTCTCCATTTGCAGCAGCACGTCCGATCCAGCGCTGTGGAAGAACACGATTGAGAAGCACTCATACATTCCTGTGAAAATGGGGGGGAGCTCCATCCAGTTGTAGAATGTAATCGTCATAATTGGTATTCAGTTGGGGTAACAACCAGCTTTCCAACATGTCCAAAAATGAGTCGCCAGTCACAGTTGCTTCAGCAAAGAAAAATGGGCCGTGCACTTTCTCGCGGGACACCGCACAGAAAACGTTGACTTTTGGAGAGTCACACTGGTGCTCTATCTGTGCATGTGGTTGCTCGGTTCCCAACATACGGACATTGTGTCTGTTCACCTTGCCACTGATCTGGAATGTGGCTTCATCGGAGAAGATCAGTTTTTCTACGAACCCATCTTCCTCCATTTTCAACTGCATCTCCTCGCAAAAGTCACGCCTTTTCACTTTGTCTGCTGGTTTAAGGGCCTGCACTAATCGCATCTTGTACGGTTTAAAACATAGCCGCTTACGCAACACCTTCCACACCATCATTTTTGGCATGCCCAATTCCCTGCTTCCTGTAGCCACTGACTTGCGGGGACTTCGCTGAAACGCCTCACGCACTCTTTCAATGTTTTCATCAGACACACGAGGTCGACCAGGACTCTTGCCTTTACACAAGCATCCAGTTTCTACAAACTGTCGGTACCACCTGCTTATGTTATTCTTGTGTGATGCGTCTTTTTTAAACCGTGCACGAAACTCACGCTGCACTGTAATCACAGATCTGGACACCTCAAAACGAAGCACACAGAAAGCCTTCTCCTGCTGCAACGCCATCTTTGAAACTGGCCCCGCGGCCACGCAGTAAGCATGAGAAGCGAACTGCTGGTAGCGCATGAGAAACTTGGACAGTTGCCGCCACTGACGGTGTATGTTATGCCCGTGTAATGTGAGACATAAACTTTTATTCACTTTTGAAACCGCACCATTCTTTTGTGTATGCCCTGTATTAGTAAGTGTACATGCAAAATCCAGCATTAGGCAGATAAGTGCATGAAGTTATACATGTCAGAAATTTCTACATGTGGCCAGAATTATTACCTAAATAGAATATATGAAGGCTGTTCATCTTCAATTAAAGGTGTCACCAAACTGTCATAATCTTCTTCCCAGGTACCGGAAGCTTCTTTGAACGAAGATAAGGTAAGTTCCTCTGTATGGGAAAAGCACATCATTAATTTTTTTACTGTTTCTTACTTTATCACAAAATCTCAAATTTTCACATAAAAACTTAATGTATTTATTTTCTGACCATAAAGTGCAAATCACCATAAACATATGCCACAGTCCAGTAAAATTTGTCAACTGGTTGGACTACTTCAATTCAAGAAATAATAGTCAGTACAGCATCACCCAAAGTAGTTAATTCATCTGAGAACACACATTTCAGATTTACTTTCCCATGAGGGCAACAATTTTCTGTTCAATTTGTATCAGTCCTTTGCAGTCCAATGGCTCTGCACAGAACACAAGGCCATTTCACTTCACATTCTGCTCATCACCGGAGCACAAGGGATAAATGCACACACATTACAAATTACATTTTAAAATTCAAACCATAAAAGCAACTGAAGACAAAGCACAACACTGCATAAATTTCAACACCATGGACTACTTGGTGAAGGATGCTATCGAGATCTAGCTCAATCCCAAATTTGACACATAGGATTCACCCTATGCTGTACAAGGGTACTTGCTCACCAACATTCCTAAATGAAATGTGGCCATACGATGCAAATGGTATAAAGGACCAATGACAGCATGAGTGTTCAGTTTAAACAATATGGGCTGTGATGATAGACAGCCTGGAAATTTCCAGTGATGCTTTTGTTGACATGACATCAACTAAAGCCAATGTCTGTTAAACTGGATACTACTGTCCTTGTCAGATAACTTGATCACTGTTACTGCCAGGGTGAAGAGGCAAGCTGGTCAGGGAGGAAGCAAGATGCAAGCAGCTCCAACCTTTTTCTCTCCGTTTCAAAAACATTGTCTGATAACTAGCAAAACTCTGCAGTTTAGTTTTAGCAATGGAGAGAATTGGAGTGTCAAAAAATTTCTAACAAAGTAATTCACAAAAATGGGACATTATTAGCAGGGTAATTGAGCGTTACGATGAAGATAGACAATGTACATATACTCCCAACAGAATAGATATTTTTAGAACAGGTATAACATTTCCTGGTCGTGACGACGTGAGCCAAGCAGCAGCCAGACTGTGCCAACTACAGCTCAGTACAGTGTTAGGGAGCTCAGGTATCAAGTTATCTGAATATATCTGTAACTCCTTCACATGGTTGATTGCCACAAAATACTTCACTGCATAATTTGTAACTATCAAAAAGCATCCAGTATATTTTAGATTATGCAAGGTTGAGTGAAGTGGCTTCAGATGTAACAATTTTTTCACCTATAGAGATTTAACTAAAGGTTGATGGGAGTTGCCTTGCATGATTGGTCTATTGGAATGGTTGTTCTGCTACCAATGTTTATTGATCTGATGTCAGTAACACCTTACACTATTTCATCCTGCTTATACACATTTTTGTGGCACAGAAAGTAAGACAATTGGCCTGTGCAGATCATCTCTGTGCCGAGTGTTCACCTTATAAAGCTCTGAATTTGACTAAAAATATTCACTGTTCCTGAATCTGAATATCATTATAAAGCAAATAGGCCTATATAGTCTCTGACTACGTTCATATGCATTATTGCTAAAATACATGGCACATTTCTCTGAACACGGGTCACAATTACTTTCTTCAACAAGAGTACTTTATTAGTGTTCATCAAGTTTCTCCAGAAGATTATACAACATGATATAACTAAGTGGAAGCATGAAAAGTACACTGTGTTGATAGTTCTACACTAGCAAAAAATAAAAGATATCTCATTGCAAAGGACAAAGATCTCGATTTGCGTTACTATCTGGTATATGTGAGTATTCCAGTTTACCTGTCATATGGAGACTAAAAAAACTAGTAGTTTCCGTTTTATGCATAATATCGCAGTACCGTGTATTCGTATCCGTTACGGGTTCGCTACTGCTTACATATTTTTATGACGTTACGGCCAAATAAAACGCTTCAGCGGTTTTCGTATACTTACACATACCATTTACGATGGATACTTTAAATACACGAACATTTCCGCCACGGCATTTTCCGAAGAACTTTTTGAGGGCATCGTTGGCTGAAAAAAAAAAAAAGAGGCCTTACTTAAGATATCATGAACCATTCTTTTAACACTTCAAGTATACTGAATTTCATCTCCAGGAAGTGTTGACTGCTGAAACTGTACAAAGTTAGTTACCACAGTAGAAAATCAAAATGTTTACATCCATAATTACCACGTATTCCGGTCTGGTGTGACATTTTATATCTCCGAAGCCAACCGTATTACGGCTTCAAACAATACACCACTCCGCTCCCTGATGTAAACCTCCTATCCACAAATAATGTGATCCGCAACAACAGCCATTGACCAACACGCCTTCCCACCCACAGATTGTTCCCACCTGCTCTTATCCCTGCTCAGCATCACAGATAGTCAAGTAGTTCAGCATTCAGCGGCACGCAACTGGAAACCATTCACGGACTACAGGTTACTATTAATGACTCACTTCAAATTCTAATCCATGCCAATTTGTACTAACATGATACAGTCAGGCCAACTGTCACTTGCGCAGCAAATGTACACGTATACCTCATACAGTCGATTACAATTGGAACGATTCTAACAACGAATAATGGCAACGTTGTGATCCGTGACCATGTCGTTATAGCAGTCAAGGTCATGGATCTGGTTAACAGTTGTTACTACAGATCATCTAATATGCGATGACAGACGTAGTTTTTAAAGTTGAATGCGTTCGATATAAATCGAGTTTCAAGACTGGCAGTCGCTCCTCATAATTGCAAGCACCCGGGTGAAAGTAACATGGAATCATGTAAACATCTTGTGGCGCCACAAACCGCTTTAGCGTGAGTTACTGTATCTGGCATGATTCAGTGGCTGTGGTTATTACAACATAGATGGCAGAGAAAGGCAAATTGACGTGCACGTTGTATTACGTGATGGCAGGTGGACATTATGTTTCAAAGTTAACGTTTTTCGTGTGGGGTAAATTTCAAATATTGGTGCAGGAAGTTTTACATTTAAGAACTTTTAAGGCGATTCCAGGGTATTGTTGACACAATGTAAGAGGATGAGACCTGCGCTGTTCTGGGATATTACGCGACGGAAGCCTGAAGTCAAGGTTAATGTAACGTAATGTTTATCCCAATAACAGGTGCACTCAAAGGGTAAAATTGAGAATTAATAACTGAAGAAGAAAATTTTTTAGAAAGATGGAAAGAGTACACAACTGACCTGTACAAAACCAATGAACAGCCCAAAGACTTAAACGGCTCTCCATATGAGAAAGAATCTTGGATTCTGGAGAGGGGGTAAGGTGGGTTTTAGATCAGCTGCCTTACAGCAAAGCCCCTGGGTGTGACAATATACGAATAGAATTGCTAAAAGCCGTCAAAGTAGAAGTCATCCCAGCAATGACTGTCTTGTGTAATGAAGTATGGGAGAAGGTGAAATGGCCACGAGAGTGGAAACGGCCTATCTTCATACCTCTACCCAAGAAAGGAGATGTCAGAGAATGCTAGAATAATCGCACCATTGCATTAATCCCTCCCACAAGCAAGATCCTACTGAGAATAATTCATAAATGACTTGAACCGTATATAGAACGTGAAATTCCAGTGGAACAAGCAGGATTCAGGAAAGGGCGAGGGACAAGGGACCAAATCGCCAATGTAAATGGTACTTGGAAAGGACCAGAGAGCGCAACAAACCTGTATACTGTGTTTTATATACTACGCAAAGGCGTTTGAGTGTGGACCATACAAAGATAAGAGACCTATACACAGAACAAGAAGCCAAAGTGCAGGTCGAACAAGGTGCAACAGATTGGTTCCCAGTACAAAGAGGCGTAAGGCAAGGCTCTTTAATCTATACAGCGAACACATCATAAGAACAGCGGGGTTAGAAGACGTGGAGGCAGGTGTCAAAACAAGGGGCCGGAAAATAAACAACCTACGATACGCAGGTGATAGAGCTCTACTAGCAGAAAACAAGGATGATATGGTCCAACTGATAAAAAGGGTCAAAATCAGTAGTGAAAAGGCGGGTCTTAAACTGAACATAAAGAAAACCGGAGTAATTAGCACTGGGGAACAAGGAAACATATTAGCAGACGGCGAAGAAATAAGAACAGTAACAAGCTGCAAAGTTTTAGGGGCTCTCATCACCAATGACGGCTATGTCCATGACGAGATCAAGAAAATAAGCTTGGGCAAACCAGCAATGGCAAAATTTACAAAAATTATGAAAGACTCGGGAGTTTCGACCAACACAAAACTTAAGTTAGTGCAGACAAGAGTCTTCCCAGCAGTGCTGTACGGATGTGAAAGCTGGACGTTAATGAAGGCAGACAAAATGAAACTAGATGCCTTCGAGCTATGGACGTGGAGTAATCTGTGGAGAAGACTGCTCAGAATACCATGGACAGCAAGAAGGACGAATGCATCGGTGATTAAATTGGTTAAGCCCAGGCACTCCCTAGAAACCGTGAATGAACGATGAACTGGCATGACACCATAAATGCCATGCAAAACAGAACGCAATTTAGGGACCTGATCAACAAGGCCGTGGAAAATAGGAAACGACAAAATGAAAACGAAAAAGGGGTAGCAAGACCCTGTACCTCTTGCTCAGAAAATGTAATGGGATCACCAGGGTCGCTTGCGACCTGAAGGAACTACTACTACTATGTTATAGTTATTACAAATTTGTGAAAATTGTGTGTATTAATAGTAATAATGTTTCGGTATTGGTGAAATGTGATGTGTGATTAATCTGACTCAAACAGCAAGTGTGTGAAGATAATTGTTGGTCAGTAGTGATCATTTCGTTGATTAATGTGTATGATTACTATTTTGTTTCATAATATCGCTATTAGAATGAAGGAGGTGTGAATTGCCAGAGGGTGTTATGAAAGCGACACAAATCGGTGATTTCACATTCTTAAGGTTTCCTATCAGTACTAAACGGTAAGTATGATTTACTGATTATTGATGCTCATGCTATGACAAAATCGTATTTCAGTGTTCATAAAACATTCTCTTGTGAGCTGAAGGTATATCATATAATAGAAACTTGTATGAACCGTGTATGTTGCACACATTATACATTAATTTTCACATTGTGTATTTTTTAACTTTTGTCTTAACTTTAAGACGAATTTATTCATCACCAATGTTTTATCAGCCGTCTTATGTTGGATTCAGAAGAACGTATTCTTACAATTCTTTATTTATTTTTCCATAGATGGCTAACAAAGCCATCAGATGTAGAACTTGTCAAGTATACATATATTGGTATATATATATATATATATAGATTCATGAGAGATAATGGTTATACACAATTTAGTAAGGCATCTAAAAATGCATCTACTTAACAAGTTTATGCCTCTAAATCAAATAAAATCACTGCTTAAGAATATGTAAAAATAAATAAATTATAATCAATTTGATTTATAAAAATCTACAAATAATTAAAACAACAATAGTAAGAGTTTTGATTCTCATTGTAATTAAAATACTCATCCAAAGTATAAAATGAATGAAAGTACAAGAAACTTTTCAAAACCAATCTAAATTGGTTAATATTATGGGACAAATCCTTTATTTGAGCAGGTAGACTATTAAATACCTTAATCCCAAAGTAATATTTTCCTTTCTGATAAGTTGACAAACGAGATAATGGTTGATGCAAATTAGATTTAGTCCTATTATTGATATTATGTATCTCAGAATTTACCTTGAAGTAATTTTTATTATTGATCACAAAAAGTGAGAGTGATAATATATATTGGGATTTTAATGGTAGTATTTTTAATTTCCTGAAGTGTTCTCTACAAGAGTCTCTATCCCTAATCCCCACAATGATTCTAACAGTTCTTTTTTGTAATCTGAAAATAGTATTACTGTAATAGGAATTTCCCAAAAATATTAATCCATACGTTATTATGGAATGAAAATAGGAATGATATACCATCTTCAATGAATCTTGGTACAAGTAAGGTTGAACTGACCTAATCGCGAAGCAAGCTGAACGCAGTTTGGGTATAATTGTATCTGTATGGGTCTTCCAAGAAAGTGTGTTGTCCAATGTTATTCCAAGAAAATTAGCTAAATATTAGCTATTTTATTATTTCCATGCGAAATATTTAAATCAATTAAGGAGCTATTTTTAGTTATAAATTGCATATAGTGTGTCTTGTTGATATTAATGACAATAAATTACTACTAAACCATCTATTTACATCTTGAAAGACTTTAGTAAATTTATTTTTAAAATGTATATGGTTGGGGCTAGTAATAATTATGCTAGTGTCATCTGCATATAGAACAATTTTAGAGTTTTATCTGTAATTTTTGGTAGGTCATAAACATAAAGTAAAGTATCAGTATTTGATCAATACGTTGTAACCAACACAGCACACAGTGAATAGTTTGTGTCAAAAATGGAGTTCACCTTGCTCTGGAAATGTAACATAGGACATTAACCATATGCATAACAGTTTCATTTCTGTATTTTTTAGTTTCATGATTACACAGGACTCAATTGAGCAGAGGGATTGGGCATGCCTGCAATGCACTGAATCTTGGGTGTGGGATTACTGTGAATGGCGAGCGACTTACTGGTACTGCTAATCGGGAGGACATATTGAAGCTACTTGTATATGAAATTGACAAACAAAATGTGCTTTATCACCTGCTGCCCAGTGTGACAGACACCTGAACCCTGGTTGACAGAGTATGATGAAACTGAGCATGGCTGCGCAAGTTATGAGTGGTTATCAGCATTCTGGTCAAAGTAGGTAAGGACAATTGCAGTGTGAAGTTGAATCACACATAATATTATTAGCAATGTTGTTATGTGTTACAGTGTTTTTATGTTGTTTTCCTTTATATCATACTCAATTATGAAGGGAATTTGTATTATTCTAACATTAATTGCAGGTAAATTGGAAAGCATATGTCTGTCAATAATAGTGCTTTTCATGGAAGTTGACAGCTTCAGTGGTGTCATATGCTGTCCTGACTGTGCTAAGGTTTTTCATTGCATTAAGTAAGCACTTGAAACATTGCATAAATGGTGTTGATAAGGTACAAAGTTGGACCCTCCTGACCAATGAATATAGAAAATGTGCCAAGTTGAGACAAATGCATTAGTGTACTCTGGGATTATGTCAAAAAATAATGATACTTCAGTGAAATAATTCAGCTTCATTATATATTGTCATTGAACTTTATAACTGTGACATACGGAACCTCAAATGAACATTTTTCATAATCTGTACTTAGTCATATGTGCTCTTTTATGTGCTTGTACTCTGCTTCTTGAACTTGCATTTTGTATTAAACTTTGTGTTGTTGTTGTTTAGTGTGTTGACAGTTGTGTAACACAGGGCAGTGCTGCAACTTCAGTGTATTAGTGTTATGTGCACTGTGAAGAAAATATCACCATCAGGAATGAAGTTTTTAATTTATGTAATCATAATTATGGTGTACATATTTCATTTATTTCATGTGGTGACAGTTGTGTATAATGGAGGCAGTTTTATCTACTTCAAGAATGTTCAACATTGTAAGTAGTTTTGAGTGTGTGACTTTCCTTGTGATATCATTTTAGTAGAATTTTGAAATTCATCATATGTGGTCCTGACCCTAAAATGTGTATTTATACTGATAATGTCTGTAAGCAGGAAGTATTTCAGATATTGTTTCCTCTGTTTGAGAGGCAAAATATGAAACACTGTGTAAATAATTGATGGAAAAAGTACGTAATATTATATACTCTGTCTGTAAAAAACATACTGCTCTTCTGTAATTTAGTTTTCCTAGTCTGACATTTCCTTCCTTGCTTCAGTTTTTAATGTTTTAGATACAGGATTTGAGGTGTTCAGTGTTGAGGATTCATAGTGCTGTCTGGGTTTGGGATACCTTATAGTCTGGTACATGGTTATGAATATTTTGGAGGAGCATACTGGGTCTGTTGTCACAGGCATGGATGATGGGGCAGATGTCCTACTAAAACATTGGTACCCACCAATCGGATTACATAGTCGTATAACCCAGAAGGCTATAATTTGTAATCTTAATATTCTGCACTTGCCATGCATTGTATCACTATTTATTATGAAACAACTGAATACACATGTTAGGCAATAAGTATACCTTAATATTTTACATTATATTTTGATTGGAGCATAAATGTCAGAGAAAATATAATATTAAAGTATAAGGTATGTTGCCTAATAAGTGTGTTTAGTTGGTTTGAAATAATTTCGACGTTTGCTCTTTCTTTGTATTTTATTTTAATGACATAATGAACGGGGGGCGTGGAGGATATGGTATGATAACACAGGCGGCTGCTTTGCCGATTCATGCTATATAGTTACATAAATTACCACCAGGAGCGTGCTTACACATAGTCACTGAACCATGCCGGCAACAGTAACTCACACTAACGCCGCTTGTGGCGTTGTAGTTTTACGTTTCAACGGAGGTTCTGATCTGTAGAGGTGGTTGCAGGGCAGTAATGCGAGAAGAATCTCGATTTTCTGTTCGATATTATCACCTACTATTTGTCAATTTTGACGTTTGTAGTAATTTCGCCTGCGCGGAGGTATTAATGAGTTTGCGTTAGAGATGTGTATATTAACAGTTGTTATGAAAATGAACACACAGTTATCAAAGTTTTAATCATGTTTTGTCAATGATCGGTTACTTAATACGACGTAAAATAAGAGGAAAAGTTATAACATTTTCTTTTTTGATGAGCAGTGTTTCAGTTTATGCAATCAGTTATGTGATATAAAACCGACATGATTCAGGAAGTAAAGTGATGTACTCGTGGATATTACACACTAGAGTCTTTTTCACAATGGCTTTTGTAGCTTTACCAAATAATCCAATGAACTTCACCGAAAATCAACATGGAAATGTAGTGTTGGAGAAGTTGAAGGCACAGAGGGAACAAGGAAGATTTTGTGATGTGACATTGTATGTGGAAGGAAAACAGTTTCGTGCACATAGAAATGTTTTGGCATCTTGTTCACCATATTTTGATTCGATATTGAAAATGCATCGAACTGTTAAGGAGCGACTGACAGTTACCTGTCAGAACTCTGATATATTCCAAAGTTTACTTAATTATATGTATACTGGATCAGTAGTAATAGATAAAAGTAATGTTACGGAATTGTTACGCCTTGCTAATCATTTTCTTGTAACAAAACTTAAAGGCTATTGTGCAGAATACTTGGACAGATACTTGGATATCACAAATTGTCTGTCTGTTAGAGAAATGGCGGAAAAGTACAACATGCCTGCATTATCTAAGGCAGCTACCTTGTTTGTACAAGTGCATTTAAACAAAGTTATACTACAGAATGAAATACTAACTTGTTCATTGCCAAAAATTGAAGCATTTCTGTCTGACAAGGTACCCTGTTGTTAAACCATAAATATTTACTTAAACTCTGCTTGCTAGATTTCATAACCAATCTCTTCACAGAATTTTATTGTTGAGATGTATGTTATTCTGTTAATGTGAAATTAGAAGTATTTCTTTCACTGCATTTCTTTTTAGGCCTGGACCGTTCCTCAAATGCTATTCTAGGCCTAATTGCTCGGTGGATCAATTATGATGTTACTTTAAGGGAGCGCCATATGAAAACACTGTTAATGTTTGTGAACTGGAATACTCTTGATGGAGCTGCTATATCTGAACATATTGATCGTGAACCATTGTATTCAGCCAGTGAGATATCGCTCTACTTTATTCTTCAGGCTCTTGTTGAAAATAATCTTCAGTTTCCAAAGTATCAGAGTATTTATCAAACACTACAGGATAAATTCTCACAGGTCAGTTATGCTTAGTAGCATGTAGTTCTGTTGTGGAAATACACATATGAAATTCATTTGGTAAAACAGCATTCGTTTGTATTTAACTTGGTATATTAGAGTGCTCACTTTGTAGAAAAAACTGTTGTCCTGTTGAGAGGGTATATGAAAAAGCCCCACTTATGAAGAGCACTGTAACAGTGGTCTTTGTTTTGAGGAATTCCACAGAAAAAGTATGTTAGGTATGTATATGAGGGAACTGAGTTTTAAGTGTAAAACATTGTTGTGAACTGGCATGGAGTATTTTGCACATGTTCTAAATCTGTGAAGTTCAGTATCATGTTCTGATTTTGATTCAGGGTTGTTACATTCTTCTTCTTCTTCGGTGGCACTACGGTCCAATGCGGACCTTCGCCTCCTTAATGGCCCTTTCCCAGTCAGCTGTGTTTTTTGACCTTTCTTTCCAGTTGTTAATTTTACACTTCTTAATGTCTGTTTGTACACAATTCCACCATCTGTTTCTTGGTAGTCCTCTTGGTCGACTTCCTTGAGGATTCTTATTAAATACTTGACTGACTGTTCTTTTATTCTCCATTCTGTTAACATGACCAATCCATTTGAGCCGACTTATTCTGACAAATGACAGTATATCTAAATCTCCAAACGCCTGCTTTAGTTCCTTGTTATGTCGCTTTCTCCAATTTTCATTTACTTTAATTGCCCCAAATATTATTCTCAAAATTTTTCGTTCAAAAACTGCCAGCCCTTTAGCAATGTCCTTATTCAATGTCCACGCTTCTGCTCCATATGTTACCACAGGTCTTATTAATGTCTTATAAATTTTAACTTTTTCTGCTCTACGTACTGATTGACTCTTTAGTAAAGGAAGAAGTGCATAGTATGCTCTATTTGCATTTGTAATTCTTTTTTCAATCTCCGGTCTTAATTCATTTTTATTTGTTAAAACTGTACCAAGATATGTATAGTCTTCCACTATTTCAAAATTATATGTACCAATTTTTACATTTTCATTTTCGTTGTAGGGCTTTCGTGATACTGTCATAGATTTTGTCTTTTTCTCATTTATTTCTAATCCCATCTTATTCGCTTGTTCTGTCAGTGAAGTAAATACTTCTTTTACATCCTGTAATCTTCTTCCCATAATGACCACATCATCAGCATATGCCATAATTTGACTGCATTTGTCAAAAATAGTTCCCTTTGTTTCTACTTTAGATCTTCTTGTCGCAATTTCTAGCACTACATTAAATAACAAAGGTGCAATTGCGTCTCCTTGTCTCAAACCTTTCATAACTTCAAATTCCGGAGACAAATGTTTACCTATTTTAACCTTAGCATATATTTCATTATTTAAAATTCTACACAAATTAACTAATTTTTTGGGGAAACCTAGTTTATGCATTTGACTCCATATTTCATTTGTCCATACATTGTCATATGCTGCTTGAAAATCTATAAATAAATAGTGCACATCTATATTCTGTTCCCAGCATTTTTCTGATATTTGTCTCATAGTAAAAATCTGATCAACAGTTGATCTTCCTCTTCGAAAGCCCCCTTGGTATTCTCCTATTATTTCCTCAGCATAAGGTACTAATTTTGCGTATAAAATATTTGCCAAAATTTTATAAGTTGTACATAACAGTGTGACTGCTCTGTAGTTGTCACATCCCATAGTGTCCCCTTTCTTATGAATTGGACATATTATGCCATACTTCCACTAATGTGGTATAGTCTCTTTCTCCCATATTTTTAAAATTAGACCATACATAACCCTCCTGAGTTCTTTTCCTCCTTCTTTAATCAATTCAGCCGGAATTTGATCATGTCCAGTTGCTTTTCCATTTTTTAATTTACCTATTGCTATCTCTATGTCTACATCACTTGGTGGTTTAATCTCTGGTTCTGCAGTGTGTACGCACATTGTCCCCTCTTCTGCCTGTGGTTTTCTGTTCCATCTAGCAGTTTGAAGTGTTTCTCATAATATTCAGACCATCTTTGTAGTGCTTTCTCTCTATTGCTTACTATGGTACCTTCCTTATCTCTGATTAACAGTGTTTGTGGTTTGAATCCTTTTCTTATACTGTTCACTTCTTGGTAGAATTTCTTGGCTTCCTTGTTATTATAAGCTATTTCCATTTGTTCCAGTTTTGATTTAAACACATCTCTCTTTTTTTGTCTAAATATTTTATGTGCTTCCTTCCTTTTATCCTTATATTCTTGTGCATTTTGTCTAGTATTTCTGTTTATCATTTTGATGTAAGCTCTCTTTTTATCTTCCAATATCATTTGACATTCTTCATCAAACCAACTGTTTCTCTGTAGTCTTTCTTCTTTTCCTATTATTTTTCCTGCCGCTTCATTTATTCCTTTTTTTATTTTGTTCCACGTTTCATTTATATCTTCCACTTCCTCTAATTGAGCATTTTGTATGTTTGCTGTTACCTCCTTACTAAATTCTTTTTTACCTCTTTCTTATTTAGGTTGTTAATATCCCATTTCTTTATTTCACTTTTCTTAGTCTTCTCTATTTTCTTAATTTTTAAATCTAATTTTTGCCCTCACTAAAAAGTGATCTGAGTCTATTTCAGCCCCTCTCATACTTCTTACATCACACACATTAGTGCAGTGTCTTCTGTCTACTAGTATATGGTCTATCTGATTACATATCTTGTTGTTGGGTGATCGCCAGGTAATCTTGTGAATGTCCTTATGCTGAAACCATGTTCCTGTCACAGCTAAATCCCTGCCCAGTGCAAAATTTACCATTCGTTTTCCATTATCATTTGTTTCATTGTGAAGGCTGTGTCCTCCACATGCTGGATGTAAATAGGTCTCTTTTCCAACTTTAGCATTAAAGTCCCGTAGTATTATTTTCATGTCATAATTGGGAATTGCATCACATGTCTTTTCCAAACAGTTATAAAAATCTTCTTTTACTACTTCATCTTTGTCTTCAGTTGGGGCATGTGTTGATATCAGTGTCAAATTGTAGTATTTAAGTTTAATCCTAATTTTACAAATTCTTTCATTTATGGGTTCAAAATCTAGTAAATTATCCATATTGTGTCTACTAATGTAAAATCCTGTTACAAATTCATGTTTGTCACTTTTATTTCCACTATATAAAATCATATAATTCTTGTTTATCACCATTCCTTTCCCTGGCCATCGAATTTCTTGCAGGTCACAAATATCTATTTTATACTTATCCATCTCCTTCACCATTTCCCTCATTGCTCCTGCTCTGTACAATGTCCGTACATTCCACGTCGCTATCCTCAACTCATTAATCTTTTTCCATTGCGTAGGTCGATTCCATTCTATCTGACTGTTCCGAGGCCACATTTTAGGTTTCCTAACGATCCATTTTTTACAATGACAGGTTGTCAGCCTGTCGCCCAACCCCCAACCTGGAGGACCAGTCCGCCGAATTTATAACCCCCAGGGCAGGGTGGCCCAGCTATACCCCCAGGCACTGGGTACCCATTTTGGTCGCCTTTTACGACCTGCATGGGCATCAGTGGGACTATTCTTTTCCCCGGTCACCACATGGGGAAGGGTTGTTACATTGTGTAGCCTTATTGGTGGATACCAGCATTTTGGAGGATTGTACTGCCTTCATAATCAGAGTTGAAGATGAGGACAGCATATTCCTCTCAAACATTGGTTTCCATGGTATTATGACCCAGAACACCCTATTCTGAATGCTCACTGCTCCACACAAATCTGCAAATACAGACGGACCCCGACTTACGAAGCTCCGACATACGTAGGTCCAGACTTACGTAAAAAACTTCTTGTGCCACTACCACCACTACTTCCACTACAACCACCACCACACCCACCCCTGCTTCTGCCTCAATTGAATATGACAGTGACTCCAGTATCGATTATTAATTGTTATTAAAATTATTATTAATTATTATTATTATTGTGTATAAGGTATATAATAAAACATGGCTTCGAGTTACATAAAAATCGACTTATGCATAGGGTTGCAGAACGATCCACTCACGTAAGTCGGGGACTTTCTGTATTGTATAAATTTTTATTAGGCATATTTGCACAAGTAGTGAAGAGTGCCTATGAGCTTCATCCTGTCTGTCTGCATGTATCATTGTGACTTCCACTGGACAGATTGTCATGACATTTTATATTGGGTATGTTTCATGAAAATCTGTAAAACTCCAAATTTGGTTAAAATCGGACAACAATATCAGGCACTTATGTGGAGACCTAAGTATATTTATATTGTTGACAGCAGTATGAAATGTTTTGTAGCTTGACAGCAGTGCAAAGGGAACACATTCTTGTGTTTACATGGCAACAGTCAACAGTTTTATGTTTTTGACAGCTAGGTGTAGGTCAGCATCAATACAAAAGGGACACATCGTTACGTTTCCATGCCATCAATGGTTACATTAATGCGCCACAATGTTATGTTATGCGTATGTTGCCTAGCTTGTTGTTTGTAGTATGTATAGTATCAAAGTGGTAATCTATTATGGAGATAGAATAGTTGTCCTTTCGTCTAGTGTTGGTTGTCATATTGAAGTAAGTCTTGGATTGCATTGGAAAACTGAGTACTAAATATTTATATGTCTTTAAATTATGGGAGCTAGTTAAACATGCCTCTTTTGCTTACACAGTAGTGATATACCGTGACACTTGGATTTCTGTCTGCAAGACCTATTTTGATGTGAAATTCCCCGTCATTGTAGTAGACACATTGCATCCCCCACCACCACAGTACTGTATTTTCCCGTGCAACAAAATGTGGTGATATGTATTTAATGTCATACTGTTTTTCTGAGCTGAAACCCGATACTTTTCTTGTATTTGAATGTATGAGTAATATTATGTTTCTCCAAGGTTAACTTCAGTTTGTATTATTTAATTTTATGTTATTTTATGCAGGAAAAGTAGCCCAAGATGATGAGTAGATACAGATTTGGGAATGAAAATTATTGAGGATGAAGGACACAATTTAAGAATTGAGCACAGTATAATTTTGGATGATATGCAGTGTTGACAACGAATGATATGTTATGGGTAAAAGATTTGCAAGGAAGATTGAAGCATTTACAAAAGAGTAATGATAAATATTACATCATAGGGTCAGAAGTATGGTTTTTTAATAAGAATATGAATAAAAATGTACTGGCAGTGGAAATGGATTTTTGAAGACAATAGACAAGAATGAGAAGGAAAGGCAAAATTTTGTGTTATGTAATTAGAGGGTAGGTGTGTTTATAAAATTATGTTTTGAATGTTATATAACAAAAGTTCAAAGCATGACACAACAGATGGCTGAAACAAATACATGAGTCATTACAGCTGGGAAGGAAGACGAATCGAAGGCACATGCAATTTTGTGGAAGAGAAAGGAGAGGAAAAGGACAGTGGATGGATTCAAAATAATGGTGATTCAGAATTGGAAAATGCCAAGTATGTTGCTAAGCTGATATATTACTATTTTGTGGCTGTATGCAATGGTACATAGCACCAGCACCCTTCTTTCATTGAGGAAGGAAAGTAGTCTAAAAAAATTGTCTGTCATAAATTTTTATTGGTGAGTGTCACCACTTTTTTTTTTCTGGGAAAGAAACTGCAGGTTTTGGAGGTTTCCTGTGTCATATGTTGAAACTGTCCAAACATCTTCACATACTTTGCTGTTGCCATCTTCAGGGTGAATGAGGTGGAACAAGGAGTCCCATTATATAGGTTATGCAGTGGGAGTAAGGCTGGTGCCTTCCCGTTGGCTAGCACCATATTCCATACCATCAGCTTTTCTCCCGTATGTTTTGGGTCATGGGCCCATTTATTAGCACCATGCTGCACACCCCAAGTGTTGCTCCCACTATGAGATCTATAAATTTGGTAATTTTTCATTTCACCTCATGCACCCTGAAAATGGTGGTCGCAGTGTATGCCAAAATGTTGGCACAGCTTCAATATGGCTAGAACATGAAAGCATAAATTACACATTGTACAGGTTGTGAAAACCTAAGGATAAAGGTGTCTATTTAATTTACTTCATTATGTTTGGTCCAAGTCTATTAATCAAAAGAAAACACAAATTATTTGAGCAGTTTGGTAATAGGTGACATCATGCTAAAGGATGCATGCTAAAGAGACATGGTCATGGAGTTGTTTAATTCCAAGTGTTTTTGAGTAAGTATTACACAGAGTTTGCAGAGTTAGGCACTACATTTTGTCTGCTGACCTGTCTTGTTAGGAACTAGCACCAGTCTCTGTAGCTGTCCTGTTTATAGGAGTGCATGTCCCACTGCTCAGTGGCACTGTTATGGTAGGGTAACTGAAGAAGTATTTTGTTTGTGTTTTCCTAGACTGGGTTTCCATTTGATGGTGATTCATTCTTGAATATGGCAGTCTCATCAGCCATGGAAGGCCTTCAAGAATCTATTTGTGATGATGCAAGTACAGGTCAACAAATGATAACAAGGACCCAGGTTGGTGGCATATTCAATATTGTTACCTCTCTTGGGATCAACTTAACAAGAAACACAAGTAAAATGAAGTACTATAATATTTAATCACCTCTTGTTTATGAATGTTACACTCAATATTAAACAGAGGTATTAACATCATTATTAAACCTGTTTTATTAAAGTTGATATGGCAATAATCCTTCATAAACTATATTCATAATTTAGAATAATTAATTTTACTGCCATGAGAACCTTAAAATGTCAAAATTGAGAATAATCTTTCACACTTGCACACTTTTTTGTTTAATAGGAGATGATTTATGGTGTCTTTATGTTACTTACAGAGGATGTAGTGAATCGTAGTGCCCGGCAGATGGTTTTAATCTTAGATGAATTTGATGTGTACATACTTTAACCCATAAGACACTGTCAGTATCTGACAAATGGCATTAATCATCAGGTGTTTGGACACGTTCATATTTTCATCTGCACTCCTAAAGGCTGTCCTTGGAATTTTCAATGAGGCTTTTTTCACTAATAATTAACAAAGTAGAATTGTTTCTGTCCACACCATGAAGGCATATAGGAAGGGTAGAGGTATAGCTCATCTCATTCTTAACCTTTGTACTATGGATGTGAGTGGTCAGCTTCTTGCCCTAGCTGCTTTTCCCCTGGGATACGAACCACCAGTACCCATTGAATAGGTGGCTGAATGAGCCCCGGAGCTGCTTTGGATGTCCAGGAGAATAGAAAGACCTTGTGGCCTGCTGGAAAGCAGACTCTGGATGATCCAGCCCATAGTCTAGTCACTGTCCTTGTGTCCTTCTTGTAGTTGATACAGTGCATATGTCCTGAAACATTTAAAGTTTCATTTGCTCTAGTTCTCAAGATCCAATCATTCTCATTGTGTATAATCGTGTATGCATCAGGTAATGAATTAATGTTTTGTCACTGAACAAGCAGAAGAGTTGGACAGAAGTTACTGCAGATCCAAATGTGATTTTAACTGTACTTGAAAAGTAGATGATACCATGTTAGGATAACTGAGCTTTGCGCATGAATAAATTATTTGTATTAATGATGCCATAAATTTAATGGACAATATCTTAGAGACTGGAGATTGCTTTTACTTTTGCTGAGGGGATCTTGACACACATATGTACTGTAGTTGGAAAATTTATGATAAATAATTATTCATTGAAAACTACACATGTAATATGAAATGAGAAGATATAAGTTTATTCTGTGTCCTTTTCAGTAATACATCATGTTGGATAAGCAGAGTTTTAAGATAACACTTGAGGTTCAAAATTCAGAATTTTATCACAAATAACAGTGTGACATGTACACTCCGAGTATGTTAATATGACAAACATATATTTAGGCAAAATTTTTATTCTCAGATTTACTGAGGAATAACACAAGATTGATTGTCTTAACCTGTCCTTGACTGAAGGTATACATATGGGTTACAACCAGGTAGTCTTATTGGTGAAGACCATTGCTTCAGAGGAACTTGCTACCATGATTTGCACAGTATCAAAACCTGTAAGACCATAATCTGAACACACACCACTGAAAAAACCTAAAATCTTTTTAACAGTAAACATAGGAGTGTGGAAACCTTTGCACATTTTTTCATCCTGTCAACTGGATTGGAGTTTGGCAAGCCAAGGTGGAAAAACTACATTATTATATACTAATTTCGTACTTATGTACTTTTTTTTAATATTAGACATCTCCGTTGGTATGTACATGCAAAAGTATATTTTACTCTTATCAGTAGTACAGTCACAACCAACACATACACTTGCGACACGTGTTCAGGCTACCAGTTTCAGCTCAAAGAGCCATCATCAGGCCTGTGACAGAAAACTATGAAAATCAAACTCCATACATTTGATAAGAGGAAACACTCCCCCTTCTTTTACAATTACATATAAAAAATGTATATCAATATATAAAAGTGCTGCCTAAGAGAAGTATATCTTAAAATGTAAATATAAAAGGTGTAAAATATAAAACACATATAAGTATAAAAATGTGAATATAAAAAATGGCATCAGACTAAGATGTGGATGTATGTGTAGCAGTAATAATGTAAAATACCAGTGTCAATCCTGTACATTACATATGAATCTTTGTGCGACCAGATAAATTGGTCCTATGGGTAGATCACTTGTGTACACTGTTCTTGCACTCCTGGTATTTTATGTAGTATCCACGCATGTATGAATTTCTAGGTTTTTATTTTGTGCGGATACTTTACAGAAGTTTGTGTATTAGGTATGTATTTTCACTGGTTTTTTGTGTTGCTTTTGACAGTACTGCTGTATTTATGGTCAACCGTAAATACCTGAAGGACCAATTTATCTGGTCATATGAAGATCCGTATGTAATGTACAGGATTAACACTGGTATTTTAGGTTAATACTGCTGCATATACATCCACATCTTACTGTCTGACGCCATTTTTTTATATTTACATTTTTATACTTATATGTTTTTTTATATTTAACACCTATAATGTTTACATTTTAAGATATACGTCTCTTAGGCAGCACTTTTATATATTGATATACATTTTATATATGTAATTGTAAAAAAAAGGGGGCGTTTTTCCTCTTATCAAATGCATGGAGTTTGATTTTCATAGATTTCTGTCATAGGCCCAATGATGGCTCTTTGAGCTGAAACCGGTAGCCTGATCATGTGTCGCAAGTGTATGTGTTGGTTGTGACTGTACTACTGATAAGAGTAAAATGTACTTTTGTTTGTACTTTTCACTTATTACTTAAAATTGTGTATGTAAAGTTTTACATTATTACAGGAATCTGAAGCTGAGCTTCCTAGTGATGCACATATTAATGAAGTAACTGAGACCAAATCGGAAAAATGTGATAAGTCCCCATCAGTTCCCAAAAAAATGAGAGTGAAGCATAAATTAAGTAAGTGCCTTTAAAAATGGAGAGACTCCTTTGCTATTAATTACGTTTCTTCAATATGAAAAATGTGACAATTTGGCACCAGTGACAGATGTGGTGCTTCAATGATTTGAGTAGTGAAATCATATTTGAAAAACGATATTAGTATTTATCTGTCCTGGAATTTTTCAGACTTTATTGTTATTATTACCTGTATGTACAAGACACTAGATCATTTTAAATTTATTTTCTGCTTTATATTTGAAAAAGTTCGAACTAAAAATCTGCTTTCTTGATTTATCAGGCAAATTGAAAAGAGGACTGCTCCAAGTGTGGACATCATTTAATGTTTAATCTGTCTACTATGTTACTGTTGTAGCTCTCCTATATTATGGCTGACATGTTCTGAACCTGGGACTTCTGTGTCATTTTTGTACACCAATGACAGTTCTGTAAAAAGTGAATGGAAACCCCCTGATGATGAGCCCACAGGTTTGAAGTGTGTTGGCCATAGCGTAAAAGAGCTGCATCAGGAATATAATTGTTGTATTAGATGGTAAATAATGTCCATTTGTTCAACAGTACAACACCATGTCAGTGTATCATAGAAGTCAAACTCAGTAGAGTACGGGTGTCTGATGTTCAAAACGTTTCTGTTGTTATGTATTTTTAATCATTTTATAAGTTCATATAAGCCTTATTGGTTGATGTGCTGTGTTCTGTGTGTGTCTGTCTATAGTAGCTGGTCAATTTCATGAAGCTTCATTAACGTCTTAAATATTTGAAATGCTTTCTTTTAATGATACATTGCAGCTATAAAATCTTCAGTTCATTACAGACTCAAAAATATTATGAAGCTTAATATTATTCATTTCGTACATTTTAACTCTATATTTAAAGTCCGACAAATGTACAATTTAATCACATTAATTGTGTAATTTCACTGTCCTACATGTTTCAAACAGTTTTACCAGTTGGTGTAAATAGTGTGTGATTTGAGATGAGTCCCTGAATTTGAACCCAAATTAAGGGTTCGAAACATGTAGGACAGTGAAATTACACAATTAATGTGATTAAATTGTACATTTGTCAGACTTTAAATATTATGAAGCTTATTGAATGTGTTATTCAACAGGAGAGTTCTGTGATATTGATACTCATTTTATGTTCAGTAAGACTGGAATTTTTACGTGAAAAATATTGTGCATAAAAATGATACCATTGCCAAAGGAAGTTGTACAGTGTGTCTGCATGCATGTATGTGTATTTTTATATGTATCTGTTGGAAGTGACATATGTGAAAAGCTCAATAATAATAATGATTGAATTTAGACAGCTGAGGTATGTCAAGCTTGAGAGGCACCAAAAATGTTTAATAGGAAGTACAGTGTCAGTTTTAAACTTTTACGTGTTCACTGGTAAAGATGAATGAAATGCTCATAATAATCAAACAAACAATAAGTAACAATGGTACTTTAAGTTAAAAAAAATTACCATGTTATTTCATTATGTCATTGTACAGTAACATAGGAGAAGAACATTTATGATAAGTGGCACATTCTAAGTTATTACATATCTCTTAAAATACATTATTTTTGTCTTTTTGAAGTACATTCATCATTTATATTAAAAAATGATAAGCTACACAGCTGGTCACATTATATGCACATCAGGCTGATAGAAGAAGCTCTTCTTTCATCAATGTTTACAGTTTGTTCTTCACCCCTTGTAAATACAAAAATGGCCATTCCTCTGGGGAATTTGTTACCATTAGACAACAAATTACAAAAGTTGTACACTTTTTTTAGGTGCATTGGCAAATTGCGAAAAGTGACTGGTAGCTTTGTCATATCTAATTTGATAGAATTCATCCCCTGGTGCTATGGAACAACCCAATGCCTGAAATGGCAGCAAGGGATTACTCCTACTGGACAGATTTTCATGACATTTTATATTTGAGGATTTTTCTAAAATGTGTCCTGAAAATTCAAGTTTTAGCAAAATCTGACAAGAATAACAGGTACTTTTCGTGAAGACGTATGTAGATTTATGACAAAATCTGGCAGAATTCTTCTTAGAGTGAGAAATATTTCGGACATAAGTTGTAGAGAAAATCAAAACACAAGTTTTATGTTCAATTACATTTTTTTCCAAAAATCGTGCCGTTTATGAGATAATGTGGAAAAATATGGTAGAGGCAGACAGGCCACAAGTGACAATATAATATGACGCAGAAGAGATATGATTTGCATGCCTGATAACTAAGACAAGAATACGGACACACACTCATAATATTTAATACTTATTATTGTTAACAGCAGTACGAAATATTTTGTAGCTTGACAGCTGTGCAAAGGCAACCCATTGTTGCATTTTCATGGCAACACTAAACACTTTTATTTTGTTGAAAGCAGTATCTATGCCAAAAAAAATAAAAAGGGAACATATTTTTGCGTTTCCATTGCAACAGTAGTTACATAAACGTGCCACAGTGTAATGTTGTATGTGCAGTGTCTATCTTATTCTGTAATAGGGACAAATAACTGAATGTTATCTTTCATAATGATGTGATAGAGGTCTTCGTGGCAAAGTGGCCTTTATTTAAATAATTTTTATGCTAGTATAAAATGCTTTATTTGTTTGTCATCAGAATTATCTCACATTTGCACTTTCACACACATCTTCTTCTGAAACATTTAAATGCTGGAGAATATAACAGACTACAGGTATTTTGACATTTGAGGTTGTCATGATAGTCACTTTGAATATTGCTGTCTTCTGGTATGTATGTTATAACATGTAGTCTGGAGGATATGTACCAACGTTTTGGAGTAACCTGCTGCTTAAATCTTTGCATTACTGAAGGCAGTAAATCCGTCTGAAATACCAGTATGCATCTATGAAACAACCTGGCAGAGAGTAATCTTCAGTATCAGATCATAAGCTCTAGTTTCTTTACATTGTGAAAAATTCTGGCTTGTGTTGGTATTGAACTTCATTGTACCAAATATAAAATTGAAAGTTACCGAGTAAGCCATGATTTACTAATTGTTATTCAGCTGCAGTCTTAATCCTTACAGAATTAAGGTTATATAAATTTTGCCTTCAGTATTATGCCGTTCACGCCGTAGATGGAAGAAGAAGTTTTTTGGAGCTCATCCACATGCTCGTCTTGCTATCCTTAAGGCTGCATTAGCTGCCAGAAGAAATAAAGGAATTCAGCTAAGGCAGGACACTGGAAGTGATGATGAAGGGCTGGGTAAGATGTTATATCTGCTTGTTCTGAAAATAAATGCTGTTAATTTATCAAAACAATGGCAAATCTCACTGCTACACAGTATCATCATCAGAAAATCTTACATGTTTCTTAGGAAAGTATTGTAACTTTATAGAGATGACTGATTTCCAGTCCACCCACATGTTGAAATAACATTGAAAAGCTTTTCATAAAAGTACTCTCAAGAACAGTAATGATAATTGTCAATTTTCTGAATGCAGTTTGTATGGAATGCAAACTTGCATGTCTTAACATCAGTTAGCATAAGTGGATATTTATGGCTTAATAAAAATTATGGTATAAGAAGGGGATGTGAAGACTCCCATCTTTTCAGATGTGATGCCATGTAGTCTGGAAGGTAAGTAATGATGTTGCAGAGGAACCTGCTGCCTCCTTCAGGCTAGAAGATGTAGCTATGCCAGAAAAACAGTCAGCAGTACAGGGTTTACAATAATTAATTAATATCACAGTTCACTGTTCTGCAAGGTCAGACATCAGGTGTTCTTGGTTGTCTTCTTTCTGTCAAGATGTTTTCATTGGGTCATCCTGTCTGGATAAGTGCAAGTGTATTTGTAAATATTTTAGCATGGGAGTATGTGCTCTTAACAGTTAGCTAACTACTTGTAGCACCATTATCATTATTAGTTTCATGCAAACTCTTCATTCTCACTTCCCTAATTTGGCACAGAATTTTGTAACGGAATTTTTATGTGGTATTTAGGGAACTGGTCGAACCAGCTTTAAGGAAGTAGTCTGTGAGGAGGAACTAAACTCATAGTTTTGCAGCATATATTTTCCTTTAGCACTTTATCTTCAAATGTTTGTAATTTGTATTCTTGTCCTAGTATTTGTAAATATTAATTTGCAGTCTCTGTAACTCTGTTATGTATGTTGTCTTACAGGAGATATGCCAGAAGATGGGTTGGGGTGCCACCTCTGTGATCATGTGGCACATGATACCACGCGTCTAGAACAGCACTTGGCACTAGTTCATGAGAAGGATGTTACATACAAATGTGGAATATGTGGCTTCATATGCCAGTTGAACAAAGATTATTATAGCCACATGAAAACCCACTTCCAAGGTCCACCTTTTAAGTGTGACACTTGTAAGTTGAAATAGTAGAGAGTGTTGTAGCTGAGTATTATTTATGTGGAATTATGGTTGTATGAACTGTTGTCTTAAGGCTAATTGTATAGATGAGTTATGATTGTTAAGAAAAATTGGCCACGCAGCAAAGGGCACACAAAGGTCTTTCATTTTTAAAGTAACAACAGAATATTGGCAAGGTAATTAACATTGCAGTACAGAATGTTTAAAAAAGCTTTTATTAACCTGTTCCATATTTGAGATAAATACGTGGGTCGTTCAAATTTAAACGAGAATTTAGTTCCCATTTGAGCATAAATCCACTTGTATGAACATGTTTGTGCTGACAAGTTATGACATGTTTAAACTTGCAACCCACACTAGTCGGGTCCCTCTCCACCTCAACCATCAGGTGCAATCAAGATGGCAGTGCAAGCAGTACCCAACAGTGTTGTGCAGCGTATAATTATCAAATTTCTGATGAAGGAAGGTGTCATTCCTTCTGAGATCTTTACCAGGCTTCAAGCACAATTTAGGGATTAATGTTTGTCACAGCCAAGGGTGTTAGGTTGGGCGAAATCATTTCGAGAAGGACAAGACTGTGTTGAAAATGAACCTTACGCTCGGCGACCAAGAACTTCTGTCAATGAAGACAACGTTTAGAAAATTGGTGAACTTATTCCGGCTAATCGTCGCATAACTGTTCTTAAACTGTTACAGGAAGTAGGAATTAGTGCAGGGAGTGTTGAAGAAATTCTGAACAACGAGTTGAAAGTCAGTAAAGTGACCGCAAGGTGGGTCCCATGGCTCCTGTCACCAGAGCACAGGGGAAGATGTTTAAGGAGCCGAATTTTTTGACTCAGTTGTGACCTGTGATGAGACCTGGGTCCACTACTTCACTCCTGAATCAAAAACAGCAAGTAAGCTGTGCAAACACACCCATTCTCCACCCCCTCCCAAAAAGCGAAAGCAATTTTTTCAGCGGGGAAGATCATGACTGCTGTGTTCTGGGATTCAAAGGGTATAATTCACCTGGACTTTCTCACTGGTCAAAAAACCATCAATGCACAGTACTATTCAACTCTCCTGAATGAAAAAGTGACGTCGGCAATCCGCTCAAAGCGAAGAAAAAGGCAGGATTCAGTTTTCTTCCTCCAAGACAATGCTCGTCCTCACACTGTGGCTTTAATGATGACAACTCCACTGAAACTGAAGTGGGATGTCCTGCCTCATCCACCATACAGTCCAGACTTAGCTCCATCTGATTATCATTTGTTTGGACCAATGAAGAGGTTTTTAGGAGGCAAGAGATTCCGGAATAATGATGAGGTCATTACAGCTGTGCAAAGTTGGATACACGAGCAACCGAAAACCTTCTTTGAAACTGGAATTAAGAAGCTTCCAGAACGTTGGCACAAGTGTATTGCAGTCAACAGGGAGTACATTGAAAAGTAGTGTGTAAAACTTTTCCATTTTATTGTGAATAAATTTTTTAGAAACGAATTCTCGTTTAAATTTGAACGACCTATGTCTATTTATGATCAACATTGATTTATCCTTGTATGTTTTTAAATATTATGTGAATCCTTCAACGATGTAATTCCCATAACAGCAAATGACTTATAGCCCATTTCCAAAATATTCAATGAATGTTGTCATGTGCATAGCATTCATACTTTACATCTGATCTGATACACATATCTTCCATACAGGTGAGTACACATGTGACCGACTTCATCTTTTGCTTACCCATCGTATGAGGCATTCTGATGAGCGACCTCATCACTGTGAACAGTGTGGATATCGGTGTCGGACACGTCCGAATCTTTTGGTTCATATACGCTGCCATACAGAGGACTGTCCATACAAGTGTCAGTATTTTGTATACAAGTTGTGATTTTACATGTTAGACACAAGCATTTAGAATCTTATTTTAAACACATGGCTGCTAACATTTTTTTTTAAAATTATGTGATAGGTCTGCTTCACAGTTTAAGCTAGAATACCTGAGACTGTTCTGTGACTGGCTGTGTGCTAGACAACTGGGGTTCAATTCCTGTTAGGAGCAGAAATATTTCTCTTTGCTCTTTCCCTAGCGGGAGTATGTAGCTGCCAGCTTCATTCCATATAAAGCTGAGGTTATGGATTTATGCATCTGTACCTTCACTGCCCCATGCAATGTTCACAGTAATGTGCTTAATTCAGCATAGGGACAGCTTTATGTATGGAGCTACCACATGGGTCATGCTGTGATAACATTTTGTGGGCTTTTAGGACAGTGTTTATAGAATTATTTTGTTTGTTGAGTTTCTATATTCATTTTTTCCTCCTCACTCTTAAATCTGTGATGTCTTTCCACCCCTTCCTGTCATTTCATTTCCGTCCCTATTGCACCCTTTCCGTTGTTTTTAGATGACACTGTATGATCTGTTTCTGTGTTGACATGCAACTTTTTGTTATAAATTACGTCCTGTAGGTTTTCATTCTTTATTTTGTTTCTTCTGGTTTTTTACAGTTCTTATGCTGAAGCTCCACATCTTCATGTAAGTGTGAAGGTATTAGTCCATCTGGATATGGCTCTGAAGAGAAAACCTTTGGTCCCTGCAATGAATTGAATCCCTGCCATTTATCCCATAGCCATTCACTGTACTTACTGAACTGTTTTCACTCTGTTTTTGCAGATATATATATGTATAAAAATTATATTGCACCTTACATTTATCCCTTTTTGCAGAGCTCCATTGCTTGTTCCATTAGTTAAACTTTAAGTTTAATGATCATTTATTAAATAAATTTCACGTGTATGTGACAAGATGAATATTATCTGTATTACCTTAATTTTGTACTCATTACACTGAAATTACTTTGTGCTGGTTTTCAAATGCATGCTGCACCTGATACCCTAGGTATGATTTGCAGGTTGTCCCCTATCCACAATAGCATGATCTGATGGTAGGATTGCACTTGAATTTTAACAAAAGTAATCTTTTATTTATAATATGATTATAATTTATAAATAAGGTTTTTATCTTTATGTTTCTGGCATGTGACTCTTGCAGGTGAGACTTGTGGGCAAGCATTTGCGATGAAGAGCACGTTGGAGCAACATTTAGCAAGTCATAGCAGTGATCGCCCTTATCTCTGTGATATATGCGGCTTCTCAACAAAGTATCTTAGTCATCTAATAGCCCACAAAAGGATACATTCAGGTAGGTAATGTTTTCTCTTTACATGCGCAGAAGTTTTGCAATTGGGCTCCTTTTTTTTATTAATTTTAATAGAAGTCCCCGTACAAAATTACATGAAAATCCGTCCAGTGGGAGTCGAGTTTTTCCGTATGGACAGATGGACATTTTGACGCTAATAGTTGAATTTCACAACTTTGCAAACATACCTAAAAAGTAACTACCTGATGTAGATTGTTTGTGTCCACACTTCTCATATGTGGTGAGGGGCAAGGCCAATGTTCTTTTCTGAAACTATGTACCTGTCATTGAAACTATAGCATTTGGGAGAAGACTTGTACTCTGAATATGCAGGCAAGTTTCCTCTAAAACTCTTGATGGTGTTGGTGGTGGTTGTGGTGGTGGTCATGGTGGTGGCGGTGGTGGCAGCGGCGGCGACAGTGACAGCAACTACAACGATGACGACAACAACAACAACGACAACTCAGTAATAACAACGCCATACTTACTGTTCAAGCAATAGAAATTTCACTCAGTCAGGATGCATTTTTTTGTGACCATCTGCATATCACCCCAGTCTGCGAGCCCTTGATACTGATGTAACTTTCTGTTTATTGTTGGATTATGATTACATTATCCAAATATGAGATTAACAACATACGATTGGTACAGTTGCAATCTGTACAGCTGGCTTTATGCATTCTTCCTGGAACTGCTTGCTTCATCTCAAAACATCTTGCCCACATCAACCCCCCCCCCCCCCCATTTTTGTTCAGAACCATATTCAATACCAATTTTTTTATTCAGATTAATTGTGAGCTCTTGTTATGATAGATATGTGTGTTGCAGTATACATACCTTCTTTTATAGTAATTTGTATATATATGTATTGTTTTGAGTTTTGCCTTCACATTAATGGTAAATTCCTTTAAGTTTACTGAATTTAATGAATGCAGTTTAGCGAATATGTCCCCTTATGTAAAAGGGAGAGCTTATTACTGGATGATAACTTGTCATGCAAAATATCAGTATACAGTTATTTTACCTATGTATTAATTCAGGTACGTAATTTATTTATGAAGTGGCAAATTTGCATTTGTTAGGTGATGTGTACAGATGTTTGTATCCACAATGTAAATATTCAACACCAAAGAAATCTCAACTAGGATCACATGCCCGCACTCATGCTGGAGTTCGACCACATTCATGCAGTATTTGTGGGCGTGGTTTCCTTGAGAAGAGCCATTTGGTAAGTTTAATTTTCTTACAGGTTTTTATGTTGCAGATTGAATTTATAGGAATCAGCTCATCCTGTTGTATAACTAAATGGCTTTTTCTATTAATTTACAACACTAAATGAGCTGCTGAATTTGTGTAGCATCAGATGTTTGTAAATACCTAGTCTGTGTGGATGGGAAAAGATGTGTCTGGCTTATTTCAAGGCATTATCTCAGAATATTTTCATTGCATTTTATTAAACATGAGGTGTATGGAAAAATGTTTCAAGTAAGAACTATAGTGTTCAAATTTCTTGTGTGATGAGTCATTTCTGAGAATCATATTATTCATCTTGTTGTGTTATTATTCATAAACCAATAAATTATTAGTCGAACACAACTTATATTTTAACCACAGCCAAATGTTTCAGCTTTTACAAACAAGCTATCATCGGACTGTACAAAAAGATGAAATGTTCAATGTACAGCATGCATAACATAAAAATCAATTTTCGTATCCCAGTTTGTCACAAATCTGTGTCCATAATATGTTATTAAAACTGCATTATCTTGCACATCAGTAACATGTAATATAAGTTGTGTGCGATTGATATACATTTTTGAGAAGTATGAGACATATGATTTGATATGTATATAAAGTAGAGGTTATATTGGACCAGTACTAGGCTGACCATACGCCCCGTTTTGAACGGGACAGTGCCGTTTTTTTGCTATGTCCCAGCCGTACCGTCGTTTTAGTAAATATGCCATTGTTGTCCCATTTTTTATAAAAACTTTAAAATATGCTTAAATATTGGTCAGTCATAACATATAATCAAGTTTGCATCAATGGTTGCTATTGTAGGTACCAGTCATTCATGTAACCATCGGTAGAGGCGCGTTGATCGAGATCGATAATTGCCCATTGAATAAATAGTGTAACTTTAAAGTCAATGAATTATTCAGAGAAAAGAAAAAATATGTGTTGGCAACACTTGTGCGGTTCTGTGAAGAATTATTGATTCAATATTTTTATGTAATGAAAAATTTTTTTAAATGTCCTACTCTTTATGAACATCTCCCCTGTCCCTGTCCCATTTTTGTCTCAAGGAATTATGGTCAGCCTAACCAGTACAGACCAGAGTGAAATTTCCTTGACCAAATACAGTATAACATTCAATTAGAATTTGTTTAGCAGTTTTTGTAAGAAACATGTGGATGGGCAGATGAACTGACTTTCCCATCATAAGTTCATGTCATTCATTTCTTGCGTAGGATGCATAAGAATCCATAGTTTTAATAGTCCAAGATTCAAGTATTCTGGGATATGACATGGCATTGGACGAGTTGTTCCCCACATTTCAAAGGAGTGTGGTGCCTTTATTTTGAGGGTCTTCATTCTTCTTGGACTGTTTAACCCTGAAGATACAGGCACCACACTTCTTTGAAACATTGTGAACTGCTCGCCCAATGACACATTGTCATGTCCCAGAAGACTTGAGTCTTCAGCATCTGCTATGAGAGCCTGAAATCTGGCACTGAATAATTTACTTTTGGAGTCATGGCTATATTTGTCCTTGTCATGCTTCAAGCTGTGGAGTTAGTGGGACTTCTTATAAACTCCACAGGTACAGTGTCATTCATCCGTTGTTACAATATGAAATTGCTCACATTAGATTAATTTCTGTCTTTATAGGTAAGACATGAGCGCATTCATCTTGAGGAAAAGCCTTTTAAGTGTACTCAGTGTGAGTATGCAAGTTCACGACGGGACAAGCTTAAGGAACACTTTGGTCGCCACCACGGAGAAAATGCGTCAGCTAAAGTACCATACAAGGCTCGACCTATGAGAGGAAATTCCTCTTCATCAAGTGTGAGCAGAAGTGCAAGTAAGAATTGTCAGGTAATAAATTTAAACACTGGCATTTTTTGAATGATTATTAAAAGTTATTAAAGTGTTTATGAATTTGTGCATAATACAAAACTAGCAGTTCTTGCTCCAGTTGTGAAAGAGATGTGTTTGTTGTGATACTCCTTTCACTTGAAATGAACTCTATACATAATTTTTCTTCCTTTGACTTTAGGTCATTTGAACTCCAGACAATGTTCGTAGCTAGAAGCAAGGGTACTTATGAATAAAGAAACCCATGTGCAACTTTTACTACATTTTCCTGCTTTCCCATATTTCCCATGGATATTCATTATTCTCAGCACTGTACAGCATACAGATGAAAAGAGAGAAGTTTGTACTTCTCAGTATTTTCTCGGCTGAACTGGTCTGAAGATACAAAATCTGATATTAATTTTGTGTTTTCAGAGTTTCAGACAAGAAAATTTTCCATGCACATACTCAAGAAAATTTTAATCCTTACCCATTTTTTTGTGTTACAAACCATTTTGTGCGTCCCCTGTGTGTTGAGTACAAAACGTTGAAAATTCATAATTCTTTTAATTTTTATAGAATTTTCACTTGAATAGAACATTCTTCTCCTTCTATTTTTTTTTATTTTCTTATATGTGTTAAGTGTCCATTTTCAATATAATTATGAAATTTTATTACAGGTGTAAATGTTTTTGTTTTGTTTTTACTTATTTTGTAGTATGAAGTTGTGTGAAGTAAGCCATTTTCAAATTATGCTTGAAGACTCTTGTGTAATTGAATGTAGTGTGTTCTCATGACTAGATTCAAGGAAGTCTTCAGAGGATGAATTGTAGTATTTGTGAAAAACTGTAAGTTTTTATATTTCAGTGAATACACAAGACAAAACATTGCTCTGTGGTACAGAAACTTATGTCACACATTTTAGGAATTCAAAGACTTACTTTGTTATTAAAAACTGCATTTGATGGGCTATTGAATGCAGTTTTTCTGAAATGATTTTATATAGTTTGTTTTCTACACATGACAATGTAGTGATACCATATTTACAATATTTCTGAGTTTAGTCGGTAGTGGAACTAAATGATAAGCTTTTAATTGACATAAACTATTTACAAAAATCATTAATCCATAATATTGCTTGAAGGACTGAGATTTGTAAATTTGTGTCTTAAAATATTTAATCTTTGTTAGTGTGAGAAATATTGTGGTAAATATTCATGTTTCAGTAGGGCACATAGCTTGAAAATTAAATTTTAAGTATAAAGGTTTTAAAATGATAGTGAACCATGGTGAAATACAGGCAGCAGATTGTCTCATTTCACTGTGAACCTGTAAGACTCACATAAGATTTAAACAGCATATAATATTTTGATCACACAAGTAAGTTTATAATTTCTTTAATTTAAAAATGTTTTTGAATTCCAAAAAAAAAAAACAGTGCTTTTCTTTTAGTTCCATTAAAACTGTAGTATTTATGTACCGTGAGATATAAGAGGAGATCAAATTGTGCAAAAAAATCATTAAATTAGAGACATGAATTTTAAGATCTTTCAAGGCTGACATATATTGTGAAGATTCATATTTATGAATTTAAAGTCATTTACATAGTCATTCAAATTTAAACGAAAATTCGTTTCTAAAAAATTTATTTACAACAAAATGGAAAAGTTTTACACACTACTTTTCAATGTAGTCCCCGTTGACTGCAATACACTTGTGCCAACGTTCTGGAAGCTTCTTAATTCCGGTTTCAAAGAAGGTTTTCGGTTGCTCATGTATCCGACTTTGCACAGCTGCAATGACCTCATCGTTATTCTGGAATCTCTTGCCTCCTAAAAACCCCTTCATTGGTCCAAACAAATGATAATCAGATGGAACTAAGTCTGGACTGTACGGTGGATGAGGCAGGACATCCCACTTCAGTTTCAGTGGAATTGCCATCATTAAAGCCGCAGTGTGAGGACGAGCATTGTCTTGGAGGAAGAAAACTGAATTCTGCCTTCTTCTCCACTTTGAGTGAATTGCCGGCTTCACTTTCTCATTCAGGAGAGTTGAATAGTACTGCGCATTGATGGTCTCTTGACCAGTGAGAAAGTCCAGGTGAATGATACCCTTGGAATCCCAGAACACAGTAGCCATGATCTTCCCCGCTGAAAAAATTGCTTTCGATTTTTTTGGGGGGTGGAGAATGGGTGTGTTTGCACGGTTGCTTGCTCTTTTTGATTCAGGAGTGAAGTACTGGACCAAGGTCTCATCACAGGTCACAATTGAGTCCAAAAATTCGGCTCCTTCTCTCTTGTATCGTTGCAAAAGTTGAGTGACGGCCACTAAACGTCTTTCCCTTTGCTCCAGTGACAGGAGCCATGAAACCCACCTTGCGCTCACTTTACTGACTTTCAACTCATTGTGCATAATTTCTTCAACACTCCCTGCACTAATTCCTACTTCCTGTAACAGTTCAAGAACAGTTATGCGGCGATTAGCCCGAATAAGTTCACCAATTTTCAAAACGTAGGCTGGATTGACAGAAGTTCTTGGTCACCGAGCGTGAGGTTCATTTTCAACACGGTCTCGTCCTTGAAATGATTTCGCCCAACTGAACACACTTGGCTGTGACAAACATTCATCCCCAAACTGTGCTTGAAGTCTGGTAAAGATTTCAGAAGGAATGACACCTTCCTTCGTGAGAAATTTGATAATTATATGCTGCGCAACACTGCTGGGTACTTCTTGCACTGCCATCTTGATTGCACCTGATGGTTGAGGTGGAGAGGGACCCGACTAGTGTGGGTTGCAAGTTTAAATCGTGTCATAACTTGTCAGCACAAGCACGTTCATACAAGTTGATTTGTGCTCGAAAGGGAACTAAATTCTTGTTTAAGTTTGAACAACCCACGTAAATTTGAACATAATTTGAAGAAGTGGTTATCATTAAACATAATTATTATGAGCTATATATATCATTGAACTCAAATATTGGGAGAGGAGGTCATTGATCAGAAGGAAGACAGACTTGATGAGGAATACAGAAAAGCCTCCTGAAGAAAACAATGATGATGAATGGAATGATTGTGATACAGAAGAGAATAATGCTCTTCAATTTACTGGGAGTCTGATGAGAATGCATATACTTAATGTGATTGTATAAGAGAAGAGCTGAATACCTGTTGATGTAATGCAAGTTGAAACGTGATGACTTCTGTGTATGGCAGTGTGCCTGTTTGCACTCACTCCAAAGAGAATTTTTATAGTTCTCTTTGATTCCTACCACTTTAAAAATTTGCTTTTGTTTAGCTAAAATTTTCAGTTTCTCCATGTTTTCATTCCTTCTTATTTGTCACTGCAACTTGTTTTTTGTACTGTAAAATGAAATTTTTACCTAATTATTAAGTATAACACAACACTTAGTAGAATATAACACAACACTTAGTAGAAGCGTGTCATACATTCATTATAATTATACAACATGTTTCAGCCAATCCACTTGGCCATCATCAGGTAGTCATGCAAAACATGTAATGGAAAGATGTTTTAAGAAGAGGCCTCCCCTTTACAAACAGTGATAATCTTGTTTTATTTTAATATGAATATTATTCCCAGTAGTGGAATAATAAAATGTTAAAATGTTTGATATTTGAATGTGTTGTTAAAATATTCCTGTTATGCCTGTAGTTATCAAGTGCAATTCAAAATACCCTCTGTCGTAGATGGAAGGCAAGTTACTCTATGACATGTTATTTTGTAGTGGATGCTGATTTACATAACTTGTATTTATGAGTTTTACGTTGTGTTCACAGTGCATTTTGATAATACTCAACAATTAAACCAACAAATGCACTTTATTTCTTAAGTATGTCCATCAACCCCACATATGTTTTGGCTGCAATAGAGCCATCATCAGGGGTTCAAGGTCACGTTAGAAGTGAATGTGACCTTGAACCCCTGATGATGGCTCTATTGCAGCTGAAACATATGTAGGGTTGATGGACATACTTAAGAAATAAAGTGCATTTGTTGGTTTAATTGTTGAGTTGTATTTATGAGGTGGACTGGGCACGTAGTTTATTACTGTAAAGAAAATAATATTTCTGATTGAGTATAGCAACTGCGGTTAATTAAAGAGTAAAAATTACCAAATTAGGTCTTCCATTGCTGACAGAAAATACCTTTCAAGTATAATAAATCCTTGTGTTATGATGATGCTATCACCTTCTGTTTATCTATGTTTACTCTCTGTGTTGTTAGTGACTACCTGATGATGGCCAAGTGGATTGGCTGAAACATGTTGCAGTATAACTGTAATGAATATATGATAATGTTCTACTAAGTGTTGTGTTATTTGGATATTATACTTAATAATTAGATTGATCAACACAACGGGATGACTGTACCTAAATTTGAAATTTTTATCTTTTGTAATATGTGTGGGTAATGAGAGTGCAGCTGACAGATAAACGGCCTACACAGGCTGTGATTAAAAATTAAGTGCTAGAGTAATTAAAAGTGATATGTATTTAATTATACTCATATTTCACTTTCACAACAGGATGGAAACAATGGAAATTTCAATAACACCAGCAACATTCCAGACAGAAACTCTGCTAATCCACAGCATCAGCCTTTAGGAGGTGGAGACCTGGATCTTATGCTGCAACATCATGCCCCTACTTCTGCATCTGTATCTACAAACAACCCTCCTCACCCTCATCCCACTTCAGGTTATCCAGCCTTCCCAGATACTCATCATTCTTCCATAGATTTCCATGCCCATCACCATCACCAAATTTTAAATCGGCCTGCTTCTAAAACAGATCACCATGGCTTACATCATCATCAGAATACATCACACCATCACATGCTTCCACCAAGTGTTGCATCTTCAAGATCACAGCATCATCAATCATCAGCTGCAGCTGTGGCAGCCATGATGTTGGACCCCAGGTTCCATCACCCAAATCCAAGTGGAGCATATCATCCTGCACCACCTCCTGTGTCCATGGCAGCAATGGTGGCACAAAGTGGGGCAAATCAGAGTCAAGCAATTTCTGGACAGCATCACCAAGGAGAATATCCTTGCATGCCTCTGTTCTAACTTACTATAATGGTGTGACCAGCATTGTGCATGCTTTTTTTGAAGGTTAGTGACAGTGGTTGATCCATTATAATAATCTTATCTTAAACACTGTCCAATTTCTTGGTTATAGATGTTATGTGTTAGGAGTTGACTGTAGTACTAACCTAAGGTGGCTGGTTATCATTGTACTGAGTGTGGATAACACCAGTGGTCTTTTAAACATTAAGATAGTGTGCTAACCACTAGACTTAAAAAAAATATGCAGAATCAGGGGAAAACCTCATAGTATAAACTGCATTCAGATCAGGGATGACTTACTGACAATGACCAAAACAATCAAGGATTTGCAGGTAACAGGCATAAGTCTGCTTTCATATTACAGACCTGAAGTTCCACAAACTTTGTGCTATTTGTCTTATTTCAAAAATGTAAACTCATAATCAGACAGTGAATTGGGTTAGCATCCTGGACTTGTGCATAAATGGTTATGATGTCAGCTCCTGGCCAAGTCAAATTTTATTGCATGGAATTGTGAATATGTTGCATGTTATTATTATTATTATTATTATTATTATTATTGGTGGTGGTGGTGGTGGTGTAGTAGTAGTAGTAGTAGTAGTAGTAGTAGTAGTAGTAGTAGCAGCAGTAGGAGTAGGAGTAGGAGTAGTAGTTATCACCTTTATTCGAGGTATTTACGATCATATACCTGAAACAAACTATGTTTCTAGGCTATATAGTGTTGCAGCTGTTCTGTAGTTACAATTTATGGTACATGTAATGTTATTTCCCATGTTGAATGTTTTGTACTTGTTACATTATTACTTTCCAAAGTATGTGTGCAGTGCCCAATATGGCTGTTGTCTGTAGTTCCTTGATTTCATTCTTTCCCAGTATGTTGCTCAGATATTTTCTGAATGGTATTGAGATGGTTCCAGTTGCCCTTATTATTACTGGTATCACTTTTGTTTTTACAGTCCACATGCAGTGTATTTCTATTGTAAGGTCTTTACATTTTAGAAACTTCTCAGCTTCTTTCTTGATCACATTTCTGTCTCCTGAAATTGCAGCATCTATTAACATACATGTTCCTTTCTTATTATGATGTGCGGTTTATTGTTGGAGGTGGTTTGGTCGGTTTGCACTTGTTGATTCCATAATATAGTTACCTTACCTTCAAAACTTGTTTCTACTGATTTTGGTACATGCTCGTACCAGTGCTCATTGTCTGATTTTACCCGTTTCCTTACTTATGTTAAAGTGTACTTGAGCACACAATCTATCACGTCTCTATATGTACTAGGCGCATTTCAGAAGTTTTGTGTATGATTTTATTGTAATAACAAAATACTAGATAAAAAATACTATTGATATTCCTGAATGTATATACACATGTCCTCTACTCAATGGAATCACCAGCACTGTCCACACACTTTTCCCATCTACGGGGTAAACGATCAATTGCAGCTCTGTTTTTGTCCGCGGTCAGACGCTTTAAAGAGGCAGTGACAGCAGTGTTGATATCGTCTTACGACTGAAATCGTTTTCACCGAACATGTTCTTTCACACGTGAAAACAACCAATAATCACATGGGGTGAAATCCGGAGAGTAGGGAGGATGTGCCAACACTTCTCAACCCCAATGTTGCACCAGATTTTGCACATCACGATGGCGATGAGGTGTTGCGTTGTCCTGCAGCAAAATGGCACCATGCTCCAGCAATTGTGGTTGTTTACGGCGAAGAGCCGGCCTCACCTTATCCTGCAAGAGTGAGCAGTAATATGGGCCATTGACCGTGGTGCCAACTGGCACGGGATGGTCAAGCACAAGCCCATTTTGGCTGAAGAACATGACAGAGCACCGAGACTGCGCCATGCAATTTTCTTCCTCGGTGACATTGGGGCGCGCCATTCAGCATTCTGTTGTTTCAGCTGAGGGTCAAATGAATGCATCCATGACTTGTCAACCGTTAAAATGCGATCGAGGAATGCACTGCCTTCATTTCTCCAATGCTGCAGATGGGTGGTGGCGAGAAGAACACGCATGGCCCTTTGGTTATCGTTGAGCACGTGTGGAATCCACTTTGCACAAACTATTCTTTTCCCCAAGCTGTTGGTGAGGATATGGTAAACACGTGCTGGCGAGGTTCCGACTTCTGATTGGGTGAGGCCGGCTCTTCGCCGTAAACAACCAGAACTGCTGGAGCGTGGTGCAATTTTGCTCCAGGACAACGCAGCACCTCATCGCCATCGTGATGTGCAAAATCTGGTGCAACATTGGGGCTGAGAAGTGTTGGCACATCCTCCCTACTCTCCAGATTTCACCCCATGTGATTATTGGTTGTTTTCACGTGTGAAAGAACATGTTCGGGGAAAACGATTTCAGTCGGAAGACGATATCAACACTGCTGTCACTGCCTCTTTAAAGCGTCCGACCGCGGACAAAAACAGAGCTGCAATTGATCGTTTACCACGTAGATGGGAAAAGTGTGTGGACAGTGCTGGTGATTCCATTGAGTAGAGGACGTGTATATACATTCAGGAATATCAATAGTATTTTTATCTAGTATTTTGTTATTACAATAAAATCATACACAAAACTTCTGAAATGCCCTACGTATTGTTCTTTTGCCAATATTGGGCATGCTGATAGAATGTGTTCTATTGTCTCATCAAATTGTTGACATAGTCTGTTTATGCTATATGTTTCTGTTTGTTATAGTTTTGTTGCATGATATTCTGTGTGTAATGCCGGATGTTGTGCTGCTATTATTTCATTTGAGTTTCTGCTTTCCAATCTCTTCTTGACAGCCATAGGAATGTGACTTCTTCACTAATAAGCTGTGTGTCTATGCTTTTAATGTACTGGCCATGCATTACTTTGCTTTCCCATTTTTTTTAAGCCTTCACGGCCGACAGGAAAACTCTGTCCCAGCACTTTAAATGCCCTCAGTGGCTGAAGGGGAAAATATTGTCCCTCAATGCCATGTTGTTTTTAAAATTTTCTCCATCTATAATTACCCGTCTCTTTTTCACAATATTTGTCTAAATGAGTTTTAATTTTTCTTACTAACAGCCTTACGATTTTTTCAGCAGTTGTGAATTATTTACAGATGTCGCCAGGCAGTAGTTCTTACTTTTTCCTCATACTGGCAAAGTAAAGCAAATACACACACATAAAGGACCTTCAGATAAGTCTCTGTTCCTTCATACAGCCCTTCCTGTAAAATCTACACCCCCTTCACCGCATTATTTCTTCAAGAAAACGGCACTGAAAAATATCAGTTCAGTAATTACCATGGTTTATTTTAATTATTTACGTACATTTGTGTGTTCCGCCTTTCCACTTTAGTGTCAGTTGGTCCTCAGAAATGCAGATTGGTGTAATATACCTCGAATCAGGGGTAGCACGCAACAGTATGTTGCATTCTCGATACTTGAATTTTGTTCTTGTGTCTTTGTTTTTGGCGGAACACACATGACAGCGAATTTTCTTACACTGCATAAGCCAGTTGCTGACTCTCTCTGATCGTGATTCAAGCATCTGCCCTGCCTGGCTTATCGCATGTAATTGCTGTGACAGGGAACAGAGTGTACTGTAGAGTTGAAGACAGACATAAGCATGAACCTAAAATTAAAAGAAGTCACGAAGAAATCCTTACAGCAGAATGAAGGACATTTGCCTGTGATCCCATATTGCACTAACCAGAGTAATGAATGTCTGTATGCATTCCTTACCTCCACCACTGATTACATATTAACTCATTCACACTCAGCACCCAGATAAGCCTGCACTGCCAGGAAACCTAAATATCATTTTATAAGACTTAAACCTAAACAACGTATTATGAAATATGATGACGTACAGTCAGCTCCAAATTTTATAGAACAGCGTCCCTACTTACAGCAGCAGCTATTTGAAATGAATAAATCTAGAAAGTGAAGTTTAAAGTGAAAAGAAAAAAACAAAATAAAAAACCAACTTCAACTAAAGTGTGTAAAAATAGGTGAATTTTCTTGAAACTTGTGCAACAGGTAGATGTATTTATTTGTAAGCGTGTTCTTTTTATATGAAGGCTTTATCTTTAGAAATGTATGAAATACAAAGGATAATATCAGCAGGTGTGAAAACAGGCATTTAAAGCGAAAAGTTCCCTGGCCGTCAGCTGCTACTGTGGGATTTCAATCTTCTTTTTGTGTGTTGTGTGCTTTTTTTTTTTTTTTTTTTTTATTTGATTGGTTTAATTCTTCTACAATCTTTGCTGCCGTTTTAATTGTCGAATTTGTGTTTGGTGATTGCTTTTGTGGCTTTAAAAACTACAAAGTGGTCTTCTTTATATTTTGTTTTCAAATATTCTGCAGTATTGATTATCTCTGCTTTGTTTGTCGCTTTAATTTGTAACAAGCCTCTTCCTCCTCATTTCGTTTTATACATATAGCCTATCTATATCGTCTGTTACGTGATGCATTTCATTCATTGTATCTTCCTAGTTTTTCCATCTAATTTTTTTATTTCTTCTAATGTCCAATTAATTATACCAAAGCTGTATCTTAATACTGGGATGGCTAATGCTCCAATTGCTGTAATGTTATTTTTGGCATTCAACTCGGATTTCAGCATCATTCTTAATCTCCTGGTGTATTCCTCCTTCAAACCTTATTTCATTTGTTGGTGTTGTGTATCTTCACTTCCCTCAATCCCTAGATACTTGTATGTTTTCTATGTTCAAGCTCCTGTATTTATCTTTTGAAGTCAAGTATTAAATTTTGTGAGTGAACTAATTTTCCTTTCTTGAGTACAATCTTCGCACAATTTCCAAGTCCGTATTCCATATGTATATCATCACTGCAGGTTCTAACTCTTTGCATCTGTTTTTTGATTTCTTCCTCTGTTTTACCTGTCAGCTTCAATTGTCCATGCAGATTAAGTGTGATATTTTTGTCTTTATTGTGTGTTTCTCATATCCTTTGTTCAGCTGTTCTGTGAGGGGGATTAAGCTAATGAAAATAACAGTTGTGATAATGAGTGTCTTTGAAATATTCCACATTGTATTTCTGTATCTTCTGTTTCTATTAGCTTCTTTTCTGTATATTTGTTTTCCAATAACTAAACATTTTATTTTGGTAGTATTTGTTTTGTCTTTTCTTGTATCTAGACAATCATTGCATCTTTGCTGATACTTTTTGCTTAAGCTCTGCAATCACTTGATCAAAATTTTCTTTCTTCTCATGTTATATTTCCTAAGCAATCTCTTTCTTTTCGTATTCTGTGTTGTCATCTCATCTATTTTTATTTCTGCCAAGACTGATAGTTCTTTCATGATACCATTTATACTCTCCTGTATTTGTCTAACCCATGGGGCATTTTTGGACTCTGTGTTCCTGATTTATAGCTTCCTGTTCCATTTATTTTTTTTTTTTTGTAACAACCACTACTGCTGCACAAATGAGGTGGTTTATCTTAGTCAGATTCCTATGTTTATCTTCTAGTATATCTACCAGTGCTTCATTAGCAGTTTTCATTGTTTCTTTTATTTCATACATATTTTGAAGTTTCTGAAGTCTTGGTCTTTTGTCAGTTTTTATTTTTGTCATCTGATAATATGTACTTTGTGTTGTTGTTGTAGTCGTCATTACTGCTACCACTGCTACTACTACTACTACCACTGCTGCTACTACTACTACTACTACTACTACTACTACTACTACCACCACTACTACTACCACCACTTCTCTTACTACTACTACCACCACTACTACTACTTTACTATTATTGTCATCATAATCATCACCATCATAATTCTAATCATGATCTTTGCCACTCCCACTGCCCAGAGATTAAGAATAGCGGAGTTTAACGGACCCATCTTTTCGGTACCTCTTCCCATTTTTACCTGAAGATGGAAACAAGTATAGTTTCCAAAACATTGTTCTTATGTATCTTGTATTTTTGGAATACTGTAGGATGGGCAGTAAGTAGTCCTCAAGATTATGGGAATGTTGTGTCAGTTTTTGGATGTGTTTGTGTGTAAAAAGTGACTATTGGCTTTGTCATATCCATTTATCTGTCCGTAAGTTATGTATCAGGGTGACTCCCATGAGATAGATTTTCATGAAATTTCATGTTTGGGATTTTTACTAAAATTTGTCTATACAATTGGACAAATATAACAGACACTTTACATGAAACTATGCACCTTTATGATGCCTCGCCATGATTGGTCTCTATAACACTGAACAACAGTGAAAATGCTTCAGAGGTGAAAGTAGCAAATCTTTACTAATTTTGGGGTGCTGAGCACGAATATGACAATTAAAATTGTTAATTGGCTCTACTTTCAAAGATCTGGGATGGGCCCCAATTTCTACACTTTACACTGCTTTTGGCATTGAGTGGCTTAGAGCAACGATCTGGCAACTCTTAACGTGAAAAGAATGATGCAGTCAGCATCCAGGCATTGCATCAACCTAATTGCTGTTCATCAGAAGGGTGAAGCAGTGCAGCAGGGCAAAGTGGATGATGAAATCAGCTCCCTAGTATTGCCACTCCCGTTTTGCGTTTCAGTTCCTTCCAGGGAGTTGCATTGTACATACGTGTGTTCCTCATTTCAAAAAGTCATCTTTCACAGCATGAAGTGTTTATAAATGCCTTAAAAGTTTTATAAAGCTGTTTGTTGGCCGAACCTCAATAAGGATACAGCGAAAGTGCGTGAACAGTGCAGATAATTTTTGTTATATTTGTGGGGAGGTGACGTTTTCATCACAGAAGCATGCCATAACCCCAATCATCAGGAAAGCCTACCATCTTTACTTTGGATGCCAGATAGGGGACCAGGACAGGAGCTGGGCCCCGCACATATGCTGCAATACTTGTGCAGTAAATCTTTGAAAGTGGTTGAGCCGCAAAAGGCGATCAATGCCTTTTGCCATACCCATGGTGTGGAGAGAGCAGACGAATCATATCAGTGACTGTTATTTCTGCATGGTGCCTCCCCTCCGGCAAGGTTTTTCGAAGAAGAAAAAGTGGACCTTAAGCTATCCGCATATACCATCTACTATGCTGCCGGTACCTCATGGTGAAGGACTTCCTGTTCCGGAACCTCCAGAAATAGTTACACTGGAATCGGAAAACGAGAGGAAGACGAAATTTGTGATATATCTAAGCCATCTACATCAAAATATCATGAGTCCGCACACAACGTGATGTCTGCTGAACCACACAGTATCACACAGAGTGAATTAAATGATCTTGACAGAGATCTGGAACTTCCGAAGGGTAAAGCAGAACTGTTGGCGTCGAGACTACAACAGTGGAATCTCCTCAATGGCAATGTGAAAGTGTCTGCGTCCCGTTCCCTCCAAAAACGTCTGGCTCACTTCTTTAAGAAAGAAGGTAACCGTGTCGCCTGCAGCGATGTTGATGGTCTGATGACAGCCCTGAATATTAATCATAAGTCTGAGGAATGGAGACTTTTTACAGACCCATCGAAGTCAAGTCTGAAAGCTGTTCTGTTCCATAATGGCAACGTGTTGCCTTCAATTCCAGTTGGTTATGCAGTCAATATGAAGGAATCTTATGACAACATGAAGCTTCTTCTAAACTGTGTAAACTACAAGAAATACCAATGGCAACTTTATGGAGACTTGAAAGTTGTTGCTGTATTGCTTGGACTGCAGCAGGGCTACACAAAGTTTTGCTGTTTCTTACGTGAATGGGACAGTCGGGCAAAGACTTCCCATTACAAGAGGAGGGACCGGCCTTCCCGACAATCACTGGAACGGGGAATAAAGCACCTACCGCTGGTAGAATCCAGCAACATTTTGCTGCCTCCTCTGAACATCAAACTAGGACTAATGAAGAACTTTGTTAAGGCTATGGATCAGACAGGGCCAGCGTTTAGGTACCTCGATGAGAAATTCACAGGTATCAGTCCTGGAAAAATCAAGGAGGGTGTTTTCATCGGTCCTCAGATCCACAAGTTCTTCAGAGACAAACAGTTCGACCACATTCTCAGTGCAACGAGAAGAGAGCGTGGAATGATTTCCGTCTTGTAGCAACCAAGTTTCTAGGAAATAATAAGGCTGACAACTACAAGGAACTTGTTGAAAACCTGTTGTTGTCCTATGAGGAATTAGTTTGCAATATGTCTTTAAAGATCCATTTTCTGCACTTTCACCTGGATTTTTCCCAGAAAACTATGGGGCTCTGACCGATGAGTACAACGAACGTTTTTTCATCGTGATATCGCAAAAATAGAGAAGAGATACCAGGGCAAGTGGAGTTCATTGATGTTAGCCGACTATTGTTGGACGGTAACAAGGGATTCTCCTGGACTTGCGTACAAATGGCAGGCGAAGAGGCAGCGCATTTAATCAAGGCAAGCCAGTCAGTATACACTGTGTCAAGAATATAGTGTGTAAGGCATGTATAACTAAGTTAGATAATTTTTTTTTAAACTGTAGCCAATCAAGCCTTTTCGTGACCGTTTTCGTGTTCAGCGTCCCAAAATCTACAAAGGGAAACATATTTCGATTCCGAAGCAGACAAAAAGTCAAAATTTGTTGTACGGTGTAATTGAGAAAACTGTTTCTCTATTAGGCACATGCTGAGTCTGAAGGAACAGTTTTTGTTACTGAGACAGAGGTATAATTTGAGGCTTACGAAGCAATTCAGCATTGTGCATCAAGAGACATATCAATTGTAAAGCTCCCTGCCTATAATATCTTGGTGATGATTGATAGTACATCTGTTGCTAAGATACACAGAAATTAACTCAAATCAAAGGGGCCGTGCCATGGCTGAGGCGGTTAGTCGCCGGCCTCTTACCGCGGAAGCCCGGGTTCGATCCCGGGTAGGTCCATGTGGGATTTGCGATGGACAAAGTGGCAATAGAACAGGTTTTTCTCCGAGTACTTCGTTTTTCCCCTATCAATTTCATTCCACCGGTGCTCCATTAAAATGGAAAAGCAGAAACAATCACATAATCGTCATCTTCCTCATAGGGTTGCACAATAAGCCTGCAAGGCTGCGGTGCGTCCATAGCATCTGCTACGGGGCCCTTCAATAAAAAAAATCACATCAAATAAAAAAGTAGAGAGAAATCTTATAGTTTGTGTTAAAATACTCAATGTTTGTCTGGGAACTATTCAAGAATTTACCATTAATTGAGCTGTGGTGGTACCTAGCCGATTGGTTGGTTGGTTGCTTGAGCAAGAAATAACCTTGTAACTTCCACTCAGCTTTTATTTATACATCTTCAACTATACAGGGTTTCGGAATGTAATATTGTTCGTAAAGCGTTTGCTACACACACAGAGTTCGCTGGAGCGAGGTACCGAGCAGAGAGGTCGGTCGTGTAGTGGGTGCCGAGCGATCCCACTGGCCGTGTATGCCGCTGCTGCAACTTTGGAGGGCTGCTGCGGGCGAGTGTTACTGTGCTTTCCTTCCTCGGTGGAGAGACTGCAGTGTACCGATGATGGCCCGTGAGTCCAGAGCTGCTTGCTGTACGTAGGTTCGCAGACCCAGTCGTTGGGCAGCTTTCTTCCTGACCTGGACGATATGAGGCGATCAGGTCATCCGTGTATCAAGGATCACTCCCAGATAACGGGCTGTATCGACCCATTGGATTGGCTCTCCTAGGAGCTGCTGATGCTGGTTGCTGGAATTGCGCTGCTATTTATACCCGGCCAGCGCCGGACTGCCTGCGCTGTTATTGGCGGGCTGAAGTAGCTCGTTACAGTAATTGGAGAGTATAATTATCACGCTGTTGCGGCGACGACTGGAGCCGGTAGTATGCTGGAGCATATATCACCCCCCCCCCCCCCCCCCCCCCGCGGAGATGGCTTCTCACGGCTCATAGCGAGCCGGGAAGCGGATGCGGCGGCCACAGCGTGTTGTCTTCTCAGCTGGCGGGGGTGTTGCGTCCGACTCGACCGCAGTCTGTGTTGACCGTGCTGGCGGAGGGCTGGAGGTGATGGGTTCGTGGTCGGCCTCATCCAGGATCTAAGCTGGCTTAACTCAGTCGACTGACACGGTGTTGGACCTCCCGTGCATTGAGATTTTGAAGGTCTTGTCGGTAAGACTGAGAACCTTGTATGGGCTTCTGTACGAGGGATTCAAAGCGCGGTGGAGTGCATCCTGCCGCAGAAATACTTGTTTGGAGTCCTTAAGGTCCTTGTGGACGAATGTAGTCGGGGAGGCGTGTCGTGCTGCTGGAACCGGGCGAAGCTGATCCATGTGTCGGCGGAGCTGCTGGATGAGCTCGGATGGCTCTATCTTGCTGGTGGACGGAGTCATTAATTCGCAGGTGCTCGCCGTAGACAAGCTCAGCTACGGAAGCTTGTAGGTCTTCCTTGAAAGCGGTACGCACTCCGAGGAGGAATAGGGGTAGGGCCGCAGTCCACTGCACGTCCGCTCGACACATGATGGCTGCATTGAGGGCCCGGTGGAATCAGTCCACAAAGCCAATTACGGCAGGATGATGGGCCGTCGTCCGGGAAATCTGGATGCCACACAGTTTAGCCAGGGAGCGGAAGAGGTACGATTCAAATTGGCGCCTCTGGTCAGTGATGATGGTTTGTGGGCAACCGAAGCCGACTATCCAGCCGGACAGCAAGGCGAGCGCCACGGTGTCTGACGTGATACCCTGTATGGGGATGGCTTCCGGCCAGCACGTGAGACGATCCACTGCTGTCAGGCAGTACTTGAATTCTGCGGATGTCGGCATGGGACCAACGAGGTCAATGTGGATGTGCAGGAAACGAGGTGCCGGCAGCGTAAAGTCGCCCAAGGGTTGTGACAGTATGCCTGGAGACCTTAGAGCGCTGACAGGACTGGCAGGCTCGTGCCCAAGCGCGGCAGTCTTTCTGCATTCCTGGCCACACGAAACGCTGGGACACAAGTTTGGCCGTCGCTTTGATTCCCGGATGACCGAGGCCGTGCAGGGAGTCGAACAATTGCGTCGAAGAGGCGCAGGCACGTACGGTCGCGGTTTGCCGGCAGAAGTGTTACAGTAGAGCGTGACAGTGGTCCCAGGGACGTGCATCTTCTCGAGCCGGAGAGCAGTATCCCTTTCGAGGAGGGTGCGCAGCTCTTCGTCTTCCTCCTGCGACGCGGCCAGTGCTTCAGAGGTTACCGGTATGGTGATGGCCTCCACGCGGGAAAGGGCATTAGCGACGATGTTGTCCCGGCCAGATATATGTCGTATGTCTGTGGTGAATTGCGAGATGTAGTCCAGGTGGTTGAACTCCGCGGCGAGCACTTCTCCCTCTTTTGGTTGAATGCGTATACGAGGGGTTTGTGGTCCGTGAAGATTATGAAGTGCCGGGCTTCCAACATGTGGCGGAAATGTTTCACGGCCTCGTAGATCGCCTGTCGTTGGCGCTATACTTCTAGTGCGCAGGACTAGCTTCCTGTAGAAGAAAGCGAGAGGTTGCCAGGCATTCCGCACGCGTTGTTGCAGCACGGCCCCCATGGCGGTGGTTGAGGCGTCTGTAACCAAGGCGAGTGGTGCTGAGGAGTCTGGGTAGCCTACATGGCGGTACGTGACAGACTCGCCTTGCACTCGTCGAAGGCTGTAATGAGCACTGGTGTCCAAGTGATAGGGTGTGAACCCTTGACCCGGGGGCCGGCGAGGACGTGTATCGGTGCGTGGGTAGCTGCGGCATGAGGTAGGAAGCGCCGGTAGAAATTCAGCATCCCCAAGAATCGCCGAAGTTGCCGGACTGTCTTGGGGGGAGTTCAAGCTTGAAGGTCCAAATTGAGGCTGAGGGAGATCCATCCATAGGTAGGGATGGTTGTCCCGTTGGCAGCAAAGAGGTTGTAGTATACCCGTTCTTTACGCCCCGGAAGGAGTTTGCGTGGGAACACGCAGACGTCCGAGCCGGTGTCGACGAGGAATGTGTGCTTTCTGGCCCGGTCTGTGATGAATAAGCGGCCGGTACTGGTATTTCAGACGTTTGCCGCCCTCAACAGCTGCTGGTGTAGTTTTCCTATGGCGGGTGGAAGGAGCATGGCGACGTACACTTCTGCGCCTTTTCCCGGAATATCCGGTGGTACCAGCAGTAGGCGGTCTCTGTAGAATCCCGGCCCTTAATTGGTAGGCTTCCGGTGTTACGCCCGTCCCCGGTGTACGAGCGTCGACGAGTGCGGTCGATTGTGAGGGCCGCTACCTGGCGTGAGAGCTCCTCCACACGCTGGATTAAGCTGGTGTCAGATGTTGGGGAGACGGACGCAGTGGAGGGCTGGCGCGCAACCCGCATATGCGGTCTGCGATTTGCGAGGCTGAATCCAAACTGCCTTCGGACTGGCCGGCGAGTATCACCTGGATGTGGGGCGGAAGATGGTTGGTCCAGATGCTCCGTAAGAAGTCATCCAGTACATGCGGTGCGAGGCTCTTGAGGTGCCGGATAAACTGGGAGGGTTTGTGGTCTCCCATCTCCTCAAGCATGAGGAGTTGGCGGACTCGTTCCCGTGATGTCTACAACCGCCGCACAAGCTCTGTCTTCAGCTTCTGGTACGGCTATTCTGCCGGCGGTGATATGATCACGTCTGCCACCTCCGCTGCATGTCTATGGTCGAGTTGGGAAATTATGTAATTAAATTTGGTCCACTCGCTGGTGACGGCCGCAAGTTCAAATTGCACTTTGGCTTGAGTGAACCAAAGCGCAGGTCGGTCGGGTCAGAGCGGTGGCAGCCGTACAGCCGTTCTATATAATGGCGATCCGTGAGAACTGTCGGGAGACTTCTGCATAGTGATGATCTCTTCTTACGTTGATCACGTCGGGGTCACCAATGTGGTGGTAGCTAGTCTGTTGGTTGCTTGAGCAAGAAATAACCTTGTAACTTCCACTCAGCTTTTATTTATATCTCTTCAACTATGCAGGATCTCGGAATGTAATATTGTTCGTAAAGCGTATGCTGCCGACACAGATTTCGCTGGAGCGAGGTGCCGAGCAGAGAGGTCGGCCTTGTAGTGGGTGGCGGGCGATCCTACTGGCCGTGTCTGCCGCTGCTACGACTTTGGTGGTCTGCTGCGGGCGAGTATTGCTGTAAGTAGTTTGTTTGTCGGGAAAGCGAATGATGCTGGTTGCCAACCAACCAAATAGCTAACTGAGGGCGCCTACGTCACTTGGTCTGTTCAGCCATTCCTGCGTTTTAACGCATCGCTGGGCTCAATAACAGATACCTTATACTATAACGGGATCCCCTTCAGACATTTCCTAATGTCTTCGTGAATTTCGTGGCAGTAACAATTTTTACCATTACATTATCCATGTTAGAGTATTTGAATTACAGGTTCATTCATCAAGTCCTTTGTTTCCGTAAATTTCTGTGTCTAGAATACTTTTACTGTAAGTGAGCTGCAGAGACCTGAGCTGTTGACATTACTGTACAGTTATTGGACCCACCCATATGGCTTGTGCTGTCAGTATTGTCATTCATTGCTGTTAATCATTTAATGATTAATATTTTAAGACTCTTACACATTTCCAGTAGGTTAGGCTGCCAGCAAATTTAGATCTATAAATTCCATCTTATTAAACGCCACTTTCTGTTGCAGGTTAGTTATCATGACAAATTATTTGTGGATCATCACTAACTCTCCACCTGCAGTGCAGAGGATGGTATAATAAGTGGAGACAGACCATTTACTACAGTTGAGACAGTATGAGCTACAGTTCTGACCAAAAGATACGAAGTTTTTGGTCATAAATTTTCTGGAATGCTTTTATTGCAAATATTCTTATATATTTACAGCTTAATGACAAGGATTGCTGAAGTAGTCCCCTTGAACAGCAATACAGTTTGCCCAGTGATGCTACCACTGTTGGAAACATTTATGGTTTTCTTCTATCGGAATAAACTTTAGTGCTGCCATTGGCATTTTCTGAATCTGTTCATTGTCCTGAAATCATTGTCTTTTTGAGGTAGTCATTAATTTTGGAAACAGCCAAGAGTCATTTGGAGCCAAGTCTGGTGAACAAGAGGGGCATTCCAGTTTAACAGTGCCCCCCCCCCATAAAATGCTTCACAAAGAGCACTTGGTGAGCTAGAGCATTGTCATTGTTGGGGAACCACTTGTTGGGCCAGAGTTCAGGCCTTTTTCTACACACAGGTTTGCATAACATCATCAGTAATCTTACATAAGAAGCCAGGTTGACTGTTGGGTTTTGTCTGAGCAAACAAGATACTATACAACATGTATTACCACCAACTCGTACACAATATTGAAGTACAATGTAACAAACTTTATTAATCTCCCGACATGTTTCGGTGTAATATCACACCATCCTCAGGGGAGACACACAGAACACTTAAAAATACACAAGCCTAGTTGGTTAGGAATTCGTTAAAAAACATGTTGTTAAAATACCATATGACACCATGTGTTAAAGTATTATGCAAAAGTTGCTGATGCTGATAAATGATCAAATGGTCAATGACCCCAACCCATTGTTTAATCTCACAATTGACAGTTATACTACCTAGGTAGGCATCTTGCTAGGTACCTCCCTTCACTTGCTTGCCAGCAGTCAATCCTTAACCACCACCACACAAACAGCAGTTTCAAGTATTCCAGTATGTATCTTGATCTTTCCAGTCTTTGCATGTCTGACATATAATAACCTTTATGTTTCTTAGATTATTTTGATTTTTATAGGACGAGGCCAATACCAGGCTAAATAATAAAACCTGATGCTTGTACTCTGCTATGCTACATTTCTTGGCACAGTCGATGAACAATTTGCAACGCATCAGCAACTTTTGTATAATATTTTAATACACAGCATCATATGGTATTTTAACAGCATGTTTTTTAATGAATTCCTAACCAACTAGGCTTGTGTATTTTTAAGTGTTTCTGTGTGTCTCCCCTGAGGAAGGTGTGATGTTACACCGAAACATGTGGGGAATTTTATAAAGTTTGTTACGTTGTACTTCAATATTGTGTATGAGTTGGTGGTAATACATGTTGTTATAATGAGTACGTACACGGTATGATAAATTTTAAATAAGATTCTGCACCTTGTCAACATTTTCAGTGACCCTTTTTGAACTGTGTATGCTACTCCATGACAATTGATTTCTTCATGGTTTTTATACCATATACTTCAGATAAATTTGCACATGTTTCACTTGTACTCAGTCCTCACACAGTTAATTATTTGCTGCAAATTCCAATTACTTATTTATCAGTGAGAGGTATGAACACACCTCCTTTTCTACCACAGCTTTGACACCACTGATGCCACAGTGTTGAAATCACAGTCTGTGCAATTTGAAACAGGCACAGACATGATTTTGACATAATCAAGTTTAATGTTACATGATAGGCTGTGCAATGAAATCATTCAACGAAATTCTTAGCCACACTTTATAAAATTTAGAAGTTAATGTAGTGAGTTGAAAGCATGAAGGTGCCAACTTTTTATCTGTATGCAGTTCTGGATGAATGCTGTTTAAGTAGGATTGAAAGAACTGTCTGAATGTCTAAATTTTCTACTTCATTTTTGTTCATAATTCAGAAGTGAAACACAGATGTGTATTTTATGTTAAATTCTTATGAAATATACAGTTAGGTGTGTATTTACTGTGTTATGCATGATTAATGATGTATACATATATCAGGGTGTCCCACATATATTGTCCCTGAGCACGGCAACTTATTGCACAAAAAGCCTGCATCCACCAGGATGTCAGAATGTCAGCCATCATGCTTTTGGACATGATAAAAGGGACATCCCCATATATACAGTGTGTGCATGTACATGCCTAGATACATATGTGCATACACTCCCAGTAGAGTCCCCATGTTCATGGATTTCAGTGTTCAGAATTTTGACCTCTAATAATTGCTGTGTTTTTAAACCTTTCGTGACTGGTTCCAGTGCATCAGGATGAGACCATTTGGATGCAAGGTCATTCTCAGCTCAGTCAAGCTCTGTGTTTCATTAAGTGAGGTTGATTGCTTTCATGCCCCTTAACTCCAGTGTATGAGTCAAAGTACTGTTTTACATTATTTTGAGGCACTTGACTGTAGTCTTTAAGTGAAAGAGTGAATGAAGATGATGAGACAAAAATTTTTTTTCCTCCAAAATAAAAGGGTGAATTTAAATCCAGTTGAGAAATTGGTGTGAAAAACGCAGGTCTTCAAAGAAAAATGGGATAAAATGAGACTTACCTTTGATCAAGTAATGTAACAAAAGTGTATCACAGCAACAGAAATACGGTTTATGAGGCTTACAGTGGATTATACAAAATGGGACCTCAAACGAAATGGGGAAATAATGGAAGAACTAGAAGACATCACCTGTGCTAGGCATACATAGGCAAACAAAGACAGAACTGGAGAGATCATGTCAACAGAATCTATAGAAGAAGGATCCCCAAACAAATCCTGCAGTACGCGTCTCGGAGTAGAAAATCGATAGGGCATCCAGCAAAAAGATGGCTCAAGACCTTGACAGACCACATGGTCTAACACATGTTTGGAAGGTGATGATGACGATGGTTAACGGTATTTCGTAAGTTCTTGTATCCAAACAGGTGTTTTACAGTGAAAATGGATTCTAATTTGTGTGACTGTCTTATTGGTCCCAATTAATCAAGAACATTGTGACTCCTACTGTGTGTGCATGCATGGGCCCCCGCCCCTCTATCTCTCTCTCGACCTCCCCCCCCCAATCACACATGCATATATATATATATATATATATATCTTCTTCTTCTTCTTCCATGGCGTTACAGCCCGGGTGGGCCAGAGCCTCCTTCTTTTTGGGATTTCATCCCTAAGGTTTCCTGGTCGGTAAGTGTGCATTCTGTAGTGAGTGACCGGCTCACTGCCCGCACAAGTTTTTGCTCGATCTGATGAGACTGCCAGAGCCATCTGGCAGGCAGTCAGGAGACTTGGGTGAGAAATGGCCGCTTTGAATTTTTGCTTATGGACACTACTGGTTCTTCTTCATGCCCGAAGGTTCTTTTACATGCCGTAAATCTACGACATGGGACCGATGGCTTTACTTCCCCTCCGAAGTGGTGCTGCGGATTTTTATCACCCCTAAAAATCCATCGCCCTTGGCCGGGATCGAACCCGCGAACCTTGGGTCCAGTGGCGAGCACGCTAACCACTAGTCCACCGAGGGCGACCTACATTGAACACACTCGTAGACTCCACATTAACAGTTAGTATAATAATTACCACATTTTAAAGCAGGCATTTGAAATGGCCGTCCTCAACTCTTGACGTGCTTGACATGTGGTGTACATATTAAAACCTCTGTGTTTCTGGTCCATAAACATGATACTGTGCATCTAATGGTTTCTTTAAAGTCATCCTTTGTGTGTGTGTTTGTGGGTGTGTGTGTGCGCGATCATGTATGAGGAGGGAGGGAGATGAGTGCTCTGTTAGAACCTGGTTTTAGGTGGCCACAGACTTATGTAAAGTAATGAAACAACCCAAGAAATCGTTGTCATCATTAACATCAGCATTGTAATATCATCATAATTTCGTGTGATTATATGTGATATGGAAGCTGTATGTGTGACTTCTGTAATGGAGATGGTAACAAAAGCCTGTAGTGTGAGAAAATACATGTATTGGGTTTCATGAAATTGTGATTTAAGTGTTGTATTAATAAGTTACATTGAGGAAAATGTCAGTTATTATGTTACCTCACAGGTATATGTTCAGTTGCTTACCCTCAAGTGATATATTTCATGACCAAGTATACAGCATTGCATGTTTCTGAAACAGTACGACCCACTGCTTATGGCAAGATTGCTATACAGTTCAGAACTTTGTGGCTGATACACATAGCAGTGAAATGTAAAGGGCCCCATAATGTCCCCAGTTTTTTTTACACAACTCTAACTATGCAGTCCACTTGTGGAGTGTTCAGTTCAAATTTGTGGAGTGAATGAAATCTGGTTTAGCTTTACATTTGAACTGTTTTAACTGAACATTTAGAACTGTGTTGTGTAGCATATTTCCCAAGGCCTTAAATGTGGTGTATTATTGTTTTAGGTTATGCTAGTGGATTTCACTCAATGTTTGTTTTTAGTTTACAGTTTAAAGCTTGGCTAATTGGTCAAAAGAATTTGTTGTAGAATTCAGTGAGTTGTATTGGAGCCTAGAAGGTGAAATCAAAAGATTACAGTGACCAAGTCAAATAGGAACAGTCTTTTGATGTGTTGGTCACCAAAGTTGAAACAGTTGATGAATATGAAAGTCATGACAGTTGTAATAATAATAATAATAATAATAATAATAATAATAATAATATAAACTTCAAAATGCTTTGTGCAAAGAAAGGAAGAAAGTTGTGAATTCAAAATTACCAGGGACATGCTCAAATGTGGTGTATGTGCCTCTGTATGGTATTATGAATTCTGATGTTTCTAGCAGACAGGAAATTGTCAAGAAAATAGGAATTAAATGCAGAGGAAGAAGAAAGCAGTATAAATGTAAAGTTACATTTTATTATTAACACTATAAATTGACCAAGTTAAAACATACAAATTGAACTTACATATAGAAATGTACTCTTTTGCAGTACACTCCTTTTGTTGATGAAAAATTATAGAAAATCATCTCTTGTCATTTTTGCTTTCTTGGTGGCATTTCAGATGTGTGCTTTGTGAAGGTCAGACGTGCTTCCAGTGTGTATTGAAAGTCCAAATTTAGTCCCGTTTTCTCTGCCAGAAATTATGCAATGCACAGCATACCATCACTACAGCATATGTGCCTTGTGAAACTGTAGACAGGCGATTACATACATGCAGCCTGCTAGTTCATTTTGTGCAGCCTGCTCACAGATCTTATTCTAATTATGCAAGGTGTTGTAGCTCAATGTGGCAGAATTTTTTAATCTAAAGAATGAAAATGGTTAGTTTTGTTATGAGGTAGAGGATTTGGGAAGGTTAGCTGTCCCTGTCATAGAGACGCCACAGCTGTCATATTACTATTGTGTTGCATGTGCAAATGGACACTGCATTTGAACCTGTTTTGTGGGGGTGGTAATTATTGCATAATGATCAAAACCATTTATGGATGGTGAGTTTGTGAATAAATGTATACTGAAGATAATACTGGCCGATCCCAGTGGCCGTGCGGGCTAAGGCGTGGGTCTTCGGCCGCTCGCTTACTAGGATCGTGGGTTCGAATCCCACCGGGGGCATGGATGTCTGTCTCTTGTGAGTGTTGTGTGTTGTCAGGTAGAGGTCTCTGCGACGAGCTGGTCCCTCGTCCAGAGGAGTCCTACCGAGTGTGGTGTGTCTAAAGTGTGTGATCATGAAACCTCGACGAAACGAGGAGGCCCAGGCCCATATAGGGCTGTCAAGCCATAAAAAAAAAAAGAAGATAATACTGTAAGGTACGCTGTTGCTCAGTAGTCTATTCTATTGACAACACGCCCTTTAGTATTCGTAGCTAAGCAAGTTCTACTAACTATCGTTGGTAACACTGCCACCAGCTAGTAATACAATACTAGCAACTACATTCATGTTCCACTTTAATATTATCTCGGGATGTGTAGGTCTCTGTCACAGTTAATAAAAACTGGTAAGAAACACAACTTTATTAATTAACAAATTAAACAAATCAAAACAAACTAATAAAAAAACAATAACATTTCTAAATAATAAACAACCAAAATTATTACCTCATTATGCAAATTTCCTACTCTTCACTTTAAATTTTCTACTAATTTAAATTAACTTCATATCTCAAATTTGGTATCATCTTCCACTTTTCTTCGTATAAAATATCCCTCAATTATCTTTGTTAAACTCACATTAAAGTCATATTAACTTTACATTAAACTTACGTTGGACTCACTCCTATTATAAATCCCCCAAAATATCTTTCTTAAATTCCCATTGGACTTAAATTGGGCTCACATTAAACTTCTATTATGTATTCCCCAAATATTTAATTTGGACTCAAACTAACTCTCATCAAACTTACATTGGACTCACATACTTTGCTCTTAACATTTTAACAGTTTCATCAAATTAAAATGATTCTGTTTCCTTTATTAATAGCATAAAATATGCCTTCCTCCGCCTACCTTGGGTCAAGATTAATCCAAGCATATTTGCTGTATCCAACTTAACTGATGGTATTAATACTTGCATTGGCAACGCTGTTAGCACTAATATTTTAAACCATTCTTTCACACTAAGTAAACTTCACACTGTATCACTTATTTGCATAACACTTGTTGGTTATTTTATCTATCACACCGTTGTTACACAATCACATATTACCATTCATTTTCTGTCATTTTCAGTTAAATGACTAAAATTCTTTTAATTGTTTACTTAAATGTTTACCGAAATTTAATTAACATTTCGCGGCTATTTTCCATTCTTCGCCACTTATCACTTTTTGAAGTTAGTGAGAAACTATGTTATATTCAAATTTTGATGGGTTATTAATTTAAAATCACTCCATTCGAAAAACTCTGGCCAAAAGACCCTGAGGCATTGTTCTAACCTCTATTTAATACCTCAAAAGCCACACCCTAATCGTCATCAACATGGCTGCTCTCAACTCATCTACAACCCTCTTGACCAATCACCTCTTTCCATTAGTTTTTTTTACCATATGTAAATTACCAATCAAAACTCTTAATTTCGTTCTCATAGTCTCTCAAGCTATTTGCTAGGCTTGCAAATCCCATGGCCTTCAGCCTGCAAGTGTGTATGAGTCCTGCTATCTAATCAAAACTTAAAACCATAGCTAGCCAAATGGAAATTTCCATCACTGTTACCTCTTACAGTCGCTCTTTCACTAATTCTATACAAAAATCATAGAAGCTATCCATAAATCAATTCAAAAATTTTACCATACTATCAAAATTCATTACAATACAAATGCTTTGTTCCAAATGACAGCAACTTTTAAAGCTATCAGTCTGTTTGAAACACAGTAGATGATTGCATCAATGACATGGCTGGGGATACAGACTGTCAGCTTAAAGAATGCCTAAAAATTTTGTGGCATATTTAAATTCAGATAATGAGAATACAGACATTTCAGATATTGCATAGCGTTATGTTTTTATTCGAGGTGTTACTGAAGACTTTCAAATAGTACAGGAACTTTAATATTGGTCACTATTAAAAGGATGGTGATAAAATTCTTTCTTGAATTGGTACCTTTTTTTACGAGCATGAATTGCCTTTGGAAAAAATGATTTGGTGTGTAGTGATGGGACATTCACTATGGTTCGTAAAAAGTATGGCGTTGCAGCAGAATTAAAAAAGTAAGAGGGATGGGATGGACTTCTTTATTTTGCTTCCATTCCATACTTCATCATGAAGACATGTGGGCTAAAAGTTTATAGATGCACCATACATTGGACACCATAGTTAAAACTGTGAATATTATTCATGCAGGTGCTCTTAACTATCACGAGTGTATAGGATTACAGGAAGAAACAGAATGGGAACAGTAAAATAATATGCCATGCTTATGCTAGGTGGTGAAATCGAGTATCTGTTCTGCAAAAGTTTTAGATTTGTTGAAAGGGATCAAATTATATATGACATACGGGAACAAATATTGAAGAACTGAGTGATGAGTTATGGATACATGGTCTTGCATTTCTTGTAGGAAGTGAACTTTCTTAATGAAGAATTACAAGGCAAGGATAAGTGTTTTGCAGATACGTTTGACACACTCATGGTATTCACTCTTAGGCTTTGACTGTGGGAAAGTCAATTAAAGATGCATACCTTTGACTGTGGGAAAGTCAAAGATGCATAACTTTGTTCACATTCTGCAGCTTAATCCCTACAACTTTTCTATCTCATCCTCCTCGACCATATTCAGGATTATGCCAAGAGAATAGAGGTTGTTGAAAAATTCAAGAGCTTTACTAATATGGAACTGGAATTTCAACTGTTTGAATAGCTTCACCTTTGAGGTTAGGCACACAGAAGGCTCCATGAAATTTTCAAATTAAATGAAATAATCCCACAGTTATATCAAGCTAATGCAGACAAATTCTGAAACAAAATTGCAATATTTTTGCTCTTATTGAAAGGTGTTTCATCAAATTTGGTCTCGTATGAATCTGTAATGAAGGTGCTTTCAAGTCATCTCTCACCCAGGTTAAAATTGCTTAACCAGTCAAAATAATGTAATGTTTTCTGCAATTTTCCATGATAACTAAGGTAAAATATGGTCAATTTGCAACGATATTTGTAATATGGAATTGCTGATGATTAAATATAAACTTTCTGTTGTGCTTTTTAAGTCCTATGGAGAAGGTGTTACTGGCATGTAATATAATAGCATTATTAATTCAGTACGTTCAACACATTTCAGTTTCGTAACGAGAAATATGCATATTCTGAATGTTATATTTTGTATTATACAAAATACTTAACTTCTTTACCGTTTCACATGACTTGAAACCTACCTTAAGTTCCAAAATTATCTTGTTTGCCCACATGATATGAGCTTGTGACTCCTGCTGTTCATTGATACATTTTTAAAAAAATGCCATATCCAGCTACAAAAATGTCTACAATATTTCATTAAATCGAGTCCATGATAGTCTGTAACTGATGAAATGTTGCCCATTCATTAACACCAGTACACTGTATGGTTTTAGAAATATTCTCCCTCAACAAAAATGCCATACCATGGACGAACACATGGTAAGCTCATGACAGTGGAAGTGTGTTATGCCTGTGGTATATATGAAGACTTACTTTCTTAATTTCTCATAGAAATCTGTGCGTGCAGTTACACCACCGCCGAAAATACGTTTATCTGCTCCAAAGGGTTTTATAAGAATTCAACTAATAAGGTGCCTCTCCATATGGTAATGGGCTAGTAACGTGTTGTCCGTCATCAATCCCGAGGGAGTTTTTAAAAAGTACATTTCATTTCGCATTCTTTGGAAATTTGCAACCACTCTTGTTTAGAAGAAAATGAAAAGAACTGTTATTATTATTATTATTAATTCAGCCTTTCAATACATTTATAACAGGACTTTTCGCATTGTCTTAGTGATGATGAGAAGAATGTGAAGAAATACACAGGGTTCTCTTTTACTAAATGTTTTATGTACGCCAGTATGCAGTATATATTTAAAAACTTGCGTACATTAAATACGGCTGCATTTTCTGTATCGCCGCGAAAGGGGATGCTTTTCAATAAAGTGGTAAGGATCTGTGACCCTATTACTGGCTAACTTACTTTGTTGTCATAAGTGTGGGTGCTATCTGTTCCGTTTCACGTCTATCCGTTATTCATATACCGCGTACGACTAACCAATAGGATCGAGGCACTTAAACCACGGGTTTTATGCCAACGTACGGATTGATTCTATGCTACTCGTAGGCTTCACTAGTGCACCCACAAATCTGCCGTTGAGAAGCCGTAATTGGTATAGCTTTACCATGGTTCGCACACAGAAAAGAGTTGCCTCTCAGCAGCGTTAATCTGTGAAAATGCGAATGACAGTTAAGTATGTTACCGACTGCAAAGCTGACTACGCAATCCGGTTTCCTATATTTTCCATAGGGGCATTCTAAAAGGCAAACCAATGCAGCCATGGTATGTTGTACGTTACAAATCGTCACCAATATGCATCAGAGGTTACCAACGAAGTGTATGAGTTGCTCAACTATCGCTCTTATCCGTGATCGTATGTATGTGGTTCAAGAAAATGGTGGTATGTGTTATGTGATGAGGTGTTCATTGTATTTGATGTAAGTACATTGTGTAAGTGTTACATAAAAGGATGTTTGAGGCGTCTTACTTGTGAATAATGCTTCGAAGTGGGAATCGGGTGTGCTGTATTGGTTTGATAACAATGCTGGGAAAGGGTTGGGTTGGATAGGGCCATGCCGGTCGGAGACAATTTTGGAAGGAAAAATTTGTAAAAATGGAGCTTTATCAAGGAAAATTGTATAATAATGTATGCAGTTCAGAATTAGGATAATGTGTTTTTTGTTAGCTGGTATCAGATTAATATACTATTTTATAACTGACGAAATCGTTAAACAGAAAACACACTGTAATGACTTTTTGTTCGTCTAGCTGGTAGCTGTGCACATTATTCCATTTATGGCATTATTTTCATAACTTCGCAGCACATCTGCTGATGTTGGAAACTCTTATTGTTGTCGGTTATGTTTTCTGCTGCGGGTAGCCGTCGTAGTGGAACCATGTGGGTGCGTGAAAATGTTTTCGGTTGTGTTCTGCGTGAGATAAACCATCTTCCAGTATAGGGAATAGTCATACTGTTGGGCGAAACATGAGTGTCTTTAGATGAAAGATTTTAACGCGTGATTTGAAGTTCTGAGAACGGTGTGCATGAAAATTAAAGTCTTTTAGAATAGTACACAATGTCGAGTGGTACAGTTACCGACGTTCCGGAGGAGTGTGGTGCTTCCATTTTCGGGATGAAACAGTGGAAGATTTAGGACCACTGAACCTAAAACGTCGTAGCTAAGTACCATAACATTCCAGAAGACCTGAATAAATTCTTTAGGCGCTAGAATTCCAGTGTAGCAGTGCCTTCTGCTCTGTTTGAGGTATTGGCGGACCTGGAATTAATATTGTTTTGCAAAACCATGCCCACAGTCCCAATACGTCGTGACCACATACATTCTCAGGGACTTTCCGAACGTAATATGGTATTGAAAAGCTTCACCCTCATTTCATACAATGTTATGCACTAGGCACCCAACCAATACCATGTTATTTGGCTGAAAACTGCAGTGAGTAGTTGCATTTACGATTGTCTTCCTGTTCAGCACTACCACACAGGGAAAATTGTCTATGAAGATGAAGCAGCTGTGTTATTGTGTATACCATGATGTGGGGAGAAAAGAGTGGGGTGTGGGACTGTTGCAGGCTGGCCCGAAAGGTGGGGGAGTGTCAGTTGTGATGTACACGTCTTACAAGACCTCTTTTGAACCCACCAGACCTCGTAACAGGAGTGTGCACTATAATAGATAGTGAATATCCTAACCTGAGTCAGTCATGACCAGCAGGATGACACATGGGGGTAATGACGTGCGCCAACTGTAATAGCAAGATAGCCAAAGCCCTAACGTCAGTCACGACTGGCAGGATGAGACATGAGATGGGATTGGGGATGGGGCAGAACCATGACGCTGTAGGGGGGTGGGGGGGCGTGGCCACAACTATCCATGCTCCACACCACACGTCTACATCATTACTGCACATTGGATACACTGTGGTAGTGCTAAACTGGAAGAGACCAGCATTTACTTCGTACTTGTGGGCTGTGTAATTTTCTTTTGCATCCCATTAAGGGGAGGTAACAGTGACTGTAAAGTTGGAGGTTCCTGTGCAGAAACATCTACTGGTGTCAGCTTCATTACAGAGTTGGGAATATTATGAACCATGTGTCATGTATCAAATTTTTAGTCTGTAGACAAGTTGAATATTCTCGCCCAAACTCCCATGTTCTCTCTCTGACCATGGCTGTTACTTGTTGCCATGAGCCAATGCCATGTGACTGTGCAGCATTTTGCTTGTGTGACAAATGTTTAATTTGATTTCTGAATCTAGATGTTAATACAGATCCATGTTCCCCGTTTTAGACAAGAAAAACTGAGAGTTCCAGTCTTCTAGGGCTATAAGTGTGCATCTACCATCTGGACCAAACTTTATGCATATATGTCATGACTCTGGACTCAGTGGGATCCTTCTGTATATCCTGTGCTATTTCTAGAGTGACTAAGGGCAAACCCAACAACTCTGTGATACATTTCTCTTATCTGCACTTTCAGTTGAAGTAGCATCACTACTTGGAAGTCTTCTGTGCTCATCATTATGAGGAGTATTTTCTGTCTTGTGTACAGTTTTGCACCTACAACCTTGCCTATGCCTATAGTGATATGTTTTATTTAATGACTGTTGCTTGCTAAGATATCATCGATGGTAGGTGAAGTAATGTGAGTATGGGGCACTGGTGGAATGATACGGAGTGGGGAAAACTGAAGTGCTCAGAGGAAAGAAAATTGTACCAGTGCCACTTTGTGCACCACAAATCGCTCATGGATTGGCCTGACATCAAACCTGAGCCACCTCAGTGAGGATGGGATGCTGCCATAGGGCTCCACCAAAAGTGTTGGTAATTGTTTACCAGTTGACATGTCATCCCAGAATATTAGAATCTTCAGCCGTTGTAGAGGTTTCAGTAAGGCTGAAGCCCCTTGAATGAATTTTGTAGAAATTTCTGAGAATAACTGAAGTTGAAACCACCTGAATGAATGTACTCTAGCAATTCCTGAGAATGGCTAAGGTCAGTGACAGTAGGTTCCTTGACCTTTAGAATGTCCAGTAGTCGGTTTTCATGTTGATGTTTGTCTAGTGTCCGACCCATGTAACTTATTTTTTCAACTAAAAGCTTACATTTATCATGGTTCACCTTCACTCTGTATTCTGAAAATCTTTGCAGTACTTGTACATCCTTTTTTTTTTTTTTTTGTAATTTCTGTATTTTAACCCATCACACAGGTAAAGGAGCAATTTTTTAATATTACTATTAGTATATTAATACATTGTGATAACTCAGGTAAACAAATTGACACATGTAAAAATGATATGACAACGAGTACGACGACAACAACTCTGCTGCTGCTAGTAGTAGTAGTAGTAGTAGTAGTAGTATCCACTTACTGGTTTTCTTTGCATGTCTATACCTCATCCTTTGCATTCTTAGTCTCCATGATCACTACATTCTACACATCTTCCTTTCCTTCACCTATTCCTTCCTGTTAGTGGCTGGTTGGTGGCTGGCCCACCCAATAGACATTTTCTTCTCTAATGGGAAAGTCAGAATGTTTGTATGCATTTTCAGAAGTGTTCTATTTTTATGACTTGGGAGAACCTGGGACATGTGATGTCCCAAACTGAATTTTGCAAAACACCAGGAGAGATTTCTTTAAAACCCATAAAACTTGGACTATCCTGGGAAATCTTGCTATATGGGTCCTTATGTGAGGTGTCAGTGGTGTTATGTTGCTAACACACAAGTTTGTACAGTATGTTATTAGTGATTGTAGAAAAGTAAGAAGTATTGCATTGGGATGTCCTTGAATGGTAGTGTTTGTACCAAATTATGTGGAAATTGGTGAGCTGGTTTGTGCACACACAGCATGATGTTTTGATGTTTACTTTTCTTTTCTCCCCCCCCCCCCCTTCCCCTACTCCAGATATTAGTCTAACTCAGGTGTCCATGGATTTTCCAAAATATCTAGGCATCGCCCCAAAATTCTAGGTGCCAGAAGTGTGCCATGAAGCAAATTCCATACTGAGGACCCAACAATTTTAGGTACCACCATAAAAAATGTATGTCACTTATATGACCTGGTGCCCAGGGTTTTGGCACCCCGGGTATAACTGGAAAAGTTCTCACGTATGGAATTCAGCTGTCACTCACAGTTCTTGATGTGTAATGTCGAGGTATGGTTCCTTGCCATTGTACTGATACGAGTTAAACAGCTTGCTTATCAATGTGTCACATTGTGTGCAAACTCAAAAGACATCAGACTGAGCTGCAGCCCATCAGGCATCATAGATGTGGGTAGAGCATGAATTATGCAGTGATTTTCCAATATTCAGAAGCGACTGAATCAGTCTTTCAGTCTTCAGAGGTTGCCACTTCATATTCTACACTCTTTCTGTAATTTTTGGAATAGGTAGAGGGAGAATATCTCTTGAGGACAAAGATATGAGTGGACAACCAACCATGGGAATGAGTGAGGAAAACACTGCTCGTGTGGCAGCTGTGATCAAGGAGTATTCACGATTAACATACAGAGACAGGAATACACGGCGTGTATGACAAACGTGATCGAGAAAGCTAATAACTGACATGCATGGAGCAAGTCATTTCAAGCTGTAAGGCTGGCGACTTGTATGTGTGAGGTGTCCAGTTTGTATATCAGCTTGGGTATGAACTGCCCTGACAGGTTTCAGTGTTTGTCCTCTGTTCCTTCAGGCAAATTCCAGGATAATTCCTCAGTTAGGAACTTATCTCTTCCTTCCATGTCCTTTCCAATTGCTTATTCACTGATTATCATTTCAATTCAATTTATTCATCCATTCAGTGTACATCGACCTTGGACAAGTCATAATAATTCTTACAACATGCAAGCAAGGCACTATATATTGTAAAGGTACTGGCAACATTGTTAAATAAATCATAAATACACCATAATTATGTGTATGGAGACAGGAAAATATTGTTCGTGTGACAGTCATTATTGAAGAGGAGTAATTTGTTGAGAATTTTTGTTTCTGAATAACCATTTGTGTTGAAAATGTATAAAAATAATGTACCTGTTCTCCATTATTCCATAATTTTAATGAACTGAGACTCAGACGTGTGTCATGTCACACACTGTAACAGGACGGAATCTCTTCGAATCATAATAGACCGAGACATATGTTTGTATGCATGCTCCATACAGAGTGTAAACAACTCGAAACTTCTATCTGGAACGGCTCACTTTAAAATTTTAAATTTACAGCATTGTAATTTTAGAATTCTAATAATTTTAATAAGGACAACACAATACCTAGATAAGTGTGCTGGCGTTGTACTCCTTTGTTCAGAATAACCCTCTGATGATGGCACCCTGGTGCCAAAACATGTAGGAGTTTTATACTTGCTTCTGAATGTATTTTATTACATGCAAAAGTTGGTTGATATATTAATTGTAAGAATATGCTTGGTATGAATAACATAAAATTATTCATTCATGTGAATGGATACCTTACAACCTGACTGGAGCCAGAAAACAGGAGTGGAATCAAATTTATGGTCTTCTGGAATGTGACCCAGTATACTTGATAGATAGGTACCAGTGTAACTAATGTTGCTGTTGTAGTGCTTGAGCAATTTGAAAATATTGCCTCATCCAGTTCCTGACTTTCTTATGGGAATACCACTTTTATACTGGAACAAACATTTATTCCAAAGTTTGCTAAGGAGAATGGGACATTGCATGCAATGGGCAGACTGAAGAAACGTAACTGTTGAGTAAAGATGTTTGGTAGATATCCCATGTCTTCGGAACTATTATAGTTTTTCACATGCACAGATTCCGATATGGAGAATTACATTAGCCTTTTCCAGGAGCATGAGATGTAACCATGCCAAAAGTAGCAGATTTATGATATACTGTGAAATATAACAAAAAGCTGCTAGTGAAATGTATGAAGTAATTCATACTGTTTACAGAGAAAGTATTGCTGTTGATGGTTTGAATACCTCAAAGACAGTCAAGGTAGATACAGAAGCATTTTTGGCAATTTTACTGTGGGTCCATTGCAGTGATACATAATACTAACTGCCATAGCATATAAAAATCAAAAGGTGAGTGTAGGTGAAGTAACTGGCTGATTGGTTCACTTTGAAATGGGATGTGCCTTGTGACTCAGAAGTTACTGTGTATTTTAATTAATGGACTAATGTTTACAAAGTATGTTTTCTTGTTTAAATTACAGGACTATAGAAGTACAGTGAAACCTCTATCCATCGTTTTTCAGGGGACCGGAAAATAAGAACGATACATACGGGAAACGTTAGTACCGGGAAACCATTAAAAATTATAGATAAGAACAATTTAATGATAATTATTACTTCTTGCTGAGAAAATCTTTCATTGACGTTTGTTTTGAGCAAATTTTACTCCTCCTCAATTCAAAGTACGATTTTTCAAGGCCTAGAACACTTTCACGATCACTGTCACTCGTGCTGTGCGCATAAAAGAAAGATCTTACTTCCATCAGCGCTTCATGCGTCTCACCAAAGCTCGCCAGCTTCTTCTTCTCCTTCTTCCCGCTCCACACTCCCGGACGTCACGAGGCTCACGCACAGCTCCTGCACTGCTTCTACACCACAGGTTGCCACGTGACTGTCCACAGAGACGTAGTCCTCGAATTTATCTTTGTTCATGCCACTAAACTTTTCCCAGTCTTGGCGGAAATCGTCGTCATCGTTGGTCAATACGACGTCACTATCGCCTGAAGATTGTCCCTGCACGTAACCAGCTTTCCGAAAACAATTTTCGATTGTCTGCTGGGTTACTTCTTGCAAGGCTGCCACAGTGTAGTGCAAAGCTTCCAACACGTTTATCTTCTTTTTCGTATCTTTGCCTGCATCCATTAAGCAAACAGCTGTTTGCACGAGGCGTTTTCTATAAAGCTGCTTATAACAGTTTATTACCCCTAAATCAAGGGGCTGGAGCACACTTGTACAATTTGCCGGGTACCGTATGACTTTTACATTTCTTAGAAACGATGTATTCTTTGGATGTGCGGCACAATTGTCCACAAAGAGGAGAATGTTCCTGTTTTGTGCACCCATACTTGAGTCTAATGAACGCAGAAGTGAAGAAAAAATGTCTGTGGTCATCCAAGCTTTATTGCTCGCGTGGTACTTGGTGGGTAATTTTTTTACATTCTTGAAACATCGCGGTTTCGGAGATTTTCCGATAACAATCGGCACTTGTTTGTCAGTTCCATCACTGTTAACACAAAGTAAAACAGTAAGTCTGTCTTTACAGTTTTTCCCTCCATGACAAGACTCTCCTTTGAGAGCCAAGGTTCTATCAGGAAGCACGTTGTAGAAGAGCCCCGTCTCATCCGCATTGTAAATATCACGTTGTTCGTAGCCCTCCAACAAAGATGGCAGTCTTTCCAGCCACGCTTCCATGCTTTCGCTGTCCACTGCCGCACTTTCGCCGACTAACTTCTTGTATACTAGGCCATGCTGGTCCTTAAACCTCGCTATCCAGCCATTGGATGCAGTGAAATTTTCTATATTCAGCTGCGCTGCAATCATCTTTGCCTTTCCACGAAGAATGGTTCCATCAATTGGGATATTCGACGCCCTTGCCTGCTGGTACCACGAGAAGAGTACTCTTTCCAACTCGGCGAATGTCGACTCCCTACCTATTTTCCTCTTCTTACTGGCGTTACCACATTTTTCTGCCTGCTCTCGGATTTCGTCCTTCTTTGCAAATATGGAGTTTAGTGTGCTTGGAGCCAACCCAAGGCGTTTGGCAATGTCGACACACGTTTCTCTCCAGGATTCTTCTCCACCTCTTCTACTATTTTCAATCGCTCATGCAGAGTTCTCACTTGCTTTTTAGGTTGGGACATGGTCCACGGATTTCAAAATAAATAGCAGGAATAAAATATAATGAAATAATAAAAACAGGAAGGAATTAATAACAGAAATAAAATATTATAGGAAAAGGATAATAAAGGATGGAAATGATTAAACCAGGGTAACATATGAAACTATGAAGCACACCAGAACGCACAGAACCACTTGCAATGAAGTAAAGCTCCACAACAGAGTTGCCAAGTCTTCATCTAGTCCAAAGAAAAGGATGGAGAGCAAAGAGTACAGAATGCACTCCATACTTTTTGATGGAGCCAATCCAGGTGGCACTAAGAAAGCAATGCACGCACAGCGCACTAAACCATCGCTTCAAATTTAAAAAAAAAAAACTATCAGTTCGTGAAACTGTTGCGTCAGGACCGTGATTTTTCAACTATTGGTGCGGGAAAACGACAGTTCGAGGAACAATGGAGGCGGGAAAAAATAGTGTTATTTATATGGGGCTAATTTCAGGACCAAATAAGGCAGACGATACATGCGGGGCAACGACGGTAACGGGAACGATGGATAGAGGTTTCACTGTAATGTCAATAATCAAAATCTGTTCTCTTTGAATGCTTGTACTGTTACAGCTTATTTTGCAGCATAACCACCTCATCCCTCAGTGGGAATATTCCAGTTTTTTTGCTTTAATGTTAATGATTTTGAATGTGAATTTTCTGTTAATTACTCATGTTTCCATCCGAAATGTTTAGATTTATTTTATTGCTTTTAACTTGCAGGACTGAATTGATCCAAACAGTGCTAAGAGATTGTTTGACTCCATAGTTACTTTGACCATTCATAGACATGGGGGTACAGGACTTGCAGAGTTTTCTTGAAGACCCACAAGTGACAGGTGGATCAGTACCTGTAGATTTATTGCGTATTGCACGTGGTGTTGCTCAGAGGCAAGCTCGTCAGCAGCAGAGGGGTGGAAAGAGTGGTGGATCCCAACATGTAGCAAGCAACAAGCTTAGTCTTGTTGTAGATGGTGAATGTTGTTTGGATAGATTATATGGAGGCTATTTCTCAGGTATGACTTGTTACTTGAATATCAGTGATAAGATCTTTATTTTTTTGGCGGAATATTTTTATATGACTTCAAGTTACCTTTAGTCACCATTAAACTGACCTGTAGGAATTGCGAATGGATTGGTCACTTAATGTTTTTAATTCTGCTATTTGAGAGGGATTCATAAATTGAATCATGGAAGTGCCAATAATTTTTACTTCCCTTTCAGATTGGGCATGTGGTGGTCAGTGGAATCGTATGGTTCAGTTTTTAGCAGTTCTAATACAAACAGTGCAGACAAGCCACATTGAACTTGCAGTTTTCTTTAATGGGTGCTTAGAACAGCAGCGTATGGCTGAATGGATTACATCCCAGCAAGAAGTGAGGAAGAAAATAAATCAGGTACAAATCATTCTGTTTGGCTTGTGTGATGAAGTGTTTTGGAATGGCTAACAGAATTATTATTTACTGCTTCATGATGTTAAGATGCCTTCATGTGCGGTTTTTCAGAATTATTTACATATGTGCATTTTGAGATGTGAGGTTATTGCTGTCATGGAAGTTGATATTATGGTTGTAGGTTACGATGCTGTAGTATTGTATGTGTGAATAGGAACATACTGCCTCCATCTTCATGGTTTGCTCACTACTCTGATTTCAACAGCTCAACCAAAATCTCTTACTAACAATATTATTCAGAGGTATTTTAATCTTTCGCCTGGTATTTGCCTTTTAATTTCTGTCGCACATACCTGAAGTAATAATATACCATATTAACTATGAGGAGTCCACAAATTTTCTAAAAGTCTAGGGGCCACCTCCAACTTCTAGGTGTCAGCAAGGCGACATGAATTTCCGTATCAAGGACCCCACAGATGTGGAATAACATGTGAATGTCACCTTTATCTGGTGCTTTCTGCTTCGTGCATGTGACTGATACACTTTTTTTTTGTGTGGTCAACAGATTTTGAGAGTTTGGATAGTTTAAGTTTGAAAACTTCAAGTACTATGTGCTGACCTCTTTGATTTTTATGTAACAAGGTTTTTACTTATGTTTAAGAGATATTTGATCACTGAATTATATTTTGTATGTATCATATGTTGGACAAAGTGATGAAGCATTCATTTGTGAAGATCGTACATCATGGAAGTGGAACATCATAAGTCATTGTGTTTCTTGTTCTAGGTGTTAAAACATATCAATACCAAAGGTACACCACCACCAAAGGTCTGGTGGACTGCACCAGTGTGTCTGAGAACCTGTTTACGCATGGCCTTACGTCACCTCAGCGTTAGTGTGGTAAGAACTGTGCAGCATGACTTTTGTTGGTCTGTGTGTTTTTGGTTTCAGTGTTAGAAAATGCCACTTGAAAAAGGCAGTGGCCCAAAAAGAGTATTCATAAAATGGCTGTGTATGTATACATGGCAGTAGTATATTTTGGCAGTGATCAAAGTCAGGTGAAAGTGTTAATTTGAACTGCTTGTGGCTGATCTTCATAATGTACAGAAAATGAATATGAAGAATATCTAGACTTTATTATGTTCCAGAGGTTACTTCTCTTTTTCTGTCCTCCATCTATCCATCCTCCATTTATTTATCTATTTTCCATACTCTTTCTCGGTTTTTGTGTGGTAAATCCATTACTGTGGGAAGGTGCTTGTCATTGTTGTACCTTAGTTGTGCGCAATATGGAGCTTGACTTGTGAGCGCAGTGAAAGGCCAAAGAGCTTAACCGGGAGTCGGACGTGGCCTTTCCAGGAATAAATACATTTCATTTGACGTTTAGCATATGGCCTTTTAAATACCTGCTTTCTGCTGCAGCCAGAGTACTGTTCATTTTAAATGTCCACTTTGGTACAGTGTTTTCCTTTTCAGACAAAAAGGATGTACATTTAATGGGATGGCATTTTCCCATTCATCCAGTAAAGGTTAAATAGATATTCAAGGCCATGAAATATGTCACCTAAAGATGGTTTTAAGATGTTAGTGATGCTGTGCTCAAGGAATGAAGCTAGAGATCGCTCTACTTCACCTGAATTCAGACTGTTTAATAAAGATCAGAACTGCTAAAACAAATTTCAGCTATTCAGTATGCTTTTAAATATTATGTTGAAACAGTAGAAATATATTGAAGGTTCCTTGAACTTGTGTTGCTCATCAAGGGATTTGTAGCATATGGTGTTACTAACCATGAGACTTGTGCTGGTAAAAGGAAGCAGTAATGTTTCCTTTTGTGTTCATTACATGAACTAAATGACTGTCCTTGCTAAAGTCGACATGAATTTGATTGATGATGCCAGAACACAAAGTTGTCTCCATTGGTAATGACAACTGAATGTAAACAAAATTATTTTATTCAGTATGGTATTAAAACTACAGGTAGCCCTCGATTTACGCTGGGGTTGCGTTCCTGGATGAACCGGCGTAATCAGAATCGGCGTAAATTGAAATGATTTTATAATGTAAATCAATGGGAAGTCAATGACATGCGTTCCCGGCACCCAAACATTGACGAGTAATATAATGGCATTGCATTTAAAGCTCTGAAATTACGTAAATGTAATAAAGGGAATTTAAAAAATATATTTTGTACACTTGCAACCGGCAATGGCGTAATGAAGCAGTGTTAGTTTTCTGACGAAGTCCCTGGTTGAGGATTGTCACGTTTTTTCAAGAAAGCATGCAGTGTGGACTGTCGTGATTTCTTCTTTCTTTGTATCAAAATTTCATGATAAGTCCTCATGGATGCCATAACGCTCCTCTTCGCTGTAGCACTCCGCTCCCAGTCGTGGTCAATCTCGCAGAGCTCATCAGTGAGTTTATCTATGTCTGAGAGGATGTGCTGGAGATCGCTTGTCTTCATTTCATGTACAGGAAGTTCTTCCTATATAGAAAATCGCATAATAGAAATAACCCTGGGACCTCCTCAGAGATTAAATTTGTCTTTTGATAGGTTAAAGCACCGGGAATGAAATTGCATAAGAGCAAACTCGCATATGCAAAAGTTTACATTTTACAAGCAGCTTTTAACGATTAATCGATCTCATTAGAGCAAATTCTCGTTAACGAAACATATGTAGTAGCAGAGATGTCTGTATTTATAATCTTCATTCAAAATCAGCACTGTAAGAATTACGATTTAGTATAAGAAGCAGTACGAGAAAAATTGTAAAACATTATAAATAATAGTAAAACATTTTTTTTTTTTCTTTTTGACCTCCTGAATTCTGAATTGGCGCAAATTGAACCAGCGCAAATCGAGGGCTACCTGTATTTGAAATCGGATTGGTGGAAAGTAAAAGTGCCTGCAATGTGGGGTAGTGGGAGAGATTTTAATTTGTGTCTATATAGAGTTGTATGTTTTTTGAACATTTCATAAAATGTGTGTAGGTTAACAACAAAAATTGTTGCTCAGATTCTTGCTAGTTATGTCAGATGATCACTGCATTGCGTGATCTTGTTTAAAAATAGTGTAGGTAATTATCTTTACTTCTGTGTCGTTTGGAAAATCAGTCGTAGTAACACTGTGCTTGTAATGACATATTCTGCAAATTAATTTGTGATGCTAGCTACAGTCTGTGTTAATGCTGTAGGAATATTTGATTTGTTTTCTAGCTGTGTACAATGGATGATCATCATCAAGAAGTAATTGCATATTGCAGAGAAAATGGATTTCATGGTCTTATGGCTGATGATGGAGAGTATGCTGTATTTGATCCACCACGATACTTCTCTTCTGAACATCTTAAATTAACTTATAAGGTACGGAGTGAAGTCGGATGTTATGAAAGGTATGAAATGGTCACATAATAGCAAAATTGTGTCAGTCTGCCTTTTTTTTGTCCCAGACACACGGAATTGTAATGAAATGTGGTATTGGAGGGTAACAAAAGATCATATTATTGTAAAATTGTGTCCTGCATTTTTCGTGTCCAATACACACTGTTTTTTTGTACAAACTTTGGTATTGAGGTGGTATCAAAAATCACATATTAATACAATTGTGTCCATCTGCATTTTTGTGTTCAAAACAACACTAGATTCTCATGAATTTTGTGTTGGGGTATACATTATGAAGTGTTGGATGGAGCTCGTGTTAAACTTTATCAATTTTCTAAGCATTGACTGGTCATACCAAAAATGTCTATATAGCAAAAAAAAAAAAAAAATGTAGTTAAGGTTTCCGATTAAAGTACACAGAACTATAATTTTTCCTGTTATGTTATGTGGGTGTGAAAATTGGTCTCTTACATTGAGGGACAAACATAGGCTGAGGGTGTTTGAGCATTGCGTGCTGAGGAGGATATTTGGGCCTAAGAGGGATGAGGTAACAGGGGAATGGAGAAGACTACATAATTAGGAGCTTCATGATGTGTGCTTCTCACCAAATTTTATTCAGGTGATCAAATAAAAAAGAAGAGGTTGGAGGAGCATGTGGCATTAATGGGGGAGAGGAGAAATGCATACAGGGTTTTGGTGGGGGAACCTGAGGGGTAGATCCTACTTGGAAGACCTAGGCATAGATGGGAGGATAATATTAAAATGAGTCTTCAAGTAACAGGATAGGGGGCATGGACTGGACTGATCTGGTGCAGGATAATACAGGTGGTGTGTTCTTTTGAACATGGTAATGAACCTTCACATTCCATAAAATGTGGGAAATGGGATGGGGGGTGTAGACTGGATTAATCTGGGTCAAGATAGGGATAGGTGATAGGTTATTGTGAACATTGTAGTGAACCTTTGGGTTCCATAAAATGGGGAAAATTTCTTGACTAGCTGAGGAACTGTTAGCTTCTCAAGAAGGCTCTGCTCCATGGAGTTAGCTAGTTGAGGTTTTCTTTTGTTCTGGGATGTGGCGCTGTGTCACATCCCAGAAGAATGGAGACCTCAACTGCACCACTGTGAAAGCCTAAGAACTTGCAAATATGTGTTTTTTTAAGAACCACATTTTTATTCAAACCATTTGTTGATGGTATTAGTAAAATACAATAAAAAATTATTTTTGACTGTGTTTTGCAAATAGCTTTGCATCCAGATTTATATCTGCAATGTAACATCAGATGTCTGACATCATTTGTTTTTCTTTCTGGAAAAAATTTATAGTTATGGGAAAGAAAGAAGATTGTGGTAGGTTGTGATCAATAATTTAATGGAATTTGAGTGCTGCAAGTACAGTATAAATTGCATCTTGATGAAGCTTCTGTAACTCATAAAATAGGCAGCGATGCTTGGGACTGTCCCATATATATATATATATATATATATAGTGAATGCCTGACACCTTTACATTTGGCATACTGCTCTGACCATACCCTGGCTTAGAAGGAAGTGTGATGTGATTTTTTTTAACTGCAGTTTGATTGATGTCATCATTATCAATGATTTTGTACCATAATTTATTAGTGAAGTGAACCTCAATTCAGAGGAGAAATTTATTTTTCAGAATAATTGCATTTTGTATCACCTTTTTAGGGCTTGCCCTTTTAAGAAGTTCCTGCTTAAAGAGCATGATTTCTTCAGATTTTTAAAAACATTTGTAAAGGGGGTATCACTGTATGTTGTGTCTGAAAAATGTGCATAAAATATGTGAATACTGCTATTTAGAGTGTTATTCTTTGTATTAAATTGGGTTTCAGGAAAATACAGCTGCATAATCTTGAGAAAAGAAATGAGTTTTTTGAGAGAAAATGCTGTTTACAGTCTTTTCCTCATGATTTATAATTATAGTTTTTAACCCTGCTGTGTAACACACTTTCCTCATGTGTGACACTTAAATCCCTTCTTATTGTTGATGACATAAAACAGTGGAGGTGATGCAGATTGTTTCACTGTCCTGCAAAAATTGTACAAATGATGCAGGCTGCTTGAGTACTGACTACAGTAAGGTACCCTACATGTAACATATTTGATGAGGGAGCCTGCTGATATTAACAGATTATTCTTATAACAAATTCCCCTCCTCCATCTGCTTTCAGAGTCCTAGAAGTGCCACCGGTGTTCACTTGTCAGGAATCATTCTCTGAATAGAAGGAAGTGGTGAAACAATACAGTAAAATGTTGCATGCATGGTGATGCTGCCAAAGACTAGCAGTTGTATTTTAATTGATCTGCTGTCAAATTATTGAGGCTTTACTGTATTTTATTGGAAGAATGTCTTAATTGTAGCCCTTCTGTTCCAGGTGCCTTGAAAATTTTAATTGTGCATTTCTGGTTTCAGGGTTATTTGAAATAGCTGGGAACTGACTAACAATATTATTGGGGAAGCCCAAATATGTATATTAAAATACTCCATACTAAATCTAAAACCAGAATTTCTGAATAGATAATTTGTTTGGTAGTGTATTTATTTATTTAATGTTACTTGGCTTGAGGATATGATACCACAGCAAATGTAACTAGATTTATGGATTCATGAGTTCATGTGTCTTTTGATTTCAGGGTTCCCTTGAGACTAAAGAATACATCCTTACTGAAGTTGCAAAGGGTTTGGGTTTGCAGCCTGATAGATTCTGTATGCTGGCAGCTCTTCTTGGCAACTACCTACTAACAGAACAAGACTTGGCTGATTTTTATCGCAAATTGGGCATGACTCAGAATCCAGGAAAGGTAAAACTTAAATGATTGGCGGTCATGCAGAGATCTTGCTTCTATGAATTGTGTTTAGCACGACATTTGAAATTAATTTGTTATTCTGTTGTACTCTTTAAAGTTTGATAGATTGTGAATGTAGCAGTAAAGGTCTGAACATAAATTGATGAACAGGCTGCGCATATTGCAGCCATATTCCAAGGGGCCTCATGCCACAAACTTAAACACTCTCTTATGAATTGATACTTTTAAAGAAATTATATAGGTGTAAGTTGTATTAAATGCTTCACTTAAGGGACCTGGGATAGAATAGTCATGGTAGTGAATAGTGACCAGGCTACAGGCATAATGGTCCAGGGTTTGAATCCTGGTTGGGGCAAGAAATTTTTCTGTGCCCTATAATGTCCAGACTGGGTCTGGGGCCCACTCATCTGGGATATAAAATTGACCCCTTACCTCCATCTAGTGCCAGTGGTAAGAATGAGTGGAACTCTACCTTTGCTCCCCCTATACACCTTTATGGTGTGCACAGGGACCTCTTTTACGTTTAGCTTTATTGCTTCATGTAAAATCAGGAAAGAAGTGTAGTTTCTATTTCTGTTGGTTTCAAATGTAGGTTTTTTCTCAAGTTTAATCTTCACATTGAACACACCTGACTGGTGGTATTAACAAGTGGATCGGCTTTCCCACTTACTTTTGACACTAGCAGTTTGCTTTGTTACGAGATTTGCATCGCTTAGTTTATGCAAATGGTGTACTTAAATCATAATGAATTTTTCTGTCAGATTCCAGTTGACGTGCTGGTGAAGAATGTTGCTGGATTTGTGAAGAGCTTGCCTTCGATTGATAATTTGGATGCTACCGCAGTTCAGGTTTTTGGTTCGTCATGTGACAAACGAGCATCAAAATTAAAGCAGAGTGTACAGTATTATTTGAATGGCACTAAGGATGGATTCCTACGTTATCGGCCACAACCAACAGGTAAAGCTTCTGAGTCTAGATATTACACATTCACATTACATTGGCTTGATTTTGCATCACTGTAATGTAAGTGGGGTTATGCTGTAAGAGATCCAAAAGTTGTTGGGCAAGAAGCAAGAATCCCAGTTATGCACGCTTTTCACTTAGTGTAATTATTTGCAACATTACCTGAATTATGTTTGGGGCACTGAGCTCATTAGATGAATTACAGGATTTGAAAATGATCTTGTTTGTTTAGTGCTGGAGAGGTATAAAAAGGTGGCAACTTTGGGGTGTGCACATGCTTTCGTATTCATGCATGTGTCTGATGTGGTTACAGCAAGGCGCTCAGATATGGCTCATGTGAGTGGACAAGCCAAAATGGCCACTCCCACAAATAAACATGCTGAAAGCCTTGATACTTCTAGATTTGCATCTGAAACTGCAGAGAGTGAGGTATGTGTATTGTCATATGTAAAATGAAAAGGTATGCAGAGGAATGATAATTTTCCACTCATCAGTCTTGAAATTTTATGGTCCCTGCTGTATTGTATCACTGTTAAAATCCCTTGTTTTGAAGGCTCCTCAACATTGTGGTAGCATTTCTGTAAAAATGATTTAACACACTGTATTTACTCCAGTTTAAGATGACCTTACACTTATGTTGATATCCCGTCATAGTCTTCAGTTTTCAAACAAAAAAAACCAATATGGAACATGTTTAATTGTGTGCGCAATTGTAAGGCACTCCACCTTCATGTCAGATGATGACTTGTGAAAAGTTTCTTGCTGTATATTTGGGTAAATACAGTATTTCATTGCAGGTAATTTATTTTGCCTTGACTTCTGTCATTATGAATATTATTTGGATTTCTTATTCTTGTATATTAGCATTTTTATGGTTCATGTTTTTCAGAATAATTATGTCAGTGTCATCCATATTTATTTTGTAATGCTTTCCAAAAGTGAACTTGGAAATGTGTAATGATGCTACTTACCTGGGCTTTTATTGAAATGTTTGCCCTTTTAGACTTTTTAAGCATTGACAGTGACTTATATACAAGTGTACCTTTTTTGAAAGTTTTATATATTTTGACACTATAAGGTAATCTGATTTTAAAATCAGAGTCTTTTAAACTGCTGCTTACAATGCATATGATATAATTATTTGCAGTTGGCGTGTGAATAAAGGTGAACAAAGAGTCTTAAAAACAGTGTGACAGGATTGGTCTTTGCGTGAAGGTGTGGAGGAAGGTGAATTCCAGTTACACTAGCTGGCTTTCTACTGTAGTACAGCTGATTGAATGTTTGTGAACACTTGTTTGGTTTGTTTTACACAGCGAGATAGTTTGGCAGCCTACAATGAAGCTACAGCTAAAGCTACTAAAGCTCCACAGATAGTAATTGAACCTCCCACAATTGGTAGCCAGAGTGATGTGCCAAAAAACTGGTGTTAATGAGAACCTGAACAACTGTGAGGTAAAGAACCACTCTGGTGCTGCTGATGAAGATGAGACAGCCTTGACTGTTGGTAAGTTTCTGTAAGCAACTCTTCTTAACAATATAAATTGTTGAGTTATGAAATGTCATGCCTGCAATACAGAGATTTTTGGAGCACCCCAACTGAACAACCACTTGAAGCAAGCTAATGTACTATGGGCTGGCATATTCATGTATCCTGAGGTATATGTTGTAACTCCTACTATTGTAGTGACCCATGTAATAAACATTTACACAGTTGTGCCATTTCCTGTGTTTAAATGGTGCGCATGAGGTGCAGTTTGAAACAGTGCTCATGTATCGTGCCTATATGAGAAGTAGTTCTGAAAAGAAAAAAAAGTAAGGAAAAGGTTCCAGTGTTTACAGTATTTCACAGTGTTGCAGTTTTACGTGGAAAAATCTGTTAATAGGATTGCTAATAAAGATATTTGTTTGATAGGGATGTCAAATTCTCATGCCATAAATGGTGGCAATCATTCAGCCAGCCTCCTTATAAGTTCATCCAGTTCAAGCAGCAGTTCCAGTGCCACTTCACCCTGCAGACTTACCCCAGAAGTTGGTTGGAACAATCAGGTAGACATGTCAGAGAGAGAGAGAGAGAATCCTACAGAAGTTGCTTGGAGATTAATATGTTTGCTTGGCTTGTGATATTGTTTCATTACTTAAATTTTTAACTTCAAATGGTAGAGCTGCATTGTACAGATGTCACTGATAAACATAAAATCGGAACTTGTGTCTGATGTGTATAAAACTGATGAAAAGGAGGTAAAACACATAATTTCTAACAACTGCATTTGCCATATTGAATGAATAGGTCATATGCCAACTATGGTATGTTCTTGGTAACATAAAAGAATTTCAAAGTAGATCTGATCTCTACTGTATTTGAAAATGAGGAGAAATTTAATTCTGAAGAACAGTGTAGCACATTACCTTGTTGCTTGGAAAGTGTTGTTATTTTTCTAGTGCTGGATTTGCTACAGCATTTATTCTTTATGTTCAAGAATTCTAAATCAGTTGCTGGCACTGAGGATGTGATTGGACCTGCATCCAATAAACTTACTTCACTGCCAAGTGTACCACCTGAAGTGATGCGTACGGCCAGTGAGAGACATCAAAAAGGGCTCATGTCACCATACATATACCAAATTCTAACACAGGTAGGTATTTTATGTTTTGCTAGCATGAAGCCTGTTGAAATTTCACATGATACTTTTAAAAAGAAGCTGTGACATATACCTAGCTTATGTAACATGAGCAGTGTGGAAATACCTACACAAAGTAATAGAGATACATTTCTGTGAGGCACAACTTGATCGCATGTAACTGTTGGTGGTTGTGTGATTTGGCCTGTAGATACAAAATAAACACAGACACTTTATGAATTTCACTGATGGCTGTTATTTTGACATACTCATAATACCACACACACATTTTTCTCATGTATGTGTTGTAGACTCCCTATGGTGGAGACATACCGTATTTACCCGAATGCAAAACGGCACCCCAAATAAAGCACGTCTGCCAAGGGAAAATGTATTTATCCAAATCAAAGACAACCCCCAAAAATAAAAGTCTGCTAAGAAAAAATATTTTACTATTAATTTCATACACTTAGTACACAAGCATGTCAGATTCTGTCTCCCTTTACCAATCAGTGTTACTGTCTCCAGCTTCACATTCAGTACCTTCATCTTCCTCACACTAACTCCTAACATCCCCATCCACTGCATTGGATATACAGCACTTCTTAAAGCCCTTCACAGTCACTTCTTGTGAGATGCACTGCCATGCCATTATGATCCATTTTTACCAAATAATACATTTATATTTCTTGGTTTATGAACTGACTTGAACTGCTGGAGATTCAGTTTTCTCCACAGATGGTGTTAAGAATTTTAAGTACATGTGTTCTGGATTTTTGTGTTGTGTCTGTGATCTGATCAGTCTGAGTTCATGGCTCTTTTTATGGTTTTTAACTTGTGGATTGGTCAAGGTTTTATTTTTGAGTCTTGTAGTTAATTTTTTATTCTTCAATAGCCATTTCCCTGTCACAATGCTAGGACCAGATCTGTTCTCAGGTGCATATCTTATCAAGTTTTTGTTTCTGTAGTGCCCAGTGACTGAAGATAAATTAATCTAAGGGGTCCACCAGCTTAGGTGCTTCTTTGCCTCAAAACAGAACTGGAGCTTGAAACATTGTGCTTCTTTAAAAAGTTAGATGTTGGACAAAGTCCCAAAAAAGAAGATTGTGCCAGTTAACTTCAATTGTGCTCTGTTCTCTCTTTTGTTTACACATGATTGGCAATGCCGACCGTGGTTTGGCTCCACATGGTTTGGGTCAGAGCGATCTGATTTGGCGCTTCATACATGAATTTAAGATGACAGCACATATTTAAGCACCAGATGTAAGGAAAGAACCTCGTCTTGCTTTTGAGTAAATACAGTACTCTACAGTTTTTCTCTTAGCACACTGTACTGAACTTTTATCTCCCAGAAGTACACCCTGCCTTATAAACAAACAGTTTTTATGGCTTTTACAGAATACCCTTACTTTCATAATGTTGATCATTAAATCATAATGTCACTTAATGTGTAAGGTATCAACTACGGAAATTTGTTTTCGGCAATAACTGTCATCTGGTGACCCTAAGAATGCTTCATAATGACAGATTGTGTTGAGCAGGAGTGCTTTGTGGTGTTGATATCCTTAACTGTTAAGAATGATTCCTGCATGGGGATGGAATAATGATAGGCTTAGGATGTGTGTGCAGTTGTGCATGTGCGTGTGTGTGTTGGGCTGTTCCTTGCTAAAGGAATAAGGTTGTATTTTTGCTGCCTAAATTTACTTTCCAAACAAAATAATACCAATCAGAAGTGTAACATGCAAAACTCCACAAATGTTACTTCCATTTGCCATTCTCCACTCTGACAAAAACCCATGACCATGACAAGCAATAAAATGTGCTTCCCACCAGGCACTGTAGTTCTTGGTGAGTGGGTGATTAATTTCAGGAGCTCTGGTTATGCCTGTTAGCATTAAAATTGATTGATATGTTCTCTGTTGCTTATTGGAGAAGTGTGGTTTATTTTGAGCCTAACGGCCATCCGAGGTAAGGGGTAACTGGTTTTGATTCTGGATTGTTGTTTTTGGTAGGGTGAAATAAAACTTCCTGTGTTAATGGAAGATGAAACTCACAAAGAGTTGCCCAGTATTCATCTTTTATATCAACCTGTCAGGCAGATGGTGTATGCAATTCTATTCAACCTCCATCATTACATGTATATGGCTTCTAAGAGTAAAGAAAAAGGTGGTGAGTATTGAAACAGCATAACATATAGAATTGAATTAATTTCATTGGGCAGGAAAGAGGGGTTATTGGTACTGAGGAAGATGTTTGTAATAACTTGTGTTAGCATATACCTACATCATTTATCTGAACATAAGATAACCCCCCTTGACAGTCTTCAGTTTCCAGGAAAATACCTGTACAGGAGTTGTTTATCCCCCTCTCCCCCCATTTTTTAAAAAAAATTTGTGGGGGGAAAATTCTCTTATTCAGGTAAATGCTGTATGTGTGGTGAATAGCTCAGTGAAATACTGTCCATACTAATACCATGAGATACAGTTTTTTTATCTTGTGGCTTCGCTAATGGACCAGATAAATTCCAAAATTGAGGAAGTCAGTAAGTTGGATGTTGGCTTACTGACCGGTAAAAGTTTGGTACATAACCTGTAGACTTTCTTATGAGTGAGTTCTTTCATGAGGGCTGCATGCTGCAATTATATCTCAAAATAACGTTTCTTGATATAACATATCCCTTCTCATTAGTTTTCAATTTTTCAGCCCATTGTCTCACTGTTAAAATTGCTCCATTGAAGGTTTTATGCAGCATGGTGTTCAAATCCATTGTCTTCTAGGCAAACAAGAAAGATGGTTGTGACTGTTTAAAAATTAGTTTGGTCCAGCATGCTGGAGAACTATAAAAAAGAAAGAAAAGAGTAATGTAGAATTGAGATAAAATTTAGAATTTCTTGGATGTGTGCATATACTGTTAAATGGATTTTATTTTTATAATAGAATTACATTTTATGCAGAAGGTAATTGAAGTACAGTAAAACCTCATTAGTTCGAAATGCTTTGGACTGAAAAATGGGGCTTTGAATTATGCAATTTTCTCATTGCACACTCCTGTTCTATGGTTGGTTGAAGTCTTGGTATTATGTTGTCGGCTATGATTTTTTTACTTAATTGTAAAATTCCATCTTGTATTTGTTTTTTAAATGCCCACTGCTTAATTTGATACAGTTTACATCAAGCAAACACAAAGTGCAATCAGTATTTCACTTTTGTCAAACTTTGATGTTAGTTAATTGTTGCTGAATATGTAATCTTAGTTCATTGTAGCTTAAAATGAGACTCAGTTGACTTCTGTTTCAGCTTGTTCTTGTATGCTTTCTACACAAAATCATAGAATTTCCTACGTCAGCACTCCTGTCAATATCAGATGTAAGAATATGAGGAAATTTATTAGATCAGGTTCCCCTTAAATTGTTAATGCACTGCCCAGTGGTATAGAACAGCCTGAGTGTATCATTATGTGTGTATGAGCAGCCACACCTCATATTACTGGCTTGTTTCTGTAATTTTATTCCTTACCTGTATTGAGAGTCTGGAAGGTGTAATATTCCAGAAATTTATGTACAAGCCCTATTAATTGATATGTTTTTTGTTTTATTTCTAGAGCCTGAGAAGTGTGATATTCCAGAACTTTACGTGAAAGAATGGATTTGGTCAAAGAGCAATCCATATCAGACTCCAGACTTGGTCAGAGCCGAGCAGATTGGGTGGGGGGTGCCTACTATTCAGAGGCTTTGGTTTGGGTATGTGTTGTTTAGTAACTGTTGAACTTATTATGAAATGTATTTTAGTTGTTTTCAAAAGTAAAGACTACATGATGGGCAATCTTGTGATCTCTGAATGAAATATTTATGGCAAATAATTCTATTCAGACTGAAGAAGTGTAACTCAGTGAGTGGATGTTTGTTTCTGCTTGGCGAAATGTGTGGTTTGGTGTAATCTTACCTGCTTGCTTGTTTGTTTACTTCACTTTTCTCTTGGTTTTCCTTAGTTTCTCTGAACAGGTACCTTTGTTGGAATGGCCATGTTCAGTCTCCTCTTTGCCTTTTGTTCACCCTACAATCATTGTCTTGTTGCTCATTTTACAAAGAAATTTAAATATTAGAATTTGCTTTCATGGAAGATTATTAAGTGACATAATTTGTCTGGATTTAGCGTTGTATGTTACATTTACCAGTTTTCAGCTAACAACATAAATGACCCATTATTAAGTAATTGTTGAACCTCATAGTACTGTTAAAGCAAAAATTGGCTGTTGCTGAATTCATGAACAAACATTTTGCTGTGTTGTATTTAGGGAAAGATAACATCTCCTTAAAGTGGTTAAATCTCTGTTCAGTTTATTATTGAATGTTTGCATGAATGTTTACTGAGATGTATTAATATGTGCGATTTCCTTTTTATTGTCTTGAATGAATGTGTTTTGCACATTTTATTTATCAGTAGCTTTGTCCTCTAGATCTGCTATTGATGACAAGCGTCGCCGCCTTCGGGCATTCCTGACTTGTATGCGTTCAGACACTCCTCTGATGCTGAATCCTGCCTACGTTCCCCAGCATTTACTTGTTATGGCGTCTGTACTCAGGTATGTTGACATTTCAGAGCGTTACATGATATCAGTGAATTATACAGATTCAAGAACGCAAACCCCATTGCTTGGCATAGTATGAATATCTTATGTAGACACTGAAATATAATACTGGATGTGACCAAACATGACACAGAAATAGTGGCAAAAAATTGAATATTCATGTGTATAGTTTTTCCTCCTTTCCTTTCCTTTCCTGCCCCTTGAATGATATACTCTCTTGTGAAGATGTGTGTTCTGATATGAAGAAACAATCTTACTATATTTTGTTAATAAATTAATGTCACACATACGAGACAGATTCTATTGAAAGACAAGCTCAAAATTCTTGGCCTTGTGTTGTAATGGCAACATTCTGGGCTGCAGAACTGTATGCAGTATGTAATGGGATGAGAAGGAGAGATAAAATATGCCACTTTTTACAGCTGTTTAGCGTTTTTCTGGTGGTTTTACCCCCATCCTATTTCTGTTGTGTAGGACAAAACTTTTACAGGTGATTGAAATGGTACATTCTGACTCTTAAAGCAAGATTCAATTTATGTAAGTTTTGAGGTTTTCATGGCAGTTGTTGATCAGTTGGTGGTCATCTTGGTTTTGTGCACTGTTTAGTAGGTGAGTTTTCTGACATTCCACTGAAATGTCAGAGCACTGAGCTACTGCGTGGCACAGAAACCAAAACCAGACCAAGAGATCAAGATTCAGTTTCTTAATCCAACAATACGTGACACAAATAGGACCCAAAAATTGAGGAAAGGGGGAGTTTAGCTCCTCTCTCTCTCTCTCTCTCTGTCTCTTTTTCTTTCTTTCTTTCTTTCAAAATGCAAGTTATACTGAACAAATAGCTGCTTGTTGCCAGTAAATTCTGGAATTGGGGTGGAAATGTGTGCTCATTTGAAATATGTCTTTTAAGAATGTGTTGTTGGCCGTCATACCAACCTCATTGGCCTTATTGCTAACACAATCTGTTAGTGTTAAATTAGTTGTTGCAGAGCTAATTCTACTGAAGGCAGGGTTAATCAGAAGGTGGCCCTAAGCTGAGGAGGATGAACTGAACCAGATAATCATACCAAGAGTATTTAATTGCATGGAGTTGGGAATTTATTGTTCCTCATATTTTGTTAAGTATTCACAATAGTATAGATATTAAAAATTGAAGTTATGAAGTACCTCTTTTTTTTGTCATGTGCCATTTTTTGCACAATTTGAATTGCGCATGGCAATACTGAGTAGTCTCTTGATAATTTTGTGTACTATTTGGGACTTTTTTGTCACTCCAGTGGGCACTGTTGCAATGTCTGGTCTTTTATTTTAGGTACATAATGTCATTTACTGACAAGAAAATTCTTCGTAAACCTGAACTTGATGCATTCATTGCGCAGGCCTTTTCTCCAGAACTGATGAATGCTCATTATCTGCAAGAGTTACAGGTACATTTTGTGCATATTTGCTTTTTGAGTTATTTCACATTAGAACTGTTAGTATAACTTGGGAGGTGTTACATTATTTGTCTGCTTCTTTTAAAGCTTCTTAAATTTGGCACCATTAAACTACCACATCATGTGTTTTCATATTTTTTGTATGGACAGGAGGTTTAAATCTTAAATTAAGATTGTACTGCAGTTGTAAATGGTTAAAATAGAATTAACTTAGTGTTACACATAATACTACTTACTTGCAAAACTGAAACCTTTTCCAAGCTTATAAGATACCTTCCCTGTTTCTGTCTGTAGGAGTTCACTGTGATGTTAGACATATCTCCTACACTGTCATGAATTCAGAATGCAAGAAGTATTAACCTTTTAAAGCCTAGCTGTTACTTTACGTACCACCAGATTTAATATTCAAAAATTCTAGATGTGCTCACATTGCATTTATGTGTTGTCTTTGGATCTTTGAAAAACAGCAACTTTTGCCATGTACAAAATTAACAGATTGGTTTTGTATAACCGAGGTGGAGAGTGGTTACTGCACAGTACACCGAGTCCTTTTATAAAACAGACCATTTGCTTGTGGATGATCTCATGTATAAATTCACAAACTTTGTTTTAGCTCCCTATGGTGTCCAGCCGTGGTGTCCAGTTGGCTGCATTGTTCATGCAAGGGGTAGAAATGGCATTGCTAGCAAATGATGCTTGTGGTGCCCCTATTCCCTGGCTTATGTGTTGCCCATGGCTGTTTTTTGATGGGAAGTTATTCCATCATAAACTAGCAAGAACAAGTGTTGTGAAAAACCTTCTGGAACTATGTGACCATCACATTGAACACGTTGTGAAGGTAGAACGAATGCGTAAGGCTATTCTGGAGGGACTCGATGTTCAGTTTGCAAGACCACCACTTCCCAGTTGCCAGGTATGTCGCAAATATTGCATCAGGTAATACAGTAGAACCCAGATAAGAAGTCCCCACACAAGAAGTTTTCTCCTGTAAAAAGTCTGATTTTTAAAGTCCCGAAATCCTATTGCTTTTAATAAGCTTCCCTCTTAATAAGTCTTCCTGCTTAAGGAGTCCCTAATCCTCTGGTCCCTTGAAAGACTTCTTAATAGGGTTCTACTGTATTTGTAACTCTCAGACATAACGTTTGAGGTAACATTGGTCCGAGAATTTGAGGTTCTGCTAGCAGTGTCGTTTAAGATTTAAAGTCTTTGGATTATGACAGCGTATTGATCAGTAAATGGTTTAAGTAGCATTTTGGAGGAGGTTGGTGCCTCCACCTGCAGAATCTAAGCAGTCCAAGACATTGGTCTATTACTGCTTGAAGCTCCAATGAAATTAATACACTTGACAGTACTGGATACAAAACACTGGGGACATCTGTGTATGAAAACAGCAAATGTTTTTGTGATATTTTTATGTGGAGACTTTTTCGTGTCGGGAAATATGAAAGGAATAGTGGATTATCTGCTGCCTTAAATTAACTGTGGTACTCATCCCCATTATCATAGAACAGCGGAGTCTGCTAAAGAGTCCTAAACTATTTTGCGGTTTTCCTTTAATACTCTGTAAAATATCCAGACCACTGCTGGGGCCCCATCCAGCTTCTTCATTGGGGCCATAATACTCCTATTCCTTGCAGATGTGCTTTTATGGTGCGTTGCATAATTAAATACAGGGACAATGTTTACCTTACCATTTACTTAGCGTATAGCAAATACAGTTTGATAATCTTAATTTCCTTGCATCTGACTGAGAAACACTTCCTATTGTATTTTGTCATAGTAAACTAATCATGTGTTTCTCTGTACAGGTACACGCATTTCCCTGACTCCTAACATTATGCCAGCAGGAAGTGCATTAGTGACTCCACGTACTTTGCCTGTGGGACGAGGAAGTAACTTGTATTCCACAAATGGTGCTGCACGAGGCATGTTGCGTCGGTCTGTGCCTACCAGAGGTGGGCAATTGGAGATTGCTGGTGTTGTAGTTGGAAGTTGGGGTCCCAACTATGGCACCAGAGGTGGACTAGGTGGGCCACCTCATTCTGGACCTATTGCTGCTCATAGAGGAATTAGGCTTGTTCCTCCACAGGTACAAATAAAAATTTCTTCATTATCATGAGCTGTTCATAAACTGATGATACCACATATGCATAATATTTTATTTTGTTTGAGGAATCTAAACTTTTTTTACAAACATCCATTTGTGTAGTAATAAAAAACACTGTTGAATTTAGCAAAGTAATTTTTCAAATAGCTTTCCTAGAAATTTTAGCAGGAATAGTTCTGAAGTCATGGATATACGAGGTCTGTCCAAAAAGTATCCGACCTTGGGCCGGGAAAAAAAAGTTCTGTATCTGGCTGGTTACAATACCTAATCCCCTTCTAAGTAGGCCCCTTGTGACTCCACACACTTAGCCCAGCGGTCCTTCCATCGCTGGAAGCAATTCTGGAAGGCTTGTTTTGGAATGGTGTGCAGCTGCGCCGTCGCGTTCTGTATGATGTCCTTGCGGCTGTCAAAACGGGAGCCTTTTAGCGGTGTCTTCAATCTCGGGAACAGCCAGAAATCACAAGGAGCCATGTCAGGAGAGTAGGGAGCCTGGCGAACCTGCGGAATGCCGTGCTTAGCCAGGAAACCCTGGATCAGGTGTGATGAATGAGCTGGGGCATTGTCATGATGCAGCTGCCAGTTGCGTGCGTCCCACAGCTCCGGTCTCTTGCGCTGAACTGCATCACGAAGATGACGGAGGACTTCTTGGTAGTACTCCTTATTAACAGTTTGGCCTAGTGGTGCGTACTCATGATGCACAACACCCCGATAATCGAAGAAAACAGTCAGTATCACCTTCACATTGCTCCGAACGTGTCGTGCTTTTTTGGGCCTCAGGGATGTTGGATGCTTCCATTGTGACGACTGGACCTTGGTTTCCGGGTCATATCCGTACACCCACGACTCGTCACCAGTGATCACAGTCTTCAGGAACTCAGGATCCCTGTTGGCGCACTCCAGCATGTCCTGCGCGACCTCAAGGCGGAGTTGTTGCTGCTCCGGCGAAAGCAGCTTGGGCACAAATTTTGCCGCCACCCTTCGCATGCCCACATCCTCAGTTAAAATTGTGTTTGCGGAACCTTTGCTGATCCCAACCTCATCAGCAATTTCCGGGACGGTCAAACGACGGTCCTCCATGATCAATGTCCGCACTTTGTCAATGACATCAGCATTTCGGCTCGTTGACGGTCTCCGGAACGCTGGTCACTGTCCGCCGACATGCGGCCATCTTTAAAGCGGTTGAACCACTCTTTAATTTGAGTGACCCCCATTGCATCATCACCGAAAGCCTGCTGAATTTTGCGGATTGTTTCCGCTTGGGTATCCCCAAGCTTCTGACAAAACTTGATGCAGTATCGCTGCTCCAAACATTCTGTCATCTTGAGCGAAACGAGAATGCGACGAACACGTGTTACACCACTTCGCTATCTGGCAGCGACAGACGCATCCGGCGGTGTTGCGAGGCAGCAAAAAATCACGCATGCGCATGAAAGTCCCTTCTACCACTACACTCAGTTTCCCCACCCTTTCGCCATTACTTACCGCGGCAAAAAATATAGTCGGATACTTTTTGGACAGCCCTCGTGTCATTAACAGCTACAACCCCCTGTCTGATTAAAATCCAGTGTAATTTGTGTAGTATGTATTATTTCAATCCCCTAGTCCCACATGATGAGAGTTAAGCACCTTATATTCAGCCATTGTTCCTCTGAGGTTCAGTTGGTTTGCACAGGGTGCAATAGTGAAGAGAAGTGGTACCTTTAACTTGCATGGTATATATAATTCAAAACAGGGTATTGCTTTCAACAGACAAGAATTTTTGGGAATAAGTTAATATGTGGCCTATGCGATGGGCTGGTCCCTCGTCCAGACGGGTCCTACCAGGAGTGTGTGTCATTGAGTGTGATCAGGTGCAACAGTAACCCTCTACACCTACATTGAGTAGGTAAAAGAGGTCCGACTAAGAAAGATATTTTTTTTATTTTATGCTTTCAAGTTTATGGAATGCTGTATATACAGTGAAACCTCTATCCATCGTTTTTCAGGGGACCGGAAAATTTGAACGATACATACGGGAAATGATAGTACCGGGAAACCATTAAAAATTATAGATAAGAACAATTTAATGATAATTATTACTTCTTGCTGAGAAAATCTTTCATTGACGTTTATTTTGAGCAAACTTTACTCCTCCTCAATTCAAAGTACGATTTTTCAAGGCCTAGAACACTTTCACGACCACTGTCACTCGTGCTGTGCGCATAAAAGAAAGATCTTACTTCCATCAGCGCTTCATGCGTCTCAGCAAAGCGCGCCAGCTTCTTCTCCTTCTTCCCGCTCCACACTCCCGGACGTCACGAGGCTCACGCACAGCTCCTGCACTGCTTCTACACCACAGGTTGCCACGTGACTGTCCACAGAGACGTAGTCCTCGAATTTATCTTTGTTCATGCCACTGAACTTTTCCCAGTCTTGGCGGAAATCGTCGTCATCGTTGGTCAATACGACGTCACTATCGCCTGAAGATTGTCCCTGCACGTAACCAGCTTTCCGAAAACAATTTTCGATTGTCTGCTGGGTTACTTCTTGCAAGGCTGCCACAGTGTAGTGCAAAGCTTCCAACACGTTTATCTTCTTTTTCGTATCTTTGCCTGCATCCATTAAGCAAACAGCTGTTTGCACGAGGCGTTTTCTATAAAGCTGCTTATAACACTTTATTACCCCTAAATCAAGGGGCTGGAGCACACTTGTACAATTTGCCGGGTACCGTATGACTTTTACATTTCTTAGAAACGATGTAGCCTTTGGATGTGCGGCACAATTGTCCACAAAGAGGAGAATGTTCCTATTTTGTGCACCCATACTTGCGTCTAATGAACACAGAAATGAAGAAAAAATGTCTGGTCATCCACGCTTTATTGTTCGCGTGGTACTTGGTGGGTAATTTTTTTACATTCTTGAAACATCGCGGTTTCGGAGATTTTCCGATAACAATCGGCACTTGTTTGTCAGTTCCATCACTGTTAACACAAAGTAAAACAGTAAGTCTGTCTTTACAGTTTTTCCCTCCATGACAAGACTCTCCTTTGAGAGCCAAGGTTCTATCAGGAAGCACGTTGTAGAAGAGCCCCGTCTCATCCGCGTTGTAAATATCACGTTCGTAGCCCTCCAACAAAGATGGCAGTCTTTCCAGCCACGCTTCCGTGCTTTCGCTGTCCACTGCCGCACTTTCTCCGACTAACTTCTTGTATACTAGTCCATGCCGGTCCTTAAACCTCGCTGGGACCATCGCTTCAATTTGAAGAAAAAAACTATCAGTGCGGGAAAATGTTGCGTCAGGACCGTGATTTTTCAACTATTGGTGCGGGAAAATGACAGTTCGAGGAACAATGGAGGCGGGAAAAAATAGTGTTATTTATATGGGGCTAATTTCGGGACCAAATAAGGCAGACAATACATGCGGGCGAACGACGGTAACGGGAACGATGGATAGAGATTTCACTGTACTCGTATATCATTTCATTGAGGCCACTGTGTCTTGTCATAGTTGTTTGGTGATCAGATGGATTTAAAAATTGTAAAGTTATCATAATGCTGTACTTGTTGATGATCGTGCAGTTGTGATTCAGAATCTGATTGTAGAATCTTGGCATATTTTCCTCAAATCTTACAGTACATGTAATGAAATATAATTAAATATCTGTTTTACTAAAGCTCTTGTTGATATGTGTCCAGGGTGCTAGCATGCTGCAGATTTGTAATGTTGAAGAAGCTGTAATGTTATGCATTCTTTGCAGTAAATACATAACAAACAATGACAGGTCATATCTGATATATTGCAGCTGTGAAATAACTGTTTGAATTTTGTTAATATTGGCCTCAGGGGTCTGCACTGGAACTTGTACAATATATAGTTACTAATTTTATTGCTGGGACAAGCAGTGTAGATGCAAATAGTAAGAAAAGAGACACACACACACAAAATAATGGGTGTAATGTGAAGTGAAATAAACTTCATGTGAAGTTGAAATCAAACTTTGCCAGTCTCATAAATGGTCAGTTGTACTGAAAGAATTTATACGTAATGCAGTATAGATTTTATCAGCCTGTTCCATTTCAAGCACTAGAGTGTGGTGCCGTCAGCCAAGTTTTTTTAACTTTTATCCACCACCCTTGAACTGGAACAGGTCAGGTCTCTGTTACGACATTCTCTGAGTCTGCCATTTAAATTTTTGCACATTGGTTACCAAAAACTTGAATATTGTTTGAATTGAACCAGAAGATATATGGTGATGGAATTACTTCCATTTTGTAGGAAATGAAACAGACTTCTTGCAGAGCTTTCTTGAAAGTCAGCAAGTGTCCTTACTGTCTAAATATATATGATAAAGTTCCATTTTGTCATCTGTATTTTCTTGAATTTGCGGTGGTTGACGCTTTCTGTCGGGAATTTCTATTCTTGTGTTGGGTTTCCTGAGACATAGTAGAACATGACATTCAAGCTGATATAGTTTTGTCTTTGTCAAGCTCATACATTTTTCCTCCTTCTCAGTAGAGAACCAGATTTTAGTGCAAGACAGTCCTTAATCCAATTAGCATACTAATAAAATGGTAACCTGTTTGTGAACGCAAAGAAAGGGCCAGGAAACACAGAAATTCTCACAGTTAAGAAATAATTTAAGAAAGTGTTCCTGATTAAGAAATTTAAGACCAGTAACATTTAAAAATAATGTAAATGGATTTTCTTGATGTTTTTTATCAACAGAAAGAAAATTTGTGTCCTGTTTATTATAAGTCCAATCTTCCAGCTGTGTGTGCAGTGAGAGAGATGTGAGCCAGTGCAGTTCACAGAAAGAAAACATTGATTATTAGTATCGCCAGCCTTGGCTTAGTATAAACACTTCAAGCTTTTGTGCGAGGAATTTCCATGTCAGGTTTCAACACTGCTTATACAGAGTGAGCCAAAAGGCACTGTGCTCTTAACCATGTACTGTGAGTATATTCAGGGAGTCCATCATAAAATACATTTCTCATACTTAACAACAAATGTTAGAAATGGCCCCTGATCTGCATTTGGAGGTGCATCTACATGCCTGATCGTGTTTGCAATGACGTGTCATTTCAGTCTGAGGGATGTTCCTGATGAATGCAATATAGGTACAGAGCAACTTCTGGCTCATTCTGTATAATATATCATCACACTGCAGAACACACCTGTGTGAATATGTTGTCAGTAGAGCTATCTTCGCAATGGAAGCCACATCATACTGAATTGTGCTTTCGTCTGCGTATTGCTGCAATTCATACTGACAAACCCTGTCCGCTTGTGTCCACATCCTCAGCACTTTAGCTAGCAGTAAAACTCATGCCAGAGTGTACTACCTGATGAAAAGTAAAGAATAGAGTGTAGCCCAATCATCCAACCTGGCTCTGGAGGCCACAGATTCAATCGATACCTGGGTTCTTTCTGGGGCATAAAGCAGTCAGAGCATGAAGTTGACCACTAAACTCCATACATTGTGGAGTTAAGAAGGGGTGGAGCTATAGTTCTACTCCTCTTTATGTCTTCATGGCATGGACAGGGGAAGCTTTTACATGGCTGCAGTTCTGCCATCCTATATCTAGGAAGGGTGGTAAAAAGAGCAGTTTAAATGCTGCCCTAGATGTAGGATGGTTGTAAGGAAAGGGTTAAATGTATTTAATTTTTAGTGCTACAAAGTTTGGGGAGGTGGGGGCACAGGACCTTTTTAATTTTATTTATATGCTACTACATTCGTAGGAAGAGGATGAGGTCTGCCTCTCTTGTTTGAAATATATGCTCATGGTGTGAATATTTGATGAAATATGAAAAAAAAAAATTCTGACTAGTTAGTACATGTGTAGCTTTAGGTCCACAGCATGAAAGAACTTAGGTTCATTTCTGTTTTGTTTTGTACAAGAAATTGGAGGGTTGTCCACATGGCAGTGCTGTATAGACAGCTGCAGTGGGGTAGCAGTGTGTGCATGACAGCCTTGGCTTTAGTCTAAAATGGAGCATTGGCCAGTGTGCAACATGTGTTCACTTGAGTGTTTTATAAGTCACGTGGTTGTGGATGTGCAATGCATGTTTTGGTAGGGCGTTGGTAACTGTGGGCAAGAACAACTGGCAACATAGAATACAGTTCTTGTTTGGGTGAAGGAGGGGCACGAGGCTGGTTCTGTACAGGACAGGAAGAAGCAAGACCCCGAGATAACATTGAGAACACTGGAGAACGTGGAGCGTGTGGCAGCTGTACCAAAGTGAAGTCCACATTGTTCTGCAAGGTGACACTAATGCTGCTAAGTTGTGTGGAAGCTTGACTAGAATTCTGCATGCAGATCTCATACTCCATCCCTATAAACTGCAAATTGCATGTCAACTCAGCTTGACATGGCAGCCAATAAGGGTTTTGTCAAGACTTCATATATATATGATGCAGCAAAATCTTCTGTTACCACACACACACATGTGCGCCCCCTTGCACTGTTAATGTCACATGAGGGCTAGGCAACAAAAAAAATTTTTAGTACTGTCCAGAAGAATCCAGCAGACAGCTGTGCAGTAATGGTAAACACAAAATGTTGTGCAGAAACTCTTGATCACGTTCCTTGGTCCAGGGTTGCTTCAGTGACACTTGAAACCGTATAGTTTCAGCAAGATGGAATCATTGCCTGCACTGCAACACTTGGTATTTGAGCATTATGCATGCTATTTGCTAGTTGCATTATCTCTCAGTGGGGCACGCAGTGGCGCAGTCGGTTGAGGCACTACGCTACAAGCCAGAAGGTCGCGGGTTCGATTCCCGATGGTGTCATTGGAATTTTTCATTGGCATAATCCTTTCGGTCGCACTATGGCCCTGGGGTCAACTCAGCCTCTGACAGAAGTGAGTACCAGGAATATTTCCTGGGGGGTAAAGGCGGCCGGTGCGTAGAGCTGACAACCCTACCACCTCCATGTGCCGAATGTCTAGAAATCTGGGATCCTCAACCTCCTGGAACCCTAAGGGCCTGTCTATTATTATGTCTTTTACTATTATCTCTCAGTTTAGTGAAGTGGTTTATTTTATTGTCCATTCTCTTCAAACTGTGTTTCTGTAGGTGACATCAGTTGGTGGTTTAAAGACATACCGACAGAGTGGTGCTATATCAGGATACCATGTGGCAGCTCTTGGTGCAACTGGTCGCCCTACTTTCCACACGCGTGGGGGATCCAGCAAGAGTTCACCTGGTGCTGGCAGAGCTAAGAAGAATCAGGTATTAATGTGTATAGTTGTGTTTCAGTTGTAGGTGACAAAAATATAGGTCATTATTTTTATAAGGAAGAGACTTGCAAAATGCATATTTATCCCAATTATTTCTGGGTGTCATTTACAATACTATTATATCATGGTTTTAGTATAATTTTGTGTGTCTTATGTTTTGCAAGATTAAACATCTGGTTGTGAATGTTTATATTTTTTCATATACTTCAGATGTACAGTGTTGTTGTCCTTGGATCTTACAGCTCATATCTAATGTGTTAACTTTCGCTTTGGGCATTTAGCTGTTTTTGTAACTTGAAGCTGTTTTGCCCTGTTGCATTGTATGATATAAAATACAATTGATATCTAAAATAATGACATGAAATTGGCTGTGCTGTGGTTCAGGTGGTTATTTCTTGGCCTTTTATTGTGAAGGCCCAGGTTTAATTCCAGGCCATTTCATGTTGGATTTCTAATGGACAAAGTGGCACTGGGACAGGTTTTTCTCCCACTACTTCAGTGTTCCCTTTCAGTATTGTTCCACCAATGCTCCATACTCATTTATCTACCACTGACATTGTGTAATCTTAGCAGTTGATGGGTCACTAAAAGACACACACACAAAGACTTGAAATAAACACTGCAGCAGCACCAGTCTAGAATTAGTAAAGCAGCTATGATTTTACAAGTAGCTTGGCCTCATTGCATGTTTTAATTGAATGTTATTCACCAAAGATGTGGTTGTGCAGTAAAAATTTCCAGCATAAAGATGAAAACATGAGTATAATTTATTTTTTGTAACGAAATTACAGTATGAGTTCTGGAAGGTCAAAAATTGTGTATGCTAAGTGCAGGTTATTCACTCAATGGAACCTGATGAAATAAAAGGACTAATGTTTTGTTTATACTGAGCTTTAAAACCAGAAAAAGTATTTCCTAAATGCAAGAATAAAAAATTAGGATTTTACTGTAGGTACAGGTGTGCAGATGGATGGGCAGTAACATGTATGCTAAGAATTTAATATAAAATAAAGAAAATCTGAACTGGACTTTGCAGAATTCACCCTGTGTTTGTATATAATATCCATTCTAACATGCAGTAATCAGTATTTACATACCTGCAAGTCACTTTGATACTTGGAACTGTACAGAAATAAAATTTTGTTTCAATATGTGAGATTCGAGTTTCTTACAGCAGTGACTGACGATAGCTGTCTTTTGGGATGTGATGGAATGAAACATACCCTGATGATGGAGGCAGCAGGTTAATCTGAAGTGTTGGTGCATATCCACCAGACTGTACATTTCATCATATCCCAGAAGACAGTAATCTTTAGGGTTTGAATGGTGTAGTAGGCTACTAATTGCGTATTTCTGACCAATATACCAAGGCCTAATCTCAAATAATGCATAAGCCATTCTGCTTCCTTTGTATGTTATTGTTTCTTGCATTAGACATTGGAATCAAAACAGTAGGGATGAGGATTAAATGTGATTGATAGAATTTAGACTGTGTAAATTGTTTTACTTAACCTTTGGCCTACCTTTTTGATTGCTTTAGTTTCCGTGTAAAATTAATTAAATACTTAAAAACACATTACAACAGAATTCCTTTAATCTGACATATGAAGTAGTGAAAAGTTTTGTTAAGAAGAGTGTGTATAGTGACAGAATCATTGCTGTTAAGTTGAAGGCAGAACCGGTAAGTATTTTGATAGTGCAAGTGTACATGCCAACATTGGAGTATGAAGATGACGAAGTGGAAGAGCTGTACGATATAAATGAAGAAATTGTTGAAGAGGATGGAAAGGGTGCGACAAATACGATTATAATGGGAGATTGGAACAGTGTGGTTGGAAGCACATCACAACACTGTTGGACCATATGGACTGGGAAGGAGGAATCAGAGAGGTCAAATGCTTATTGACTTCTGTGAAAGAAATGGACTTGTTATAACAAACACATGGTTCCAAAAACCTAAAAGAAGATTGTACACCTGGAAATCACCAGGGGATAGGAATCGATATCAATTGGACTATGTACTAGTGAAACAGAGATTCAGGAACAGTGTGAAGGATGTGCAGACAATGCCTGGAGCAGATATTGACTCTGACCACAATTTGCTGGTTGCAACGATCTGCACCAGTTTGAAGAAAATCATAAGGTTCCACAAGCGGAAACCAAGATGGGATTAGGAGAAGCTATATGCTCAACGACAGGAAGTACACGATAGTCTAGAAGAAAAACTTGGTGCAATTAAATGTGAAAGTGGGAATGTGGAAGTGCAGTGGAACAATATCAAGAAATGTGTGTTAGATACTATGAGTGATTTAGTTGGAGAAGTCGAGAGGAGAGCAAGAAAGCCATGGATTACACAGGAGATGATCAGTAAAATGGATGAACGAAGGAAATGGAAGAATGTCAACAACAAAGAAGGGAGGAAGAACTACAGAAGACTGAAGAACAAATTGAAAAGAGCCACGGACAACGCCAAGAAGGAATATCTGGAGAGCATATGCGACGAGATCATAGAATTTCAAAGAACAGGACGTTATGATCTAATGTACATGAAGATAAAGGAGCTAGGTTGGAAAAAGAACCATGGAATTGAAAACGTTAGCATCGAAGACTCTCAAGGGAATATAATAATAATAGATCAGAGACGAGTACTGCAAATTTGGGAGAATTATATCACAGAGCTCTACGATCGAGCTAATCGACCAGAACACCTAGAATTCGAACCTGAAGCTGAAGTAGATGAAGATGACAAAGGCCCTTATATTTTGCAAAGTGAAGTGGAAAAAGCTGTCAAGGAAATGAGGGATAAGAAGGCTACAGGAAATGATGATGTACCTGGGTATGTACTCAAATTGTTGGGAGAAGATGGTCTCAGACTAATGACACAGCTGATCAACAGCATATATGTAACTGGGGAGTGGCCCAGAGATTTCATTGAAGTTACAATGATTGCCTTAAAGAAGAAGCCCAAAGCTACAAAATGCAGCGACCATCGCACAATCAGTCTCATTGCACATGCTGCAAAGATAGTAGCGAGGATACTTAGAAGAAGGATTGAAAGGAAGACTGAGGATGTGCTTGGAGAAGATCAGTTTGGATTTAGGAGAGGAAAAGGAACTAGGGATGCTGAGAATAATATCAGAACGAACCTTGGTCATAGATGAGGAATTGTGTGCTTGCTTCATAGACTGGCAGAAGGCATTTGACCGTGTCAACTGGAGCAAATTAATGCAGATCCTTAAGGGAATTGGGATAGACTAGCGCGAAAGAAGATTGATCAGCAAATTGTACATGGAACGTGTCAAAATACGACTGGACCAAGGGGAGACGAGGAGTGTGAAGATTGGAAGAGGAGTTAGACAAGGTTGCTGTTTGTCGCCCATTCTGTTCAACTTATACAGCGAATACCTTACCAAGGAAGCTCTTGAAGGGTTTGGAGACTTCAGAATAGGAGGACAAGTAATTCGCACTGTGAAATATGCAGATGACCTTGTGCTACTGGCTAGGGAAGAAAAGGTGCTACAGGGCATGGTTCATAGACTAAGTGAAATTGGAAGACCCTATGGAATGGAAATGAATGTGGAAAAAACTAAGGTAATGAGAATCTCAAGGCAACCAGCCCCAATGATATGATAGATCAAAAGCAATTGGAGAATGTGGAATATTTTAATTATTTGGGTAGCATGATAACAAATGATGCAAGGTGTACACGTGAAATTAAATCCAGAATTGCCCTGGCTAAAGCAGCATTCAACAAGAAGAAGAATCTTTTCACCAGCAAACTGTACTTAAATTTAAGGAAGAAACTACTAAAGTGCTACATTTGGAGCATTGCTTTGTATGGTGCTGAAACGTGGACACTTCGGAAAATGGATCAGAAATATCTGGAAAGTTTTGAAATGTGGTGCTGGAGAAGAATGGAGAAGATCAGTTGGACCGATCATGTGAGAAATGAAGAAGTATTACACAGAGTCAAGAAGGAGAGGAATATCCTACATACAATAAAAAGAAGAAAGGCTAACGGGATTGGTCACATCTTGCGTAGAAACTGCCTTCTGAAACACGTGATTGAAGGAAAGTTAGAAGGAAGGACTGGAAGACGAGGGAGAAGATGTAAGCAGCTACTGGATGACCTTAAGGAAAATAGAAGATACTGAAAATTGAAAGAGGAAGCACTAGATCGCACCCTGTGGAGATCTCGCTTTGGAAGAGGCTATAGACCTGTCGTAAGACAGACTACAGAATGAATGATAATTTGTAAATCCTGATAATCAGGTACCAGAGGAGAGTACTCCCATGACCAGAAGTTCTTCTTTTTATCAGAAAAAAGCTTCATCAATGAAACAGGCAGATCTCGGTGACATGTTCAAAAAGCCCACCAAGAGTGTGTGTACATCAGCCGTTACAGTACCTCTTGACCCCTTGTCTCCTACTGCATCAACTTCTTCAGCTACGAAGTCTACAGAAGAACATAGAAGATGACCCTGATTGCCCTGAACCAGCAGATGAATGAGACATCCAAATAGAATACTCCTCTGATTAGTTGCGCAGCTTACATATAGGAGCAGTAACAAAAAACTGCATGTAAGAACTTATGCTTGTGTAGGTACCGTCTGATAATCCGGAATATTTAGTAATTTGGCACCTGTCTGGTCCCTGTGACTCGGATTAATGGAATTTTGCTGTATTTAAAGTTGCAGAACTTGCATTTCAAGTGTACCACACATGTTGTCCAGTAAATCATTTTAACAACTTTTTGATGTTCCACATTAATTTAGTAGCCATTGTTACAGAACTGGACAGCACAGGTTTTGTATGTATGCTTGAATGTCTGCCATAGGCTGGTGGAAGCAAAAAAAGGAGTTCATCTGGCAGCAAGAAAATAATCCACAGAGATTCAGAGAAGGGAAAGGGACGAGGCATGACAGTAGAAGCACCAGACAGCAGGTAAGAGTTGAGATAATTCCTTCTGATTATAAATATCATTGTCATCAATGTGTACTCTTGTATTACTTTGACTAGTGTACAAGTTAAATGGTTGTTCTTGAAATTGCCTCCCCAGATTGTCAGTGTGTGCTTTGGTATTGTTTTGACTGATGTATGTAGTGAAGTGGTTTAATTTCTTGAAATTGTCCTATATCATAGCTGTCTTCCTTTGTATTGTCTTAACTGATGTACAAAATTAAACGGTTCAACTATTATTGAAATTGTTTTCCTACATCATCCTCAATGTGTGCTTTGTTATTGTCTTGACTGATGTACATAAATGGTTGAGTTTCCATCATTGACCTTCCAGAAACATAATTCCAGATTTGGGAAGTAATTTGTATACACTGTGGTGTTCTTTGATTTGTGATGGGGACCAAATAAACCATTCCCTCAAGTCAATGCAGGGGTGCACAATTCCTGGGTGCCAGGTTGGTATGTTGACTAAATTTTGTATGGTGGCATCCAGTATTTGTGGGTCTTCAGTATAGAACTTGCTTCACGTCACCCTTCTGGCACTTAGAACTTTGAGGTGTCTCCTAGATTTTTTGAAAGTTTTTGCATCCATGATCTAAGGTCTTGCCTGTGCAAATATTTTAAGGGTGTGGGGTGGGTGGGGAAATTATTATTGTTGTTGTTGTTGCATGGAGTTATTCAAGTCTGAATCTTTCTTCTGACAGATCAAAAGACATTTAAGGACAAAGTATGCCCTAGCCTGATCATTTATGGTCCCCCAAAGGCCTTGATTGGTGGGAAAGTAATTTAATCGACTCCTTAAAGACTGATGGACTTTAAATGTAGCTGTTTCATTTCCATGTTGAGAGTGTGTGGTTATTAATTTGCAGTCGGTGGCCCTTGTCTATTCTTATAATCAGACTTGACCTCTTCAGCATTTCTTCCCACATTGTGATATGTTTCAAGATTTTCAGCACTAACACTACAGAAATTAACATTGATGATGGCCTCGCTCCATTTTGAGACTTAACAAGCTTGTCTGACACGTTTGGTAAATTGCTGACTTCTTTTTTTAAAGTCTTCAGCTTTGTTTCTGTTATTCCACTTCCAAAATTGCAGCTTCATTAGTAAATTTTATTTTGGAAATAAAAAACATGCAAATAGTACATAACGAATAGAATATAATATTTAATTTTAATTATTGTAACTTTTACAAAGATAGTTGCATGATGAATTGACTGTAAAACCTGTTCTTTGCAGCACGTGAAGCACAAAGCATAATCAGTACACACATTGACATTTACTTTTACTGACAGACTGTGCCCAATTATTACGTGAGGAATATGTAAATATGAGACTGGCCTAGACAAGTAAACATACACTCGGCTGGTATGGGTAGGGCTGGTACTAGGTGTAGGTAGTGCGTCTTCTGCACAGGATATGTCAGTGATATGGAGACTATCAGTGTAATCTAATTTTTCTGTAAACTGAAAGAAAAATCATTCCTTTTTGTGTGTATAACAGTTCATATGTATTTCTGAGGCTTTTGAGTTCCTGTTTTCCCCTTATCCCTAAAAGTTGCCCCCCCCCCCCCCCCCCCCCCCCCCAAGTGGAGCCTTGTGCAAATGCCCATTAGACCTCCACCTTGAGACAGCATTGAGATAGATCTTCAGTAATTTTAACTCTTTACAGTGATACACGTCCTGTGTCAGAGCTCTTCAGTAATGACATTGGTGGTTCTGGTGGAAGTGGAGAGTCTGGCATGGGAGCAAGCAAAGTGGCACCTGGTCAATTTGATGACGTATTACCCACAGCTGCTACAACAGTCAATTCTGATTGTCTCTCTTCTAGTCTGAAGAAACCAAAAGATGTAGAAATCTCCCTAACTCTTGTAGATGACATTGGAAATAAAGGCCAAGGTGATGAGCCAGCAACAACAGTATTAGCAGGAGTACCAACTTCTGGAAATTAAAGTTTTCTAGTAAAGGTTTGTGTCCAAAAGGAGATGGAATTAAACATTTCCATGTGTAGTAGTATACAGGCTCAAGTATGCCAAATTATTTATCTCAGTGTGATTTTTAAAGTTAAATTTTTTACACATTTATGTAATGGAGTGATCTGACAAAAAACAGTAGCAGAAATCATGTGTAGGATAGGAACAATGCTGGTTACAATCTATGTTGGCTTATTCTTGAATTTGATTGGATTATGTACACTTTTATTAAATGTGACAATGGCCATTTATATGCCAGCATGGGAGTAAGTTTGTGGATTCTAAATTGTCACATTAAAGTATATGCAGAGTTGTTTGGTTGAGATGTTGTCGAGTTTCATTTGAAATATTTTCATCTCTTTTTCTCTGTGTAACTGAAACCATTTTACTGTATGCATAGATTTTAATTCTTACAAATATGTGTATTAAATTGAAATTACCTTTTAATACAAACATAACTTACAGTAATGGGACTAGCTACACATTTGTTTTACAAATGATTAAGAATGGAGGGCATAAAATGGGAGTGTAAATTCATTCTTTATGTGGTTGGAAGGGATATGAATGTAATGACTACAGTGAAACTTCTATCCATCATTTCTGAAGGGACAGTGGTGCAAAAATAATAAATGTGGGAAAGTGATAGTTTTGGGAATGCAATGAATTTGTTAGAAGCTTAAGAAAAATACAGTAAAGAAATGGCAGTTACATATTTTTCACTTAGGTGTATGAAAACAAGAAATGAATAAAAAGTTATTTTAATGCCTATGTGCAAATCACTTTTTACAAAGAACTCTGTAATTTGCAACTGTTTATTTGATGCCTTGTGTTTCAGATGAAACTGCCAATTCCAAGTTAAGAATGTTCTCTTCATCATACTTATTAGTGCTGTGTGTGTGAAAGAATGAATTAACAGTTACATAAGCAGCATGCTCTCAGTAAAGCTCAGCACTGGTTCAGCCTCTCATTTGCCTCCCTCTTCCTCTGGCTTCACTGATCCTGCCACCCTTACAGTGATCACACAACTCACTGATGATGGAAGTATCACACATGGCAAGCTCATTGTCTACAGATATGTAAGAACTGAAGTCAGCATCCTTCTCATTGCGTAGCCAAATCCAGTCCTAATCCAAGGCATTTACCTATGTCAATTCATTTCAACATCGTAAACTTTGATGTGTAAGCCTTGTGGACAAGAAATAATAATAGGAAACAGAAATAAGAGCAAATAATAACTGAAATAATAACCTAAGTTGCACAACTGTTAAGTGCTGAACCCAACAAGGTAAAGTAACAGGATGATTTGAAACTACTATTAACAACTCCAGAACATGGTTTTGAGTTTCCAAACATTCCTCCCTTGGCTGAAGTATGCCTGCAACAGTACCAAGTATGGGCATGTTACTGCTATTGTGTGTGCCAAAAACATCATGTTGATTGCACAGTTTTCAAAAATGAACATTCCAGGAATATTGTAGGTCAGGACCAAGAATTCTGAACGACTGACACTGTAAAATGACAATTCAAGGAAAAATGTGTCCAATGTAATTATACATTGTTTATACAGGCAATTTCTAGGGACCAGAAAAAATGAAGAGTACTTTCAGGAAAACAGTGTATAGGGGGATAGTGAATAGAAGTTTCATTGTAATGGATAACAACATTGGTATTTCACTGCTGTTATAATTGAACATAAATTATTTCAAAAAGGCTTTTTCAGATTTTCCTGTATCATTTTATGGGATTATTTGCATAGGATTGTTTTGTTTGTTGAATCCTCATATGAATGTTTGTAATTCAGTCTCCTTTTGGGTTATGGTATATGATACCATCAAACAGAATGACAACTTTTATTAGATGTTTTGCAGTTATTACGTATGGCTTACATAACATAGGATTAACCAATCTGTCTTCAATAATATATTTATATGGTACTGAGTTCAATTTTATGTTGTGTGAAATGGAACACACAAAGTTGAAATCAGTGTTTAAAGGGTTCAAATCATTCATTCTTTGGAAATGAAGTCAGTAGTATACTGTGAAATTTATACCCAGAAATTTGCAAATTTCACATCATTGAATTTGACCTGTGAAAGTGATGTATTCAGCATTTTCATCACTTAAGCATGCCATGGAAGATGGTATTTGACTAGCAAACTAAGTGCATGTGCATAACATGGAAACGTCTACAACTTTGCCCGTTTGGTAATGACTGCCATGTTTTAGACATAAGGTGTAACATAAGGGTAGCAGATGTTCCATGACAGAAACTTGGTTTGCAATACTGTTGGGTAACTCAGTGATGAAGGTAAGTTATTAATGATGATGTTCCACATACAGCTGCATTGCAGTCAACATGTAGGAAGTTCATCACAGTCGACCAGCAAGAGTGAGAAGACTTGTGTGATTATTTGTGTATTCAGTTACAAGAAAGTGCGTGTTCCTTTGAAAACATTCTTCAAGGAATGTGATGCATATTTCTCTTAACAAGGAAAGATGTGGACTCAGAGCATGTTAGTTTTAGTTGACGAATAAATCAGTGTTATTCACTCGTTGCATAACTAGACATTTGTATGGCAGTTAGAATGGAACGAGGACTTATGAAACAACAACACTGAATTCAGAACTATTTAAAGAGAATAATTTAAAAAGTGAAGAAGAATATGAATAAAAAATTAATAGTCTATTTTTCTATATTTTGTTATATTGTTACAAAGCTATACATTGTATTCATATGATGTAACTTAAAAAAATACAATTTGCCAGGGAATGAAGTCTGATACAAGAAGGACCAGGAAGAAGTGCAACCTTAGCAGCCAGGAATGTGTAATTATACTAACTTGAATTGATACAAATGTGCATAGAGATGTTACCTTAGCAGCCAGTAACATGCAGTTGTAGTAACTTAATAAATTTGCATAAAAGTGAACAGTGCCCTGGAAAACAGTTTCAAAGCAACAGAAGTTTGGAATTAATTTGCATTGTAGTTATTAATTTATTATGCCTGTTGAATCTCATCCAAATTCAGAAGTTTAAAATCAGGCCATTCCGTACAGCTTATGTCAGGTGATAAATATGACGAACTAATCATCAAGC